>CAWUFW010007420.1:0-600000 GCA_963921515.1 Calotriton arnoldi | reverse complement strand
AAAGCTTACTTATGTGGCTATTATTACATTCCTGGCTCACAGACACGCCCCCCAGACACGCCCCTAGACACGCCCCTAAATACCTACCCAGTCTAATTAGTGAGTACCTTCACTTCTAATTTCCCATTTAAAGCACTGGTCCTGGGCTAGGGAAACTCCCGCAGCCTAAGGGTCTGTTCTTCATGAACTCATTGTGACGTTAGGGTGGACGGATTAAAGAGACCATGCCTGTATTTGGAGTGCACGGTTTAATGCCTAAATAAGGCCTGGGATTCTATGCCTATATAAGGGCAGGGCGAATTGTGCCTATATAAGGACATGATATTGGAAAGCCCGTTATGGACACCCTAAGAGGACTACAACACCCACTCCACTTTCGTGTATACGATAATACATAAATGCTAAACATTTAAAATGCTAAACATAAAAATGGAGTACCGCATATTTCTAAAATATTTCATAAAACCATTTAAAAAGGCATTAAAAAAAAAAAAACATATTAGAATGCAAAAGGTACTGTACATTCGAAGCATTGCTTATCATTTCAGGCATAAAGTTCAAAAATAAATGCAATTGGAATGAAATAAGCAGTAATATTTACAAGTGACAGAAAATGATCGATAAGTTGTTCAAAAATCAAAGTCATTTCATGTCATGAAAATCAAATGAACTGTTTTTAGACACATAAGATGACTAAATGTCTGTTAAAGGACCGCCAAGTCTGTACTTTAAGGCTAGTTTTACTTTAAGCAGATTGAAGTTCCATTTTCGTTCGAAAAAATGGGAAAAAGTTCAATTTTTGGTAGAGTTCCAAGTTTTGAAAAATGAAGGCCAAATTGTTGCTGTATTTCTGGAACACTGTATGCTGAATAATAGTCAGTTTACGGGTCTGGTGTAAACATTAGATCATCTATTTCTATAGACAAAACATCATCCACTGTAGTTGGTGTGAGTTGGAACACCTCGTGAAGCAGGTTAATCGCACAGAGATGTGAAGCATTGCTTTCAATTGTCGCAATGTTCGCGTCCGTTGTTACCTGTGTGCCTGTAGTTCTTTCTCGTACCTCAGCAGCAGCCGGAAGCGTCTGTGTGATCTCAATGAATGCTGTCATCAGGATAGGAAGCCGCTGGGGACAACACATAGCATGGGCCGTTATCTGGTCCAGCAGAGTATCGACATCCGTTGGCGCATCCGATGGAAATGTTAGACAGGTGTCCAACACGCATTCTACACCGCATAGCAGGCATCGTAGAACAGGTAAGATGCAATCTTGCCAGATTGGTCTAAATGACAGGAACCATGTGGTATTAAGGTCCCGTAGACGATTTATGCCCAAAAGCTGTACTATTTGCTCACAGCACTTTCGTTCAAGGAGAGCTTTCTCCATGTCGCTCGGAGTGATGTCGGCGAATTGGCTGGCCATAGCGCAATAGCAGGAAGAGAAATAGAATTCCGGCAACAAGTGCTAGAATTAATGGTATGCCACCAAACACCGAATGTGCAAAGTTCGGGATGATTCCGAGTATTGCCTGGAAAGGTGCTAACAGACCCGAGCAGATGCCCTTAAATACATGTACAATTCCTGTTGTATCAGACATGTTGAAAATTCGTCCTATCATTTCCACGAAATGTATAGGGCAGTTTGTACGTATTAAAGTCTGTATCTCAGCCGAAGTCCTTGCAATTTGCAGATCATAGGTTTCTTTGGCCGAGGTCAAAGGCACTGTTTGTTGTAAAAGCATGGCTTTCATTCTGCTTAAAGTATCAAATCTTATAAAAAAGACGTTCAGCGAAGGCCATAGAGGCGACTCCCTGACTGTGTCTATTGGGGCAAACAATACTTGCATACAGCAAGTGACCCTGGAGTTGACCGTTACTAGATATGGGATGCCTGGCAGCATGCCACAGCAACTCTGATCATTCAACATGAGGTAACTCCCATTAGAAAGTTGTCCGAACGTTGGATTAATCACAGCAGCTGGTGTACCCTGCTGATGGCAAGACAATTTTGCCACAGAACCATTACAAGCCCCGTGCAAGGAAATGTCCTGACATACAAGTGAACCGCTTAGTGCACGTTTACAGTTTTTACCGCTTAAAAACACTTCACGATCCCCGCTCCAACATCTATATGTATACGGTAAAGCCCAAGATGTCTTAATGTATTCCTTACCCAACCTTTCATATTTGCCTGCTTGCATTTGTCTGAGGCAATACTGAAACTGAAAAGTAGTCAAGGTAGTGTGATTTTGCCATGAATAAGCCATTCTGTAGCTGGTTTTTCTGCCACTGTGAATGGTAACTTTTCCAGTTTTTCAATGCTCAGCACTGTATACTTTGCTCCTCTTTGTGCCATTTCGATCTGTTTATCAGTTAGATTGTATTCTGCAAACAGAGCCGTTGTGCTGATGAAACGCCAAGGCACATAGCCCGCTCGCAAAGATTGCAGCGTCCAGCTTAATAACATAATAGAAAGTAATTGCGATTGGCCTTGTTGTAACATCGCCAAATCTTGTTCTAGTATGTCGATAGCAGAGGATACAATGCCATCCAATGAATATATTCTGGAGGACAAAGTTGTTAACCCATTGTCGACCACAGAGAGTGTTTTCTCTAAATTAATACGATCAAGTTCACGTATTCGTTCTGCGGCCTCTATCTGTGACACCTTCCATGCTTCATTGTATGCAGCATAGATGCCGGCATATATGAAACGTTTTTGACGCGGTTTTCTTGGTCCAAGCAAGAAATCCCTAAGATCTGCGTCTTTTGCAAGTAAGGATAAGTGTTGTTTCACATCCTGTAGTGTAGATGTATGTAGCCAATCGAGGCATAATTTCCCTACACTGTATGTTGTTACTACCCCTGGATGTTGTCTTTGGACGTATCTTGGGTCTGGCCTATGAATGGTAAAACCCTGAGTTTTATTCAGGGATCTTTCCTGACAGTTATTCGTGTCTGTGGGCCAGATCAACCATTTTTTCCAATCAGGATTAGATCTGTTGAGTTGTAGTATATTGTCAACTGTAACCGCTGCCTGTGTTTCATTATTTTTTGCAGGAGTTGGTACAGAAGGTGTGTTCATCTCTTTGATCTTGGCTAATCCAAGACAAGATGTTTGTTGGATAGTTTCATTCAAAAACATTATTTGTTCAGGGATGATGCAGGCTCTAAATAAAGCTTCTATCCCCTGTACTTGCCATTCTTTAGTACCCCACAAAGTTTTTGTGTCTATTGTGTCTTTCCAAAAGTCGAAACCCTGTCTAGACAGTTGGGCATTAAATATTGCAGAATAAATCTGTTTTGTATTCGTTAACATCATTTTCATACCTGTCTTGTTTACATTTTTATAGTAAAACATTTCTGGATCAGATGTATTGTAACCTGAAAAATATGGAAATTTACTGGCAAATGTTTTTGAACTACCTTTAGGTGGTGTAGGACAATGTTCCCATTGGTTAAACATAAACACATTTCTTGGATATGCAGATTTATGCAAATAATGATGACCATAGTGGTTATAACAATACAGTTGTTCACAGTCTGATGAACCCTCTAAATATTAATTTTTAGAAAATGCAGCAGATTTTTCTAGGTCAAACATAATGTCAGTCACAGTCTCAAAGTCCCAATCATCAGAGTAGGTACTGGACGAGATTAGATCACTTAGTGAAATTTTAAACAAATGTGGAATGTTCAATTCTTCCATCGGACCGAATATATCAAAATCTGTTTTGTCCCACACTATACCATTGTGTATAGGAACAGCTGTGATGTTCACTGATGACAAGTCTCTTGCTTCACGATGGGAAGATTTATGAGGTTTCAAAAGTACGTTCACATCTTTGTTTTCAGTGTTCGCATGGATGTATCTGCCATTAATAAGCACGCTCACAGTTGTAACCAAAGCTAGCCAGAGGAGGAAAACAAAAAGTCCAGATATAATCCAGAGTTCAATCCATGGAGAAACCAAATAAGTCTTTTTCAGAGAGTGAAGAAAGTCTTGTATTTGCTGCTTGAATTTGAATGATGCTGGCGTCGTTTCAGGTTCACTTGGATCTTCTGAGAACGTATCAAAGTTTATGAAATAGCCAGAAGCAGTTCTATCAATTGTTGAAATTGCATCAGGATTTGTAGAAATCACTGGAACCAGTTCATCACGTGCTACGTTGGTGTAGACAGGTGTATTTGGACAAACTGTTACTTGTTCTTCAAGAGGGATGATTGCCATAGCATTGTTGCTTAGTCCTTCATCAGTTTCAGCTGAATTCTCGATTGTTATCAGTCTTTCAGTATGAACCTCTTGGATAGTAGCGAGAGGAGTGCGTTTGCTACTAGGTCGGAGTCCACGAGGCCTACTATTTAGTATTGGCCACATACTGTGGTTTGATGAGGTCGATGGACACAAATCTTTTCTCCTTTCTTCCAGCAAGGGGCGGCAGTAGTACTGTTCTTGTTCCTTGAACTGCTAGGTCAGGTACTTGTTGTCTGTAAGAAGGTCCAAATTCCTTCTTGTCCGCAATTTTTTCTCTGACTAGATCCCCAACTTTTGGAATCCAGACAGGCCTTGCTGGGACAGCCGGTTGATCCCCAGTGGTGGTTGGCTGTAGGAACACGTTGCTTTGTTTCGTTCTTAATTTGTTTAAGTCCTGTAAAACAGCCAAACGATCTTTGATATCAAAGGGTTTATTTTCCACCACTGTGCCTACGTTTTCTAAGTCTGGTACCCACATTCTTGTCCCAAATAGGACCTCATATGGAGTGACCCCCCCTAGAGAACTTCTTGGCAGATTGTTCATTGCGCGCTGTACGCCACTAAGGTGTTTGACCCACCCGTCACCCGAACCTAAGACTCTAGCTGTTATAGACTGCTTTATGTCCCGGTTTTTCCTTTCCACAACCGAATTTCCCTCAGGATGGAATGGAGAGGAGTACCGCAATGCAACGCCCAGACGGCCATGGCTTCTTTGTAAGCTCTAGAGCTAAACGCAGGACCCTGGTCAGAATGTAGCGTGCCTATTGCGTATGTGCCGATAAAGACTCGCAAATCTTTTATAACAGTTCGAGCGTCAGCTGAGCGCTGAGGCCATAACCATAGGAACCTAGAGCATGAATCCACTGCAACCATGATATATTTATAATTTCCGTCCCTGTGCAAGGGACCGCAGTGGTCCAGGTAAACACAAGCTAATGGTTTGTCTGAAATTAACAGGGGTGTCTGCACAGGGCGTTTCACTGTGGAGACTTTCATCTGTTGGCAAATATCGCATTCTAAAACATAGTTTTTGGTTTGTTTCCGAATGCCAGGCCACCAATATCTTTGCTTGAGCAAAGATACTGTTGCTGAAACACCTGCATGTGCAGAAGCTATCCCTTCGTGTGCTGCTAGGATTAGTCCTAATCTGCGTTCCTTGTTTGGAATTACCCTATCCCCCACTCCAGGGATTCGAGCAAAAGGAACGTTGTTCGCATCAATTACATAAGAGTACTTGAGTGGAAACTTTTTTGGTAACGCTGCACTGCTGCCTTTGCTTGAAGCATTGACAGCCAACATTATCTCACCGTCTATTTTTGTTTTTGAACGAGTGATCGCAGCTATGGAAGCCGTTTGCACAGCCCCTTTGCGGCTTCGTCAGCCAATGAATTCCCTGCAACGTGAACGCCATCACGTTGATGACTCAGTGTGTGTATCACGTGAGCCTTTGGTAGTTCGTTTTTCAACTGAACTACTTGTTCCCAAAGCATTTTATGCTTTATTGTGCCACCTTTCGCATCTTTGAAACCATTTTCAAGCCAGTTTTGTATATATTCATTATACGACTGCACACAGTAAAAAGAATCGCACACGATTAGTGTGGGGAATTCGCGATCTGTAGTTTCAAGTGCCAGTTTGAATGCTTGTAGTTCAGCTCGCTGAGCTGTACAATCTCCTAGAGACTGCGTTTTTGTGACCATAGGTCTGAAGATGCCATTTCGCATGCGACCTTTAACGATAGCACACGCTGCACTGTAAGCTTGCTTACTCCCGATTGCGGGTTGTGCGGATCCGTCAGTGTAAATTATAAATTTGTACTGATCGAGAGGCAGAATTTCAGTAGGCAGGGGACATTCATGTTCATACTGCAGGAATGCTTGTGTTTTTAAATCTGGATCAAAAACATATTCAACATCTGTTGCAGCAAGAGAATTAACCCATTGTATCCATCTCGGATGTAATGCTTTAGCATTTGGAATGCTCGCTTTTGTGACCGCTTCTAAAGCTGGAACCGGAGTGACGACAATAATGCGTTTCCCTTGGGCTAAGGCTCTTTCTTTTGCTACAGCGGTTTGAACTGCTGTTAGAATTTTTTCAGTTGAACTGAAGCGCATTTCCGCTTGTGTGTACAAGTGTGATTTATACGCTATTGGGATTTTTTCACCCTCATTGAAAGTTAAATAGGTGAATCCGCATTGACCCGAAATTATTCGGATCACCAAATTGCGTTCACTTACGCGTGTTTGTAAGTGATTTGTTGCTAACATGTTAGCTTGTAGTGAACGCAAGATTTCTGTGTGTTCTTGTGTCCAGTTTCTGAATGAAAAATCAGGTTTGACTAATGCGTAGAGAGGTTTAACCCTTTCTGCGTAGTTTAGAATGTATGTTCTTCCAAAATTTAAGAAACCCAGGATGGATTGTAAGTTTTTTAGCGTTTTTGGAGGTTGGAGCAGCGCACATTTTTCTAAAAAGTTAGCTGCCAAGCTCTTGCCTTCACTTGAAAGTTCATATCCTAGAAATAGGACTCAATGGGCAATTCTAGACTTCTTAAAGTTGAATTTGTAACCCTCAGAGGTGAAACCCAATATAATGGTGCTCACCCTGTTCAAGTGTTTATCCAGGTCATCGTCTGTCAGATAGATGTCATCGACATAGGACAATGCCTCATTGTCATAAATTTGTAGTAACTCCATTACCCTCGCTGAGAATAAACCTGGGCTATTCTTGAACCCTTGTGGGAGTCGACAAAAGTGACGCTGGGTCCCCATTATGGAGAATGCTGTTAAGTACCTGCTCTCAGGTGCTATGTTTTGACAAAAGAAACCATTTGAGATGTCTAATGTTGTTTTATATTTTTTACGCACAATGTTATTCATTAATGCTGTGCTATGTGCATTTTGCACTGCAAAAGTTTTAGAACAAGTGTTTAGGTGTCTGTAATCCAAAACTAGACGATATGTATTGTCTGGTTTGGAGACAGGAAACAAAGGATTGTTCATTGAGGAGGTGCATGTTTCAATCACCCCTTGGTATTCAAGTTGATCTAAGATCTCCCTGACCTGTTTTTTAGCTTCTTGCTTTATTGGGTACTGCCTTTGTGCAGTTGGTTCATGTTTCAGATGTATTTTATGGTGAGGTGAGTCCTCATCCCATCCTACATGATTTTTATATAATGCTGGGGCCTGGGCAACTGCCCATTTCCTGGCATATGTATATTTTAGATTTATTGGAATATGGTTGGAGAAGGCAGGCATAATAATGTCCTCGCCATGTGGGCACTCCCTGAAAAATTGTGGTGGCCAGTCTTTTTCTGCTAGAAGTATGTCATAGCCCTTTGATAGTCTTTCCCAAAAAGTGCTTTCACCTGTCTAGGTTTGTCTCCCTCCATCCGGAGTGTTATTTCAAATAACCTTTGTGGAGTACTAACCCTGGTGTCTACAGTCTCTACTTTAATGTATTCATTCAAGTCCACTATCTCCAGAAGTTCCCTCAGGTTCCGGCGAACTATTGTGACTTCTGCTGCACTGTCCAGCATGGTCTGAGCCCATTCTCCGTTCTTGAGTTGTGTTCTCAGTATTCTCGGCATGTCTAATCTTTAGACCTGCTACTTTCTTTTGGAGAATTGAGGTTTAGCCTTAGTTTTTGGAGCGTGTTTGTCGTCTTTCGATGTCACGCGTTCTTCTCTGTGTTCCGTCCGTCCTCTTCTTTCCGAAGTCTGTGGTGAGATCTGAAAGGGACGAGAGGAACGTGTATCAGTATCATGATACCTGTCAGGTTTTCTCAAATTATCCCTATTCCTGAGGTTATACCTCCTTTCAGAGGGCTCCTTTTGAGGAGACCTACCTCGGGATTGAGAACGCTTCTCGTTTGAATTTTGTTTATTAGTTTCCCACTTCTTTTTAGAAGATGTAGGAGTTTGTTTAATTGAGTCCTTTTCTGGACTTTCAGATAGCTTCGGCTTCACTGGTCTTCCACCCAAACTATCTCTGCCTAATTCTGCCTAGGATTGTTCTATTATTCTGGGTAGCTCTGTTTGTTGTTCTGTAACATCGAATTCCCTCAATTTTTGGCGGATCGCAACTGCCGCTGCCTCTCCTTTAATATTAGATAATATTATTGTTGAGACCTGCTCGAAATTTTTCAGTAATTTCATACCTAAATTTAGAGCAGGCTCTGCCCCGTATTCGTTTTGAATTTGTTTTAGGACATCAGGTATTACCGCAATTGACTGAATGCCATGTGTTTTAGTGTAGATGGCAGCAAAGACTGAACCCCAAGTGGTGCAGTCTTCCAGTTGTGGTGTGATCCCCATCGGTAAACTGATTGTTAGGATTCTGTGTTTCTCAAGCGGGCTAGTATTTGGAAATACTGCTTCGATTTGAGTAATTTTTTGAGCTATCCAAAATGGAATTTGCTCATGTATTGTGGGCATTTTACCCATGACTGAGTTGAGAGTCTGTGGTGTAATTTTTAGTGTATTCCCCTGTTGGGGAGTTGGATTTGGATATGTCAATGGTGGTCGGACTGTAAAAGTCCGCATGACATATTGGACCAATTGTCTGTAAATTTTTATTAACTCTTTTATTTGAGTATATAATTCCTCATCTGTCATTATATCCAGTTCAGGATGAGGTGTGTAGCCGGCTAAAATCGGCCATGTTGCTCCTGGTCTACCTAGTGGACCGAGCCTGGTGATGTTTTTGTGATGTTTTAGGGCGCCTTTAAACCAGAGCTGATGCTCCTGGTATGTTAATGGAATTTCAATATCCTCGAAAGGAATGTATTCCTCTGGTAGATCATCTTCTTTGTAGAAGTGAAATGTTTGTGATGTTGGATTGCATTCAGGAAGTAGTGCCCATGAATAGAATACCTCTGTCTGAAAGGATTCATGTGCCTCTATCACGAAAACTGCTCTACCTCCTCTTGGCGATAGGCCATGTTTTATACGTTTTAGAGTTATGGCTCTTCTTAAGTTTTGAGGGATGTTTATAACACCCTCCTCGGTTTCATTTAAACCTGCATTATTAAAAACTGCTGCTTGGGCTGGATCAGCCGCAGCTCCACCGTTTCCGGTTTCATTGTCACCGTCATGCATTTTTGTTGTTTGAAAAATGTAGAACAAGTTTCAAGGAAACAAAGATAAGGTGCACAATATTTTGGAACACTGTATCCTTCAACGTTGAGCAAACCAAACAGCTAATATATAGGGTACTTCCCTATGTAGCCTTGGTGGATACTAAACCCTGCCCACTCCAGACGTCTTTTGGAGTATATGGGTAGGGGTCTTGAGAGAAAATAGCACGGCTGAGTTACTCAGTATCTAACGTTGAATTACCGCCTTACCAAACCGTTGGGCGCCATGTAGTGTAGCTCCTATTTCCCTAATAGGCTCTGCGCATTGGAATAATATATCCTATAGGTTTGACACAGGACTGAGGTCAGTATGTCCCTATCGAGTATATTAAACTTAATTACTTGTGCCAGCTAGCTCAGAGGCCACTAGAAACTCCTTGACAACAAGAAGGGAGTAGTTTCTGGCAGCCGCAAAACATGACCACTATGTTTCCCTTTTAGAATCAGAACGTGTCCCAGAGTCGTGGAAACAATAGATAACTATTTCACTCAGCTCAATCGTGCATGCTTAGTTTTCCTCAGAGTTACACAGAAAGAATAGACGGGCGTTTTCAATAAAAGATTTATTGAACAGTCTTGTTTCTGGTGTAGGTATAATGTGCTGTTACGATCACAAGACAGTATGCGAGATAAATAATGTACAGGGTGAGCAGTAGAAATAAATAATACTGCGATAGCATTATCTTTTAGTACAAATGCTGTTACATAAATAACACAGACTAAAAATGCGAGTACTCATACGATGCGGTGCTAAGCTAGTTCTACCCCAATGTACCTAACCTAATCTAGGTGTAGGACGAGGTATGAAGTAGGTGAAGTATTCCTTTCTATGGTATACTAGGAGTATGTTTAAGCCCAGTATGCCTAGTATGCCAAGAGTCCCTCTAGGTTCGTATCAGCTCCATACCTGAAGAATGAGAGAGGTTGGAATCTCTTTGCCAGACTCGAACTCCAACACCCCGCAAGGGAAGTCAGATCACTGGAAGCTGGAAGCTGGGCTCTCTGCGTGCAGGGAATGGCAGCATCTTCTCAGTGAGTCAGGCCGGGATACGGGCTCCTCTGAAGTCGAGGTCTCCTCTGATTTACAGGGGCTAGGGAAGGTATATTTATACCTGAGAGTACCTTAGGAATGTTAGCATTGACGTGAATTGGACAACGAAAGACGTCATGGATGAACCCCTAAGGAATAATGGTTCATGCATAATATATGAGGCCTTGAAGAAATCAATAGTCCTGGGCTAGGGAAACTCCCGCAGTCTAAGGGTCTGTTCTTCATGAACTCGTTGTGACGTTAGGGTGGACGGATGTCAGAGACCATGCCTGTATTTGGAGTGCGCGGTTTAATGCCTAAATAAGGCCTGGGATTCTATGCCTATATAAGGGCAGGGCGAATTGTGCCTATATAAGGACATGATATTGGAAAGCCCGTTATGGACACCCTAAGAGGAATACAACAGTAGAAAGTGTAATATACTGTTCCTCTAGAGCTTGAGTTATGCCAAGCCACTAGCGCATTATGAGTTTTTGCCCACCTTTCAAACAAATCAGGTAGCAGTTCCACCACTCTATTTAACTATGTGGAACTCTTCATCGACCTGAACTGTTTAGATGGTCAATCCATGTTTCTTCACAATAATATAATCAAAGTGTTAATTTGTCCAAATTTTGTGAAAATATTTTGATTATATAATTGCTGCGTAGAAATCATCTAGATGTTGAGAATTTTCAAGCTAATGCAGCCAGGTTTTTTAAAGTCAAGTAGTAGACAGCTAAGGATGCTTTTGGAATTGTTTGGCAAATTGCCTCAAAAAGTGAAAAAACATCCCTGAATTTGTGTTTTAGGATGCATTTTTTTCAATAATTGCTATTTCATAGTCAGTCAATAATTTCTCAGGTCTTATGTTATTGTTTTTTCCTTTACAACTGTTAAAATACTGTGTAAGTAGATGACTGCTTATTTGGCCCTAATGCATTCAGAGCCATGCTAGTAATCCTAATTTTAGACTGAATTGTGTACATTTGAGCAAATGAATGGGGCGTTATTTTAAAAAGGGGTAAGTGTAATTTGCATAATGTCAGAATTACGTGAATTTACAGCAAAGTTACACAAAATTATGCACAATTATGCAAAATCTCACACTCAAAAACGTACCTGAACGGTCTGTTCCTGTAAAACTTAAACTTGAAAATGTAACTTTGACTTGATTTCCAGTTGCTCGCATTGAAAATACTGCTGCTCTTGTTCTTATTTATAGTTTTGCTCTCGAAAATTACCCGAATATTCTGCTCTTGTAAAAAATCTACCTGAAATGTTTGTTGACCACCCAAGCTAAGGGAACTGCTGCTTTATGTTTTATGTATGAATTTTGGTTTTAGGAGATTTATGTTTTTAACAACATTGTAAATAATTCATTGTAATATTTTTTGTTTTTTTGGCTCACAAAATTTGTGCCGAATAAAGATTTTTTGATGAACTGCTGCTGTCATTTAAAACACTGCAGTTTGGATTTGCAATTTTGCGCTACCCAAATGGTCTACACGGGTAAAAAAACTAAGTGAAATGCTGTTCGCGTTGAAAAATTAACCAAAGGCTACATCTTGCGTTAAAATTTCTCCCTGATATTATATGAAGTGACGTAATGGCATAATCATGGTACTGTCACGTAAGTTTGTTATGTGAAAATACCAAAATTATGCCAATTACTCTGGAGTAATTAAATTTCCCAGGCTTCCTTTTAAATGTACCATCCATCATTCAATTTTCATTGTTTTCTAATGTGACTATATTATTGGGAGTCCCCAAAATTGGTATTCTTTTTTAGGGGCTGTGGGTATGATAGAGTAGAAATGTTTCATGATTGAAGGTTTGTGTTTGATGTTAAGATATGTCTAACTCACTAAACCTTTTGGGATATGTAGGATAAACTAGACTTGCCTGTATTTTTCTGCTTATTTCTTTTCAAATTAGGGATGGCAGGCATGTCTTCAGCAATGTGCAAAGGGATATTTTCAGATCTCTCCCTTACTACTGTACCAGAGGGCTAATTGGAGGTGGTAGCTAGTGATGTCAGGGGGTGAACATTTTTCCTAACCACAATTTCTATTGTAGAGGCAGAGAGTGTATGGGCAGAGGTTCTTTCAATGTAGTTCCCAATAGTATCCACTCTACCCCTGCAGCGGGCAGAACAGGAGCCCACATACCTTCAATATGTTGTGTGGATTCAGTATGTTTCTCCTTAAAATAAAGGTACCCCTCATGCTTGAATAATTGTTTCCCCGTCTTAGAAAGCAAAAAAAGGGCCTAAGGCATGTTCTCCATTTTCTGAAACTGCATAGAAACTGTATAAATAGCATACATACTTCACGATTATTAATAATGTTCTGTGCTTTCCCTGTTTACTTTTATTGCTTACCTTCAATTGGCTTTTAAAGGAGAACTGGTTCGTCTTCCTTAGTGTTAGATTTTTTTCTTTTAGGGTTTGATTGACGTAATTTGTTGGAAAAGAAAACAGTTCGTGAAATATCATTTTTTTTAAATGTTTTCCTTTTCCGTTCTTCTTCTTATTCCTTTGTACCTGTGAATTAGAATTTTATTTAACACCTGTGAGAAAGACAAAAGCTGTCTCTCTAGTGAGTTAATTTTATGTTGTTATTTCTTAGTTTGTTTTATAGAAAACGTGTCTCACTTTTATTGAATGCAGGGCATACAATTTTATAGTTTTTAAAGAGGTGTAATGCTGATAAGTTCCTTCCTCTTCAAAGAATGTAACAATTTCCCCCCAATTTGTTTTTTTATCTAAGAAGATATATAGCATTTAAAACATTTTTTTAGTTAAAATTAACAATGTTGGTTTCCTCATTATATTACCTGAAAAAGTTAACATTTTGTTGTTTGTTCCTGAGGTAAAAAATCGATAATTTATTAAATTATTAGCTTCTAAATCATTTATTTACCACTAGTCGTTAAATCTCCTGTGGAGATTATTTTCATTAGAATGTACATAACAATTTCCTTATAGAATGGAGATTATACAGAATAGAAATAAATAAAACTGTACATGTACATTACATTGTGTTTACTGTACTGGAATTTAAATATTTATCATGAAAAAATTATGGTTTTCACTTATTTATACATGCACTAATGTGCGTATCGTGGTAAATGGCACCTTTGTTTCCAAACTCTCTCTTTTCAGTGAACCATTCAGTCACCTCAAGGGTCGCCTAACAAATGACCATGAAATGACGGCTGCTCTCTTAAATATGTTTTTTTCACTTATAATCGTTATTAGTTTCAAATATGATTTGGAAGCACATTGTTTATAGTATTAAAACATGACTAAAACACATTTTTCTTTGATTGTTATTTAAAATGTATGTTTTGACCTTCATTTGTGCAAACATGTGGGCGCCATGTTTGTTGGGACTTTTTTAATATTGTTTAAATGTTTTGCTCATTTACGTTTGTGCTCTGACTACACTTTTTCAAATTATATTTCATTTTTTTCTTAAATAATATTTTTGTAATATGTGTAGTAAAAATCAAAAAGCATTGTAAAAATGTGCATTGCAGGTGAAATGTGTGAGAAATACGTGTTTCAAAGTACCATGATATAATTTGGTACAGGGTAATGACTGAAAATCCCGTCTTGGTCCACCAGAATACAGGGAGACAAGAGTTCCAAACGTTTCTAGTAATGGTAGAGTATAAACTGTCTCTCATCCAAGATGGCAGAAGAGGTGAAATCTTTTTCAAACAGTGTTTACTTTCAATAAAGCACCGTAAACAGAGCTGCATCGCCATCGTTCCTTGTCTCTCCAGCGCCTTTTATTGTAACTTTGCCCATAAATCCTTTACCTTATTTACCACTTTGTCCTGACTACTAGCAGATTTTTTGGGAGAAGCTGATGTATGTGGTTTTTTTAATCCTTCAAGGTGAATCAATTGAGGTCTACTTTCACTTTTAAAATGGTTTCGCACAAAGGGTCCTTAATGTATTTTTTTGTGGTTCTTCTCATACATGTTCCACATTCCTTGTGGGTTTCCTTTTTGGCACACCAAATTGGATTTGGGGGTTACAGTGGGATTTCATTTCCCCTTCACCTCCTGGATTGAATTTTAGGTCTTACCTAGTTAGTTGAAGCTGTCTGGTTGCGAAAGAACTTTGGTGGGTTTTCCAAAAACGTACGGCTCACCCTGCTTATCATTGGACGGCTTTATGGTCACTCCCATTTGCTTCCTTCTTATTAGATGGCTTGCCTTCCTCTATTTGTTCTTCCCCTGGAGCATAGCCTCCATCCTTTTGATTGAGTGACTTGTATCCTTCCACTGCTCACTTTTTTCTTTTTGGCTAAGCACTTTATGAGAGTGCGTGTGTTTTCAAGCTCTTTCCCTCATGTATTTCTCCCCAGCCAAACCTCACTCCCTTTTTCTCTCTCTCCCACGTGTTGGCCACTCTTTTGTGTGCTTCTCCCCCAGTCAAACTCCTCTTTGTTGTATGTTTCTGCCATCCCTGGGAATTCTGACGGCTTTGAGGGATACTCCATCAGAACTAAATGGACAAACTTAAAGGCTGCAGGGATTGCAAGGGAAAGAATTGTTAGCAAGGTAAACAAAGCTGCACAACTTGCAGCAGTGTCTTGAGCATCTTCATTTTAGGTACACCCTTGTTCCCCATGTTGCTCCTTTCACAAGACCATCACACTTAAGACACCACGAGAAAAGTGGCCTCACCATTCCTGCATGTAGGAGACAACTTCCTAGATGTCAAGGAGATTAATTTTCTGTTTTTCAAAAACAAATTCCTGCTTTGCTGCTTTGCCTTTGTAAAATATTTTTTAAAGAAGCAAACTGGCAAATAAGGGACACTGCGCCAGTGAAAAATCCTACATTTGCAAGCAGGAAGGCCGTTCAACTCAATCGGTCACTTGACAAACAGTGTACCAACCTGTAAATGAGGCAGAATATGCAATGAAACAAAGATCTATTTAAAAAAGACTAGTGTCTGTATCCAGGTTTGGAGGGTGGGAGGCACCAGTCCTTATTTTAATACAATATTTGTGTTATTATTTTTGGAGGCATTCGATGTGTCCCATCAGTGCTGTTGTTAACCGATGACTCTTAATAGAGGACTGGTGAATGATCCGTGGTGGCATTAAGAGACCAGGGGTCTGGTGTACTAACCTATTCTTTAGTTGCAAACACTGCAATTTGTAAAAAAGGTGCCTTCGCGATAACAAAAAAAGTTTGTTGCTATTTACTAATCCCATTTTAGAAGTCTTTAAAGTTTTACTGACTCATAAAATGGTATTGTGAATGAATTAGAATTCACATCTTGGAAGGGATGTGTTGTAGGTCTTGCTTCAGATATGAGAAATTTTGCAACCATAATCCAGTCAGAAACATTGAAAAACTGTCAACTCCTGAGTTGGAGTAGCAACCTATTCACAAAAGAAAGGGGCCCCTTGGAATGTAATGTGAATTTAAAAAAAGTTTGATTGGTCCCCTGGATCACTGTCAATTCTCAAACAAACTTTTAAGGAAAATGTAAACATTTTAATGCAGCCCATTTACTCTAAGTAAAATGGGGTTCATTTAAAAAAAAAAAAAAAAGACTTTATTTAAAGGCAATCACAAACATGTTGCTCTGCTAACCCTACCAGGCCTCTGTCCCTGTGATTGTGACCAATTATAGCAAATCGTGACCTGCCTACTAAATATTCATTAGGCAGGGGGTTCTGTGGCTCCCTGATTCCAAACTGAACTATTAGTGAACACATCAGTTTGCAAAAACACAGATCCCTTTCATTTGCAAAATTGTCAGTGCACAATTAACGATATTTTTTTTGCAAATGTAACCTCTGTACATAAGGATCCAGGATAGTAGAGGGAATAAGACTTGGCTTTAAGCAAATGTTCTGCACTCTCAACAAACATATTGTGGAAATTGGTTAACCAGACAGTTGGCTTTTGAATAAGTGTTTATGCATGAAAATGTGAAACAACCAACATGTTATCAAGCATTATCAGAAATGTGAAGGGCTTGGAGCCATTGGATGTGACCACAAGAAATGTGTTACTCCTCTGTTTTGCAGAGATGCTGCTATCTAAGGGGATATACAGCGCATGAACGGGCTCTGGTTCAGTTGGTAGATATATGGAATTCTTGGAAGTTGAAGGGACAGACTGGTGATGATTGTAAAAATACATTTTTTCCTAAACACATATAGAAACTTGAACATCACACACAGTTGAATCTAAATATGTTGTGGACACTCTAATGTAAAGTGGCTGGGCAAGCATTTGAGAAAATGGCCTTCTGAAAAGTGGGCAGATGACGTTTTTCAATCAGGGTTGGTAAAGCGCAACTACTCACCCGTGAGGGTCTCAAGGCGCTGGGAGGCGGGGGGGGGGCGGCTCCGTTGAGTGCTGGAGTTAACCCGAAGAGCCAGGTCTTGAGGTCCTTCCTGAACTGGGGCAGTGTGGGAGCTTGCCAGAGGTGGAGGGGGAGGTCGTTCCAGGCTTTGGCTACTAGGTAGGAGAAGGACTTTCCTCCCGTTCTGGTCTTGTAGATACGTTGGACGGTGGCCAGAGAGAGATCGGCTGATCGGAGGTGTCTTTTGGGCGCGTGGAAGGAGAAGCGGTTGTTCAGGTATGTGGGTCCGGTGTTGTGATGGGCCTTCTATGCTTTGGTGAGGAGTTTGAAAGTTATTCTTCTTTTGACTGGGAGCTAGTGGAGATAGCAGAGGTGTTGGGTGATGAGACTGCGACGGGGGATGTCGAGGGTCATTCTAGCTGCAGTGTTCTGGACAGTCTGGAGTTTGCGAAGGAGTTTCTTGTTGATTCTGGCATAGAGAGCATTGTCGTAGTCCAGTCTGCTGCTGATGAGAGCGTGCGTGACAGTTTTTCTGATTCGGATGGGATCCATCTGAACGTCTTTTGAAGCATGTGGAGGGTGTTGCAGCAGGTCGAGGATACAGCGTTTATCTGGCGGTTCATTGTGAGCGATGAGTCTAGTATTCAGTAGGCTTTAAGAAATTAAATAAGGTAAGGCAGGCTAATGTTAATTTTTCTTGAATTAAAAGAGCACTAATCACTCCAAGGTGCAAGTTCATGCCCCTGGGTGAGAGAGACTTGGTTTAGGGCACTGGTCTGAGATGATAAAGAGAATTTTAAAATGGGTTTATGTACAAGGAAGGAGGCAAGTCCTGAGGCTGGAATAGTGTGAACCATCACACTTCCTCTCAAAGTGTGAAGGGTTGCCCAGATGCCAAAAATGATGTAGGGGAAGTACATGTAGAAGTCATGGGGTTTTGCTTTAAATAGCATTTAGTTGGCTTGCATGAGGTATGTGATTGTTACGCTAATTGTGCCCTGTTTTCTGTGGGCCATCTGCCTTTTATTGGAACACTGACCAGTTTGCTTTATGCCCAAAGGGACTTGTCTCCTTCCTATATGTTTAAGAAATAAAGCCTTCTTTGGAGAGTTTTGCTGGGAGTATTGCCAGGCTGGTGTCGAAATTAAAATAATTAGTAATTAGCAGTATGATTAGTTATCCCCTGCCTTTGGGCAGGAAGTTTAGCTCTGTGAGGATTACTTCCAAATCCCCATCCGTATCTCATTCCTTACATGGGAAGGAGGACCTGCCTCTCTGAGACCTACACCCAAGAGAAATGCAGTTTTTATTAAAAGAATGCCATTGAATGCAGTGGCAACCAGCATGGCTCGTGGGTGGTGGGGCGGGCGCGGGTGGAGAGGGAGGAGGGCACGGGAGGGGTTGTGCGCAATGTAAAAAAATAAACACTTACCTTCGCCGCCGTCTCTGCTCCTGCTCTCCTCGTCTTCACTCGCGGAACAGGAAGCACAGCTAGGCTCCCCTGACCAATCAGAACGCTGCAATGCAGCGTTGTGATTGGTAAGCACACAGGCTCCCCTGACCAATCACAAATCACAATGCTGCAATGCAGCATTGTGATTGGTCTGAGCATCCTGGTTCGACGCTCAGTCAGGAAATGGGGGCCTGGGCATGTTCTCCATGCAGGCTCTAATGCAGCCTGCATGGAGAACAGGGAAAGTGCGCATGACTGTTTGGGCGGCCCGAGAGGGCCAGCCAAACAGTCATGTGCACTTAGGAGTGGGCAAACCACTCCTCCCCTACCCTGCTCCGAGAGCAGAGCAAATGCCCACTCACCTGCCCGCCCGCAAAGCAGCACAGAAACATAAAATGATAATAACTCAAAGTTAATATCATTTTTTGTTTCCTTTACATTGCACTGCTTAAAAGCAGTGGGGCGACGCTCCTCCACCATAGCGGAGGAGCTGCCACAGATTGAATGAAAGAATTGTCCTGATATCCCCAACCTGACACTCCTCAAGAAGGGAGTAACCAGCAAAAATGGGGATTTGAGGAATCGTACTTCCTGTTCCTTCCCCGTGCCATACTCAGGCAGATTCCCATTGTGTCCGATTTGAAGTCGTTTTTACTTTTTTTTAATCCTGTTCTTGTTGTTAATGAGGACCGCCATGTGATGCTTTGGCTCACACTTATTGTTTATGTAATAGTGATACAAAGGCTCTCGCAATAAAGTTGCTAAGGAAGTAAGAACCTGGGGACAAATGTACCCTTCGTGGCCTGACAACTGCATCATGCGTGGCGACCAAGGTCTTTGACGACCGCTTGAAAAGGCAACAAATTGGCAGAGAGACACCCTATATGCCCCCCCGATATTTAATCAGCAGGCAGCAGACAATGGTATTCACTGCTCCAGGCATTCTCAAGGTAAGCTTTGAGCATATAAGTTTTTGTGGATTATTTTAACTATTTTGTATATCTGAACTGTAAAGTATTAGAAAAAAAGAAAGGCAGCAAGGTAAGGGATTGTTTTTCAAAGCACAATCCTCACAAGTCCCTGGCTGACTTAACTGTAATAGGCAATGAAGAGGGCTGTCATGGTGTCCTGGTTTTATAGTGTATTTCATGATGCAGCATGGAGAACTACAGGGAAATGATATATGTATCTCCTTTATGAATTCCCTTGGTGGTACCTGGGCTCACCGTGGCTGTCTATGTTTATATCTGCATCAGAGATGTCCTCTAATGTGAATTTCTTTTTTTTTTGGGCAGATCTTCATCACCTCTGGGGTTCTTAGGTTTAAATATAAGGATATAGCATTCAGGTTGAGCTGGAGTGTTATTCTTCCTTGATATACTATGTAAAGCAGACCCTGAAATTACACCCTCCCATTCCCTTACAAGAGGTGGGTGTCAGGATGCACCAGTCCAGATCCAACAGGAGCACTGGTAGCTTCTACACTTCGCTAAGCCCACACCTAACCTCACACTACTACCATGCAGGTTTGCTGTAGACTCATGGAAAGTGGAGTGGGACTAGAGAGGGAAACAAAGACACTGAATATCCCTGCATTGCCTGTCTGCACAGCTGGGCTTAATATACACTGCAGAAATGTTATATCTAAACACAATAGGAGATCTTTAGTATTGCTATATTATGAACTGTGGAGGCTATCCTCTGCTATTGTATATGGTATTCTTGCTAACACTGTCTGTATTTCTTCTGAGCTGAACTGTAATTAAGTTTGATATAGTACTGTAAGTCACTCTCAGGGTTATTATATGTTGTTTGCTAAGGAGTGCTGCCTTCAATATTATGAATGGCATTCCATGAATCTGTTCAAATCCAATAATAAATGTCGATAATTATAGCTTGAAAAACATCCATTAATGTCGTGTATTTCATCTGAACCCTGGGTAGTCATATATATTTACAGTTATTATCTGTCTTCCATACTACAATAATTCAATGCCAACATAATTACACTGAAGTTTTGCAATAATGATTAGTTCTAAACTTATGCAGGTAACCCTTTATGAAAATAAGAAAGTGCAAAATAAAGTTCATAACCCTGATGAATGACTCCTTGTGAAAATGAAAAAATGCAATAGTGTTCATAATCCTAATGGATGACTCCTTGTAAAAATGGAGAGAGTGTAAGTCTGTTCTTTCAAGTGTGATGCAAGATACTTCTCTGACTTCAAAGATGTCTTTCGTCAACCTCACAGCATAACAGACGTCAAGGATTCCAAAAGGAAGTCTCAGCCACAGCACCTATTTATCACGATTGCTTAGCACAGACACTATGAACAGCGAGGAACTTATACTCTAGAGATTTAAAGTGGTCACCGCTATTGGCAAGACTCAAGAGAGTCCTTAGGTCCCATGGAACATGCAGTACTTCCTGCCTTCACTCGGAGATGAAAGGCTTTTGTACAGATGGTATCCACACTCTGCCAAGAACTCTACCCTCTTCTACTCCTGAAGAAATGCAAGCTCAGGAGCTCTGGAGTAGTGGATCACATGGGACAGGTATGTAGAGGAAGTGCATTCTATACCACATCCTGCCAATGGGTAAACATTGCAGCAAGTGATATGGTCATTCATTCCTTTGGACCACTTTCTTCTTTTCCTCTTTCTTTGCCTCAAGAACAATTGAAGGGTTCACTGAGGTCCTTGGCTGAACTGATAGAGAATCCCAAGTCGTTACATCAGTCACAAACGTCTTCCCCTTCTCTTTCAGACTCTTCATACTTTGCTGTTTCCCTTCTGTAGCTTTGTCTTGGCCTCCCATCATAATCCTGATGAAGCTGATAAAGTTGTGGAGATGGATCCTGCTCCAAAAGGAAAATATGTTCAAAAAGAAGAGTTCCATGAGTTGGTGCCTTATATTTCTTCTAATCTAAGTCTCCCTCTGAATGAACACCAGTCAGGTACCAGTGAGGATTGGTTTCAATGATTTCAAAGACCTGCAGTCCTCTAATACAAAATTCATAGACAATATTTACCCTTTGACCAATGATAATGTGAATCTCCCATTGTCTTTAGTTTTGGATTCTCTTCTGGTAAACACAACGGGGCAGACTACAGTTGTTAATGAGGATAAATTTGTAACTGAACAGGTAGATAAAAGGTAAAAGCAGCACTTAAGAGATCTTATGCTGCTTTACGTTTATCCTTGAGGGCTGATATTCAGGTGGTGTATGCTTCTCTGTCCTTCGTCAAGTACTTTTAAATACTATGGATAGTGATGCTGGCAGGAGAAAGCTATTCCTTGCTTCTGGCCAACATGGAGGCAAAGAGGATCACACGCAGGAAGTTGTGATTCAGATAAACAACAGGGGGACCAGAGCTTACATAGCTCAACAGTTCAGGCCAGTTCCAATCCCCCTGAATCTCTTGACATTCGTCATTCTTTCATGGGCAGAAAGAATGCCTCTTTTTCTGTCAGCTATTCACAACAGGGGAGTGTACAATTCCAAAGCAGACATCTTACGTTGAGCTTTTCCCTCATCAGAGGAAATGTGTCTGTTGTCACTGTTTTTTTGGGCTTTTTAAGAACCTTGAGGGGGCTTTCCATCATTGGAAGCTCTAACTTTATGATTAGTATACCGGGTTTTGAGTATTGCATCATAGAAATTGAGCTCCAGCTCCCCCTTGGGCCCTTCCTTTGGTTCGTTCTACCTTACAGGCTTCTTCACTTGAGCCTCTACAAGACGTATCTATAAAAGGTCTTTCCCTCAAGGCATTCATTTTTGTTGCAATCATCATTACAAGGAGGTTAGGTCGAGGGTTTCTTCCAAAAGTTAACTCTATCTTTCATTGTGATCAGGATGTTGTTTCATCATCTTTTCTCCCATACCCTTCATCAGACGCAGATTCAAACTTACACCTACATTATGTAGTTATAAAAGTTCACATTTATTTCGGGGGAGTCAGGTGAGTTTTATCAGTGTGAATTTTTTTTTTCTTCACCATATTTTATTTTATTTATCATTTTCCAGGAAAACGAAACCACAATACAAACAACAGTGCATGGCTCACAGATTACATTTTCCACTGTATCTCCCCCTGCTGTTAACACAGGTGACGGAAACATATCGTAACCTACAGAATATCTTACAATTCAAATCTCCTCCTCCACTAGCACAGTTGATTCCCTTGACCTTAAGTAGTTTACTAGCGGTTCCCATATATCCTTGGGCTACGACCTCGCTGGCAGTTCCTCTGCATACAATGTGAGCTGTTCTTTACAGTATAAGAGGTCTTTTACCCATTGTTCGAGCTTTGGAGCCATCCTGCTTTCCCAGTTCATTGCTACTCTTCTTTTTGCCATCAGTAGCGCAATGTTCGTAAACTTGCCAGTTACCCCTTTTAGTGCCGGATTGATACCCAGGAGGCACCTATGTGGATCAGTGTGATAACTTATTTATGAATTTTGATATTACCTGGAAAAGTTGCAAATCCTCAACGTCTATGTTTGGCTATTTGATAAGGTCTGTTAGCCCCATGATGCACTCCCAGCTGGTCTTGCTCTTCTGGATAATATTCAGCGGGCTCCACGTGATTCATTGCTATTTCCTGGTACGGATTTGGAGGACTGTCTCATTCAGATATCTGCAGAGCAATAACCTGGGATACCCTCTCCACAAGCTTGATGTAGGCTCTGAATCTAGAGTAGAATTTGGCACTGGTGCTCTTTCGAGTAGAATACTAATATAAGCATGTTTGTTTCTTAATTTTGATAATGCATTAATGCCTGAGATGCTGCATTACTCTTATCTCAGCATGCCATTGTTGTTCTGTTTTATTAATGGCAACAATGGCATGCTGCTGTGGTGTATCCTCCCCACCTAAGGAATTAGATAAGGAAGGAGATGAGGAAGTAATGCTTGGATTACTTACCAGTAATCTTCATTAATCCAATTCCTCCTTCATAGTCCCAGTACTTACATCCTACTCTCCCTTACGATGGAATTTAATTTGCAATATTTAAATTTTACTTGGTTCTAGCAAGATGTAAGATTACCTCAACCACTGTTTATGTCCCATGCGAGAGAAAAGTCGGATCAGGACTGATGGGAAAATGCCTTCTTTCAAAGAAAATCTTTGAAAGAAGAAAAAAAAAACTTTTTTCTGGGATGCCTGTCTGAGGTAGAAGCCCCGCCCCTCATCATTTAAGTACTTGGATGAGGCAGGATGAATCAGAGTAATGAAGATTAACAGAAAGCAAAGCAAGCATTCTGCCTGAATTTACTGGCTAAGAAAAGTATGATTTCCTATCAGATAATGAAAGTGACAAGGTTCAGGCTGCCCTTATTAATGCGCGCTCACTCCCTAGGCATAAATATGAAATAGCGGAGTTCCTTGACACCTATCAACTTGATCCTTTATTCATAACGGAGACGTGGGCTGACCCTTCAGCTGGTCCAGATTTCTGCATTGACACATGTTGGAAATGGCCCTTTTTGCAGGGTTATCCCCAAACTTTTTGCTTCTCCCTCCTATTTTTTTCCTGACCTGTTGTTGTTGGCTATAGGACTCTGGGCACTTTACCACTGCTGATCAGTGCTAAAGTGCATATGCTCTCTATGTAAATTGTTATTGTGATTGGTTATCCATGACTGGCGTATTTGATTTACCAGGAGGTCCCTAGTAAAGTGCACTGAGTGTGCCAGGGCTGGTAAATCAAATGCTACTAGTGGGCCTGCAGCACTGATTGTGCCACCCACATGAGTAGCCCTGAAAAGATGTCTCAGGACTGCCACCGCGGTGCCTGTGCGCAGTTTGTTAACTGCCATGTCGACTTTGCAAGTGCACCCACTTGCCAGGCCCTAACCGTCCCTTTTCTTACATATTGGGCACCCCTATTGTAGACCCAAGGTACCCCCGTGTGCAGGGTGCAGTGTATGTGACATGTACTGGTGTGTGTAAGATGTCCTGATAGTGAAATACTGCCAAATTCGTTTTTCACTATTGAAAGGCTATCTTGCCCCATAGGACAGAATGGGGAATGCTTTGTAACATTTTACAAGCATATCTTCCCATAGGGATAAGATGGAAAAATGGAGTTTGGTATCCCTGAACTCAGGATTTAATAACACATCTTTTAGTAAAGATGGTTTTTAATTTGTGTGTTTGAAAATACCACTTTTAGAAAGTGGCTAATTTCTTGTTCAACCATCCTGTGTGCCTCTGCCTGTTTGTGGATTGACTGTCTGGCTTTGGAGTGACAGGGGCTGGGGAGGTGCAGTGGCTCCAGGAGTCTGGATGAGTCAGCACTAGGCGGAATAGGCCTGATCTGCATTTGGAGTGGTGGGAGGAGTAGCACCTGTACCTGAATAGGGCTGTGCCTGTCTTCCACAATGCTGGGTCCGCCCCCCTGTGGTGTCTGGAGCCAAGGCTCACACTGACAATGGATGTTGTTGTGCACTTGCAGAGTGCCCCCAGAACTGGTTTAAACTGGGCTCAGAGCCCCTTGAACAAATACATTTTGGGGTATAATTATCAGACCCAAAACCCCAGACTTTAGATCATTCCTGGAATTCAAGAGGAACCTTTGCCAAGGAGAAGAGCTGGAGAGACTGAGGAGAAGTACTGCCCTTGCTGTGTGTCTGGGGTTGGCTTGCAGTTACTGTCTCTGCCAAGGAAAGGTGAAGGACTGTGCTGTGTGTTGTGTCCCCTGCTTTAAGGAGATCTCCAAGGGCCTGAAGTGAGCTGGCCTCCTGTTCTGAAGTCTCAGGGACACAAAGACTTCACCCCCAGCTCCCCTGAACTCTGCTGCTGTGGATTCTGACCTGCCAAGAGGTGCCTGTGCCAGTTTTGGGCCTCTGGAGTTTGTTGCTGCTGTTTGGGAGCTGGAAGCAAGAAGAAACTCAAAGAACTACAGAAATTGACGCATCGCTCTTCTTGCGGCTGTTTTCTCAATGCATCTCCCCGGCGTGAGAAGAATTTCCGCGCATCGCCGTGCCGCTGCAAAAACCATCGCAGCGCCTGGCGCCGCTGCAAGAATCGACGCATCGTGGCTGAAGAGGACTGACGCAGAGCTGCTCGAGGCCGCCGCATCGATCGTGGACGCATCCCGGATTTCCACGCATCGTACCTGTGCGGCATGCTTTCCCGACACATCATCTGCGAACCGGACCCGTCACGAAGAATCGACGCATCACTCCCCATACAGACTGGATTCGACGCAACTCATCCTCTGCGTGTCGCAGAACTGTCGCATCGCCTCCCCAAGGTCTCAGGAGTGTCGCATCTCTTTGTTTTCCAACTCTGCGGCTGTTTGGCTTTTGGAACTTTGACGCATCTACAGGTGCTTTGGTGAAAAGTCACGCATCCATAGTTTTCTATGGTACAAGTTCTTGAAACCTTTTGATGGTCATATTTTTAACTGTGTATGTTGGATTTTTGTCATTTTGGTCTAGTTTAGTTTAGATAAAGATATTTTATTTTTCTAAACTGGTGTGGTGTCCATTTGTGGTGTTTTCACTGTGTTACTGTGAGTGTTGGTACAAATACTTTACACATTGCCTTTGGGATAAGCCTGTCTGCTCGTGCCAGGCTACCAAGGGGGTGAGCAGGGGTTATCTAAAGTGTGTATCCCCCTTACCCTGACTAGAAGCCAGGGTCCCTATTTGGACAAAGGTACCTACCTCTGCCAACTAGAGACCCCCATTTCTAACAACACCCCTGCTGGTTTTTCTGTGTATAGACTGGATAGACTCAAGAAAAGAGGGGGAGGTCTGGCCCTTATATATCGAAATACTCTATCAGTAAAAGGAGAGATGTTCCCTTCAACGGTCTGCGAGGCACTTAGTTTTAATATAGCACTCTCGGAACATCAGTCATTCAAGGGGATCCTTCTTTATTGCCCGCTAGGCCCTAGGGGAAATTTTATATTGCTGGCGGGAAATCTATTTGAATCCTCCGCGGGTGAATTGAGTTTCACTATTCTGGGGGATTTTCATTTTCACTTAGAGGCCACAGATGATAAGGATTCAACATCCCTTCTTACTGAATTAGAATCTCTAGGACTCTCTCATTATGTTAGCTGCACCACCCATATTGCCGGACACATCTTAGACGGACTATTTACCAATAATGAGCAGATCATTATAAAGGACTTCCTCCCTCTGACCTGGTCTGATCACCACGCAGTATTATTTGATGTTTGTCTTTTTAAACAAATTCCTCCGTACACCAGGCCGGGCCCCCTAAACAATTTAGATCCTGGAGTAGTTTAGATCATGCTCTTCTTAGACAGCACTTGTCTGTCACACAGCCAGAACTCTCCCCAGATCCAGAGCAGGCCACCATGAGTTATACGGACTGGCTTCAAGATTCCTTTGCTAAACTAGTCCCTTACAAAACAGCTTCTAAAAGCAGAAAAAACTCCTTCGGCCCCTTGGTTTTCTGAGGCATGAGAAACAACGGTGCAGGAAACAAGAGAGGCGCTGGCGTCAAGATTATGCCAGTCAGGAGAAATCTCTTTATAAGTTAGCATTGGCTATTTACAAACGCCTCTTAATAAAAGAGAAGAGTAACTACTATACACGGGAAATAGAATTCACTCAAGACTCTACTAAACAATTGTTTCAGGTAGTCTCTAAACTTGCGGCTCCTTCGGGTAGCCATGCTAACGTAGCAACTCAAGCATTCTGCGACTCTATAGCCCTTAGCTTTCAGGCCAAAGTAGATCAAATCTACTCTAATTTTAATGCCCCCGCTGCTGCCATGAGTCAGTCGGATTTGAACATCGAGTTATAAGATAGTTTCTCCTTTAGGGAATTTGGAACAGATAGCTGATTTGGTGAGTACTGCCAAATCCGGTTCACCGTTTGATCAGTGTCCTCCTATTGTCCTGAAACTGATTCCGGACCTCATAGGTATCAATCTATCCAATATTTTTAACTCTATGTTCATCTCAGGCATCTATCCCTCTCAATGGAAGAAGGTCTCTATTCTTCCGCTACTAAAAAAACCTAATCTGGACCCAGCGGACACTAATAATTACTGACCTATTGTGCATCTCCCGTCACCTGCTAAACTTGCTGAAAAAGTTATGAATGATCAATTGGCCCAATACACCTCTGATAACAAGCTGCTGGATGAAACCCAATTCGGTTTCAGAAAAGACCATAATGCGGAGACTGCACTTATCAAAGCCACCGATGAGATTAGGTTTGTTTTAGACAGAGGAGAAGCAGCAGTCCTTGTGCTACTAGATTTATCAGCAGCCTTTGATACAGTTGATCATGGGCTTCTGATCAACTGTATCTCCTCGCTAGGCATTAGGAACAAGGCCAAATCTTTGTTGACATCTTTTTTGTCGAAACACACTCAACTAGTCAGCTTGGACAACTTTGACTCCCCTGTCTTTTCACTCCCTTGTGGAGTTCCGCAGGGTTCTTCCATTAGTCCCACATTGTTTAACATTTATGTTACCGACCTGGCACGGGTGATGAAATCTTTTGGCCTCGCGCTTACGTCTTATGCAGACGACACCCAAATAGTGCTCTCCGTTCACAAAAACGGGGTTAATGTGTCGGTCAGCTGTCACGATGGCATGCTGACCATCAGCGCTTGGATGTCAAGACATTGTCTCAAATTAAATTCCTCCAAGACTGAGGTAATTGTCTTTGGAAATCTATCCTCTGCCTGGTCTCCTTTTCCGGTGGCCAGATAAATCGGGACCGCCCCCTATTCCAGTTACTAAAGCCAAGAATCTGGGTGTCATCTTAGACTACAAGCTGTCCTTTAAATGTCATGTTAACGCTGTGGTCTCCTCATGCTTTTATACTCTCAGAATGGTGAAGAAACTGTTCCCTTTCATCCCAGTTGATGCCAGGAGAAAGATAATATCCGCGTTGGTTATGTCTAAAGTGGATTATTGTAACAGTTTATTGATCAATGCACAGCAAATGGGTTTAAATAAGTTACAGCTGGTACAGAACGCAGCTGCTAGGATGCTTTCTGGCACATCAAAATTTAAGTCTGTCTCTAAGGTTGTTAGACAACTTCATTGGTTGCCATAAGAAGCAGAACAAAATTCAAAGCGTTGTGCATTGCCTATAAGGCGATCCACAATATAGGGCCAGAATTTCTGAAGAACTTATTGCAGATATATACTCAGATGCTTGCAGTCTTCAGGTGCTAACCTGCTTGTCATCCCAAGAACTTATAGAACTAATTGGGGCGACAGAAGCTTTGTGGCTGTCACTGCTAAGCTATGGAACTCTCTTCCTCCTCAGATCAGAGCCATGCCTCACCCTATTGTCATTTAGGAAACAATCAAAAACTTGGCTCTTTAATAAGTAGGCTTTTTTAACATCTAGGCCATCGTCCTGTCCCTTGGAGCAGTCAGCGTCGAGACACCTGTTGGTATTTGTGCGCTTTATAAGTTCTTTTAACATGAACTTTAACATTAATCACCAGAAAAGGTTTATTCTTATGATTAAGCCAGAGTCCCTGGAATAGTTTCAACAAACTTGTGTGACCTTGGATGCACTACCTCTGAACCTGAAGATTGATGGGAGCAAGCCTATAAGTGGCCATACATTTCTTCGTGAAATAAAAAAATATTGTATTTTGACCCATCTGCAGCTTCACTGCCACTAGTTATACAATTAAGACGTACGAGCAGCGGCACTGAAACATTTATATGCTATTACCAAGGGTGTAGATTCGGGGGGGGGGAGGTGGTTGGGATGTTAGACTCCCTAAAAAAATTATTGTGTAGTAAATAGTTGGGTGCAAGTGCTTTCAGTACGGTATAATGAAGTGCTTGTCAGATTTCACCTGGTATTTTTACATGCCCACATTGACAAAAACACTCTCTCTCTCTCTCTCTCTCTCTCTCTCTCTCTCTGTTTTGAAGGCCTTGAAAAGGTTGATTAGTTTGAAAAATGTTGTGTTTTAAGTGCCCCTAACAATCCGCCCTCCTTTCTGTTTCCACTTCCCCTGAGGCCCCCATCATGTCATGCTTCTTATATAATGTATTTTAACAAGATACCCCAGCTTGATTGTTGGGAAATCTGAAGCTCACACCCCCAATCTTATTGACCAAGCTACTACCCTGGCTATTAAGGCTCAATAGGCACTTCATGCATAGATTTAGTTTAATTTCAGCAGACTGCCTTCGGTAAAAAAAACTAAAAAAAAGACCCCAGCGAAGTCATGTCGCAGATGGCTGTCTGGTAGTTCGGTTCCAGTGGGGGTGGTTAGTTGAAGAAGTTACTCGATCTGTTTTTGCAGGAAGACAAATCAAAGCATTTTCGTCGAGCTACACAGGTGACCTGTAGGAAACAACCATTTCCTGAACCACCATAAGCTGCTTCCTTGAGGCAGAGGACCGCTCCCATGTCAGCCATTGTAGAGAGAAAAATAAAACTCCCCATAAAAGAGACTTCCAAAGGTTATATGGCGGCAATTGTGTCCAGACTCAAACAACTTGGCATCCATGTTTATTATTGTCAGGATCTTGTTATATCCTTGCTACCGGATCCATAAAAGCACGACCCGGGCAGGAGCTGCAAACAAGCATCTCTACTTGGCAGAGGTAGCCATGGAAGGCAAGCTGAACGGATAATGTTGCCTAGTGTCCTTGTAATAAAAACAGATCATTCTTTGCTTCTTTTAAATGCCAACATAAATCTAGTAGCTTATCTGTAACAAAAACCAAAGACTTTTATAATTTCACCACAGATCAATTAGAAGCAGCTAAAGAAAACAATGTGGCTGATTTCTCGTGCCTGCTTGCATGTTTTAACTGTTCCTATTAGACAGCATATATCGCTTTAAGTGCTTAAAATGATTGTTTTCTTTCTTTTTGTTTTAGGATGTAGTCTGTGAGGGTGATTTGATTTATGATGTATGTAGTAGGGATGAATCCAGACAAGACACGACAGCCTTCAGAGTGGTGAGTAGGTAATGATGCTGCTATCAGCAGAACGGGTTTAACTTGCTCGCACTTAAGCAGTTTCTGACTCGGTTCATTTAATTTACACCTCGCTAAAAGAACTTGGGGATATTGGGATCGAAGTGAGAGAGACGAAAGAGTAATCGACATCTGGGCAGAAATTATAATGGGGAACAATAGTATTTTACTTCTTTATATGGCGATTCACAAGGCAGTTCTGCCGTTTGAACGTGCTGTAAACAACAGATGTTAATACTACCTAGTTTAATAGAACTTAATTTATTGACCTCGGGAAGAGAAGGCTGAATCTACCTTGGCGGAATTTAACACCTGACCTGCAGACCACCGTGTATTTTTATTTAATTGGGAAAAGTTCAACTCACCGAGTAACTGGCAGTCCTTAATGAGGGCAAAAGAGAGAGAAAAACGTGTTTGGCATATTTTTGTTTTATCTTCTTCATACAAATTTTGGCCAAGGTTGTTCCACTTTCTAGATTCCAAAAGATGACATTAATTTTGTTCTCAGAGCGTTTTTTTCTTTTAGGTACTTTAAGGTCCACGCCTCACAAGCGTTCATAAAGGGGGTAAATGCAGCGATATGATGTCATATATATACACACACACACACACACACACACACACACACACACACACACACACACACACACACACACACACACACACACACACACACACACACACACACACACACACACACACACACACACACACACACACACACACACACACACACACACACACACACACACACACACACACACACACACACACACACACACACACACACACACACACACACACACACACATATGCTTGAAACCAGGCCTGCCCTGTTCTTTCTCTCCCCAGACAGGAGCCCTGACAAGGGTAGGGGAAGAACTTTCCAGAACCAGATGTGGGGGTAGGGGAGGGTGTCCCCCCATACACAAAGGCTGGCACCAGGTATACATTTTGGACCTCTGGAGCCACTCTTCAGAGCACTCATGGACATGTGGACATTAAAGAAGAAGGACTACCCTGCTTCTCAGGACTGCCTTGCTGTCTGAGAAGGAAGACTGTATCTGCTTACCTTCATCCCTGGCTAACCTGAGTGACTACAAGGGTCAGTTGGCTGACCTTCTGTTTGAGCTACAGGGACACAACAAGCTCCAGAGGCCTCCTTGAAACTGGCCAGCTGACCTGCTGCAACTGGCTCTGCCTAGATTTGCAACTGGACCTGCCTGAGCACTGCTGGCCTTTGCTGGAGTGAGTTCCTGATCCCCAAGAGGTGCCTCCCCAGGTCCTGGATCCTTGGCTGGCATCAGTCTGAGCTCCTACAAAGAAGTAAAGGTGAAAACCTGAAGTTTGGGCTCTTCTCAATCGCTAAGAATTGCATTCACACAGAGACTCTGTCTCCCATGATGGCCGCAGACGTGAAACCTGCTCTTTGCGCTATTGTGATCACCAGCGACGACCGACAACGTGAGATCTGCAGTGGGGCGGGGCGGGGGGAAGTTGACAGACGATGGGATAGGGAAAATAAAATAAATAAATAAAACCACTTACTTTGCGCTCGCCGCATCGCCAACTGAGCAATGCAGCGAGCGCAAGGTAGGTGGTTTTATTGATTTATTTTCTCTATCCTGTTGTCAGTCGACTTGTCTCCCACCCTGCCCCCCCCACCCCTCTTTCCTGTACCGGCATCACCTGAGTAAAGGTACCAGTATTCCTGAGTCCCATGTTCCTCATTTTGAGATCAGTTATTTTTAATGCCTGTTATTTGGTGCAGGTATACCGGCCAGAATCATCCCTGAGGGCCTGAATCACAAAGGGCCTCTGCACTTGTAGCAGAGGCCCCATAGTCTCGGGGGAGTCTCCGCACTCAGGGTGGAATCTCCGTAATGAGAAATCTGATTGCGGAGATTCCATCCGAGTGTCAAAACTCCCCCACGACTGCAGGGCCTCCGCAACGAGTGCAGACCACTTTGTGAATCAGACCTTAGTGTTTTTGATGGTAAAGTTGCTGGGACACTTTTGTTAAGACAGGCGTTATAAAATTCTGAATTTAAGTATACTAGGATTGTGATTTTGCAAGGTAATCCCTGCCTAGGGAAATGCTGGCTATTTTATATTCATTGTCAGCAAAGGTATCAAGTCTAAATATGAAAATTTAACTTGGATTCCACATCCCTAAATTATGCACTCCATAGAATAATTAGCAAGTGGAAAGCAGCGTAGGTAGATAGCTGCAATAAGCTATACTTTTAGGGTGGCCCGCGGCAATAAATGTAGGGGTGCAGGAGGTGCTGCAGAACCCCGCGACAACCTTAGTTCAAAAGTGGAAGGAGCAATAAAGAGGCCTTTAAATGTTGATTTCATCTTGTTGCATTTGCTGGGTGTTCAGGGACAGAGGTCCCTGTCATGCACTGTCTTCTGACACACTGCTGCTTATGTACCATGGACATTGGTGTTTACTATTCCTTTCCTTTACTGCAAATCGAAGGAATTTTGTAATGTGAAGCAAGTGGCAAACTTGCTGGGGTGCAGAAATTATGTAAGGAAAGGCTGGGGTTTGTGATATGTTTCCTAACACACAACAAAAACGAAATACTTGAAAATTAACTTTACTAATAATTTAAACGAAATCCCCAGCAATAAAAGGTCAAGTGAGGCATGTTGTTGCAATCTCAGTTCAGAATTGCAAAAAAACAAAGGGGCTCATTTATGAGCCCCTTGTGCCGTCGGTGCATCACGTTGCGTGACGCATCGGAGACGTAACCTGCTGCGTGAAATTTACGAGCACACGTAAAGCCACCCTGTGTGGCTTTACATGTCCTCGTAAATTTCACCCCATTTCATCCAACATGTTGCGTGTTAGAGGCGTGATATGGGTGTTGTGGTGGGTGTTCCCACGCAACACCCATGTCCACTGATGCATTTCCAGATTTGCGAGCATTCGTGAATCTGGAAATGCGTCAGAATACTACGCCACCCCCAGGAGTGGCATAGCGAGGAGCAACGAGGAGAAATGTTTTAATTTCTCTTCGTTTTTTCCTCTTTCAACGCGTGCTGCATTCTACAGCATGCATTGGAAGAGGAAATCACCTCCAGTGATTGTTTTTGTGCAGAAATGTGCCACTTTCTGCACAAAAACAATCTTCCCACGACACAGGCATCCTTGCACCTTGGTGCAAGGGTGCCTGCGCCGGCGCATGGCAGCAGTTTGTGCGCCGGAGCAGGGAAAGGCACAGAGATACGACATGTGGCTGTAAATATGTCAAATTAACTTGCTGCACCGCGCTGCATTAATTTCTCATAAATAAGTCCCAAAGATTTTAATATATCAAAACAAACCAAGACACTTCACTAGCGTGATGCACAAAGGATGAACAAAGGATAACTATTCACAGAAATCCGATTTCGAAACTTTATTGTGAGTGCGCCACATAGGTTAGCAGAAAAGCCGCATGACTCATGGAAATTCGGTGGCAATTCCAAGAGCCATTTCAATGGAAAACATGCTCTCTGTAAAAAGCCATTGACGTAACACACCATTATTAGGTCATATCTTGGAGACAAGGAGCTACAAAATACAATATTCGAACCACAATACTCGCCCACCATCCTACTGACAATTGGGTGTGCCTCATTTGCTACACTTTGTCTAACACTCGTATTTTTTACCACTCCGAAGACTTCACTGACACATTGATGGCAGCATCCCCATTCTGAAAAATGTTCCAGCCCCACTGAGGGTGATTGAGACCTATGTGCTAATGCTAAAACAAGTCCAAACACAGTTTGCCACCATTTTAGCACTAGCGCTTATCAGAATTTTAGAGCAAATTGTGTTCAATGCTTTGTTTTTGTGGCCAAGTACCATCAGTGAAAAGACCTGGCAGGAACCTAATGGTACTTGCTTGTTGCAAACCACAGGGCAGAAGGTAGAAATGCATGAGATTTGTGCGCAATTACCATTTGGGCATGTTTTTCCCTCTTTTTTAACACCACTCTATACTTGGGTGCAAAACATTAAGTTGAAGGGCAAATTCTATTTTCACTAGGATGTTTTTGCACTTGGATCAGCACTTGGATGAGCACTGATTGACCCCTTAGAATATGTAATCTTCTCAATAGACAAATGTATTTTGCCATGTATTTTCTGGTGAGTCAAAGAAAGACAACACTGGGTTCCATAGGCCGCCGAAGAGCCCCCATTTCATCTTTACTACCAGGAAGTTTGGAGAAACTCAGTCAAGAGTAGAGATTCTGTATAATTTACCTAATCTTACACTTGACGTCTTAGAATATACAAAAAAAATTCACCTTTGCAATTTTCTGAAACGATTGTAGTGCACATTTCCTAAGGTTTTGCTTTAAAAGAATTGCGTTTTGTAGTTTTACGGGAAACAAAATTCTAATTTAGTATATGATGATGGCATATGGCAAAGATTCGTATTTGGCACAAATGGTAAAATACAAAAGTGAAGCAGAAAGCAGAAGAAAGGAAAAATACAATGATCAGATTGTGGTGAGTTCTGAATAGAGGTTAAGTGCCAAGAAATACAATAAGGCAATCAAATGGCAATCAAATGGTACTTTCAAAGCGTACACCGCTCAGATTTAGAAATAAATACGGAAGCCTTGGTTCCCATTCAGTTCGCCCTTTCACAAAATCGGACTATAAGTAGCACATCATATATAATTTGACATGTTTAGGATGTTACCAAAATAGGACAATCATCCTTCTGAAAACGTTGATTTCAACGCTAAATGTATGACATTGTCAACAGGAAAATGTCACTTAATCCTGGGAGACTGCTATTTTAAAAATTGGGAAGGCAAATTCTTCCTCCCTGTAGACTCAGGTGGAAACAGAAAAACTGTTTATGAAATGAATTTATTTGAATGTTTGAGGTCATAATAATAATTTAGGGCTTCATTTTGGCTGCCTGGCTCTTAGACCATCCTTATTGTGGTATTCCCGTTTTGCCTTCACTCCTCCTGTGTTTCAGAATTCATTTTTGTTAGTTTTAAGACTTTGTGCACTTTACCAATGCTAACCAGTGCAAAAGTGCTTATGCTCTCTCCTTAGAAACATGGTACAGTTGGTAAATATCTGATTGGTACATTTAATTTACTTGTAAGTCTGAAAAATGGCACTACATGTACCCATGGTCTGTGAATTAAATGCTACTAGTAGGCTCCAGCACTCATTGTGCCACCCACTAAAATAGCCTTTTAAAAACGCCTCAGCCCTGCCATTGCAGCCTGCAGTGCAGCTTTAAAGTGACATTTCAACCTGGCAAAATAAACCTTTTGCCAGGCCTAAACCTTCTTTTTTCATATATACAAGTCACCCGTAAGGTAGGCCCTAAAGGCTGATAGGGCAGGGTGCATTGTATTTAAATAGTAGGTCATGTGCATTTAAGTTTTACATGCCTTAGCAGTGAAAACGCCTAAAGTAATTTTTCACTGTTGTCAGGCCTTTCTCTCAATTGACTAACACTAGGTTACCTTATTACAAGTGATAACTATGGAATGTGAGCTGGAGGAGATGTCCTGTTTACACTCAAATGAATTGTAATTTAAAACCCTCTTTAATGGTAAAGTCGGATTTTAAGTCAGTATTCTGAAAATACCACTTTTAGAAAGTTAAATGCAAAAACAACAATTGATGGACAGAATGCAGAACAATGTCGTACATTCACCCCAGTACAGAGATCTGGGCCTAAATCCATCGTTTTTTTGCTCACCATGCCATTCCAGTTATGACCCAGCCATATGCAAATCAGTCTTGACCCTGCGCCCAATGGGAACAGTCCAGCCCGAACTGCCAGGCCAGGTCCTCCCTGGACTGGAAACAAGCATCCTAGGACCGGTTTTGGGCTTTTAGCCCTCATCAGCCAGGATAGCTTGACTCCAGTGGCATGGAGAGCACGGGACCCACGTCTGGGCATACCCGTCCCACTCGGGGTGACAAATGCAAAAACAACAATTGATGGACAGAATGCAGAACAAAGTCGTACATTCACCCCAGTACAGAGATCTGGGCCTAAATCCATCGTTTTTTTGCTCACCATGCCATTCCAGTTTGGACCCAGCCATATGCAAATCAGTCTTGACCCTGCGCCCAATGGGAACAGTCCAGCCCGAACTGCCAGGCAAGGTCCTCCCTGGGCTGGAAACAAGCATCCTAGGACCGGTTTCGGGCTTTCAGCCCTCATCAGCCAGGATAGCTTGACTCCAGTGGCATGGAGAGCACGGGACCCACGTCTGGGCATACCCGGCCCACTCGGGTTGACAAATGCAATAACAACAATTGATGGACAGAATGCAGAACAATGTCGTACATTCACCCCAGTACAGAGATCTGGGCCTAAATCCATCGTTGAGTGACATACCCTGAAACCGGTCCCAGGATGCTTGTTTCCAGTCCAGGGAGGACCTGGCCTGGCAGTTCGGTCTGGACTCTTCCCATGGGGCACAGGGTCAAGACTGATTTGCATATGGCTGGGTCCAAACTGGGGTGGCATAGTGGGGAAAAGAACGATGGATTTAACCCAGATCTTTTGACTAGGGGAGAATGTTTGCATTGTCAGCATTCCGTCCAACATTTGTTTGCTGTAACACTTTTCGCCCTAAGTGGGATGGGTATGCCCAGACGTGGGTCCCTTGCTCACTGTGCCACTGGATTCAAGCTAGCCTGGCTGATGAATGGTGACATACCCTGAAACCGGTCCCAGGATGCTTGTTTCCGGTCCAGGGAGGATCTGGCCTGGCAGTTCGGTCTGGACTGTTCCCATGGGGCACAGGGTCAAGACTGATTTGCATATGGCTGGGTCCAAACTGGGGTGGCATAGTGGGCAAAAGAATGATGGATTTAACCCAGATCTTTTGACTGGGGGAGAATGTTTGCATTGTCAGCATTCCGTCCAGCATTTGTTTGCTGTAACACTTTTCGCCCTAAGTGGGATGGGTATGCCCAGACGTGGGTCCCTTGCTCGCTGTGCCACTGGATTCAAGCTAGCCTGGCTGAAGAAGGGTGACATACCCTGAAACCGGTCCCAGGATGCTTGTTTCCGGTCCAGGGAGGACCTGGCCTGGCAGTTCGGTCTGGGCTGTTCCCATGGGGCACAGGGTCAAGGCTGATTTGCATATGGCTGGGTCCAAACTGGGGTGGCATAGTGGGCAAAAGAACGATGGATTTAACCCAGATCTTTTGACTGGGGGAGAATGTTTGCATTGTCAGCATTCCGTCCATCATTTGCTTGCTGTAACACTTTTAGAAAGTTGGCATTTTCTTGTCCTAACCATTTGTGCCTTCTGCCAGTATCCTGGGTCACATGACTGTGAATGACTCTGCTGCTGGGGTTTGTGTATTCCTTCCAGACAGTGACGCAAAGGGGGAGTAGGTGTGGACAGGATAGGCTATACTGAAAGGATGACTGGAACTAGCTGCAAGTAGCACCACTTGCACTTCAAAGGACCTTGTCTCTCTCACACACACACACACACACACACAAGCGCTAAGGTGCATATGTTTTTACCTATACCGCGTTTTTGTAATTAGCAACGTGATGGCAATGCTGTCTCTAAGGCTAGTAAGACAGAACATTTTGAAGTTTTTTTTCCGATCATGTTATTAACTTACTTATGTATTTATTTTGGAGTTTTATGCATATTTTAAGTCTCTTCAGAGCAAGTGTGATGCAGAGTCTCTTTGTTAACACAGGGAGAGGGAAGTTATAACTAGGCCAGGGCAGAGTTGGCGGAGTTCACCGTAAAAACAACTCTTCCATGCTCCACGGAGTTCCGCAAGTGGCGGAGTGAGGTAAATTGCGCTGCTCTGGTTGATTTTTAGCGCCAGTCATTTGTCCTGTGCTGTAAAATCAGACGGCACTACGTGCACCTCAAGAGGGTGCCACTTCTTTCTTTCACTCGAGTAGATGTTCGACTTGAGCGGCAGCTTCCTCAATGCGAGCGGCAGGTTTCTCAACACGAGCGCTAGCGACCTGCCGCGACCGCCCATGTTGAGAAATCTTGCCATTAGATGGTCTAGCATTGGATTTTCCTCATTCACTTAACATTGGTGAGCCGCTAGAGAGGAAAAATTCTGCTCCTCACCACTCCGCAGAGTTTTTGAGAACTCTGCGTTCTACGTGGAGTGGGAAAAACACTACGAGCGAAGTTTACCGCCCAAGCCTAGTCATAACCCTGTCAGAATACATTGGAACACCATAAGAATCTTCATTTGTGGCCCCATATTTCAGAAGCATTCAGTTTATGCCAAATTTGAACAGCGCAGTTTTCAGGCGCTTCCTGAGGTGTGTAGGGTTCGATCCCTGACCTCGCAGTTCAGAGCCCAGGCCTCACAGTGATCTCACAGAGATCTCCATCCATGTTTCAGCTGTTCAAACTAAGGCTCTTTGTTTTATCAGATGTGCTGTTATTCATGGCATATTCCTGGGCAGGGGTACACATAAGTGACAGTGAAAACACACTCAATTATTGATTAAAATACATTATCAGAAGACTTAATCCAACAGTGTGTTGGTTTTTCAACAAAAACTCGTACTGAGTGAAAAGTTCACTGAATACCCAAAGGAATTCTTGTTCTGAGAGATGTGATGGCAACGACATGTGAAGACCCTTCACAAATCGGCGTATCTAATGGACAGTTGAGTGAGTTTGGAAGTGGTAGGAAAGATAAATTTATGACAATTCTGCTGCAAAAGGGCAAAGGTGGGTAAAAAAGGGTACATGTTATCCCGGACAATGGAGGAGATTAAAGACATCTCTTCAGTGGTAAAACGATTAAAACTTTACTGCTAAACATTAGCTTAACAAAATGCAGTTTAATTTGAATCCTCCCATCCACTGTTCAAATGGAAGAAACAACAACATAAGGATTTGATAAAGAGGATAACGCATGATGAGCAGATACTTTGGTAGAAGCTACTTTATTATTTCCAGAACAAAGAAATAAAACGTTTCTGCCAAATGATGGTTACAAACACCCAGCAGGCAGGTGTGGTGGAACAGGAATAAAGGAGTCACATTGATATGCATTTCGTCTACCAATATTTTAACTATGAAGAAGGAATGAATAAAAGAAGAAAACATAGTACCGGCCATTTCATTTGAGAAAAGGCCAGGTGAAACAAAGTTTTGAATCTGGCACTGGTGTCATTTGACACTAGCTGGCTGTAGCTGCATCTCAACTTTGCGTAGCTCATCTCATCATGTGGAAGACCATCTACAGACCAGCAAATGCATTCATGGACAGCCAGAGAGCACACATACGTCTTTTGTGTTTCTATTCATGCGAGAGGAAGAAAGCAGATTGGAGGACAGCGAGGGGCCAGCTTATGTGAACTGTGGTGCCACAATCATCAAACTGCACCATCGGAATAACTACAATGAAAATATAAATACAAACTGTTTGCCCTAATGATGGAGGCATTATGCCAACATATAATGGCAAACCCTTATATAACAGGTTTGGAGACAAGTATGAGGCAGGTGAAATGGTACTCTTGGTATCTGTTGAAAATTGGGTTACTGGTTAAGAGGGGTGAAACCCTACTCAAGCAGCAGCCACAATTTCTGTCAGGGTGAGGTCACAAGCATACCCCAAATTAACCTGTGATTATACCTCTTGTAGCTTGGCATAAAAGCAATCAGGCCTAACTTAGAGGCAATGTGTGAAGTAATTATGCAGCACTTCAAACAGTTATAAAATGAAAACACAACCCAAGAAAAACCCCACATCAATTTAGAAAAATAGAGTAAATTCTAATAAATGACTTGAGATCAAAATGACAAAAATACAATCAGTAAAACCGGAGATATGCAGTTTTAAAGATTTAAGTGAAAATAGTGCCTAGAAATACAAAGTGCCAACTGTGGTTATCTGTTCACGTTGAACCTGGACAAAGTCACAAGGATAACTATGATAGAGCACAGGCCGGATACAGGGTCCAAGTTAGGCCCGCTGAGCAAAGTATCTTAAATCCTGGTTGCAAAGTGTTGCGCGAAACTGCGTTGAAGATGAGTTGCTCCGCGGCTGTTCTGAGGAGTTGCGAGGCTGCATTGTAGAGTCCTGCATTGTTGAGGATGCCGTTGGCAAGGAGCTTGGGGTACGAAGGCCTGCATTTAAGATGTGTCATGCAGCGGTTGTCCGAGGAGACTGCAGGTTGCGATGCAAAGTCTGGCATTGGGGATATGTCGCACTGCTGCGGTTCTGCTTACAGGACCACAGCTGGGCTGGCAGGACACCTTCAGGCCCACTTCCGAGGGTCCAGGACTGGGGTGGCACCACTTGAGGGGCAAGACTCACAGCAAATAGAGTCTGTGTGCTGGGTTCATGATGGTTGGAGCATTTTTTCTGTCCCTGAGGCTCTTATCAAGAGGCCTGTCAACCAGCCCTTGTTGTCACTCTGATGGTCCTGGGATCCAGATGCAGGTCCAGTTCCTTTTACTCAGACAGCATGGCAACAGAGCAGAAGTCCTTCTTGCAGAGCTGCACAGCAGTCCTTTTGAGTCTTCAACAGGTCCAGAGGTGTACTGAAGAGTAGGGTCTGAGGGTTCATTATTTATGCCTGGTGCCCATTTTCCAGTAGGAGAAGGTTCTGGAGCTTTCCACACACCCCCAGAGGTGTTTGAAATCTCCTGCCTCCCTGCTCTGCCCTCAGCTTTTCTAGGGTCACAAAAGACTAGTGTTAAAACCTTTGTGAGTGTGCTCTGGCCAGGCAGAGCCTTTTTGATGTGCAAATGTGGGAGGTGACAGCTCCTTCCCCTCATCAACTCAGAGATGGCCCATCCTGTCAGCACATATGTCCCCTTTGTCTCATTGTCTGGGAGCAATACACACACTAAGACCAATTGCCAGCTATACCTGGTCATGTGACCCAGCACACGGCTGAAGTCACAAAGGGTTGAGACAAGAAAATGCCAACTTTCAAAAAGTGGCATTGTTAGAATTGTGACTTAAAATCTAACTTTACCAAAAAAGAGGGTTTTACATTACAATTCTTTAGACACCAAACTCAACATTCATACCTGCTCCCAATTGAAAGTTCTCACTTATTAAATATAGTAAGTTAACCCAATTTTATCCTATGGGAGAGTCAGGCCTTCCAGTAGTTAAAAAGGACTTATGTTTTTCATTGCCAGGACATGAAAAAGTAAAAAGCACATGTCTAACTGTTTAAATACACTGTACCCTACTCTGTTTAGGGCCTACCCCAGTGGTGACATATGTTTTAAGAATGAAGGAGTAGGGCTGGCAAAATGGCAGGCCAGAGACTTGGTTAAAAGGCTACTTAAGTGGGTGGCACAATCAGTGTTGCAGGCCCACGGGTAGCATTCAATTTACAGGTCCTGGGTACAGGTAGTACCACTTTACTAGGACTTACACGGAAATTAAATGTGTCTCTTGGGTGCAAACCAATTTCATCATATTTAAAGGAAAGAGTGCGTGCACTTTAGCACTAGTTAGCGGTATTAAAGTGCACAGAGTCCTAAGGCCAACAAAAACAAGATCAGCAAAAATGGAGGAGTAAGGCAAAAGGTTTGGGGGAAGACCACCACAAGGCTGACAGGTTTAACAATAACCTTTGCTTCTTAGCAAACCAATCATTTTGAAATTGGAGCACTTCCAGCTGGTGGCTGGGTTAAAGTTAATGATCAAAAATCTAAACTGATGGCTGTGGGAATAGACAGAGTAGTACAAGGCAATAGCATTATGTTATCCATTTGAACTGGCCCCAACGGGAAATGACTACTTAGGTGTAGCCATCCCTTATAGGACGAGTGATATATTCAACACTAATGTCCCCCGCTGCTTGATATATTGTTCAAGGATCCCCATCAGTGGGAGAGGCTTGAAGTTTCATCATTTGGGAGAATACATTCTATTAAAATGAACTTTATGTCATGACTCCTTTATCTTTTTAGATTGTTACCGGTGGTGATTCGTCTAGATGTCCTGAAGTCCTTACAAACAAAAAAAATGGAGCTTATTAAGCGACCACGTATTGCTAAATCACTATTGATTAGAAAGTCCATCGAGGTAGGCATGGGTGTTCCTGACATTGAAAGATATACATTGACAGCCCAATTGACCCAGGCATTGGCACAATGTGCCCCAGATAGTAATAAGCCATGGTGCCAAATGGAACAGGAGGTGAGCAAAAGCCCTCTGCATAAATTATTGTGGATCCTCCCCAGAGCTCATAGATGTGGAGTACTGTGACAACTTGTATAATGGAATATGGGGATTCAGAATAGAAGAATAATGACCCACTGGTGTGAAACACAGATATCATCCCAGGTCTAGTTGATAACGGTTAATGATAGGTCAGGGGGTGAATCATTATGCTTGGGCCACCTGCATGACAATGGTACCCCAAAAAGTAGAGATCAGTGCGCCAATGATTTCCAGCTAGCGCCTAATGCTATCTATCACTTAACCCAACTCTTACAGTGGGCTAGGAAATCCAACGCTAAGAGGAATGGAGGAAGAGACACAACTAGGATTGAAGACATATTTGCAGATGGCAACACTAACCGAGCATTGTCCACACTCTATGGAGCATACACAAAAATATCCCAATGGCAAATTTAAATTAACTTAGCATTGGGTTGAAAATGTTGACTTTTAGTTGACCGAGGCCGTGTGGATTCTAAAATAGAGCAGAGCTGCAAAATACTCAATTTGACTTTAATAGAAAGTAAAATGAATACAAGATCATGTTGAGATGGTATTAACCCCATTACGATTGAAGTCTATGCACGATGGCCCTGTTATTTGTTGGAGGGGTGTGAGTCGAAAAGGACCTATATTCACATGTGGCGGAAATGTTCACAGATACAATCCTTTTGGAAACAGATGTTGGAGACCATAAATGACATCACCAGCATTGATTTGAAAATAACGCCTTAGACCGTGTTGCTACGCCTAGTAGATGTGGAGAGAGCATACCCTTTTTTCTTGGCTTAAGGAAAATTGTTGATCCTTTTGTTCTTGGCTACTAGGTTGTCAGAGGCACATAAGTGGAGGAGACCTGACCTGCTTACACTGATGCTATGGTGGACTGAGGTTTGGAATATCCACGCAATGGAACAACTGACTGCTAATCCTAGAGACAAAGGGGTCGATTCTGATGCGGGTTGGAAAAGCTTCCCGACCGAATCGGTTGGGAAATGGTTTCCGACCCACTCGGATCGGGAAAGTCCGACCGGCGGAGTAGGATGCATCCGGATGCTTCCAGATACGATTTGGTTGAACTCCCATTGACTTCAATGGGAACATTTGTTCCTAACCGCATCAGAATTGGGCCCTCGGTCGGGAAGACACGTTCCCGATCCGATTTGGAAGGAGCAAATGCCGTTAGGAGGCCTTCCTAACCGCATCAGAATCAGGCCCTCGGTCGGGAAGCTTTTCCAACCCGCATCAGAATCGGGCCCTAAATGTCTTAGGTTGAAAAGCTATGGACCACCCTTTCAAACCTTTCTTAGAAGGGACATGAGAACGCCAAAACTCCAGATCTTGTGTGATTTGGCACCCCTTTGGTATGTGTGTGTTGAGCTGGGAATGTACCCTGCATGGTAAATAGGCATTTACACCTGAGAGACCGGCTGCATGGGAAAGTAATATATTGACTTATTTTGGCCCCAGCACCACACTAATCTAGCATGTGTGCAGAGGCCTCAGCCTGTCCCTGACAATGCTAGGTCTAGGACCTGTACTGTCACCTGGAGTAGCTTTCTAATTGTGCCCTATTATTAGGCCATGAGCTACTGTCCTTACGCTTGATACATCACATAAAGTGGTGGTGTCAGCATACCAAGTTTCGTGAATTTTGTGAATCATGTGACCAGCCATTTTTTCTGTCAGTGAGAATATGGTCTACTGATCACTATCAAGTAAAGTTCTGCTGTTACATGAAAACTAGAAGCTTATGCTGACATTCCATGTGGATGTTAAGGGTGTGTGTATGTGTGTGTGTGTATGTACAATGCATGTGTAGCACATGTATGTTAGTAGAACTCTGTGTGTTGTATGAGTACTGGGACCATCGTGATCCATTTTGGATGCCCCTGGTTTGGCATGGCACAAGATGAAGGGTAAGGATAGAGTGCACAGGCAGGGGAAAAGTATTGTTTGCATTCCTTTGGCATTAGGGAGGAGACCAGACACTGAAGTGAGGAGGATATAGATAGGTCTCCCTTTAGAAATTCAATGAAAACCTTATCAGTAAAACACTGCTAATCAGTTCTTCTTTAGCACTGTGATTTATTAGATGGTAGAGATGAGAGATGTTCCTGTGTGAAAGATTACTGCTTCAGAAAGGAGATGGCAGCTAGATGCAAAGACTTACGGCCTGATTACGTGTTCATCAGTCCCACCGCCGCCGTAGCGCCAGTATCACTGCCGCCGACTAGGTGGTCTGCCTGCCATATTATGATGTTGTTGGATTTCTGTTTGAAAGACCGCCAGAGCACCGCCGACTCCATTTGCCGACTGGCGCAGCATCGGTCGGGGGAAAGTAGCTGTCATCGGGTGGTACAGAGAAATTTCACAGCCACCCGATTTACTAGTTGGCTTTCGGACAGGCCTACTGTGGCAGTGGGACTGCCTGCTTCAAGTCAGCAGAATCAAAGGTTTTGGGGTGCTTACTCACCCATTTCCTTTTCTTCCCTTCTGTCTTCAACGTTGATCCCTTTCTCCAAGCCCCCCTCCACAGCAGCATCTTGACCCCAAAGAAAATGATCCTTTTGGCACCGAAATCCATGAAAGTCCGTTTTGTACTATTTACCCATTGACCGGACTGGGTACATATGGTCCATACTCCAGCAATGGGTAGTAGGTATTTTTTCACGTGTCATGCATATGCGTATATTTGACACGTGTGCAGTCAAACTATACAAACATGCATTGACAAATATGAAAAGACATTCACCCGTGTCAGAAAGACCACTGCCGGTCCTTTGGGAACATCAGGCGGGACACCTGCTGCCCAGGACACAGCTACAGCGGTGGTCTTCTTCAGACCGCTGTAGCAAGGCGGTCAGATTGCCAAACTCGTATTGTCCTTAGTTATGCTCATGTTTTCTATAAACATAAAAGTGGGATCCAATCCACCCACTTTGTTCCAGTTCCAAGTCCTTCATGACCAACGAAAAGAGTGCTCCCCAGAGTACTTGGAGGGCAGCTGCATGACAGCCATCCTCCAAGGGGTAAGTGGATATCACCTAAAGTCTTCAGCTTGTTGGAGGAGCTGAAGGTCTCCTTCAGTACCCTAGAAGCCTGCCTCCTATGGGAGGGAAGGGGAAAGCCTGGATCTGCAAGAGAACACCAGTGTGTTCCCCAGTTGTGTGGCATTCAGAAGTAGCTGAAGGGCATAAAGCTGGTCCTGGCCCATATCCTGCAGGGCCACCCACCCCAAGAAGTAGTCACTAAGGCTCTCATTACGATGTCAGCGTTCGGACCGCTGATCACTATTGCAGCGGTCAGGAGACCGTCCAGCAAGCAATCACAGTTCGCCCACCGAATTAGGATGGGACAGTCGTGCCGGCAGTCGTAAAGTGCTCTTTCACATGGCGGCTTGTGCTTTGGCCCAGGAAAAGGGCCACAGCTCAAGTCACTGTGAAAAAGAGCACTTTGTGCAAATCCATGCACCATGTGCCATGCACCATGTGGTGTACAGCACATAGTGCATGGGTGCGAGTGGGGCACTACATGTGCCCCCAGGGCCAATTTGCAGTGGCCCACCAGGGAAGGGAGCCCTGTTTGGGACCCGCAAAGTCCCTTTTCTTATTTCATGACAGTCAGACCACCATGAAAAGGCTTGGGAAAGGGACATCGTAATCCAGATGGCGTTGCCTGTCGGCACCTCTGCCATTCAGGGATTGCGATTCCGACAGCCACCCTGTCTGGATCTATGACCACTTGTGCTTCAACCAGTGGTAATGAAATCGGGTGGTCAGAATGCAGGGCTGTCTGTTGACCGGAATGCCACTGATGGCCTGTCAGTGGCGGCTCAACCAACATCGTAATGAGGGCCTAAGTTATCACTATGTGGCATGGCATTTCCACCATCAATCCGAAAGGCCTCAGGCACCATGGTTGGAGCCCATTAGCCCCTGTCTAGCCTCTGGCTCACAGAATGGGAACTGACAGTGTGAAGAGCTACCACTCATGCATGCATGATTCAATGATGATTCACAGAAGCGATAACATACATATGAAAAGATTTTATCCACATATGAGGAATTGAAACAGAGAATGTCAAACATCCACATTTGTAGGTGCCACATCGATGGTTAGAAGTGGGTGTTCTCACTACGGAGTCAGAGTAATTATTAGGGAACTGCAGTGCCAATGAAGTGAATGCTCATATAGCCATTGCCATAGTGTTCTACTTTATTAGTTTCTCAACTTTTTATGGCTCAAACTCCGACATCCATTTAGGAAAGGTTTTTGAATTGTGAATAAATATTTTCTAGTCCATTATTCTCAAGATCTAGATTTCCGATGGTGTTCTCTTCCTTCCTGCAAGCATTGACTTCTGTTAGAATTCCTATAGGCACCACAGGGTTATTGAGATGTTGATTGGCAAAGTTTGCCACATAAAAATACAAACCTTGATGGCAAAGAATTATTGGCCTCATGTACAAAGGTGTTTTGAGGTAGCAAAGCCTACGATTCACAAAAACACAGGCTTTGCAACTGCCAAACACATTTTTAAAATGTATGAAAACCCTTTCAGAAGTCAGCAAATAATTTTTGCCTTGAAAAAGGGCTTTTGTGATCTAATCTGAATCATAAAAAAGAGGGGGCTTTAAAGGGTGTCCCCTTTCTATTTCGGATTTGCAGTGGGATGCATCACTGGTTGTTTATCACAATTGTGAACACAAATCATTGACCAGTTATCGACCCCTGAGTTTGAGTGGAAACTGATTCGCCAAGGGCAAGTTGTCCCTGTGAGCAGATTCACCTTTGAGACTTATGTTGGTGATCTCGGGGTGGAGGGAGGTGTGGGTTGCTGGACCACTACATGCTCTCCTGAAGTGTTTCCAAATAGTAAATATTTTATTAAAGCAGCACTTGCCACTTTAATGGGCACAGGAAACACTTTTATTTAAAAAATAAAAATCCTATTAGGGCATGGAAATAAACAGATGGAGTCTGCTGTCCCTTGTAGGCCTTCATTCCTGTATTCACAGCCAATCAAAGTGGGGCGCAAAGAGCAACCTGCCTAATTATTATACATTAATTGAACATTAACAAATGTACATTTTGTGATGCAGCCTATAAGTACATAACTTGCATTGCAAATTGCATTCCAATTCGCCAATTGGTTGGTGTGAAAATTGCATATCCCTATTTACAAATAAGAATAGTACATCAAGCTCTTCATTTTTTTGTGGCATTTTGCTCCAATATTTAGCTATTTCTAATTACCTTTGATTTATGCACAGTCCCACCTAGGGTTCCAACAGGGCTTCATGTCACCTGAGCACCTAGGATCCCGTCCTCAATTACAAAAACAGCAATATATTCAGAAGCAAAAGCCCAGGACTGCAAACCGGTTTTCAGTGACAAGGAGCCATCTGGAAATCCAAAACTTGGCAGACATACAGAGGAATCTGTTGTAGCGGAGGCTGGAGCCAAAAAAAATTGGACAAATCCTTCAGAATGGATCCCTTTCTTGTCTGTTCAGCCTGAAACATGCCAGAGGCAGGATGCCACATGGGACCAGATAATGTGGCAGCAGTTTAGAAATTTTGCTAAATTATGCAGAAATTTCACATAATTATGTGACAGTGAATGTGCATTATGTTATTCCCTCTCAGCTTATCACCTTAGTTTCTCAGTGCTATAATTAGAGGTTGAAATCATGACCAAGCACAGAAGAATAACTCAATTGTATTGTTTCGACCACTTTACGTTTTCTTAAACCGCATCCAGACATCAAACAATGTTTGTATGTAGAAGACGGCATGCATAGGTTTTCCTTAACTACAGAGAGAAATATCTTTGGTGACTTTTCAACTAATCTGAAAGCTTTGACTGAGGGAAGCCTCTATGTTTTTAGGTCTCACCTAGGCAGCACATATGCGCTGTCTCTTCAAGACGTGCTGTATTCAGAATATGGGCTTTCAGCTCCTCCCATGTTTTTAATTGGCTCCTTTGACTATTCTCCTGAAATGCTTGTTTTTCTTTGGTTAAATTGTTTATTAGTCCCACCTTGTGTAGTATTGTAACCTCCCATGAGGACTGCCCCTGTTACATGTGATCTTACTCAGTATGTTATTTTTAGTTTCTAAGCACTCTTTTTGTACTGTCTTTTTGGAGCTCGTGCTGAAACCACAACAGCAATGCAATTCCCTGACTATAATGCATTTTTTGGTATGCTTGGTTTTTTTCCCACTTGGAAGCGCTTCGATTCCCACGCTTGTTGCTAGATTCGCTAATGGAGCAGCGCTGTCTGCCATTAGTAGCTTCAGCTCGACTACCTCAGCAATAACAAGCGTGGAGGGGTCCCGCGCTCCTTATCAGAACTGCTACAATCAAGCGCAGTCCTTGAGGCTGCAGAAGCTGAATTGCAGTGATTTTTCACCCGACCCAGAGCTCTTTTATCTACACCAGCCCTCCCAGCCTCTTCTGCCTCTTTCCCGACTCGTTAAGTTATGCTGCGTCCTTTCTGGGCTCGTGCTCTGGCTCTGCAGGAGCATTAACGCTTTCAGGCAGCTCCTTTTCCACTGCCATCTCAGAGTCAGTTTTGTTAGGGTCTGCTTCTTGTATCGCTTCCCCTAGCTCCTCCCCTGGCTTTTTCTAACTTTCCAACACACCCATCGCTGCTTTATCTCGCACCCCCGAACTCATGTCTGTTTCTTCCCCCTACTCCCTACCCCCCACACCAACCAGTCAGTGCCGGCCGTTGGGGTCAGGAGGTGGACAGCAGGCACCAAACAATGTATTGTATTTGTAACCACTGTCTACCATTTCTAATATTAGTTCAATTCATAACTATATACACACTTTCAATACAATAACTTTCAAATAATAACAACAAACACACACTTTCCTCCTCTTCTTTCACTATCTTATACATACACAACCACAGCCTCTTTATTCATCTATAACATTCTCTCCCCTTTATCTCTCTTTCGCACACACTATTCATACTACTTTATCTACTATTTATTCACCACTACCTATCCCTCTCATTCTTGCTTTCTATCTATTCTAAACATCTCTCTACCCTATCTATTCACCATACCACATATTTACAATACACAAATTCACTACACACTACTCAATTCAAAACCACACAATTCAACAACTAACAAATCCAATTGAAACCCCATAATTCTACTATAAACAACACACATCCACTGCATTACACACAACTAAACATGAGTAAAAAACAAAATTATTTACAACTTCAAAAAATCTACCTTCAACAAATGCAAGACCGATTGCATTGCAAATGCTTGTTGTTATTGAAACATGTCCCAATGCTGACCATCCTTGAATTCTCTGCAGGTCCTGCCACCACAGATATTGTCACTCCAGCTCATGCCTGAGCTGCTTGTCACTTGATACACTGTTCATGACTAATAAGCACACTCTCTGGTTCCTCTGATCACACTCTAACTGCAGATCTCTCTCAGCACGTTTTCTCATAGCTATTCTGCTAGACCCATAGCAGTTTGTTTCTTTTGCTTTCAAATGAAGTCCATATTTATGAGAAATGTGAAGTAAATAACCAATCAAACCAAAAGTTGGGTTTTGTAGCTCTAATGTCCACATTTCTGCAGGATACATGGATCACTAGATGGTGCTCTCAGTCATCTGCCACCTTCTAAAGCTTATAGATTTTGGTTGGAAGACGGCTTAGAGATTATGAAGATACATTTAGCAGAGATTTTATTGTGTGCTTGGTGCAGTACAGTCTGGTGTGATTATAATTACTGAATGGAGTCTCCATCAGTGTCCATCAGAGGCTAAAATACCACTCTAGCAAGTGACGTTTTTTAAATAGAAGGACATCTGTGGCAGAAGACCACCAGTCTTTACTTTGGCTTCATTCACAATTTGAACAGATATGTCTGCGAGAATTCTGTTAGCAAGGCTAGTATATAGTATATATTGGCAGGACATAATCACATTCACTTCTCTTAATTTGATTGATGATTATTTACCTGATTACACACACATATTCTTTGGAGTATCTGCAGTTTGAGGAAATACATTTATAAATTCAAGATGTTGCAAGTAGTTGCTCAAATGCTTTACTCAGTGGTTCAGATATCTGTTTCGGTGACCACAATGCTCTATCTAACTCTCTTATATCAACAAACAGTTGTATGACAAAATATCAGCAACAAAACTACCTCACAGAAAAAATACAGGGAACAAAAATGTTATAAACTTACTTGGTATATAAACTACCAAAATATCAAAACAAAAATATTGTTGAGCAGAATTTGGTCAAAACAGGTACGTATAACAAATTTATGATACATAAAATTATATTTAATTTAATTTAGATGTTAAAGTTTAAAATAATTATATAATTAAAAATAAATAAAAAATAAAATTTTATACAATTAAAATAAAATATATACTTAAAAAATAAAATTGTTTAAAACATTAATAAAAATAAATTGCATTAACAAGATTAATAATAATTAAAATACAAAAAGTAATAAACATATATATGTATATATATAACATATAGCAAATTATATAAAAAATAATTATTCCAAATTATTTAATTTGATAAATATTGAAAAAATATGTAAACAAATTAAAATGAAAAATAATTATTAACAAGCCTAACTAAGCAATAGCGGGGAAAATGTGGGACTTTGAAGGAGTCAAAACTACTGTTCCCACTAGAATTTTAGCAACGTTAGGGAAAGTGCTGGACTTTGGAAGGGTCATATTTGCTATTCACTCTCTAACATAAGCAAAAATAGGGAACGTGTTGGACCTTGGAGGGGGTCAGGTTGACTATTCCCTCTCCAAAGTGAGCAACAGCAGGGAAAGTGTAGAACTTTGGATGGCTTAGATTTACTATTACCACTCCAACTTAAGCAAAACTAGTGAATAAGTTGGACGTTTAAATATACACCAAAACATTTTTAAACAAATGCAAAGTGATACATTTATTCAAATGTATTCATATTTCAATCTAAACAACAGCAGACAAATTGTTGGAGCTTGGGAGTCAGGTGTCTTGTTCCCACTCTAGTCGAGCAACAGAAGGCAAAGTGTTGGACTTTGTAGGAATCAGATTTACTATTCCCTCTCCAACATAAGCAAAAGTAGGGAAAGTGTTGGACTTTGGAGAGGCTAAAGATTAACTGTTTCCACTCTAATCTGAGCAAAATTAGGGAAAGTATTAGACTTTGGAGGGGTTCAAATTTACTATTCCCAGTTCGGTGCAAGCAAAACTTGGGAGAGAGTTGGACATTCAAATATACACCAAAACATATTTCAAACAAAGGTAAAGTGATACATTTATTGATTAAATATAAAATAAATAACATTACATTAAAAATAAATGTTGTATTGCAAAGAAAAGAAAGTGTAAATGTAAAAGGAATATAATAAATTTTTCATATTCAAACACCTCCCTTCCTAATATATTAAAAAACGAACACCAATAAATATTGGAAATGGATACAAAATTAAACGATTTTATAAAATTCAAACATTATTAATATTAAATTAGTTAATAAATAAAACTGTCAATAAATGAGTATAACAGTAATTTGCACAACGTAATAATTAAATAAACTGACCGACCAATTAACAGTCAATTAAAAATCAAGAAATAATTATAATCATATAACTATCAACTAAAAAATTGATTTGCATGCAAAAACAATTATAAACAAAAAGCAATAATTCATAGTCTAAAAAATGCCTTACCGTGATTCCAAACAAATCTAAAAGCCTGCTACTAAATTTGAAATTAAATTAAAAAATACATTTCATATAAAAACTTATGGAACTGTACTAAACCAAATTAAACAGAAATGTTATCATAATACTGAAGTAACTAATATTTATCCAACTGATTAAAAAACAATATTTTCTACAACTATATAAAATAAATCTGTATTATTTACAACTATGTATAAAAAAATGATATTAAGTACCTAAAATACGATATTCTTACCTTTGATGTTAAGTCCCACAATATTTTTGAAATAATTTTCTGGCCATGATATTTCTGACCCATGATATTTTTGATTCAATATTTTGGTAAAACAACCCCCAAACATTTTACCTCACTGCCACTTCAGGGATTCCAACATCTTCCTCTTCTCTGTCAGTAATGTCTAACTACTATTGAACAGTCTGATGAGCGTTTATTGAACCACCCTCATCTTCTGATTGCATTAGTAATTATGTTCACTGGTGGGCTTCACTCAGGTTTTTTACTTCCATAAATTATGACTTAAAGAAGAGACATAAGTGCTTAACTTTCCAGAAATAGTCCTTGGAACATTTTTTCCACAATCAATTGGGGTTTGCCCGGAGCCTCTTGACCATGTGATAACATATGAAAACTGCTGTTGTAATAAAAGATGTCTGAAATATTTTACTCAGGTTGGCAATCACACTACTTATTCAGAAAGTTTGCACTTTTACAAATTTCTGAGTACAACATTTTATGTGTATATGTTGTCGGAACATCTAGCAAGTTGAAACTACAGATGAAATTCATTAAATGTAAGAACTGTTATACGGCTATGTTAACTTTATGTTGATCTCTCTGCAGTGTGCTAAATGTGAGTAGCTTGTAAGGAGGGGTGTTCCTACACCTACAGCCATATCATTTGTAAAAATACCAATAGTGAATGGCCATTGGACCTACGCCTTTCTTTGATTTTGGTGCTTTGAAAGCTTGATACATTGTTTGACTCATGGATCAAGTCAGCAGAGTTAGGTTGGCTGCTCTTTCTTAAAAAAGGGAGAGAGTAACTTGGTTCTAATGGATTAGAACTATCAATGAAATATATATTATGGATTATTGATGATTCTTGGTCTAGGAGTCTACAGGCCGATGGGTGAGCACTCTCAAATTCCACTGCTCTTGAGGCTCCTGGGAATTTGAATAACCTTCATTGGTGTTTGTTGCATCACAGCTTCTGAGATGATCTTTGGGGAGGAAGCAGCAAGTAGGCCAGTGGTGTTGCATTGTTTGCCTGGCTGTTTGAGAAGATATGGGCACTGAAGAAATCATGGAGAGGACCCAGTGAGTTACATTCTCTAAATAAATCCAGGGATTCAGAAAGTGGTCTCCTGAAGTATGCTAGAGGTTTATCAAAGAAATCACATTTTCTTTATTGGGGAGATAAATTGTCATAATCCCCGCAAGTGCACAGATAATGATTATTGTACAGGGTATAACTATTTATGCACTGTGGTGACAGAAGCTTAGGGCTTTATTATGACTTTGATGGTGTGGCAGCAGGCCGCCACGCCCCTCTGCCACACTGCCAAAGCCATATTGAGACCGCCTGCGGGATTTTGACTGTAATCCAGGTTGGGTGGTCCTGCAGTGGCTGGCCCACGGTTGTGCAGTGCTAAGTCTCATACGTGAGTCTTAGCATGGCACCGCAATAGGAATGCAATTGCATGTTTTTGCAAGGCATGGACTTTCAAGTCCATGCCCTGCAGGAACTGGAGATGCATGCATACAGGGGGGCACACCATGCCCCCCACATGCATCCCCTGGTGCAGAGGCAACAGGGGGCCCTGTAAGGCCCCCTTTGTTTCCTCACAGCCACACTTTTCATGACGGGCTCACTGCGATGAAAACTGTGGTGGTGAGGAAACCCCTAATATGCTTGGTGGTGCCGCAGCGGCACCGTCAGTCTATTAGGGGCCTCAGAATGCTGCACGACCACAAGGCACCAGCAGCAGTCCCATGGCAGTCCGACCGCCCTAATTGTAATAGGGCGGTCGCACCACCTGTGCAGAGGTAGCCGCATCGTCACTGTGGGTTTGGCAGTCCATCGGACTGCTAAACTCATATTAAGGCCCTTAGACAGGTTTCAAAGAGCTAGTCTTGCCATGTTGAGACTTCTCAGTATCTGCGTGACTTGTGACTGACACTGCCCCCGCTCTATCAGCTCTTCTTTTTTGTGTCTCTGATGTGAAATATTGCTGTTCTTCCGCAGAGAAGCCTACCCCTGTTTGAGGGCAAGTTATAGATGGTTACATACATCAATGCACCAACTGAGTAGCACCCCAGAATGGCAACTCTGAAGTGCACACTATACTAATTACTATTTGGCCTATTTTTGACACTCAAGGAAGTTAGTTTACATCCAAAACAGTACACATTTACACGTTTAAAAAGTTGAGTAACGTTTATATTTGTAGTCATGCTATGTTATGACTTCTCTTCTAAAGGGTGAAGCCAAGTATTCAAAGTAACATTCTTACTTTTCTGGGCCTAGAATTCGTTTGGAACATCAACATATCTTGCAGTTTGTTTCATGGGTCTGCTTGTGACTTCCTACAGAGACCGTATGCATATGTCTTGGTATTTATAGCATTAAAATCTATGGAGGGCCTATGCATTTTCAGTCATGTATGGGTAAGAGCAAAACGATTCAGACGGCTCTTGTCCACAAAGACGGTGGAGGAGGATTTTCTTTTTACATGGCTTTCAGGTTTAAGGAGCTTGGTGGTCTATATTGCCAAATGTTGAGGAGCTGCGCCAAGAGATAAGTATTTGGTTTGTTTTCAAAGTGGAGGTATAGCGTGGAAAACATCATATACTAAGGCACGTTACTCCAGATCCCTGTTGTAAATAGCAAGAAGGTTGAGAAGGCCTAGTTCTCCACCTTGAGTCTGGTGATGTTATGACTAAGTGTGCTACACTTGCCTCCCTCCAAAAGTGGTACATTTCTTTCAGAGAGATAGGCCGGTGCCCCATTGGTTGTCATCTTCTAGATGTCGGAGGAGGTGTTGAAGATCACATGGGCCTGCATGGGTGGCCAATACAGGTCCTTTAGGCGGAAGGGAAATTCCTATGCTGGCCCATCTTATGTCAGAGGTGGTTACCTGGGTGTATCAATGAAGATGAAGTATTTGGGGGGGTGTAGTCTTCCCATCCATGATGCACTACAACATATCCCAGTGACTTTCAATCTGCCTACTCCTGGTGTACTGCACAAACGCTGAAACTAGAGAGTACTGACCGTGTTTTGCTCTGTTGCTCTCATGAGTTAGAACCTCTGACTGCGAGGTACATTTTAAAACAGAGTGTAGCTCACTGCATGTTGGGAGCCTGCACACTTCCTCTGGTAGCTAATAGCAGCTGAGTCCCTCTTATTATATAATAATCCCAGACTCTAGCTGGTGATTAGAAAGAGTCCAGTTTCTCACAATGTGGTTGTACACCTTACATTGGTGTAAAAGCTGCCGACCACCTACTAATTGAAGCATGGCTCAAGTAAAAAGATACTTTGCACTACGCCATGAAGAAAAAGATAGCTTTCAGAAAGAGATTGAGAGATTCAACAATTTATTTTACAAAATGTATGTATTTAAAATCAATACATTTTAGCCACTTAAGGCCTGATTATGAGTTTGGTGGTGTGGCGCCGAGAACGCCCCGCCGCCCCACCACCAAACCCGTGTTCGGGCTTGCCGCCAGATTACGAGTATTTCTCATGTCTGGGGGGCTTTTTTTTACGTTCCCACAGTGGTGCCCTGAAAATGAGCACCACAATGGGAATGCCAAAAACAGTTCCTGCACGCATGGACTGCAAAGTCCATGCCGTGCAGGAACTGTAGTACATGCTCACAGAGGGGCACCAGGGTGCAGAGGCACAAGGGGGCCCTGTAGGGCCCCCTTTGTTTCCTCTCCACCATGGTTTTATGGAGGAGAACCGCTATGAAAACGGTGGCGGAGAGGAAACTTGTAATGTGCTTGGCGGGACCACGGCGGTCCCGCCAAGCATATTGCAGCCTCCTGACCACTGCAACACCACCAGGGAATGACGGTTCCCTGGCGGCTGTGGAGGGGGCAGTGGCGGTCTAACCGCCCTAATTGTAATAGGGCAATCGGAAGACCGTCACCGCCACGCAGACTCGCAATAGAGCCCTTAATATCAGTAGGCATAATGTGATTCGTTGTGCATATGTGAAACATAGCTATCACTTAAAGTCAAAGAATAACAGGTTTACAATTAATTCAGCTGCAAAGTTTAAACTTTAATTGAAAAACACATTTGCATCTGTAACTTGACTTTTTTTTAACTGTTGGCCCGCTTTCTGAATTATTATGCCTCAAAATAACTAGAAAGAAGCAGTACTGTTCTGTTAACTCAGGATTTATTTCTCAAGAAATTATGAATGTGGTCTGAAAACTGCCGATGGATTTATCTCTGATGGGAAGTTGCATCTTGGAGCTACCTTCCCTCACAAGCTGTCAGATATCATGTTGATAATATTTTCCATGATAACCAGGGGGATCCAGTGTGCCAAACCACTAAGCCAGAAAACCTTGGAAACAATAGTGGCTCACACAGGGCCTACAGATGTTAAGACGCTTGCACTTCAAACAATGTGGAATAAATCAAATTCTTAATCTTCCCGCATTATTGCACACGTTTGTAGTGCTAGGCAGCAGCACTGTTGGATGTTTTATCAACAGTTTCAATTATACACCAGACCACAAGCGGCAGTTTCAGGCTTCATTTTTATTACAAACTGTTAAAAAATAAGATTTGCCAAATGCATCATAGTGTTCGGATGTTACCAAGCATCTCATTTACCTCTCTTGTAAAAATGTGTTACAGCTTCAGGAGTTCGAATCCTAGCAAGACCCACTCAGCCTTCCATACTCCCAAAGGTGGACACATTGAGTACCATAAATTGGGTGATAATGGCATCTGTTATACACATCGGAACATGAAAAACCATTGTTGTTGTTATTATTATTATTATTATTATCATCATCATCATCATCACTGTAACTTCCCTTTCAGGGTTCGAGTCGCAGCTTTAATTCAGCCGACTAGCCAAGCTTCAGAAGGATATAAGGCACTGATTTTGATCTTGAGTTGGTATGCTCTTTTAACAGGCCATGTGTATTGCCTTCACCTATGCAGCTTTATGTGCTTTTTTGATTTGTTGCTGCATATTCCAGTCATGAATAATTAATTCTAGTTCTACTGTTATGTTTTACAGATGAGTTAGGAGGAACAATGAAGCTTCCTCCAGGAATCTGTGGATCCAAGATGAAGCACGCTCTCAAGACAGATGATTTCTTCCTGTAATGTGTTGTCCTGTCGTTGCACTTTATATATTTCTTCATACACCTTATGCGGAGGCGAAGGGCATTAGTCAATGGGTGGTAAGTATCATACAGCATAGGAGAGTGGCTAGTTGTAAGAAAGTTGGATTGTAGCGCGGCCAACTTTACAAGCGTTTTGGCTGTTGTGCAAGAGTGACCAGAGAGGTGGGTGTACTTAGATTATCCTAGTTCACTACGCGTACACCTATGCATGTGATAGAGGGACGATGAGTGGCAGATAGCTTGCATACACCTTACATTTACACATCAATATGTCTAACTGATCAGCCCTCTATGGAATCCACCATAAGTCAGAAAGGACAGACCAGTGCATGCACTGGATACAGGCAGTTTTAGCAGATGCTCTGTATAATCTCCTGGAGAGAAGGGGAGAGAATGTGACCTAACGGCCAGGGCAGTCGACTTCGGAGCCGGAGAACCGGGTTCAAGTCTCGGCAGGGACGCTCAACATTCTGTGATGCTGGGCAAATCACTTAATCTCCCCGTGCCTAACAAAAATGAATGTGTCCGTCTGTAATGTAACTGGTGTTCATGTAAAGCGCTCTGATACCTTTGGGTCTAGTTCGCGCTATATAAAACTCCAAAAGAAAAAAAAAAGGGTAGCGTTCCTGATACCGTAATACATCGAAGTAGCTTTGAATGGAGTGTTATCCATGGGCTACAATAGAACACCAGTTTTCTTTTTGTGTCTATTTAAGCTACTTGATATGGAAATAGGGAGATACATTTTGTTTTTCATGTTTCTTGATGTCTGTGGCTGGTGCGCTAACATTTTCCTTGACTTCAAATTGCGAACAACTCTTACAGTATATGAAAAAATTATACCAATTTGGGGATAAAAAGTGAAGCTTCTGGTCTCTATCTGCCATCTTTGTCCAGTCATACCATTAGTGAGAAGTTTTCGGTTCCATGTTACTTTCTTTCCCCTCTTGGTTTTTCACTCACATATCTTGCAGTTGACTATAAATGATGACTAGGTCCGGGAGATAAATCACATAGGTTGAGATAATATTTACAAACTCATTTACGTGTTTTTCTCATTGAATCCTTTTTTCTTAATATTCGTTTTCACATCCAAGTACAGTCCATATACGCATACATGTTATTCTTACAACTTTGTCTCGTTTTCTTCTAGCTTCTTCCATCTGACTGGAGAGTTCTCGGGGTTCTCATGCTCCACCAGGAGGATTGCCTTTAAGAGCACACAGATAAGTAAGAATAAGTCAAAAATAGAAAGAAAAAAACGATCTTTCTCTTCCTTGTTTCATACTCTTCTCTTCTCTTCGGGCCTGATTCTAAACTGCACTTTGTAGTACCCTTTGTAGTACTACAGTAGTACCACGAAACGCACTACAAATTTCTAATTGCAAACTGCACTTTTTTAGTAACTTACTCGTTTGAGTAAGTTTATAACTTTTTCTATATATACATAAACTGCACTTTTGTAGTAAGTCCCTACCTTCATTATTTGCTATGGGAAGATGCTGCTGTATCAGTGGTTGGCCATGTGTACTTACTACACTCAAAAGTGTAAATTACTTTTATGAACCAGGCCCATAATCTGGTTCTCCATTAGTTAATGCTCTTATTTATTTCTCGCTTTCTCATACACTGTTGTACATTTCTCCTTGTACTCTTTCACGGCTTTCTATTTAAAAGCCAAATTTGCCTTCTCCTTGATAGGAGTAGCATCTCATATCCTTTTACACATATTTTATACAGTAAAATTGTTGTGTTTCCTTCCTGATGTTCATTTCCTGGTTCCACAATATGACTTCAGACTTCATTGATAAGCGATCTCATTTGCCCTTTATTGAATTGCCCACACTTTTGAAATACCAGTTGTCCCTTGATAACCATCTACCCCTTGTCCTCCTTCCCTGTTCAGTCCCTCGTCACTTTCCTTACCCATGACCCATCTGCATGTCTCTGAAGTGGGTCAAATGGTGTATCCTGGTGTAGTGCATGATATCAGTTATCTTTGATCTCTTCCTTCCATATGTAACACTTGACCAAGTGTTCTTTTTGGTCACACAGCCCCTTCCTGTTTGGCATCTTCCTCTTGTCAGGTATCCTCTTCATTTGGATTCTTCTCTCCAGACCCTCCAATAGCTTTGACACATGCCGTATGGCCTCTTGTTTCTGGCATTTAGCCAATTTCCCCAGACTCTGCATTGTTTGTCTCTGTCGCACCACCAATGTGAAATCTTGTTGGTTTGGCTGTTTCTGGGCAACCCCTCCTTCATGTTGTATCAAGAGTGTTTTATTATCCCTCTTTGGCCTTTTGCCCTTCTTTTCATCTTTTATGCTCTGCCTTTTCCCTTCCTGCTCTGCCTCTCTTCCTGCCTCTTTCCCACTGACTCTTGAGATTGTGTAATACTCCAAAGGCTAGATTTGTGATCTTATGCTACAAGGGAATGTTCATTCTCCCAATGGGATATCCATCTTGCAGCAGTTTCTAAATGCCTGGCCCTGCTATAACTGGTTCTTATGTGCATCCCTGAACTCCCCCCTTCAATTTATTATCAATCTGATAGCACTAAAAATAGCAATTACTACACTATTGCTAAAGAAACCTCAGGTGGACATTTCTAATTGGAAATTAATCATCCCATCATAAATCTGCTGTATCCTGCCAAACTCCTTGAACATGTAGGTTTATTAACATAGAAGTTGAAGAATATCCTACGTGATTTTCAGGATGGGCTCTGCCAAATGCAAAGTAGTGATTTGGTGGTTGTAAGGTTAATCCTACATGATCTCACAGTGATAGTAAATAGACTTAGGAGAGACTGGGAGCTAGATTTTCTGCATCCCGGTATGGTTTTGATGTGGAAGACCATAGGCTACTGTTGCTCAGATTGTAGAAAACTAGGATCTGCAAGTTGTCACTGGTCTGGGTAAATTGTTGTTTCACATAGAAGGGTCTCCCCACCATTTATTTCATCACAAGTTAATATAACCTGTGGTGTCATTCCCCACCCATGCCTTTTTGCTACATCTGCCTTCATCCTCTAAATAAACCGATTGTTTCATTTGATATTCATCTGTACTGGTATGTGTATAATGCTCTATTGCTCTTAAATTTGAATCCCCTTCTACGGATTTAAAAGCCAGCTTCACTAAAGCCACCGTTATGAGTGTCCTGATAAATCCCAATATGCATGGAAACTCCTGATACCTCAAATATTGGAACTATGAGAGGAAGGGTCATTACCACATCCCATTGATGTTTCCTAGGTAAAATTTGGCAAAGTGCCAAAATGCATTGGGGTGGGGAGAAGGGTAGAGAATGCATCCGGGGTGAGGGCGGTAACGTTCAGTAAATTCCGATACATACAGAATTTGGTGCACAAAGAGCAAGTTCCACATATAATTCCCCTTTTTTTTCCTAGTTAAACCTGGAATAAGAGGCATTTATCAGACTAGTTAAATGCTCACTCTATTATGTAGGAATTTGCCTAATCTGGAGAATACATCAACTAATTCTGGTGCACTCATAACCAGGGCCTATGCGTCAAATAGTCATATAAATGTCAGCAGTGTGACTAAAACTGTTTTTTTCCCTGAAACTGCTGCACAGAGTATTTCTCTTCTTGGCATTTCTACAAAGATTCAATTCATCTGATTCTCCAAGATATTTCTCTAACCAAGTTGTGGTAATGACGTATTTGCTGGCTTTTGGTTTAGGCATCTTCCAGCCTGCAAATTGGATAGCTTCCCACCCTGGTCTCCCAAATCCATCTCTGCCTGAATCACTCACATACCTGTCATGATCTCACCCCCGACTTTTCAATTTAAGATGTCCAACTTTCACTACACAGCTGGACCTTGCCATTGCTATCAGCCTTAAAGAACATTCTAAAAATAATCCTCTTCAAGGAGGCCTTTTCCTGATAGCTCTATCCTACCAAGTGCATTACAACAATTCAAGAACAGCAGACCCTAATATTCAATGAACACTCCCTTGTCTGACCCTGTCAAGGAGTGCTATGGTGTACCATCAGAATGAGCACTTCCTCACATTCATATCTTTCACAGATATAAAGCCATGATTACAGTCTCTCTTATCAATCTCTACAGAGCAAATTGTCTCCAAACATCTATGTTGCTATTCAACAAAACACAGAAGTTAATGTACCAATAAATACTTAATGGATAGTTTTCTAAAACTGAGCAGAATCACAATTGGAGTATACTTATTAGACACCACATCTAAAAACACTGACTGCTGCAAGTTATCTGGAGGTAAGAGGAACCATGTCAGTGTAGGCAGATCTCAGCAGCGGTGTTCTCTTTCCTTACTGGATGCCTGAGACTGGAGCTACTGGGAAGAATGCTGCCTATATAATAGTGACTCCTGCCCATCCTTCAGGAGCTCATGTGCCTGAATCCTAAACACTGCAATTGGAGCGCCAAAGCACCCACTGAGTAGCAGCTCTGCTCCCCTTGCAGTCTCATCTTAGGCAGTACATGAGTGGTCGACCATGCTTCGAGCATCGCCTGCAGCTGTGAGGGTCTACTTAGTGTGACTGACTGAGCAACTGGAGGGGCTGGCATAGATGGCATATTAGCAACCCTGAGTGACTTGGGCTCGCAGCAATTGTGTGGTCCCCTGCCATGCAGCGTGTCTGTCCAATGCTGGCCCTGTGATGTTTCTCTCCTGAGCTAAGCATTGGTGGTACAGGTTCCACATGCATTTGCACCATGATTCAGCATCCTCTTCTCCCTGTGTGACTTGATGGCATACTTTGTGTAGGTGTCCTCAAATAAATGAAACTACATAGACCACCATTCTTAGGACCATTTTAGGTTTGTAGGTAACTGGACATTCCCATTAGTGCCATTAACTTGCTCTGCCAAAGCTGTGAGATGATCAAAGCACCTGTTCTTTGCAACATGTTGTCAGAGGAGCATGCTTGCAAAACGAGATCAAAGCAAAAGCCAAGGGTATGGGCCACTTTACGCTGAAATGCTGATCCACAGGCACAGTGAAGTAGTTTGCTAAATTGTCCAGCACTATCCAGCTACCTGCCCGTGAATTTTTCCTTCAGGGACAGTTCACATCTTACTCCCCTATGTTGACTATAGACAGTCTTGCCTTGCAGATCCCATGATCATTGGTATCATATATTGTGCTGACCTTACATTTTGCCTGCACAAGAGACTTACCTGATCTCATGCACAATCAGTGCTATTGCCTGCTCGATCTAATAAACATCATTCAACTTCTGCTGCAATACCCACTACAAATACCTGGAAATCCAACCCTGGCATCTCCACCCAAAAATTTGAGACCAGGAAGCCGCCCATGCCTAACTATTTCTTGCGAACATCAAATGAATATTGTAAGTCAGACTTCCTCTAGGGGCCAGATCCTCTTGACAATGCCTGAGCGGCTTTACTATCAACTGGCTGCAAAAAATGCTCAATAAAATTACTTGAATGCTGTTGCCGTGCCACATAGATGTGTGTAGAACAACTCTTCAATGTCTGATGGCACTAATTAATTACTTTTCTGTGGAATGCATAGCTTGTGGTCTATGACTCTTTCCTCTTTGTCTCTCTTGTCAAAGAACAATGCTTGGTGAGTAAGACTGCATTCAGCATCTTCGGTGTCCTTGGCTGCTAGCTCACATTTCAATTACCTAAATTTTATGAGTAATCTCAGTAGACTACTTTCTTTATGAACAACTTTGAAGGCAAGTAGTAACATCTCGAAGCCATGTCTCTTAGAAACCATTGTCTTTCATAAAGCTCTCAGTAAAACAATATGTTTCCCTCTTTCCACCAGCTTGAGGTCTATGGATATATGGGTAACAGCGCTCACAAAGTGCGTGTTTATTGTTTTTCGCAATAGTTTACCTCAGCAAGATTCTTTCAACAGGGAGATGTTCAACTGTCCTTGTTTGTAGCTGTAGTGTTAAATTTAGAGAGGGTAAGTGCTACATGTGTTCTGAGAGCCTACAAGAGATTGAAAGCATTCAGAAGTCGATGCTATTGTCACACAGTCAGACAGCATATTGCTCAATGCCACACACAATGCATGGTTAACTTCCCTAATTTCTTTATTGCCTAGCCCACATCCGTGTTTCCATGCTCACCGTCACTCAGAAGGATGTTTCATAAGCGGTGTAAAGCATGGAGCGTGAAGGACATTGGTACTGCGAAGTTGTGCATTGGCAAAGAATGTCAAACTTGGGCTTCATCTTCATGTACAAAACTGTTGCAATACATTTCAGGAGGGAGCCTTAAACGCTACCCCTTGCAGGATGTTCTGTCCAGCAAATTTTATCTGAGGTTCCCATGATGAAGTTTTCCTGTGATGTCAGTTACTGTTTGAATTATGTTCAAGGAGGTGTTTTCAAGTGATGAATACAACATCACATTTGTTCGGCCATTTTCCATTTTGTTCTTCACCCCTTCACAACTATTTTTGCCCCTGATTTTTGCTTGTTACAATTAGATCATTTGCTGGATCTACTGGATACTCTTGCTTGGTTCCTTTTTCTTCCCTGGTGGCACGGGGAGCTTGCTAATAACTTAAAATAGGCATAAGAGTGCCAAGACACTTTTTACCCTTTGTGTTTTTTTCTTCTAACCGGGATTGCCTGAAAGAAGACACTTCAGGCTTTTCATGTGTACTATCAAGTGCAGTGTGGCACTGTGGATACTGAGAAGATTCACCCTTTTCTTGGCCAATCAAGAGGGAGACTTACCAGCCCTTCTAAGCATACAGTCTCTGACAGTGGGTGCACAGGAGAAATGTCCCTGGGGTGTACTCAGAGACATTTCTGCTATCAATTTCTGAGGCATTTACTATATTTGATGTTTTGATTTATTATTAAAAGGCCCAGGATGTAATAGTAGTCCACTCTGAAATACCAACTATGGATCTGTGAGCATGGGAATAGTGAGTCTAGTACCTGCCAAGATGAAGATGCCACCAAGCAGTAGTCAGGGCTAGGGTATTTATTGGTTCTAAAGTGCACCTTGGGAAGCGGTATGGTTTTGTGGGATGGAGAGTGGACCTGTTTGCAGCAAGGTCCATGACCACATTAAAATCACCACCTATGACTTGCCCATCATAAGGAGTATCTAGCATGAAGCAAATTGTCAGAAGTCAATTATAATACTAGAGAAAAACTCAAAAACACCTATCATAAGTGATGTGGTTAAATTGCCAATGGTTTCTTTTCATGTAACAAAGTCCTGGGCGGGCCTTCTCTGATAGTCTCTCTATAACTCCCTTTACCATTCTGATGGGTCCCCTAGCTGCACCGTTCAACTCCTTCCAATGAACAGGAGTCCTTACTCTCACAACAAGCAGCTCTCCAGTGGTATTTGAAGCTAATTATAGTATGGACCTTTGTCCATCTTACTGGTTATCACCCATATGAACTATGGTGCCAAGTTCTACTCTAGTTTCTTTGAGATTCACTTAGAAAACATTCTCCCCACTTTCATACATTTGGACCACAAAATGATTATATATAACTGCAGAACGTAGGATAACACCGAGGGGTCCTAAATGCCCTTCACAAGGCCAGCAGGGAGAGTTTCGTTTTTTAGATTCTTTCTCCTGAAGACAAGAAGAATATAAACCATACAACTGTTAATTTATCATGTTGGTTCTTCAAAACTTTAGTTCAGCCAATAAGTCACAAGATATTGTTGGTTATTACCAATCTTTAACTATACAAATCAGGGCCAGTAATTCCCTCCCCTGCCCAACTGATGTTATCAAAAGTTATGATGCAGGGCTACCTGATCTTTGAATTAATGTTATTTCGAAAGGCCAGGCAAACAGAGAGAATACCCCCATTAACAGCATACACCGGGGTGAAAATCAAAAATAGGTCTGGTCGCAGGTGCCATAATTTGTGTAACGCGAAATACTACACACACACAGACACATTCTCGCCTAATAGTTTCACTTTGCAGGGGCCAAGAGGAAGCTGGTTGAAAATGAATATGGATATGTTCTGCATCCTGCCCATGTCTGACATTACTTAGACTGAATAAGTGGGTGCAACGAGAAGATTGTTGTAAGAATACAGTTTGACATAAATATTGTGTTCTAAATATTATTTACAAACCTATCTCCCCATTTGAGTTAATAATGGAAAATTGCGACCAACGTGATGATAGTTTTGAAATGACATTTAGGACATGATATTCATGGCAGAAAATATTTCTGTATGCTATATTCTGGTGTACAATCCTAAACAAGAAGTAAACTGACATTACTGTCTCACCTGGACAAAATATATGAGCAAGTATATTTCGGTCAGTCTCAGCAAATCACACTCCTACTTTCTAACACAAGGGACCCAGTCTAGGAGGACTTGTCTGCAGACCTTCATTACTGGGGTAAACTCGGGGACTTATGTATAGGAAACATCTATGGCCTTCTATTTAAACGGAAGATGATGAAAGTGGCAAGAAAATTCATTAAACATCAATGGCACTGTTGCTCATGCTCACGTGCCTACAATCCGCAATACTCCATGTAACTGATTTAAGTGCCGAATGCGGCGGCTCAAATACTTTAACTGTTTTTTACTCTCAGATAAATTTAATGGACACATTTATGTATGTGGCTGTACTTTTTCAAATGCTTTTTCCCATTGTTTCACTAGACGATAATACACAACTATTAAAATGAATAATCTATTGACAAAAACGGAGGTGGCTTGTATCTGGATGGCATGCAAAACAGCGTACTATAAAAACAATAATTGGTATTAGGAAACCAGAAGGATAAAAAGCAAAACATAAAGACCAATTATTTTCAAATATGAATGAGCCATTTTTTTTAAAGTCGGCTCTTTTAATAGGTTGTCTATTTTGTGTTAAACTAATCCACATGAAATGATTTTGAGAAATGAAAGTTGTTTTGCAGAGGTACACGAGATTATGAAAAAAGGTTTAAAAGCATGCTGTAAAGACAAAATATTTTTTCAAATTTCAGAGGCCATAAACATGCTGGTAATGCTTTGTTCTAAGAATCAGCAGGCGGAATATCCATCTTTCAAACTGCATGGGTAACTCCTTCCGCTCGTAGTCTGCATGATGTTGACCTTTAGTCCTGACAATTAATCTTTTATTCTTGCAGAAGGTTCATGGAAAGGTCATTGTATTTCAGTGGCGTCCATGTATGTGTATTTGGACACAACTTGGCCTGTATTTGAACATATATATCTATGCTTAGATATATACAAACGTACATACAGAACAACATTTTCAGCAAACAACACTGATTTTCCTTGAAGGTGGTTGGGCAAATTAATGCGTGTTGCAAGGTTCAGTGCTTGTTTTTTCTGTGTTAGCTCCTGATACTTGCAGCAGCTGTGATGGTGAGGCTCGAGAGGGTGTGGGGGGGAGGGCAGGGCAAATAGAGCTGGGTTATGAGCCCCATCTTCCTCTCCACCCCACCCCCGCTCCAGAGACCCCATTGCCTTGATGTTTACAAATACAACGTTAGGCTTGACGCTGTAGCATGGAAATGTGAGCAGTTTCAAATTAAAGTGACTGAAACCAGAAAGGCAAACGATCCTATCCATTGGTCAGTGGTCATTGGCTTTTAAACTCTAGATATAATCTGAAGCATTACAAAAAAGATGTTGTCTAAGACAAATATGAGATGCAAATGTGGTAATGTACTTTCTCTAGATTTATTAATGTATATGTTAAGGAATGGGGCACTGGTCCTTCTACTATTCAGTGTACCTCGTCTCGGGTAAGACATTTTCTTGACTACTGACATCACTGGCTTTTTTTCAAGTTGCCCAACCACATCCTTACCACGATTGGTACTTGGTGGCCCCTTGAGGACCGCAGCTCTGGTTTCTTAGCTGTTGTCATAAGACAGTGTTCCCAGCTACATGCCCAAAACATGTGTCGATATTGTAGGGCCAGCTGCAAGAGGTGCTCACTGGAGAAGTGATCTAACTGTTCTGAGGTGATTACCAAAAATGTCTGCTTTATAACATGTTTGAGTGATCTAGCACAATTCTTTCCCTACATTTTAGAAAATGACACCATCTTTGGCACTTGACCATTTGTTGATCAAGTCCTGGAAACACGGGTACAGCAATCTAGCACACGGTTTCTTTCCTGCTCAATAGTAAATGACTAAATGGAAATTGTTCCCTCCTTTCTCTTTGAAGACTGAAGGCTGCTTCCTCTACCCCTTCCTTTCTTGTTGGTCGCGCAAATGACCCTCCTGCAGTCTCAACAGATCACACATTTATTTCACAGAAATATAGACACAGAGTATAGACACATATTTTCAAAACACTGAGAACCACTGCCCAGACAAATGGCCAGATTTTGAAGTGGATGAATGAGTGAGTATACTTGGGTGCTGAGGGTAAGGGAAAAGAGTATCACATTGATGCTGCTGTTCTAGACGTTATCAATTAAAGCACTTCAAAGCACAAAGAATAGTTTCATTCCATGTACGGCTGTTCTACCAGGCAAATTTTGATGGCAGCAGACACTAGTTCTAATATTGGCAATATATTCTTGAACTAACGTTTTTTGCATTAATAGGTGCTAAGGCAGGAGATGCTGGCAAACACTTGTGATGGATGCAAGCAGCAGCCAAAAATAGTTTTATTACTTTATTAAAGTGGTTGCTGTCTCTTGCAGCTCACTCACACAGCTCTGCTTCTTCTCTACAATTAATTGTACACTTTACAGTTTTATGTTTTAATCCAGAATTCTAAGTTCCATTGATTTCAGAATTTAAACTAACTAGTAAGTGAACGAAAAACTTAAAGTGGAGGATATTGCGTGGCAGCGTCTTTTTCCATCCTATTTCATCAATTTGGCTGGTGCATGCTGTGCTCTGAACTTTTAGATCTCTAAAGTGGTACCACTCCCTCCATTTTTTCCTGGTTTAGGAGCAAACAAACCTCCTTATCCAACTCTATGAATCTTTTAGCAATTTTCTTACCTACTAATTGCAGAACAGATGAGTAATTGTGCTAAATCTTAGGTCACACTGTTCGCTTCTGGTTGTGGTAACTGGGTCACTACGTCATGCCTACAATTGTTGCTTGAGTCCACTTAACTTGGAGACTGGTTGGAGCAGCAGGCTTGAATGGTTTGCATGTTTGTTCTGGATTTGTGGGGTTGTACAATCTCCTGACACTTATGAGTTGTCTATGCTCTGTCATGTCAATTTCTCTCTGAAGAACCAGCCAGGAAGTGAGCACCATCATGAAAGGAAGATGGGGAATGGATTCTGATATTGTAACAGACATTTGAAGGTCAGACTCCACCTCAGTATATGGACACTGCGGTCATATTAAGATCAGGAAGGAAAGGCCCCTTTTTGACCTGTTGCTTTTTATCATGCAAACCACCAAACATAACATAATTAAATGAAAACCATCATTTAAAATAAATATGCAAATATGATTTAACATCAAGATTATTTCGGAGAAGTTAGTTGTTTAAACCCTAAGTAGTAAGAGCGAGCAAAAAGCTCAGAGGGCTAGGTTTGATTCCAAGATGTCAATTTGTTTCCTAAGTATAAGGAAATGTAATGTCTCAGCATTGGAAAAAGCCTTTTGGCCACCAGACAAGGATGGGCTGATTCACAAAAAGTAGGCAAAAAATTAAGGATATTTACTCCTAAAGGTTACCTCCTATGTTTCAAGTGACACCTTTTTCTCTTAGGGGGAACCCCTTTGCCAATACCCACATTAAATTAGGGTTGCTCTTTCCACATTCCTTCCCAGGAATCTCAGTTATGCCCTTGACATTGTGAACATTTGTGAACATGTCCTTTGTTATAAGCACTTGGCACTTTGATGCAAAGTGTACGGTTTTCTCTGAGCTAGGATAAAAGTAATCTTCAGTTCAACTTTGAGATATTTTTATGCACATATGTTTTATACGAATTGCAGTATGTTCTTTGTTATAAGCATTTGGCACTTTGGACCAACCAGTATGGATTACTGTGAGCTAGGATACATGCAAACTTATTTTTAACTTTGATTTTTTTTTTGTGTATGGTTTATATAAGGATAATTTATGCAAAAATGTTGCATGTACTGAAAAATGTCATTTTGTGATGATTTTTATTAATCAGACAATAACATTTACTACTACTTACTTATTTCGAGGGTGGTAAAATACCATTAAAAGCTATATGTTTTCTCACAAACCTCTACGTTTTTTGGTGTTCACCTACTTTTACAACTACTTTTACAACTAAGACCATCTTGGAATTCCCATAAACCTCTTCTAAGCCCCAAATGGACAAATGCAGAATTTCCATCATACTGGCCATACTGATTCTATGAATCCGGATTGTGATATTGCCCTGACAAATGCGTTTATTCGTACATCTAAGCTGAACATCTATGCACAAATAGTGTTGTGAATTGGGCCCTCTGAATGCAACACAATTTAAATGTTATGTGGGAAGAAGCCATTGAAGTTTTCACAACTGTGAACAACTTGCTTCCTTGTACCGTTATTTAAGTGAGCCATGTAGTGAAAACAGAAGTGTTGAGGGGTAGAAATAAGTAGACTAAACGAGAACATTGAGATCATAAAAAGACTTTTGCTGTCCTCGACGATTTCTTGCCACAAGACAAAAGGAAAGGGAAATGGAAGAAAGCGGTCTTTCCAAGAAAACATAATGCAGTGTTTCATGATAGGACAGAGAGAGGAAGATATGATAATGTCATAGGCTTTACCATCCACGCACGATGGAGCACGAACAACCTGTGAGAAATAGTACAAAGCGAGAAAAGCAGGAAAGTGGCATTAGCAATTACATCACCTAAGTGAACAATAAACCCCCCTAAAATATCTTCTGATGATAACTGACATTTACAAATGTGGCCATATCAAGCAACTCACACAAAAAAGAACCAGCATGCCAACATAATGTTGAAAAAATGAAGGTAAATAATACTTAGTGAAGTAAAGAGTAGAGCTCAAATCAGAGATGAAAAGCAGAGAATAATGCCAGAGGCTTATGGTTTGTATTGGCAACCCAAAGCCATTCTATGAGGCTATTCCAAATAGATGATGCTGAAGTTATCAAGCATGTATATATAATTTTTAAAAATAGTAATTTAAGGAATAAAACATGATTAGATTTAAAAGGTAGATCAAGTGGATGTGCATATGCAAGCAGCCGCCGTCCATGCAGGTAAGAGCGGTGGGGCGGTGGGGCTCGCTGGGGGGTTGGTTTTTTTCGACATACGACCAAATTAAATAAATAAATAATTTTCCCTCGCGGTCGTATGTTGAAATACCCCCCCCCCCACCACTCTTACCTGCACGGGCCGCGGCTGTATGCAAGTTCATAAGTTATATCAGAGGTTAATATCAAACTGCAGAACATACAAGATACATGTTTTTTTCAGAGCTATGCTTGAGGAAAGAGACAATCAATATGGAAACCTCATTCAAATTAGCAGGATTGTGACTTCAAATGTAGAGAAAGTGGCGAGCAAGTCGGAAGTGTACTCCTAATAGTCCCCAAGACAGTAAAAGCATGAATATTTCCAACACTCAGGATGAATACTAATAACAATCAGAACCAAATACACAACCAACACAAAACTGAATTTCAAAATACACTTTAAACAAGCTTATGAATTAAACAAATGGTACTCAAATGAAAACCTGTACCTGTAACGATAAGATAGCGGCATAAAATTTCGAATACCCCATGATCTTAACAGACTTGTAACAGGAGCTAATGCTAACATTCTTCCTGGTGCTATTAAACTAGGATGGCTGGTCGAGGATGACCTAAGGATCTTGAGTAACCTTTTTAAAACAGCGCCGCTTTCTTTCTGGTTCAAACAGCCACTCAAGTTATCCTGTGTTACCAAATCAGAGGGGTCCAACTTATATGTTGGCAGAGAGGGAACGCCATTGAAATGGCAATGGAGTCCCTCCTTTCCGACATAATGGTCCGCCCAGCCGATTTAAATGCAGGTGGACCATACTTTGATGACTGCAGAGACTACTTCGTGTCCGCCATGATCCAACTCTTCCGATGGAGTAGGGGCCATCAGAGGTTTGGCTGCATGTCTGCCCATCTAACTTAAATGGGCGGACATACAGCTGTTGTTTAATGCCTGTCAGTGCCAGGAAAAACCTGGCGGTAGGAAGACTAGAAAGTGTTCAATGGCCCCCTTGCTATGGGAGGGAGTCTCATGGCGAAGGAGGGATTTTTTTTTTATTTTGAAAAATAAAATCCCACTTTGGGATTTTTTTTTGAAAATAAAAAAATATTTTAAGTTTGAGGTATGGTCATGTTGACGGAGCCATTTGTCAAACTCCTCACGCCCCCTCCCAAGATGGAGACGTGGCCTCCCACGCTACACAACTTGCATGCGCGTACCCAGCGCGGTCTAGTCCTCCATGCGGTAAGCCGGGCAGCTTTAAACTCGCGCCCTTGCATCGGCACTCTAGCACCAGAACTGATCGAAGACGGAGCGGCTGCCCATCATGCACAACAGACCGACACACTGCGGTCTCTTCAAAGTAAGTAGTTCACCGCCCGGGTAGGGCTGTGCTCCGTCACTCTCTCCCGCAATTTAATTTAGTTCCTTTCGCTTTTTCCACAGTTACAGTCCTACGCACACCAACTACATGGTGGTGCGTTTTTGATCTGCCTCCTAATCATGGACCTTCCTCAGCGGGGTTCCTACTAATTAATTGCGTTCCAGCTCCCGGATATACCTGCCATACAGTGGCCCTTGGCACTTTCCTACCTCCTGAATCACACATAAGTGCTTCGGCCGCAATTTTGGGCTCTTGTATTCTCGGCTGTTCCCGGCCATCACTCACTCTGTCTCCCGCCCTCTTACAGGACACTGTCGGGTCCGGACACACCGCAGTGACCTCCATTAGACCTGTTTCTTCGGGGTTCATTTCCGAACCTACCCGGTTCGCTCCCGAAGTAAGCCTGAGCCTTGACCTTTTCCCTCCACTCGCATGTTCTTCCAGACCAGGCACACCGGCCTCTAGTCACATTCTATCCACATTATGCCGCATGCAATAAGGAACACGATTAGATCTTTCCTCATCTGTTTCATTCGTATGCCTGAATTTCTAGTTACTGTCGCACCATCTTCTATACACTACGGAATTGTTCTGGCATATAACAGGTGTGTGACTCATTTCCTTCTCACCTAACTCAGGCACTCTGCACCGCCTGAATTTCTTCATATGCCTGAGTTATGCCTTCTTACTCACGCTGAACTTCTAGTGAATTTTCACGTAATGCCCTTGACCCTTTGGTTCTATTCTGACATGATAACGAACCACCTGGTTCGCTGGGTGCCTCGCACCACTCTCCTACATTTATACTTTACCATTCGTATGTGTGAATAATTCCTGTCCTACTATCGCTCCAATTTCTAATATTGAATACACCGTCGCCATGACTTGAATTGTTTCGCACTAAATTAATTATTCCTTGATCTTAACTATCACTCTGCTGATTCCTCCACTGAATCCTCGCATGTACAGTCATGATTAATGTGATCAATATACATAATTATATATTAAGGGACCACCCTTTAAAACTATGTTTTTCCTCATCCATAGATTCTTCTTGCTCACAGATATTGTCCTGATGATGATCTCAGATAGTTGAGATTGAAACGCCGTCGACCCTTTCACAACAAAAAACTCCTTTATTGTTTAAATTTTACATGGAGTTTTTGCTAATGTTGTCAATGCGATGTATTTTTTAATGTCACTTTCACTTGTCACATCACGCTTCTTCCACTATTTTGTGAGCACTTAAACTATTACTTGAACCAGTCTAAAATGTTTTGGGTATATTATTTATGAAGTAAATAAATGCTATGTCAATACTACTGAGTGTCCCTGCGTACATTGCGAAACAGTCTTATAGAGCTGATTCTGGCAATTACTAATTTCCAGTTGCCACATGTCTAATGATTAATACTCTTTTAAATTCAATAGCTCAGGCTGTTTTAGGACCTTTTGTGGCCTTATATGTACCATTGTTTCCTCACACTACTATTGACTACCCCTGGTCCAAATATCGGGGTCCCCTTGTTCCTTAAATATATCCTAAGCGCAGTGGCTGCACTGCAAGGGTTACCACTCTAAGTGGTTTTCAATTCACTTTTTGAATCTATTACTGCTTGAAACTTTGTCCAATATCTCACCTTAGCCGCCCTGGCCCTGGCCTTCACTGTTTTTCTTTCTCACTATGTCCATACCGGTCATCCCGACCTATACCGAAAATTGCATTGCTAAGATTATAAATGCAAAAAGAACAGTTGATGGACAGAATGCAGAACAATGTCATACATTCACCCCAGTACAGAGATCTGGATCTAAATCCATCGTTTTTTTGCTCACCATGCCATTCCAGTTTGGACCCAGCCATATGCAAATCAGTCTTGACCCAGCGCCCAATGGGAACAGCCCAGCCCGAACTGCCAGGCCAGGTCCTCCCTGGACTGGAAACAAGCATACTAGGACCGGTTTTTGGCTTTCAGCCCTCATCAGCCAGGATAGCTTGACTCCAGTGGCATGGAGAGCACAGGCCCCACGTCTGGGCATACCCGTCCCACTCGGGGTGACAAATGCAAAAAGAACAATTGATGGACAGAATGCAGAACAATGTCATACATTCACCCAGTACAGAGATCTGGGCCTAAATCCATCGTTTTTTGCTCACCATGCCAATCCAGTTTGGACCCAGCCATTTGCAAATCAGTCTTGACCCTGCGCCCAATGGGAACAGTCCAGCCCGAACTGCCAGGCCAGGTCCTCCCTGGACTGGAAACAAGCATCCTAGGACCAGTTTTGGGCTTTCAGCCCTCATCAGCCAGGATAGCTTGACTCCAGTGGCATGGAGAGCACGGGACCCACGTCTGGGCATACCCGTCCCACTCGGGGTGACAAATGCAAAAGAACAATTGATGGACAGAATGCTGAACAATATCATACATTCACCCCAGTACAGAGATCTGGGCCTAAATCCATCGTTTTTTTGCTCACCATGCCATTCCAGTTTGGACCCAGCCATATGCAAATCAGTCTTGACCCTGCGCTCAATGGGAACAGTCCAGGCCCAACTGCCAGGCCACCCATAGGCCTCCAGGTCCCTAACATCCCGGCCATATTTCTTCAAGACAAAAAATTCAAAAACGGCTTCTCACATATTGGCACCACCTGCTCACGCCACTGGATGGTGTTAGGGATAGACACCGCACTAGAGCACAGTAAAAAAGAGCTAGAAGAAATACTGGAATTTGAAAAAGCCATCTTGGAATTAGATAGCTTAGTGGACGCCAAATCTGTCCTTGAAAAATTAGAAAGAACCATTTTGGACTTCCAAAGATTTGAACATCATACAAAATCTACAAAGGTGTCCAAAGATATAAAGAACTACAGCAAAGACTGGATATACCCCTACCTTCAGGATGACTTTTTCACGTCCACCCCCCAAGATACGCAGAGAAATCCGTCCGGAACCTGGGGTAGATTTAAAAACAGACAACCTGTCACGTTTTCAGACTCTTCAGCTGACTCCGACACCTCCGACAACGGAGCGGTACCCAGCACCTCCTCCCACAACCCCAATTTTTTAGGGAGAGGCCAGCCATTCCAGGTGGAACGAGGCAGGGGGAGAGGAAAACCACGTTACAACTTCCCGCCAGGGGAGCGTCAAACAAGACGGAAGTTCTATCAATGGGGGTACCAGTACTAGACCCTTTGATCATTGAACCCACCCTTCTTCAACTTGTCAAGACATCAGCTAGCCTCAACAGAGATTGCCTTACTAAGCAGAGGCTTGTCATATGTCATATGTCATTACAGAGAAACCCGACTGGTTCCTCATCCAAACGGAAATTTTCCAATTTTTTTAGGAAAATTAGACTAAAAACTTTCTTTCTGGATAAAGACACTCCAAACCCGGACCGATGTCACTGGACTACGTCCTAAATCTACTTTTAATCCACCCGCCAGCTCTATGCCTCCAGAAGTCATCACTTTTGAACATCTAGTCCTGAAAGATCTAGATAAACTGCAAAACGAACACAGGTTCATTCCCTACAATGTTAGCCTTGACGAGAAAAAGAGCCTCTCTAACTTAAAATCCATGAACGACATAATCATAAAACCATGTGACAAAGGTGGAGGTATAGTTATCCAGGACAAGTCTGCCTATGACAATGAAATTTTACGTCAACTCAGCAGTTCCTTCCATTATGAACCCCTCACTCATAACCCACTTTTGGAAATCAAAAATTTAATTCTTACCATCACTAAAGAGGCTGAAGTACTCGGTTTCGTTAGTCATAACGAATTCCTGTACCTTAACAACAAAAACCCTCATACACCGGTACTGTACACATTACCCAAAATTCATAAAAACCAGGAGGCTCCTCCCGGCAGACCCATCCTGTCCGGGTGTGGTTCTATCCTGGAACCTCCAGGCAGGTACATTGACTTCTTCATCCGAGATCTGGTCCAGAACACAGCATCTTATGTGAAAGACACCTCCCACTTCATAAACTTAGTCGAACAAGAATCATTTGACCCCACTAGCGAATTCCTTGTCACCTTGGACATTGAATCGCTTTATACAAATATTCCACAGGACAAAGGGACTGAAGTCATTAGAAACCACCTCAATGCGCATCCCTCCCTGCACCAAGTTCCCACTGATTTCATCATCTCACTTCTAGAGATAGCCCTGACAAAAAACTACTTTCTATTCAATGAAAAATACTACAGACAATGCAAGGGTACCTCTATGGGAGCAGTTTTCGCTCCCAATTTTGCCATTCAGTTTGTCGATAAAATAGAAAAATCCATTGTCTTCAGCATACAAAACCCACATCTGCCCAAAATCCGTATTTAGGCGTCGATACATCGACGATGTCTTCATGATCTGGAAGGGCAATGACACCGAACTACAAGGCTTTGGCAACTGGCTCAACAGCTGCCAACCTGACCTCAAGTTCACGTACAATCACAGTAATACCCAGATTGATTACCTCAACGTGACAGTCAAAACATCTGAGGGTGGCCTCTACACGACTCTGTTCCACAACCCGACTGAACGCAATACCCTGTTCCAATACACTAGCGCCCACCCAAGAGCACTCAGGGATGGCCTCCCTTACGGCCAATTCCTTAGAATACGCAGGAACTGCAAATTCAAAGAGGATTTCTTTAAAGAAGCAGAAATCCTCTGCAAAAAACTGGCTAACAGAGGTTACCCTAGACGTTTGATAAAACGTTCCATGAAATGTGTCAGGTACTCCCACAGAGAGTTTCTACTGGAACCTAAACAAAGGGAACCCATGTCACGCATCACCTGTGTTACCACATTCTGTCCCGTCAGCAATAAATTAACTAAGATGATAAAAAAAACACTGGCCTGTCCTTGCCTCAGTCAACATTGCTAACAAAGCCCCTCTCTTCTCTTTTAGAAGGGGATGCAATATCAAGGACCATTTAGTAAGAGCCTACAAGCACTCACGTAGTGAAAACACCATCCAATCTTTTCTAGGCCTCCCTCCTATCAAGGGGCATTTCAAATGCAGTACCTGTGCAGCATGTGCTCCCACAGAACATACCAAAGTGTTTGAATATGGCACTGTGAAACATACACTCAATTGCTTTTCTAATTGTAATTCGAGTAATGTCATATACTGCATTTGTTGTCCTTGCAACCTTCTGTACATTGGCCAAACAACACAAAAAGTCAAATCCAGAATATGCCAACATAAGAGCAGAATAAGCTGTAAAGTCGTCACTGCACCCCTGGTGGAACACTTCCTGGAGAAAGGACACTCAGAACTGGACTTTACGTGGCAAGTCATCGACGTCCTACGCCCACAGAGCAGGGGCGGTGACCACCAACAAACACTAAACAGACTCGAGTGCAATTGGATTTTTAACTGCAGGTCTATTGAACATGGACACAATACTTTGGAAGAATGGAACGCTATTTTGTAATCACTCCTGTGTCACCAACACCTATATGACCTCCTTCACACTGTGATTTGTATTTTTAATTTTCATTGTAGATGGTGCAATTTTTATCACCCTTTTATACTGACTGTTTAACCTTTCTCATTGCGCCATCAAATATCACTGCTGAGCATATATGTGTAATCTGTTTCTCTCTCATTCTTTGCTTCATTCTTGCCTCCACTTTGGAGTGCTCTAAATAACGCTATACTCTGGCCGCTCCTCGCGCCCCCTCCCAAGATGGAGATGAGGCCTCCCACGCTACACAATGCGCATGCGCGTACCCAGCGGGGTCTAGTCCTCCATGCGGTAAGCCGGGCAGCTTTAAACTCCCGCCCTTGCCTCGGCACTCTAGCACCAGAACTGATCGAAGACGGAGCGGCTGCCCGTCGTGCACAACAGACCGACACACTGCGGTCTCTTCAAAGTAAGTAGTTCACCGCCCGGGTAGGGCTGTGCTCCCTCACTCCCTCCCGCAATCTAATTTAGTTCCTTTCGCTTTTCCCACAGTTACAGTCCTACGCACACCAACTACGTGATGGTGCATTTCTGATCTGCCTCCTAATAATGGACCTTCCTCAGCGGGGTTCCTACTAATTAATAGCGTTCCCGCTCACGGATATACCGGCCATACAGTGGCCCTTGGCACTTTCCTACCTCCTGAATCACATGTAAGTGCTTCGGCCGCAATTTTGGGCTTGTGTATTCTCGGCTGTTCCCGGCCATCACTCACTCTGTCTCTCACCCTCTTACAGGCCGCTTTCGGGTCCGGACACACCGCTGTGACCTCCATTAGACCTGTTTCTTAAGGGTTCATTTCCGAACCTACCTGGTTCGCTCCCAAAGTAAGCCTGAGCCTTGCCCTTTTCCCTCCACTCGCATGTTCTTCCAGACCAAGCACACCGGCCTCTAGTCACACTCTATCCACATTATGCCGCATGCATTAAGGAACACAATTCGATCTTTCCTCATCTGTTTCATTCGTATGCCTGAATTTCTAGTTAATGTCGCACCATCTTCTATACACTACGCAATTGTTCTGGCATATAACAGGTGCGTGACTCATTTCCTTCTCACCTGTCTCAGGCACTCTGCACCGCCTGAATTTCTTCATATGCATGAGTTAGGCCTTCTTACTCACGCTGAACTTCTAGTGAATTTTCATGTAATGTCCTTGACCCTTTGGTTCTATTCTGACATGATAACAAACCACCTGGTTCGCTGGGTGCCTCGCACCGCTCTCATACATTTATACCTTAGCATTTGTATGTGTGAATAATTCCTGTCCTACTATCGCTCCAATTTCTAATATTGAATACACCGTCGCCATGACTTAAATTGTTTCGCACTAAATTAATTATTCCTTGATCTTAACTATCACTCTGCTGATTCCTCCACTGAATCCTCGCATGTACAGTCATGATTAATGTGATCAATATACATAATTATATATTAAGGGACCACCCTTTAAAACTATGTTTTTCCTCATCCATAGATTCTTCTTGCTCACAAATATCGTCCTGATGATGATCTCATATAGTTGAGATCGAAACGCCTTCGACCCTTTCACAACAAAAACCTCCTTTACTGTTTAAATTTTACGTGGAGTTTTTGCTAATGTTGTCAATGCAATGTATTTTTTAATGTCACTTTCACTCGTCGCATCACACTTCTTCCACTATTTTGTGAGCACTTGAACTATTACTTGAACCAGTCTAAAAAGTTTTTGGTATATTATTTATGAAGTAAATAAATGCTATGTTAATACTATTGAGTGTCCCTGCGTACATTGTGAAACGGTCTTATACCGCTGATTCTGGCAATTACTAATTTCCAGTTGCCACATGCCTAATGATTAATACTCTTTTAAATTCAATAGCTCAGGCTGTTTTTAGGACCTTTGTGGCCTTATATGTCCCATTGTTTCCTCACACTACAATGCATTGGCAGGATCCGTTTCACTGGTTCCTGTCAATGCAGCGGGCATTTTAAAATATGGTGGGTGGGACCTCCTTAAGGGTGATGGACTAATTACTCTGTTGGCCTGGTGGAGGATGGGCCTTCTGTCAAATATTAAATCAGGCCCAGAGTTTTTAAGTTAGCAACTAAAATGAAGGAGAGCTCTACTTCCAAGTGGAGTAGCCAAAACAGTTGAGTAGGTGGTAGAATAGCAATTTGATTTCCCACGAGTAGATAGACATCAAAGTGCAAAGCAACATTAATGTAAACGAGAGTGTCTATGCTGCTGTTAACTATGTATGGGACATGTGACTATAGGATAGCCACTTAGAGAACCTGATTTAGTGTTTGGTAGATTCAGGTCATCTGCCAAAAGGTGGTGAATGTCCTGCCCTCGCAATTTTGGGCGCTTTGAGGCCTTATACACTATAAATCGAGGGAAAAGCATAGAAGGCATATAGAGCAATTGTCCTGCATCCGCCAAATTCTAAATAAGGCCCATAGTTGCAATTGAGTTGTGTAAATCCATATCTACTTGAGAGCAGCTGCAGCCATGTTAGAAGATGCCACAAGATCTCTATTCCACCAGATCTTCCCTAGGCCTGCTCAGTAAGTCCCTGAACAACCTTCTTTTTCGTTATGACCCCGCTGGCTCTCCTAGAATCGACCTACCACTCCTTTCACAATAAGTTGGCCCTCAGGTTTTCTAGCAGAGCACATTGTCAGGACCTGCAGGAAACCAAAGGCGATCTTACAGACTGCTGACATGAATCCACCAGGAAAGTAGTGGCAGGGCGAGCAATTCACCTCCAGCCCTTACTCTTTCAAAAGGAAATGAGGAGACATAGCCACAGAGAAAAAAATACTGCTAAAGTTACTTCACCTGTGATATATGTTGTCCCATGTCTTAGGGGAAAACGCCACCACCTTTTGCAGTAAGGACTTATTACACCAAGAATATTGTAACAGATACATTATGAAATGTAGACGTGAACTATCAGGCGCTCATACATCTCTCTCTCTCTTGTAGAAGGTTTGGTTGTTAGTTGGTACTGCAAGTCCATGTAGGACAAGGAAACACTACCAGTACCCGACCATCCATTTATGAGCTGAGAAATCAGAATGTAGCTGTATCAGAAGATAAATGCTGCCCAAAGAAGCAAGTAAGGCAAGATAAGGAACCGCTTGCAAAATCTGCGACATACTAACACCAATGGAAACAAGCTACTGATCAAAAAGAGAAAACAGAAACAAGAGAGGGAATGAGTGAAGAAAAGATGGAAGTGGGCGCCTTACAACTTATTTATGCTGCAAAGTACTTACTAAGCTTTGAGAATGCTTTCAATTGCATTCTAGAAAAGGCCACGTAGATGCAGAGCCGACATGTCCTGAAAGCACTGCCTCTGATGACTAAAGCTTACCAAACTCCCCCCACCCCCACATCCACTGGCCCGTATCAGGTCTTTTTGGAATTTTAAAATGGCATTCACTGTTGCAGCATAGATCACCAATCCCATTTTAGTTAACACCACCATTACTACTACTAAATAGACAGACTGAAAAAATCCTTTAATTGGGAAGGACAAATTGGAACCTCTTCTGCTTCGTGGTAATCTTCACTAACAGGATATAAATATCTCTATAAGAAAAGAAGAAAGATGAATTAACTAGTCTTCCCAAATTCTGTTCTGGAATTTTAACAAAGAGAATGGAAAGATATGAACCTGATTGAATAAATGACAATGGCCACAGGTGAACTGGAGAAGACTATGCCACCCACACTTGCTCCTTTCACAACCAGGGAATACTCTGCACTTCCAGAATATATACTTGTATATTAGAATGAGAGATGTCCTCTTACGAAGTAGTTTAAGCCAATGTCCAGGCTATTGTCCAATAATCGAAACCCTAAAATTACCACAGACTTACTATGCTTGCTAACCCAAACTAAGACTTACTAATTAAGTGAAAATTCCGAAGAGGCAGAAGAAGATACTTAGGGTGTTGAACATTTTCTCAGCATCAACACAAATCTGTCACTCGGCAGAAGAAACAGGAACTCTCTTGACATCCCCTAAGTTACAACTGATAACTTTATGCAAGAGCTTCCAGAGTTGTTGTCCTAGATTCCTCTTTTAGCATGAATGTAACAAGTATGAACCTGGATAATGTGGCTTCCTCATGAACCTAGGAAAGTGTGCAATATGCCTTGTGATCCTGAAAGTACCCCCACTGTATCAAGCCCTGCTGTATTTGGCAGTTTTCCATCGTGGTAACCTTTGAAAGGAGCTAATAAGTTGAAAAGCGTGCACAAAAGAAGTGGGCTTCTTAGATCTTTCAGAAGATTCATATCCTTTTCAGGCAAGTCCAGATTGTAATTGTCTCCTCAAAAAGTGAGAATTAGGACATAGTGAAATCTAAATTAAGCGGTGTAATTTGCTGAATTTTGGGAATTTTGCATTATGCTTATTATGTGAAATACCTTAATTACGCTATTATGTCACATTGCATAATTATGCCGCTGATCATGGAAAAATAATGTCGCTGAAGCATGGTAACAATGCTAACAACCAGAACATGAGTGACAATTGTGGCTTATCCACTATTTTTTAATGCTAAATGTGTCCTGGCCTTAAAAACTCATGCAAGGACGAATTTGCATTTTGTGTAATTATGCATAATTTCCCTGCAACTTCATGTAGTTATGCAAAAGCAAATTAAACATTAAGGGTGTTTTTAAGAAGCACCAGTACTGCAGTGTGAGGTGGAGGGGGCACTTCAATGTGCATTCCGTAGATATCCTGATCTGGCCAGTGTGCTCACTTATGTCTTTCTCCTAATATTGGTGCTCATGTTCCTGTTCCTGCACCCTGTCATCTCTTTGCAAACGTCCCTAACCATCTCAGTGTCTGTGCAGTTGTAGGTGGACCATGCCAGCCTTGCTATGCAAGCCTCACCCCTTATACTGGATTTATATTGTGCAATTCTTTTTTAAATGTGACAGGTTGCTGGGAAAACTCTCTGTAACTTTCCACCCCCTTTGGTACTAAATTTACTCTGAAGATTCCATAATTGATCCAGTTTTTTACAGCTTATATCTTAGTTCCCAAAAATGCCTTTGCTCTCTAAAACTGGGCAAATTTAGTGAAGTCTCCAAATGCATCATGTTTAGTTCAGTACTATTCAAACTTATTAGAAGTTGATAGCTCAAAAAAGTGACCACATCTCCACTACATGTTCTAGGCAGTCACACTCTTTTTTTTAAGTAAGTGCTTTTTCAGAAATTATGAATTTTATTTTATCATGCAATATTTGAGAAACTGAAGAAAAATGTGGTCCCTTCTGAACAAGTTTCAAGAATACAGATAATTAAGACATTTGATTTGTTGGTTCCAAAGTCACTTCCATAAATTATTGCCAACATAAATAGACTCAGACTTAATTGTGGCCCCACCAGGGTGACAGGAAATTGTATTCTAGAATCCTCTAAGAATGTTTGGAGTCCTCCAGATCTATGGATTTTGTTTGCTCTACAATTTCGGTTTGGGGGTGGGGTGAATCATGCAAGCTCCCAGGCCACCAGTAAGCATTCTTTGTCAGTGGCTCAGAGCAAGCCTCCTGTCACCTGTTCCTAGTCCTGCTATCTACCCGCTCTGGTGTGGCCCATGGTGGCATTATGGGGTGGGTGGAACTCGTGGAGTTTTAGTCCGTGGAATTCCGCGGAGTTACATACAAATTCAACGAGATTTTGCGGAGTTCCGTGAGCTGTGGAATTTCGGCATGTCATCCTGCTCGTGCTGATTTTTAGTGCTGGAAGTTTTTTTCCACGCTGTAAAATCAGCGCAAACTATACCATGTGCCATGCCAGAGCGTGCTGCTTCTTTCTGCAACTCGAGTAGATTTTCTACTCGAGTGGCAGCATTCTCAACACAAACGATAGCGGCCTGACGTGACCGTCCGCATTGAGAAATTGCGCCGGGACTCGTCCTAGTACTCAATTTGTCTTGCTCTCACTCGCCAACTTAACGTTGGTGAGCTACGCGCGAGAAAAACTGCCACACAGCAGTTCGCTTCGTTTTTCCGGGAACTCCACACTCCAGGTGGAGTGCGGAGTGAGCAAGACTCTGAAAACTCTGCCGGAGGAGTGGACTTTAACACCCATCCCGAGTGGCATTATTTTTCACCTGCAGTAAACCACTGAGGGCTATTTTGTGTTCCCAGCACTGAGCTAGGTGGTGCGTCATGAGGTGAGGAAGGCGGGTGGGGCGGTCCTCACATGCCACTAACACAGGAAGGGTCCTTCTGCCAGCTGATGGATTAATTTTCACTGAACGTCCCAAACATTGGAATCCTGCCTGGGACAGAAGATGCAGCACACAGGCCTTTGTGCGGCCACTGCTGCCCTGTGACAGGCCAGAGGGGCAGGAGCTGTCGGGAAACTGCTCTGTATGTTGTACCTTGAGGAGGACAGAGCCAGGAAAGAACATCCTGTGGCTCCTCCTCATTGGTGAGTGCCCTTCCCAAGGCCACAGCTAACATGCCACTGGATTCAAGCGAGCCTGGCTGATGAGGGGTGATACTACGAAACCAAGGATGCTAGTTTCCAGTCCAGGGAGGACCTCGCCTGGCAGTTCAGGCTGGACTGTTCCCATGGGAAGCAAGGTCAAGACTGATTTGCATATGGCTGGGTTTAAACTGGAATGGAATGGTGGGCAAAAAAACGTTGGATTTAGGCCCAGATCTCGGTACTGAGGGTGAATGTTTGACGTTGTTCAGCGATCCGTCCATCAATTGTACATTTTGCATTTGTCACCCTGAGTGGGCCGGGTATGCCCAGACGTGGGTCCCGTGTTCACCATGCCACCGGATTCAAGCGGGCATGGCTGATGAGGGGTGATACCCCAAAACCGGTTCGAGGATGCTTGTTTCTGGTCCAGGGACGACCTGGTATGGCAGTTCGGGCTGGACTGTTCCCATGGGGGGCAGGGTCAAGACTGATTTGCATATGGCTGGGTTTAAACTGGAATGACATGGTTGGCAAAAAAATGATGGATGTACGCCCAGATCTCTGTACTGGGATGAATGTTTGACATTGTTCAGCATTCCGTCCATCAATTGTTCTTTTTGCACATGCAAACTTCAAGACAGCAAAAACTTTGTATTGCAGGATTACGCAGCAGCTGTCCAGCAGCAGTATAACAAGCTCCATGAGGTTAAACAGGCCTTGCACACATTGGACTTAGAATTTATGCTAATGTTCCCTGCCAAACTGAAGGTGCCAGATGGTAAGGAGTCCTACTTTTTCACAGAGCAGTGCCAGGCTGGGGAATGGATGGACCAATGAACTGAAGACAGCAGAAAACAAATCCTTTGATGCTTTGAACACCAATGCTTGAACAAGCAAATGCTGAACAACAAGAGATTATAGAGAGGACAATAAGATGGGAGGAAACAAAGCGCTTTGATGGCTCCAATGCTATAGACTCTGAGAACAGTACCAGTGAAGAAGATGAGGAACCTGGCCAACCGCCGAAGAACACTTCCATGTGTGCTGATGGACTGATATAACTGTCCTCACTAATTTTCTCCTTTGGTTGCTATATCATTGTATAATGTCAGAGATACAGGTTAATCTCAATGCATGGGATTCAGCTGCTAGATGTGTCTGAGACGATAGGGCATATAGCGGGCCAGGGCAGGTATAGCTACCACAACAACATTACAGACCAAAGTGATGCTAGGGCTGGTGTGCACTGGAAGGCGGATTATTCACTTGTCGCTATACCGCCTCCACACCACATGTTCACCTTAAAAAACCAGTCTGATTCCCACAAATGTTAAGATGTTGTTACAAAACATATGCAAGCCTTGGACAGTTCAGAACCCAGTTAAGGACAAGATATTGCAGTTGAGTTTTATGTTGAAGGCTACGGTAACAGAGCAAGTTCTTACTAGTGGGTACGTGGTCTATAACTCGCTATGCACATGGAACAGGGTCGTAGTAGACCCTACGTGAGGACTGCATAACACTGAGAAAACACCACACCACTTGCAACAGATGGACACAAAAGGATGTAAGATACTGACTTGGAACATTAGAGGGATGGGACACATGATTAAAAGACACAGAATTTAATCATATGTACAACAATGTGACATAGACATTGCGCATCTGCAGGAGATATGCTTAACCAAGACAGAAGGTTCTAGAATTCAAAAGAGGAGGCAGAACCAAATATTCTTCACAATGTACTCCTCATATGTACAGGGTTCCTTGATATGGATTCGAATTCGAGCACCATCAAAAGTTAGATTTCATTTATAAATATACTTGTTTTGTACCTATTTACAAAGTTTCTATGTTGATAATTGTGAAATAACACCTTACACCCTAGCTATTCCTTCTCTCAACCTTGCAGTGTAAGCCTTGTACTTCTGCTACAGCTACTAGGCGAGTGAAAGAGTCCACTTGGTAAATTTTGCTTAGTGGTTATCCCATAGCCTTCTAGGTACCTAGCCTAATGGAGCCTAAATACAGTGTGTTGAACCATACTGCCCCATTCCCGTGACATTTCAATCATAAAACAACTTTTGTTACTTATTTCTATTTCTGCTTACCCATGAGATGCAAGATAGACACCAAATGTTAATTTGTTTTATTTGAGGTGGGCACAATGAAAGTAAGGAAGTGGCTGTAGAAATCAGGATTTTTTGTTGTAGGGACAAAAAGCTGGTGCAACAGTTCTATGCAAGATACCAGGATCATTGGGTATTGGCATTGGATGGCCTGGTTCATTCCATGCCAGTTTATCCCCTGGGTGCTGGTGAGAATCCAGGGCAGAAAAGCGGCAGTGGTGGAACTGTGCTAGTGTCTATTACATACCACCGCAGAACTATGATCTGCATGGGTCCGTGAAGTGGATAACAGAAGTATCAGAGTTTCCCAAGTGTACAGGTTGCAGCAGATGCAAAGAAACTGTCAGTCTGATGATTGAGAGAGCTGAATTGGAAATACTCTGACCCACCAAAGAGGTGACAGAGGAGATCTTGCACCCTGGGCATCCTTCTACCAGGTAGGGCTATATGCACAAATGTCTGCACTTTTAGACCTTTGTGTTTGGGAATGGGGAAACACTTCTCTTTGGAATCAGGATTTCTTGCATGAAGCATTCTGATAGGGATAACAGAGCCTACACTAGGGGGTCGATTCCGATCTCGGTCGGAGGCGCACCCAATACCATTCGGTCGGGAAAAAAGCCATGCGAAAGCCTGTTTCCCGACCGAACCGTACGCGGGTCCGGCCGAGCGAGTACGATGCGACTCGCCGACCGACTCGTCCGGGCGACCCGACCGCTCCGACCGACTCGTACCCGGACCGTACCGCTCCGACCGACTCGGTCGGACCCGATTCGCACCGCGCAATGGAGACGTTTTCCGGCCGGGTAAGTACGATGCGCACCTCGACCGCTCCGACCGACTCGCGCCGTCCGACTCGAACTCGCTGTCGGAGCCGTACTTTGGGGGTCCGTGTCGGACCCCCTGTACGCGTACCCGTGCGAGGCGCACACAGGGGGACCCATGGGTCCCCCTACCTGTGCGTGTACGCCGCGAGGCGCTCGCGGCGTACTCGCTGTAGGGGCGCCCTTGTCCGCCTCGCACCCATTGGAGGCAATGGGAGCCCGCGTACGCGTTGTACGACCGGCTCCCATTGAGTTCAATGGGAGTCCGACCGACTCGTGTCCGATAACATACGGACGCATCGGACTCGTTCGGTCGGACTGCACGGGTCCGATTCGGTCGGAAATCTCTCCGGGTCCGGCTCGGTCGGGGAAATTTCCGGCCCGACTCGGAATCGACCCCTTGGTGTCCACTAGAAAGCAGTGCAAGGTTTTTGCCAGTCCTGGTGTGGGATCTGTAGGAGTGAAGAAGCTTTTGAGAGGGTTTCCTCTACTTGGTCCACTATTGAAAGTGACAGATCTGCCTTGTAGCCTGTCGATGGTGCACATAGAATTGCAGGCATACACGCATAAAGTAAGGGTGGGAGGGTGCTACAACACCCCCAAAATAATTTTAAAGATAGAAGTCAAATGTCTTCTGACTTGTTGCTTATTCTTTTTAACGTGGAGATTAGTGTTTACTTTTCTCTGACTGCAGAGTGAGTGGATTTTGTTAAGTCAACTATGCAACAATCTTGCTGGAGTAAAGAGAGTATGAAAGGGGCTGTGGGATGTCATTTTTGATGTATCACACACAAAAATTAAAATACCAGTAAATGAATTGTACGATTTTTTCAATATTCAGCAGTGAGGAACGAGCAAAATTAAGCACATTTTTAATTCTGTAGTCTGATGGAAACAATGATTTTAAAAGGATGAAAACAAATCATAACATTTTAGTTGGTGATGCACAAATTATATTTGCTGAAACCCGTTACCACTCTCCTGCTGAATGAGCGCAGCTCGTGTACTACACATTCATTGTGTGATATTTGAATGTAATATTGATAGCAGCACCCCCAGTCTGAACACTGTTCCAGCACCACTGATTGCAAGATTCTCTTTTCAGCTTCTGGTTTCTATGCCTTTAGATGCCTTGCTATTTAAAACAGAGCTTAGTAGTATTCAGATAATTAAGAAAGGTTGTGGGATTGTGGCTTTCTGGTTTGTTCTGCTCCTCATATATGGTTCTTGCCTGAAGTGTTGCTTTTGAAGTTAGTCGTATTCTTTTAGCCAAAAATGTGTTCCTTTTCATTTAGAACAGGAGATGATTCTTCTGGAGTTCTATGATTCAGAGTATAGTCATGGACGTAATTTAGGGGTTGCAGTTGGGACCCCTGGCTTGCCCCGTGCTACCCTTGGCACTGCTTGTGCGACCCCTGGCCTCAGAGGTGGCAAAATCAGTGCCTGGAACACAGGGGAAGTTCTTCCTAACGGACGCTGGTTGGAACTCCACTTGCCTGGTTTCTGTCAATTTTTTATTAAACAAATAGTGAATAATATTATTCACTATTAGTGTAATAAAAAATGGAGTACATTAGCTGGAATATGACCCTATCTGGAAGCTAAGCTAAGTAAAAAATGCTGTTAAATGTATGTTGTATGCATGCTTGCGGGTGAGAGTATGTTTATGTGTGTGAGAGTGTTTGAATGTGTTAGTATGTGTAAGCATGTGTGTGTGAGTCAAAGTAAAGGTCAGATGACGTGCGATGTCACTTCCGCTACCCCAGGCATTTTAGTAAATTGACGTCCATGAGTATAGTCTGAAGATGTTGGGTGTTTGGGCGGTGGTGATCATATATATTGATAGGACAGCAGCGTTTTGCTCTTGCAAGGCCTTGTTTGTGAGTTCAAGGCCTAATCGAAAACGTGGGATGCTTAATATGCTGCTGTCAGCATGTGCCAGGAAGATGATTTTGAGGTTATTTTAATTGACTGGCTTACCACTTCACCTTCAGGTCCAGAGGTGTCCCACGAGAGGAGTGCCAGCAACCTGGGGATGCATCTAGTGTTCCACAGTGAATATGTGTATGGAATGTAGGGGTAATGAAGAGATCAATTGAAGTAATTCCCCTCACAAAGCACTCCTCTTGAACACATTTCCTAGAGAGTGGATGAAGTCATGCCTGACTAGGAATAGGAAGCAGGGGTTGTGGAGTACTCTCCTATAGGTCAGAGGGAGGAAGTGACTATGAATAGTGGAACTCCAATTTTGAAAAGGAAAAAATAAGATGTAAAGTGAAGCCTAGGACTTCCACGGAAGGTCTGAGTGGAGGCACCATACTTCCACTCTAAGGAATGTGAGGAAGAAGAAAAATGTGATGTAATTAGTATGCGCAACTTCCCTTTTCAGTGAGAAATACATGTATTTTTCGCAACATCTCAGGTAACTTCCTTTTCTCGGCAAGCGTGTACGTCGCACGGAAAACCATACTAGGTATGGCAAGAGACTGTTTCGAGGGAAAAAAGTTTCTTAGAACGATATTTTTATATTCGAATCCTGTAGTCAGAAAGTAGACAAAGGTGCACATGCATCAAAATAGGCAATTGCGATTCTATACTTGCGATTTTCAAGGAATCGCAATTATAGAATCGCAATTGCCTATTCATGTAGGAATCGCAAACAAATTTGCGATTCCTACACATTCCTTAATTGCGACTTGCAAATTGCGACTCACAATTAAGGAATGGCTTCCCATTCATTCCTATGGGCCTAGAGGCCCATAGGAATGAATGGGAATTGCATGCGCAATTTGCGAGTACCCAATAGGTACTCGCAAATTGTGCATGCAATTTCAAGGGTGCAAGGGTGCCAAAAGGACATTCTGTTGCACCCCTGAAATTTCCATTTCACCACATGTTGCGCACACACATGCCCCAAGGGCATGTGTGTGTGTAACATGGGACTTTGAAAAATGCACTTTAGTGCATTTTTCAAAGAAATCGCAAATTACCATCAATTTGAGATTGACGGTAATTTGCGATTCCTATTTGAGAAATCGCAATTTTTTTAGGTTAATGCATTGCATTTAAGGAATCATAATTTGCGATTCCTTAAATGCAATCGCAATTTAAGATAGCGCAATTTTGCGATTACTTAAATTGCGATTTTTGCATTTGGGATGATGCATCCCAAATGCAAAAATACCGGCCGTTTGCGACCGGTTTTTAGGTTGATGCATGTGGCCCCTAATTTCTTGTTATGCAAAATGGCAAGAAATTTGCATAACACGATATTCGGAAATTTTGCCACATTAACTTGTCATAATAACATATTTGCACAGGCCTAACTGTTATCTGGATTATCTCAGTAGTATAGCTTTAAAAACGTTCTCATTGGAGATGGAAAAACATTTTTTGCTGTAAGTCGAGTCACGACGTTACTAGTACTGCATTAGATATTTTGAGTTAACACTTTGAATTTCACGAGCATGAACGATAGGGAAAAAAATCACAGCTATTTGTTTCAGCTGAGTTAAACTCTGTGTGTCTCTATGTTTCCCTGCCTGCCCCTGCACGTGACAGCGCGCTCCATTGATCTAATGTGGACTGTTGCGTAATGAAAGATGAGCTGGCTCCACCCGTAACGGACTCTTTGGTGTTCGAATCTCCAGATAGACTGTAATGGAGCAAACTTTCCAGCTTAGATTCAGGTAGCGTTACAGAGCCTGTGTGTGACCTTAGCTAAAAATAAACTACTGCCAATCAGCCTTTGCCTTTTGTCCAAGAACCTGTAGTCTAATTCCGTTGCTGTGAAAGAGAGGTTGTTCGAGCTGCAAGACGGAGCACTGCACCCCTTGTTCGGCCATATCTCTTGATATTTATCTGGCAGATATATATACTGCACTGGTATAGCAGATGCTTGCTGTTCACTGGTGGAGACGCTGCACAGGGAGGTGTGGCAGGATACTGCGGTTTGTCACTGGCCGTATATCACCGCAGCTGTGCCCTTTCATTACACAGAGGGCTTCTTCCGTCATTAATAATGGAACACTGTTTTTTTTTTCTCCAAGCAGCGCGTAGGTGCAGGACTTCTTTATTGCTTTGGCTTTTGAGGAAACAGGGGAACGCAAATTAAGGATAGGAGACGTTTGTTTTTTATTTGCATGGTTGGGTAAAGTAAGATAACCTTTAAAAATTGTACCTCCGTTTGCATGCAATATATATGTGTGTATATATATATATATATATATATATATATATATATATATACATATACATATATATATATATATTATATTTTATATATATATTAGACTTATCTATATTGTGTGTATATGTATATATCTCTATATATATTCATCGAAAACAACTGTTAAAGGGAAGTTATAATTAGATGTTGGAATGCAACATGAGCTAACGTTAAAAACCCCAACATCACTGAAATGAGGCAGTTATAGTTTAATAAACTAACTATAACCTTGCCTCCATCATGCACTGCTTATGACTTTACATATTACACCACTCATGACATGTTAAAAGACATCATTGATTAGATCACTGATTATATTTAAATAACAACATTGTTGAAACAATTAATGAGATCAACCAATGATCACTGTGCTAATCCGATGCTTCAAAACTTTGCTAGAAAAACAGACATTTGAGGGGAGTAGATTCAGAGTCTTGCTGGTGTTGTAGTGTGCTCTATACAGGTGCAGCTCTCCACCAAAACTTGGGAAAATACCCAGCGTTCCTTCCTGGCTTTTTTGCATTATTTATGCGGTTCTCTCAGGGTATATATATATATTCGATCCGGTTTTGGTATCTGTCACCACAAAACAGAGCAGACTTCAATGCGGTAAAGTTTTTTCTTTTATTTCTCGGTCAGCCTTGCATAACGCATTTCGGTCGTCTCGGCGACCTTGGTCACATGCTATTGCAGAGGGACGTATCCCAGACTGACTTTTAAATCCCATGAGCCTGATTTCCACTGAAGACAGACTCTTGACAGCATCCCACATTACATTGATACACAGTATCTTCTCATAGTATATTGCAACATGTTTGCTCTTCATACTAGTGCGGGCTGATTGTTTTTTCCAGTTGCATGCATGCTTATATATATTTTTACTCTCCTGACAAATGCATGAAGAAATTGCACATTTACTGTTTAAACACTGTAGTACTTGGCACACAGTATACAACTATAATATACACTTAGGTATTTGTAAATTAAACCCATATTCAGCCGCTCTTTACCGATCCTGATCCTTTGCCCAAGATCCCTGAAACCAACGCACGCAGCACTTTACTTACAGCCCCTGGAGGGGCTGCACCGGCTCAAAAGGGCGTCCGCGGCTCCCGCGGGGCGGGAAGCCGCTCTTTACCGATCCTGATCCTTTGCCCAAGATCCCTGAAACCAACGCACGCAGCACTCTACTTACAGCCCCTGGAGGGGCTGCACCGGCTCAAAGGGCGTCCAGCGGCTCCCGCGGGCGGGAAGCCGCTCTTTACCGATCCTGATCCTTTGCCCAAGATCCCTGAAACCAACGCACGCAGCACTTTACTTACAGCCCCTGGAGGGGCTGCACCGGCTCAGAAGGGCGTCCGCGGCTCCCGCGGGCGGGAAGCCGCTCTTACCGATCCTGATCCTTTGCCCACGATCCCTGAAACCAACGCACGCAGCACTTTACTTACAGCCCCTGGAGGGGCTGCACCGGCTCAAAAGGGCGTCCGCAGCTCCCGCAGCGCGGACGCGCGTGGGACACGCGCGGCGAAGACCGGGCCAAGACGGGCCCGTCTTAGCCCGTCATAGACCGTTAAAGGCCGGGCCGGGCCATCCCTCTAAGGTTGGATTTAATCTGTACTTGTTTATTTGACTTTCCGATGTACTGATACACCCACTGGAGGCCTCCGATTGCAGTGAGCAATTTAAGACTACATTTTATTTATTTGTGAAATTTTTATTGTAGTGAAATATTGTCTGCTCTATTTTATCCTTTTTTTTTTAAATTACAAAAAAAAAATTTTTGATTCTGGGAAATTATGGGGAAGAGGAAGACTGGTCATATAAGTACTAGTAAACACGGACATGGAAGTCAACAAACATTAATGAATTATCTTACTGGAGCAATGGGGGCAATTGAAGACCAAATAAATACAGTGGAGGAGACACTTTCACAAGGTGGGTTGGGTGCGCAAAATTTGAGTAACACCATTCCAAAGGCTGATAATCATATTATAGATCATACCCCGGCTGACCAAATTAAATTAAGGTCATATAATGGCTGTATACAAGAGGTTACTGAGATTATCAGCGGTAGTGAATTGGATGATGATACCCAGCCCCTATTAAAAAAACAAAAAATCCTGAAGCCTTTGGGGAGCTGAAAATAGCACATACTGATGACAAGGTAGCATCACATATAGCAAAATCTAATACAAAAACGATAAGGAAAAAACGCAAATGTGTGTATACACAGCCCACAATAGGGGCAAAAAGAATGTCCTTAGGCCTAAGGAGACCTAATGAAAGCATACCCCTTGAGAGTCAATTAGCCGATAATGGTATCATTTTGAAAAAAATTGATGATTTATATAGCTATCTCAAGGATACATTGGGAAAACTGATGGAAAGGGTCGAGGCAATAGAAACACAGTTAAGAAAGGAAAATAGGCCCACTTCTATCGATGAGATTGAATTACCTAATAGGGTACATCAAAATAGTACCACTATAATTAGAGAAGGAGGGAAATGGCCTCTGAACCCTATATTGGTAACAAAGGAAATAAGTGATCAAAAAGAAAAACTACCCTTAAGTAGTGATAGATCAGCTGTAGATGTTTTGGTAAACCCTTCTAATATTATGGATTGTGGCACTAATGGTAGTATTAATGATAAATTGGGTATTGAGAGGGAGACTGTGAATAACATAGTTGTGCATAATATTAATACCGCCAAGACAAAAGGTTATGGAAATAATGAGATGTATAGCCATCTGGATCTTCCTCCGGAGGCCACTCCGTATATAGTAATTCTAACAAACGTACCCTGTTTAACTAAATCTGCACTTGAAACTTGGGATGTATTGCGCAATAAAGCACTTCATTGGCTGGGTAAAAAACTGGTTTTACTAATTCACTCTTCGAAAAGTTTAAAATGGTGAGAAGAGTTGCTTGGGTGGGTAACGGGAAAAAAATGTTTCAAGGCGATTGTATCGTACTGACCCTCAGTGACCCTGGATTAGTACATGCAGTCCTGTCCAGGGTGGGTAGTATATGGCTCAATCAAAGCGACATTAATGTATTACCACTTGGCTTTTTTTATCAGTCGCAAATTAGAGCAAATCCCAAAAAGTATATGGGGGCGAGAATGTACAGGCTTTGAGTAACATACCTATATACAATCGTTATGAAATATTAACCTCCCTTGAAGATATTGATTGACAAGTGGCCCGAGGCACTAGGGAGCCCCTACTTATAGGGAATTTGTGCACATTGGGTTCAGAGAAATCAAAACAAGAAAATTTTATACCGCCGGGAATCATGAGTGTTGAGACACAAATTCAAGAAAAAAAAGATGAACAATGTATATTAGGTTTGGATATGGAGGTAGTGATGAGCCAAAGGGATGAGAGTACAAGGAATATTAATAATGAAACTAACCTGCAAATAGCAAGTATTAATACTCTAAATAATATTGTAGGTACCCAGATTGTTGAATTAGATTATAATCGGTTCGGGATCCTATTTTGGAATATTGCAGGGTTAGTAGCGAAGGTAAAAGATCCTCAGTGGTTAAGCATGATAGAAGAATACCCGATAATCTGCCTCCAAGAGACCTGGCTAAAAGCAGGAAAACACCTATTGGGATATCAAACAATTCATACCCCAGCGGTTAGCAGTGTACAAGGTCACAATAAAGGAGGGTTATGTATTTATGTCTCAAATACACTGGGGGTGACTAAATTTAAACTTGAGAAGGAAACGGAATTTTTCCAGGTGTTATTGATGTATTTTACAAGAAGTTTCTGTATAGTGCTGATTAATTTTTATAACAATATCCCCCAAGAACAAGTAGTATATGTGATGGAGTCACTACGTACTGTTTTAAGTACATTAGAGGATGATAAGACAAGTGATAAATGTATTGTATGGGGGAGATTTTAATTGTTTTATGTGTCAATATTGCCAAACTGGAATCTGTGGTCTGGGTACGGAAAATAATGATACGCCAACACATTTCTCCCATACATATATGGGGGATATGTTAAATGAAATTATATACCAATATGATCTCGGGTATGCTAATGAGATATGTACTCCTATGGTACCCTTCCAGCCTACATTTATTGGCAGAGGGTGTAACTCCATTATTGACTTTGTATTAATGTCAAATAGGTATGCTACAAAAATTGGGGATTTTAAAACTATAATTACCCCATGGAGTGATCACCATCCAAATAGTGTTACCGTAGTAATGGAAAGCACAAAAAAGAAAAAACAAAGGAAGGATTCGGAATATAATCATGAGATTACCCTGGCTGCTGTTAATGGATACACCTTAAAATGGGCAAAGGTAGACCCTGATGTGTTTATTAATAAATTAGTAAAAGGCTCTAGGGAAAGCATAGAAATTTGCCTCTCTGAAGAAGGAGAAGATATAGTGGTCTTGAATGCTTTTTAAAACTAACAGGAGATATACAGAAACTATTGACAAGGGAGTATAAACAGAGGGAGAATGAAACACATGGCTGGTTTAACAAGGAATGTACCAAGGCCAATATTCATCTAAAGAAAGTTCTTCAAAAAGAGAATAGAGACAGGGAGGAGATCGGACGGGCTAGAAAGACATACCGACAAGCAATTAAGATTCGGAAGTTGCAGATGAGAAAAGAGGCTTGGGATAGTTTACATGAGGCAGCTATAAGTAAAAACAATACTGCCTTTTGGAAAGTGGTCAATTCACCTTTCCTCTGCACAAGAGATATAGATATTATTGACATTGCAATCAAGGAAGATGTTTGGTTACTTCATTTCACTGAACTGTATACAGATCATTTAAATGTAGATGAAAATATAATTGAAGAGCAGGAGCAGACCTCACTAGTTAGTACAGCCATAACTAACTCTGAATTGTCCTCAGTCTTTCCGTTGGATATATGTCTCACATTGGAGGATGTAAAATTGGCCATTAAAGAGAGTGCAGCTGGTAAAGCTTCGGGCCCGGACGGTGTTCCGGTAGATATATACAAACATGATATTGAATTATGGGCCCCGCTTCTAACTAATATTTTGGCCAGATGCACACGACAAGGTTTTCCTTCAACATGGTCAGACGCAATAGTTATTCCAATCTTTAAAAAGGAGATCGTTGTGATCCAAAGTGTTATCGCCCAATCTCATTGTTGGATTCACTTTTAAAGGTAGTTGGTAGGGTGCTGTTGAAAAAGCTACAAACGTGGGCACATGAAAAAGATCTTTTATCGAATTTACAATATGGGTTTCGTGCTGGGTTAGGGACCATAGAGCAAGGGCTCAATTTAATGTTAATTTTAAATAAATATACGATAGTGAAAAAAGAAAGCTTGTTTTTAACATTTGTTGATTTGAGTGCAGCTTTCGATTGCGTGAACCATGAGAAGCTATGGAAGACTCTCGAAGAGATGGAAGTGGATCTCTCATTGCTTAATTTCCTGAAAGAACTATATAGAGATGCAGGGGCAAGGGTGCACTTTGGGAAACGGAGAGTGTACAAATAAATTTAGGATAAAAAAGGGAGTACGGCAGGGGTGTGTACTCGCCCCTTTTCTTTTTATGTTATATATTAACAATATTGGCCAATATTTAAATACTTTTAAGAATGATTACCCAACTGTTAATAATATATCGATTCCAATACTTTTATACGCGGATGATGCGGTTATAATGGCACGGACGCAAGTAGGGTTGCAGAGAGCAGTTGATAAGTTTGTGACTTTTATGTCCGATAGGGGTTTAAATGTGAATATAGGGAAAACCTTCACAATGCAATGTGGTAAAAAGGCGAAAAAGAAATGTAATATTTTTATTAACAATAAAAAGATTGAATGTATAAATAGTTTTTCCTACTTAGGAATAAACTTCGAACAATCAGGCAAATGGAAAGTGGCTATTCATGCAAGGAAATTATTATTTTCCAGAGCCATAGGTGCTCTGATTAGTTTTTCAAGAAAAATGGGTTGTAGACCTGTCCCTGAGCTACTGTCCATATATAAATCAAAATGCCTTTCCACTGCTGTTTATGGGGCCGGTATTTGGGGGTATGCAGATGCCCAACCGATACAAATCTGCGAGAACCATTTTATACGATACTTATTGGCTGTACCTAGCTCCACTGCTAATTTCATATGTCACACTGAGTTGGGATTACATTATATAACTGATATAATAAAAGTTAATCCCCTTCTATTATGGCATAAGGTTTGGGTGTCGGAAGAAACCAGCCTCAACCGTGAGATTATTAGGGACTGTCTAAAACTTGAGCGAGGTGGACGCATACCATGGCTTGGGTATATAAAAAGATTGACAAAGGAAATTGGCCGACCTGAATTATATGAGGACCCAGAAACTCTGGGCGATATTTCAAGAAAGATTTTAAAAACAGAATGTATGACATTTTTAGAAAATAATAGATGGATGGAAGAAAGAATTAAAAAAACAGTTATGGAAAACCACTTAATGTTAATTACTCCAGGAATCCAACCTTATCTTAAAGTGGTTGAAAAAAGTTATGACCGCATGCTGTTAACACGTTTTCGCTTTGGAAATCTTTTTAGACTGTTTACGTTCCCTACAGTTAATGATTGGTGTATACATTTACCCCTGTGTCCATGTGACGATAGATCATCTCAATCAACTATGCATATTATATTATTTTGCAAATTTTATACTATACCGAGGAAAACTTTTTTATTGCCAATTTTAAAAAGTATGAATCTAATGCAATGTAGAACAGCCTATTTAAAGTTACAGAGATTGGATAACCAGAAAGACATACTAAGCATTATTGCTTTTTAAAAAGAGTTATGAAGTATAGATATACCATGTAAAATAACAATAATCGTTTCTCTTTTCACTTGAATATTTTATTACCTGTTGATATATCTTTTTATGAATATAATTAATTGTGATTATGACATGTGCTTTTATGATTTTTTTAATGTGAAAATCGAATAAAGCTGATTTGATTTGATTTGAACCCATATTCAAACATAAATACCGGGCAAGGACCCATAGTACCCGTAACTACAGTTTCACAATTTATTATTATTGCCTTCCTTCCGCAATGTTTCCTAAATTTATGATATCGTTTGCTGCAAAAGTAATTCTAATCATTGGGCTAGTGCCCCAATCTAATCAAATCATCTCCACCCCCTCATTTCGTAACTCCATATGATTGTGTCAATTGATTTTTGTGATTTCCAACTTACAGGTTTTATTCTTTCAGTTCAATTTCTATGCACATTAGTTCCCCTCAGCGCTGAGTTGTGTTACTGTTTCTATCCTCATTTCCCCACTAAAGGCATGAGTGGAACTCTTCATCAAAATTCAGACCGTTCGGGGCCTTGCTATCGAGTGTCAGGATATATCTGGTTTCTAATTCACGCAATTTGCGAGTTCGGTCACCCCCTCTTTTATCAGCTGGCACTGAGTCAATTACAAAATACCTGACTTTTGTAGGGTCCCTCTCATGCACCAACTCACAGTGCCTGGCCACTGGGTATGTTCTGTCCCCATTAGCTATGGCCCTCATGTGCTGAAGGATTCTCTTGTGGACTTGCAGCGTGGTGCTGCCCACATACTGCAGTCCACATTCACACGTCAACACGTACACTGCGAACTCAGTTTTACAATTATAGAATCCCATAATCCTCCTATTTTTTCCTCCAAATGGAGTCGAAAAGTTCACAGTGTCTTGGCCTATGCTACACACTCTGCATCGGTTGCACTTTCTGAAACCTGGGGGTGGTTTAAGCCAGCTTTCTCCCCGTTCATTTTCTGGACTTGTTTTTACAATTGCGTCTCTTAGGGATGGCGCTCTTCGGTAAGTGATTGGGGGGTGTCTAGGTAATATTTTACCAATTACGGGGTCAGCTTTCACCAAGTGCCAATTCCTATTGCACAAATCCCTTAGCTCCCTATGCAATGTGTTATAGGTGGTCAAAAACCTTACCTGGGGTTTAACTTCCCCCTCCCTTGCCTCTTTCATAGAGAATAGGATTCTCTCCCGTCTTTTCTTATTGGCTGCCCTCCGTGCCTCCTCCACCACCCGCATACTATAGCCTCTCTGGAGAAATCGTTGACACATCTCCTCTTGACATTTAGTCAAATCACTTTTGGTGCTACAGTTCCTGTTTGCTCGTAGCATTTCCCCGTAAGGTATACTCATCTTGGTGTGTTTGGGGTGGAAACTTGTGGCATGCAGTGTTGTGTTGCCTGCCATGGGCTTTCTATGGAGTCCAGTTTCTAACTTCCCCCCTTGCACAAATACTTCTGTGTCCAAAAATGTTACCTCACTCTTGCTAATAGTGTGAGTGCATTTTAAATTCAGATCATTGTCATTCAACAGGATGATAAATTGTTGTGCCGATTCAGTGGTGCCCCTCCAAGTTATAAACAAGTCATCAATGAATCTAGTCCACATGACCGCGTGCTTCTTGCGGAGCACCTGTTCCTCCCACCAGCCCACATGCAAGCATGCGTAACTGAAAAAAACAAAGGTTACAGGGACGTTATAGTTAGGAAATAGAATTTTTAAAAAACCTTGGAAATTCACTGAAAAAACAGAGGTTACAGGGTTGTTATAGTTAGGTTCAGATTTCATGTGTGAATGGTTCTATGAATGATGTCATGAGTCTTGTCATTTGAGATGTCATTTGAGATATTATCAGTGATGTCATTGACCATGTCATGAGTGATGTAATATGTGAGGTCATAAGCAGTGTATTGTGGGGGAATAAGTTATAGTTAGCTCAGGTAACTATAACTGCTGAATTTCACGGGTTTTGCATAAGTAAAATCTGGGCCTAACTAAAATGTCCCTGTAACCTTTGTTTTTTCCACTGAAGTTCTAAGGTTTTTTTAGTTCTGCTTCCTAACTATAACGTCCCTGTAACCTTTGTTTTTTTCAGTGAATTTCAAAGGTTTTTCAAATTCCATTTCTAAAGTATTATGTCCCTCTAATGTTTAGCTTTTTTAGTTAATTTGTGGGGTTTATTTTTAAGACTAAGGGGCTCATTATGATGTCGGGCGGAAAGCCTCCGCCCAACAGTTGGAATCTTCACGACCGTGTCGTAGCCCTTCCAACCGACTCGGTCGGTTTACAGTCCGACCGCCCCATTATGATGTTCACGGTTGGAACATAAACCGGTCGGTCATTCCGACTCGGTTCCGACCGACACACAGAGTAATCCTATCGGTCGGAACCGCATCGTAACCCCCTATGGACGGTGTTTCCGCCATTGGGATGACGATGACGCTTTCCAACAGCCTTTACGCATCGGCCTGTCTGACACGGAAAGGCTGTTGGAAAGTGACTTTGGGGGCCCCTGGCAGGGCCCCCTGGGCAACACGGCCTACAGTTGGTGGCCGAGGGGGTACTTAAGGTACCCCCATGTAAAACCCTGCACTGTGTGGCAGACACCATGGGGTGCCTGCGACAGGGTGCAGGGTTTTACACACACACCCCATTTCCCCATAGGAGCCTGTGTTACGGCCGGTTCTCGGGCGTAACACGAGCTCCCATAGGAAACAATGGGAATCCGACCGAACAGTGTTCGGTCGCATCGTAATCCAGCATTCGGAACTGCCAACCGCATGTTGGTCGGTCCTGAATCTGAGACGGTGTCGGGCAGAGACTTTCCGCCCTACATCGTAATGAGACCCTAAGTGTATTACAATTTATTTAAATTTTTTATTTTGGTTTTTGTAATGTAGACATTCTTTTTTCTATAAATATACTTTTTATACGTTTAAAAACATAAAAATCACATATGTACTTAATGCAATGTACATGAAGTTTTTTTAATGTAAGTTTCAATTTTAATTTTTTAAAATTATTTTTTGGGGGACAGGGGCCCTTTGCAGGTCCATAAACATAGACGGACTAATACTGTATGGTTTTTAATCCCAATCATGAGATCAGAATATATCTGCAAGTCCGAATCCGCGGATTTACCAAAGATTTTACAAATTACTTTAAATATGCACACCCCTCCATTGTCATGAATGACATCAGTGTGAACATATTTGCAAGTATATATAAACCACCTTATATCGGTTTTTCAACAAAGTTACCCATTTTACGAGTTTTGCGAATCCGCTAATTCAGGGCCCAGATTCGCAAATAAACTAGAAAACACACCCAAACCTTGCCTTTGATAGAATTTATTAGGACCCCACCCATGCACATGGAAAACCACACCCACAAGCAGTAACGTCTCCTTTGAAGTCTCTAGAAGGAGGATTGAGAACCAGTGGTGTTTGCTTTTACACAATGGCTGAGGCTGCATCGTCCATCCAAAATGAGCATCCACAACCTGTTGGGGATGAGGAGGAAAACACACCATCTCACAGAAAAGAAAGTGATGTGTGGAAGCACTTTACTAGACCTTCTGGGGAAAAGTAGGTAACAGCAAACATGTGCAGTGCAATATTTGCAGCAAGAACTTATCCAGAGGCACTGCAAAGAAATATTGACATGAGACAAGTTCTATGTGGAAGCACCCAAAAACAATTCATGAAAGGGTCTGCAACCAGATGCTGTGGGAGAAAGCAGGTGCAGCAGGACAGTCGACCTCTACAGCAGCCCTGGGAGAACCATCATCAGCTGGGGTCATTACAATAACAGATGCCTGCAAAGAATTGAGTGACATGGTTATTCACTGCTCTACATGCCACATGCTTGTCGCTGTAAAAATGTCTTCTTTGGGTCCATTCTTAGATACAGTGAAGAAGCATTGCTGTTAACTTTTTTGCTTCTGGTGCCCAAATAATGTTTTTGAAGATTGAAGCTAGTTTCTTCTTTGCATTTACCCATCCTTACCCTTTTTATTACCCTGCTCACTTTTTATTTAAATTTTTTTTTTTTTTTTTAAACTCTTAAAAACATCTTCTAGAAAAAAACAGTTCTTGTTAGAACCACAAATCCGGTCAAACTAAGAGCTGTGTTTTTTTAATTTTTAAATTTTGTTTTTATTAAATTTCATACATGTTACAAATGAAAAGCAGTGCGTGTCATAACACATCGAAACAACAATGGAACACAAACAAATCCCACCCCCCAGTGATCGACCAATGCATTACTGTGGTTGGTTGTGAACACATTCAGGTAGACCTAGTATACAAAAAGAATACATGTCATATCAGGCAAGTTCAACCTTCCAATGAGGTGGTAGTGGCTGCTTGATCTTTGTTCCGCAGGTATTGCAGGAGCGGCTCCCAAATGTCTTTCGGTCTTGATGTTGCTGGTAGCTCCTCAGCGTAAAGTGCAAGATTGTTCCTACAATATACCAAGTCCCTAATCCAGTGATCCGGCCTAGGTGCGAGTGAGCCCTCCCATGCCATTGCCACCCTCCTCTTTGCCATCAGCAGGGCAACCCTGATAAATCTGCCAGTGGCACCCTTCAGCTGTGGTGTGAAAGATAGCAGGCAGGCCTGTGGGGTGTGTGGTAATGTGACATTAGTCATTGCGTGATTCTGATCAGCACCTCTGTCCAGAACTCAGCCACCCGGCCACACTCCCAGGCCAGGTGCCAGAAATCTGCACCGGGCGTCCCACATCGCTTACATGCATCGCTGTCACGGAGGCCGCATCTGAACAGTTTAGCTGGCATGTGATATGCCTGGTGTAAATATTTGAAATGAATTATCCGCAAAGTACCATTTGACGTGCACCCCTTAGTGAGTTTACAGCAACTTTCCCACTACTTTTGGGTAAGTTGGGGATCGAGCTTGGCGTTCCATCTGTCCAGGCTTGTATGGTCTCTCTCTACTTGCTCGTCCCTGGCTGCCCTGTATAATTTTGTTATGAGCTTTCGCCGTGTTGGACTGACTAGAAGTAGTTGGAGCGTTTGTAGTGTCTGTGGCTCCTCCGGAAATGTGGGGTAATGTGCCTGGATTGCCCTCTTGAGTCTGTGAAAAGTGAATTTGAAAAGCGGGGTGCTGTTATGAACATACCCCATTTCCTCATCCGTGAGGAAACTGCCATTAGGGAAGAGGTCATGCATTGTGTCTATCCCTGCCCACGCCAGTGTACGCATAGCACCTGTTTCCTGCGTTACTCACAGCGCTGCATGTTGTGCTAGCGGGAGCGAGGGGGCGTACAATGGGAGTTTCGCAGATAGTCGGCCTATAGCTTGCCATGCCGCTACCGTGGTGTCTATGGTGATGATTTCTTGTCTAGGGGTGCTTCTGCATGTGTGCATTAGTATACTCCTAAGTGGGATTGGGTGAGCATCTCCGTCCTCCACCGCAACGCGCGGTATGAACTCGTGGTGACTACGCCAGTAATACGCATGCTGCGCTTGCGCACACAGATAGTACAAATACATATCAGGCACGCTGAAGCCACCCTTGTCATAGTCCAGTGTTAAGACGTCCAGGCTCACACGGGCTTGCTTCCCTCCCCATATTAGTCGCACCAGCAGCGAGCGTACCGTTTTGAAGAAACGTTGCACCAGTTTTAGTGGTATATTGCTGAACAGGTACAGAAAGCGGGGCAGGATGACCATCTTGATGAAGGCTATGCGGTCCGCCAGTGATAGCGGCATCATTGACCAGCGGTCAACTTGCTGCTCTAGTTTGTCGCATGACACCCCATAGTTCTCACGTATGACTGTCTGGATCTCGGTGCAGCCACACTCCCAAGTACTTGACAGGGTCAGCTGACCACACAATGGGGAATTCTATTGGATAACAATGCGTGCTTTGAGTCAGAGGGACCACCAGAGACTTACCCCAGTTTATACTAAGTCCCGAGAAGTATCCAAACCTGATGTACTCTTGCATTATAGGCGCTAAGTATACTTGGGGTTCAAGGATGAAGAGCAGCATATCATCGGCATATAAAGAGATGCTCACAGGTCTGTGTAGGAATCTCAATGCCACATCCCTATGTCTTTGTCTTATAATGCAGGCCAACGGCTCCAGCATCAGGATGAAAAGGAGCGGTGATAGGGGACACCCCTCGCGGGTGCCCCTACCAATCTGAATGGGGCCCGACATGAACCCTCCCTCTCGTATATGTGCCGTTGGATTCGTGTATAGCAACCTCAACCATCTAATGTAGCCTGCTGGAAATCCCACATGGTGAAGGATACGAAACATATACCCCCATTCTATTGAATCAAACGCTTTGCCCGCGTCTAACATGACTGCCACCGCCTGTAAATCAGGGTCGAGTACATGAAGCATCGCAAATATGGTACGTAAATTGTGAGACGTAGATCTTTCTGGTATGAAGCCAGATTGGTCTGGAAGGACCAAGTTCGGCATCAATGGCTGGAGCCTAGTGGCCAAAATTTTCGCTAGGATCTTTGTGTCTATGTTAATTAAAGACATGGGACGGTACGACTCACAACACGAGGGCTCCTTGTCTCCTTGTACGGGCTTGCTTCCCTCCCATATTAGTCGCACCAGCAGCGAGCGTACTGTTTGAAGAAACGTTGCACCAGTTTTAGTGGTATATTGCTGAACAGGTACAGAAAGCGGGGCAGGATGACCATCTTGATGAGGGCTATGCGGTCCGCCAGTGATAGCGGCATCGTTGACCAGCGGTCAACTTGCTGCTCTAGTTTGTCGCATGCCACCCCATAGTTCTCACGTATGACTGTCTGGATCTCGGTGCAGCCACACTCCCAAGTACTTGACAGGGTCAGCTGACCACACAATGGGGAATTCTATTGGATAACAATGCGTGCTTTGAGTCAGAGGGACCACCAGAGACTTACCCCAGTTTATACTAAGTCCCGAGAAGTATCCAAACCTGATGTACTCTTGCATTATAGGCGCTAAGTATACTTCGGGTTCAAGGATGAAGAGCAGCATATCATCGGCATATAAAGAGATGCTCACAGGTCTGTGTAGGAATCTCAATGCCACATCCCTATGTCTTTGTCTTATAATGCAGGCCAACGGCTCCAGCATCAGGATGAAAAGGAGCGGTGATAGGGGACACCCTTCGCGGGTGCCCCTACCAATCCGAATGGGGCCCGACTTGAACCCTCCCACTCGTATATGTGCCGTTGGATTTGTGTATAGCAACCTCAACCATCTAATGTAGCCTGCTGGAAATCCCACATGGTGAAGGATACGAAACATATACCCCCATTCTATTGAATCAAACGCTTTGGCCGCGTCTAACATGACTGCCACCGCCTGTAAATCAGGGTCGAGTACATGAAGCATCGCAAATATGGTACGTAAATTGTGAGACGTAGATCTTTCTGGTATGAAGCCAGATTGGTCTGGAAGGACCAAGTTCGGCATCAATGGCTGGAGCCTAGTGGCCAAAATTTTCGCTAGGATCTTTGTGTCTATGTTAATTAAAGACATGGGACGGTACGACTCACAACACGAGGGCTCCTTGTCTCCTTGTACGGGCTTGCTTCCCTCCCCATATTAGTCGCACCAGCAGCGAGCGTACTGTTTGAAGAAACGTTGCACCAGTTTTAGTGGTATATTGCTGAACAGGTACAGAAAGCGGGGCAGGATGACCATCTTGATGAGGGCTATGCGGTCCGCCAGTGATAGCGGCATCGTTGACCAGCGGTCAACTTGCTGCTCTAGTTTGTCGCATGCCACCCCATAGTTCTCACGTATGACTGTCTGGATCTCGGTGCAGCCACACTCCCAAGTACTTGACAGGGTCAGCTGACCACACAATGGGGAATTCTATTGGATAACAATGCGTGCTTTGAGTCAGAGGGACCACCAGAGACTTACCCCAGTTTATACTAAGTCCCGAGAAGTATCCAAACCTGATGTACTCTTGCATTATAGGCGCTAAGTATACTTGGGGTTCAAGGATGAAGAGCAGCATATCATCGGCATATAAAGAGATGCTCACAGGTCTGTGTAGGAATCTCAATGCCACATCCCTATGTCTTTGTCTTATAATGCAGGCCAACGGCTCCAGCATCAGGATGAAAAGGAGCGGTGATAGGGGACACCCCTCGCGGGTGCCCCTACCAATCCGAATGGGGCCCGACTTGAACCCTCCCACTCGTATATGTGCCGTTGGATTCGTGTATAGCAACCTCAACCATCTAATGTAGCCTGCTGGAAATCCCACATGGTGAAGGATACGAAACATATACCCCCATTCTATTGAATCAAACGCTTTGGCCGCGTCTAACATGACTGCCACCGCCTGTAAATCAGGGTCGAGTACATGAAGCATCGCAAATATGGTACGTAAATTGTGAGACGTAGATCTTTCTGGTATGAAGCCAGATTGGTCTGGAAGGACCAAGTTCGGCATCAATGGCTGGAGCCTAGTGGCCAAAATTTTCGCTAGGATCTTTGTGTCTATGTTAATTAAAGACAGGGGACGGTACGACTCACAACACGAGGGCTCCTTGTCTTTTTTTAGCAGCGTTATGATTAGAGCTTCCCTTAGGGTTGGGGGCAGCGTCCCCATTTCATAGGCTTCCATGTACATCTCCAGCATGTACGGTATCAGGTCATCCGCAAATGCCTTATAAAATTCACTTGTCAGGCTGTCTGGTCCTGGCGCTTTTTTGTTTTGCAGAGAACGTATCGCCTCTCTAATGTCAGCAGCTTCGATCGGCTGGCACAAGTAATCACGTTGGCCAGGAGATAACCAGGCCAGGGCAATGTCCTCTAAGTACTCGTCTAGTTCCGTAAGCCCGGTCACGCCTTTGGAGGTGTACATTTCGGCATAGCAATTGCGGAACTGCTCCGTGATTGCCTGTGTTGTATAGTGGTCCTGCCCTGTGCGGTCCGTGATTTTTCCTATTACTGTATTGTCAGCCTTTCTCTTGATCTTTTCAGCCAAGACGTGTCCTGGTCGACCACCCTCACCATACGCGCGTGCGATATGTCCTTTTGACAGATATCGCATTTCCTCAGACGCCAGCTCATTGTATTCCAGTATGCACTCTTTGATGCCCGCTAGCGTGGCATCATTTGGGGAGTCTGGGTAATCCCGCTCCAACCGTGCCAATTCCGTTTCTTTTGCGGGATAACTGGCGCCGGATATCCTTGAGAATGCCTGAAGTGGTACTGATACAAGTGCCCCTGATTGTCACTTTAAAGGCCTCCCAGAGCGTGGCAGCACTGTCCACCGTCCCTTTATTTAGATCAAAATACTGACTTATTGCTTCACTAATTGTATGTGTGTACTACGGGGTCCAGTAATGCATCAGGTCGGAAGCGCCAAGTGAACTGCCGGGGGATGCTCACCGGGATGCGTAGATTAAGCCTGACCGGGTGTGATCAGACAGTGTTCTAGGCAGCGGGACCACTGAGTGTATCCACGGATTAACAGTTTCGCTAACTAACCAGTAGTCGAGTCTTGACCAGCTGCCATGCACCGTTTATGTATGAGTGCCCTCTAGCCTGTCGGTATATCGGTGTCTCCATGCATCTATAAGACCTAACTCTTCCATCCCGGCGTTTATAACCAATGCCGCCTTAGGTGACTGCCCTCCCTGTTTGCTCGACTTGTCTCTCATGGGGTCTAAATGTGTGTTTAGGTCGCCCCCCCCCCCATAGTATCTGCGCTGCAGGCCACTCCTTCAAAGTAGCAAGTATGCCCTCACATATTGCAGGCGTGTCAGTGTTAGGTCCGTAGACATTCACTACAGTGATTATTTGGCTGAAGAGTTTCCCATGCAACATGGCGTATCGCCCTTCCGCATCTATGTGTGATTTTATAACTGTAAGCGGGAGACCTCGTTTTACCAGTATAAGAACCCCCCTGGCATAAGTATATGATAGTTAAGTTTTTACATCACCACAAGTGTTCAGCAAGCACTCAGTCCTCCTCAACTTGCACCTCATGCATGCTTCTGGCTTGACGTTTCAGGGTCTTCGCGTAGTCCATAGCCGCTTTGGGACTTGTGAATATTTTGGATTTGCCTTCCTCTCCGATTCGCAGGCGGGCTGGGCACAGCATTGCGTAGGGGACTTTTACGGCTATCAGTAGCTTCTTTACCGCTTGGTATTCTCTTCTTGCCGCCTGAACCGAACTAGTGAAGTCCGGGTAAAACGCCAGTGTGTTTCCCTGGTATGAGATCATGCCCTTTTCCCGGGCCAAGCGCAGTACGGAATTGCGATACCTGTAGTTCAGGAGGCGGGCGATGATCGGCCTCGGCGGTGCGCCCAGGGGAGGGCAAGCCGACAGCGACCGGTGAGCTCTTTCGACAATCAAAACCTGGGATAGTTGCTCTGGCCCAAAGGGGTCACGCAGCATCGTCTCCACGTATGTTTCCAGGCGTCCAGTCTTGGTCGATTCCGGCAGGCCAGTGATTCGTATATTGTTTCGCCGGGACCTGGCCTCCAGATCTCCGTTTTTTGCCTGGATAACGGCGAGCACTTTCTCCATGTCAAGAGCTTTTGATGTCACTGTCTGCAGGTGGTCCTTTGTGTCCGAGATGCGCTTCTCGGCTTCACCCAGTCTAGTTGCATGCTTGTCCAGTTTAGCCGACATGTTATCCATCTTGTGTTTAAGGCAGCTATGTTACCGTCGATGGATTTCAGGCTGTTCTGAATGGCAATGAGTGTCGCCTCCAGTGATGGCGGATTCTCAGCGGAGGCATCTAGCTCCGAGTCCGATGTGGCTCTCTGTCTCGACTTTGCCGATGCACGCGGTTCAAACGTGAGGCGGGGCTGAGCTTTGTCGGTCTTACCCATATTGACGTTCAGTATGCGTTACAATAGCGACGGACAGGCAAGGGTAAAGCGCTCAGGTGTGCTTATGCGTGTCCACCAGACAGGCGAATGGTCCAAACCGTCGATCACCACTGTATGCACCTCCCACGGGCAGCGTATGGGCGAGTTCAGCACTCACAGCGCCGCATGTCGCAGTTCGAGGTATTATAGTCAGTGGTACCTGAAGAATGAGTGCAGCACAACGTGGATGTATGGCCTTGCCAGCCCCGCTGCGATCCTTTGGCCTTTTTATGTTCTAGTTCAGGCGCCCGAGCCCTGCAGTTCCCGCGATTGCAGCCGCTCCAATCACTCCATTCACCACGGGGCTCTGGGGGTACGTCCCGCAAGCCTGTCAGGGTAATCAGCCCGGGCCCAACCTCATTTCCTCCTCAGTTGCACAGCGGCCGCACCTACAAGCCTCGCGCTGCAGGGGCTGTCAGCAACTATAGCAGCAGGCACGCAGTCCACCCCAAATGCCCGCTGGACCTCAGGACTCGCTCACCTATGCCGGTGCTATCCACAAGCCTGGGCCGCACGCACACCAGCGCTCCGGTGGGTCCGTCGATCTGCAGCGGTCACGGTGTCAGGGAGGAGGAAGGAGCGCTCCCGCACAGTGTCCAGCACACGGGCCCACGTGGATCCGGCTACCCCCGGTCCAGGGTCCGCCGGCCTTCAGGCACACACTCCAGGTCCACCACCGTCTCCGGCGCCCCACAGGATCACAGCAGGCCAGCGAACAGCCGAGTCACCGTCTCGTTGTGACCGCGAGCGGCGCTCCAATCGGCCACCCGCCTTTCACGCCAGCCACCGCAGAATCTAGCAGTCCGTCGCCCCTCGTCGACTATGCTTTAGGGTCATATGTATGGCCCCAGCCAGATCGGTGTTGCTCTGCAGGCCGTTGGCCCGTTTCATAGCTTCTGTCCCGGCCGCCATTTTATGCCGCCAGGCTGCATCTTCTTGCAGGCGCTGTTCGGGGCTTCTCCACAGTCCGCCAGATGCTTTTCACCGGGAAATCTGGAGTTGACAACTCACTGCATTCCTCGTGTGAGTTTGTGCACTAGATGGCACCTAGGAAGCAGGATTTTTGACGGATTGCACTTTCAGCCGGCAGAGCTGCACTACAATGCAGCCATCTTGCCGCACGCCCTCTAGCACCCCCCCAACTCTGTGTTTTTAATTTGTCAGTGACTGTATTGGTGTGAGAGTGGGTGTGTCAATGTGTGGATCAGTGTATGCCTCAGTGTGTTAGTGGATGCATTCATGTTTGGCTGGGTGTACCAGTATCTGCTTTGGTGTATGCCTGAGTGTGTTAGTGTCTGCATTGGTATGTCCCTGGGTGAGTCAATGTATGCATCAGTGTGTGCCTGGGTTTGTTATTGCATGCATAAGTGTATGGCTGGGTGTGGCAATTTCTGCTTTGCTGTATGCCTGGGTGTGTCAGTGTCCGCATCAGTGTATGCATCGCTGTGTCAGTGTATGCCTCAGTGTGTGCCTAATTGTGTTATTGGATGCATTAGTGTTGGGCTGGGTGTGCCAGTGTCTGCATTACTGTATGCCTGGGTGTGTCAGTATATGCAGCGGTGTATGCCTGGGTGTGGCATTGTGTGCTTGGCTGTGTTACTGGATGCATTGCTGTATGTCTGGGAGTGTCAGTGTTTGCACTGGTGTGTCCATAGGTGTGTCAGTGTATGCACTAATGTGTGCCTGGGTATTTCAGTGTATGCATGAGTGTGTTCCTGGTGTGGTACCATATGCATTAGTGTGCCCCTGGTTGTGTTAGTGCATGCATCAATGTCTGCGTGGGTGTGTGAGCATATGCATTAGTGTATGGATGAATGTCTGCCTGGCTGTCTCAGTGTATGCATTAGTGTGTGCCTGGGTGTATTATTGGATGCATTAATGTTTGGCTGGGTGTGTCAGTGTCTGCTTTGGTATATGCCTGGCTGTATCAGTATCTGCATTGGTGTATGCCTGGGTGTGTCGGTGTATGCATCAGTGTGCACCTTGGTGTATTATTGGATGCATTAGTGTTTGCCTGTGCTAGTGTTTGTATTAGTGTGTGATTGGGTGTGTAACTAGCTGTATCATTACGCATATGGGTGTTTGAGATGCTTTATCAGTGTGTGCCTGAATGTCTAAGTGGCTGTATAAATATGTGACTGGGGGTGTCATTGCCTGTATGAGTATGTGCCTGGGAGTGTCAGTTTCTGTATCGGAGTGTGGCTGGATGTATCAGTAGTTGTATCAGTGTGTGTCTGGGTATGTCAGTAGCTGTATCAGTGTGTCCCTAGATGTGTCAGAAGTTGTATCAGTGTGAGCCTGGATCTGTCAGTGGCTGTATCGATGAGTGCTTGGGTGTGTCAATGTCTGCATTGGTCTGTGCATGAATGTGTCAGTCTCTGTGTAGTTTTATCAGTGTATGACTGGATATGAGAGTAGCTGTAGTGGTGTATGTGTTTGGGTTTGCAAGTGCCAGGTTCTACTCATGTTTCCGCAGGAACGTCATGTGATGAAAGGTCCTCAACCTCTCCTGGTCACCTATTGTACCCAACTGAGTCACAGTACCAACAGTAACCCAGGGAAGAAGGGAAAAAACAAGGAGGAAAACAAAAGGTCCCACAGCGCACCCCACTCTGGGACAGAACCAGTCAGCCAAGAGAGATCTCGGTCAAAAGAAAGGACAGAAAAAAGGTAAGTATGCAGGATATTTCTAATCCTAAAATCTAGGCTTTTCTATGTTTTCTTGTAACTACCTGAATAATTCCCTTCTTCCGTGAATTCTGGTGACAGGTGTAAGCAAAGGGGCGTTTATATCTAAAAAGGAAAAAAGTATGAGAAATAAAGTGTTCAGAGTTGAAGAGTAATGAATAGGAAAATGTAGAAGGCAAACAGTAATGAAACCCACCTAAAGACTTGTGATGACTGTATAAAGAAGTTTCAACTAAATATAACATAAGGCTCTTTGACGCTATATGATACACTTTATAATCTCCACCTTAACTTCAGGCAGACCTAACAATATTCCTTATCTTTCAGGAATCTTCAGGAATTTTTATGTGGTACTCAACAGCAAGAGCAGATCTCCATAGACACGGAGCCCACATCAGATAAGTGATAGAAAGATTTAAACCATATTTAGTAATGTCAGCGCTAAAGCCCTGTTACCGTAAATGAATATTGATGCCTTTTATCTCTCTTTGTATCTTTACTCTTGGTAAAATATCCTTGGGAGACTGGAACATGCAGCCGGCGTAATTAGGATCAAGAGTGTTGCCAAGAACAATCAGGGAAAACCACAACGGTCCCGGAGGCACCGACTCGACGAGAGGACGCTGACGCTGGACGGATGAGGGCCTGGAAGTGAGGGTAAGTGAACCGGAAGAGGATTACTCTATCCCGAAGCTGGAGCGTGAAGTGTCTCCGCTCGGGATTAGAGAGGATTTGAACGCTCCTGCTGGTTCCCGCACATGCGCACTAGCGGGGACTGCCCATTTTTGTAGTTTGCCGGGCGTGCGTGACCGGCAATCGTGACAGCAAGTGGGTGTATCAGTGTATAACTAAGTGTATGAGTCACTGTATCAGTGTGTACCTTGGTGTGTGAGTTACTGTACAAGTGCGTGAGTCGGTGTGTGAATGGCTGCATGGGTGTATTAATCTCTCTAAGTAACAGTTTCCATGTGTAAATGGGTGGGTGACTGACTGTATGGGATTTTGAGTGGCTGTATGAGAGTATGTGTGGGTGTGTCAGTACCTGTGTAAATGGCTCTATAGGTGTGCGAGTTCATGTATGAGTACCTATGTGGGTGTGTTTGTTGTCTATAACTAAAATTAGTAATATACATTTTTATAACTTTACAAATATATTTTATTAACACATTGCAAAACAATTTAAACCAAACAGTTAACAAATATACATAACATAACTTATTTAACTATTTAAAAATACACTTTCGTGCACAAGTACTTCAGAAAGCACAAAACAAAGTGATGTTTTGTAACATCTTACAACACCATCAAGGGAAAAAAAGGTTATAGATGAATATCTGTACTGCAATACTTGCAGCAAGCAGTTATCCAGGGGCACTACAAATCATTATTTACATGGGACAACTTGCATGTGGAAGCACTTAAAAACAATCCCAGAAAGGGGCCACAGCTAAATGATGCGGGACAAACTAGGTGAAGCAGGACAGTCCACATGTACAGCACCCTTGGGAGAACTACCATCAGCTGCAGTCATTTAATCCCACCCATGTTAAAATATTTAAGTGAGATGCTTACTCACTGTGCAAAATACCACATGCTTCTCACTGTACAAATGTCTTCTGTGGCTGCATTTTCCCCTTTTTACTGTTCTCAGGTTCTATACTCATACACCAAATGTGATGCACTCTTGAAAGAATCACAAATGAACAGTGGGGAAAAAACAATCATACATATTGTACAAAAAAAAAACAACTTGATTTCTAACTGAGCTGTGCAGAATATATTTGGGATAATTTACATAACTTTTTCACACAAACAAACTGCAACATTAAAGATTTCAAATTCAAGACAACAGGAGAACTTTGCTCCTTGGATCCGGCAAATGTTTGCAGGTGCTTTAAGCACAGATTTGAAAGTATGCTGTCCTTCATCAACAACAAAAAAATCAATTTCTATGAGAAATTACTGATTTCTTTACGCAAAAAGAGTACCAAGCAAGAGGCGCTCCTTTTAATTCATATGCTGCTGTGAGTAAAAGATGCACCTAAATTTGGAACAGACATAGATGACTCTGTACTTTATTTCAAAGAGCACTATATTACATGTACCGTTCCAAAAGACACAGAGGAAAAAAGCATAAACCAGGAAGTACTGCGTTTCCACTCAGATTCATGCCCAAAATACTATCAGCAGAAATAATTTATTGTTTTCTTAGCTCCCCCTTCAACCTTCATGTTTTTCACAGCCTGAAGCCAGTTCTTTCTTCCCAGTTCTCTTTGAAAAAAAGATGTATAAAACTGTTAGAAAAAGATTTTTTTAAAACAACAGTACTTTTTACAAACAATTTAAAAGTACCCTACTAAATTTTCCCAGGACTGGTGATACACTTTCTGAATGCCCCTGCATTTCAACCCACACTCCTCTGGGGTGAATTCATACTTACTGACAAGGGCCTCCTTCATAATGGGCTAGTATAACCTCCTCCCCCTCTCTAGGGACACTAGGGCATCCCTTCCATCACCAGGAATATGACTCTAAAGGCTAGCTCCCCAATCTTCCTCAGAGATCCTCTGAACCTCTAGAACTACTTCATATGCCTGTAACAACTTGTCTAAATCACCCCCCTCCTTACAGTCAGGCACCAAGTCTCTGGGTATATGGACTCTTTGTTCTGCACTGGACACAGTAGTTTTGCTCTCACCATCTTTGCTAGAATCTAACAGCTATTTGGCCTTCACGTCCACCTCCTTGACAGTCGCTTCATCAGCCAACAAGATCCTTTTCTCCTCTAAGACTCTCTCAGCCTCAGCTTTTCTCTCCTCTGCAGCCACCTGTGCCAACTGAAGCCTCAGATCTCTTTCAGCCTGCCTGAACCTGAGCTCCTCAGGGACTGGGTTTGGGAGGAGACACTACTTCCTGCATTGAATCCAGTAGGGAACTTTCTCTCTGTGGTGGATCCCCTTTCTCCTCTGGAACCTTTGCCCAGTCATTTCTCTAATCCTTTCCATCCTTCGTAGAGCCAGTACCTTTAGGGGCCTTGATTCTAAGGTCAACTACAATCAGGGTTCTCCCTTCTCAAGTGTGCTAAAGTAGTCCTCTTGGAACTCTTCCTGTGGTGCAGATTGCATTCTGCGAATGTCCTCCCAGACTATAAGGGCAAACTAGTACTCAAACTTGGACGTACAGGTGAGTAAATGGGTGTATGAATGGTCTTATGGGTGTGTGAGTGAGTGTGGCATTCACTTTCTAGCTATATGTGTGATGGGTACAGAAGTGCTTCTGTAGGAGTGTATCTGGGGCTGTAAGTGCCTGTCTGACTGTATGAGTGTATGCAAATTGCATACTATTAGCAAGCACCCACATCTAATTTCAAGCACATTCATCAGTGCTAGCATAATAAAATTAATGTTCATTCAGTATACCAACTCCTCTTTCTCCTTTCATGCATACTGTATTTTTAGCTAATGTTCTCATGTAAGCACCCTTCTATTTTCCCTTCTAGTATAGTGTCTAGAAGCTACACATTTTCTTTTAGCAGACATATAATCTCTATTTTTTCTAAATTTACTTTTATATTCTACAACCTAATTAACATACCTGTAAAAGCTCTATGCTGTTCTCTCAGTTTTATTTCTATGTCTGGTAACATCTGTTTTTATGTGAAATCTCCAGTCAGAACTCCTGTAAACCACCTCTTCTTTCAGTAGAAAAGCAGATAAAATGGCTATCCCTCACCATGTGCTCTTACTTATGGTGCTCTAGTTAACAAATCACAGGCTTCCTTTCATCTTTCTTTTTTGTTAAAACACTTATAAATGGTCAGTATTTACTTAACCCTTTCCATGTTTCCGGCAAAGAAGCCTAATTTGGTTGATTATTTTTCAATGAATCCGCGAATCCTCCGCAATGCTCAGCGTGGCTCCCCGTGTAACTTTGCGGTGGATACGCGAATCTATGTGGGAGTTTAACATTAAACTACTATAAGTTTGCACCTACATTTAACTTTATAAGATAGTACTGATTTAGAAAATAACTCCTCCATAATAAGCTATGTGTCTAATCCACTCTACTTTTACGTTTGAAAGTAGAGTCTCTTCAGAACCCTTTCCCCCCAAACTGCCTTAGCTCAGTTTCCATAGCAACCACCTTTGAAACACTCTCTTGTAACAGTAGCTCAAACGTTCAGCATACTAGCTTCAAATTCAACTATAGCAGGAATGGTTGACTGTTTGCAAATATACGCAAACAGCATAACATTTTATTTTTCCAGAACCAATCACAGATCTAGTTACTTTTTACTCAAAATCAGTACCTAATTTTGGCTACCTGCATATTTACACCATCCAATCAAATTTTTTTTTAAATTAGGTGCTGTCCTCCATTTTAACTGCCTTTTATTTAGAAAACTGTCTCATTCAGCTCGAGTCTTCTCCTGTGTGCTACTCCTCCTTGCCTGCAAAATGGTAAGCGTGTGGATTGTGGGTCATAGCTTTGTGTTTTGGGCTAGAGAGTTTGCGTGAAAGAGTGACATTGACAAGGACTTTGGTTTGCCTAGTGTGCATATTACTTGGGTTGGCCAGAGAGGGGTAAAGTGGCATCAATTGCTGCCTTTGGTCGAAAGCATTGCGGATTGCCAACATCCAGATGTTATTATTGTGCACTGTGGTGGCAATGACCTTGGCGCACTTACTGGGGTTGGACTGGAAATCCTAATGAAGGATACCTTTGCTCAATTAATGGCACTTTTCCCTCACACTGCCTTTCGTGTTATCTAACATTTGCCAAAGGCAAAAATGAAAGTGGTCAAACAAATTCTGTCCACAGATAGACAAAGCCAGGAAGCATGTCAATAAAACTGTTTCTGCAATCCACAACCTGGGTTCTATCTACAACAACAATATACGCTTTGACATGGAGGGTAGATTCAGAAATGATGGTGTTCACTTGACAGAGAAAGTCAACAGGGTGTTCCTCAAGAGCTTCAAAGACTGCATCCTGTATTATGTCTAGTTATCACCTACACATCATAAACACCAAGGCTTTTTTCAGAGCCAACCCTTTAACTAAAGACAGTTTTTTTAAAATTTTCAATTCTAATTCCTTAAATCTCTTGTGGATCTGTTGTGGATTCACAAACCAAAAGCACTCACCCAATACACACCAATAACACTACAGAATGTCTTATTGGATATGTCAATGGTTCATCCCTCTAACAATAAGTGTGTAAGTGAATATGTGTGTGTATGGGTAGGTGTGTAAGTGTGTGTCTCGGTCTGTGAGTGGTTGTATGAAAATCTCTGAATGAATGGCTGACCTTCTCTGTCAGACTATGAGAGGGTGTATGACTGTCTGTGTGTGTGTGGGTGTCAGAGTGTCTGTGTGTAAGTGAGTATGAGAGAGTATGTATGGTGTCAGAGTGGGTGTGAGAGCATCTGTCTGCATGTGTGAGTGGGTGTGAGAGTGTCTGGGTGTGTAAGTGGGTGCAAGAGTGTCTGTAAGGGCATCACAGTGGGTGTGAGAGTGTTCATGTGTGTCATTCATTGTGAGAGTGTTTTATGGGTATAAGAGTAGGTGTGAGGTGTGAGAGTATCAGTCTGGGTGTGAGAGTGTCAGTATGGGTGTCAGAGTGGATGTGGGAGTGTCTGTCTGGGCGTCACAGTGGGTGTAAGAGCATCTGTCTGGGTGTGTGACTGGGTTTGAGAGTATCTGGGTGTCACAGTGGGTGTGAGAGTGTCTGTATGGGTGTCAGAGTGGTTGTGTGAGAATATATATATATTTTTTTGATTCGCTGTGAGGTTCGTGGATCCGTCATGGATTTACACAGGGGGCAGCGTTGAGCCCTGCAAGGGCTCTGTGGATCTAGCGCATAGCAAAAAAATAATGTTTTCTGGCATTTTACTACCCATTAAAGATGCTTTCCTCTCATTTATAACATTCACAAGGGGTCAGGAAAGATCTCACCTGACAATTTAATTTAGTATACAAGCAACGTTTCAGCCCCGGGGACCGTTTCCTGTTATAATCTGGCGGCAGCAACTTTTCTGTCAAGTTGCGGCCAGCCAATCAGGACCCTGCTTTGGCATGTGGAGCCGCGTCACTAGATATACACATTTGTTTTTCAGTTAATCTCTATATAACTACTGAATAGATTTACACCAAATCACAAAAAAACACGCTTTCTGACCAACAGTTAGCTTTCTGTCAAATTTGATGTAATTCCGTCCAGTGGTTCGGGCTGTATTCATTTTCAAAAGTCCTATGGGAAATTGCATGGGGAAAACCAGCCCGAGACTTTCCACACAGCAGCTGAACAAATTATCATATGAATTTTGAAATTTTTTGAAGATTCGTCAAGGGGTGCCAACGTTATTGCCAAAACAAAAAACGCTATTCTTAACCTTTAACTACCTATAGGCGACCGCCAGAAGGTAATATATATATATTCACTGAAAAAACCATAGGTTTCAGGGACGTTATAGTTAGAAATTAGCATTTAAAAAACCATTGAAATTCACTGAAAAAACCATAGGTTTTACAGACGTTATAGTTAGAAATTAGCATTTAAAAAACCTTTGCAATTCACTGAAAAAACCATAGGTTTCAGGGGCGTTATAGTTAGCTGGACATTTCACTCGTACAAAACCATAGAAATTCCACTGTTATAGTTAGTTCAGCTAACTATAACTCGCGCCCCCGCAATGCACTGCTCATGACGTCACATATTACATCATTCATGGCATGGTCAGTGACATCACTGATGACATCACTGATGACATCTGAAATAACGCCCCTGAAACCTACGGTTTTTTCAGTGAATTGCAAAGGTTTTTTAAATGCTAATTTCTAACTATAACGTCTGTAAAACCTATGGTTTTTTCAGTGAATTTCAATGGTTTTTTAAATCCTAATTTTTAACTATAACGTCCCTGAAACCTATGGTTTTTTCAGTGAATTTCAAAGCTTTTTTAAATGCTAATTTCTAACTACAATGTCCCTAAAACCTATATTGTTTTTAACTAAATTTAAAAAAGACGTGCATACTTTTTGTAGTGAAAAACTAACTGTAACAGTAGTATGTTAGAAGTTATAATTTAACAATGTTTAAAACTTAATTAGCACTAATTAACATATAAGTGTGGAAAAAGTGTGACGGAGCAGCTATGATACCTGACTTCGAACAACAGCGTTCACAGTTCGATTCCCGGCTCCAGCGGCACGTTAGCCCACCACTATGTCACTGTGGGCAACACCTTGCTTAATCTTTCCAATGCCCCCGAGCGCCGGCACACCTTTCCAGGGTTAGCTGTACGCTTTACAAATGCTCGCATTTTTTTAATTTAAAACCATAGTGATGAGAAATATTATCACGTTTTTTTTTTTCTTCTATTCTGATAGATCTTTTTTATGTCTTCTACTTAGAATTACGGCAATCAATAAATGTATTTACTCATGAGAATGGAAATGACACGGTTTTCCGGGTAACAGTTTTTAAGCTCTCCAACGTATGTACATATTAAGGACCTTATACGTGTTAGGTTCGAAATCGAAACTTTTTCCGCTTCACATTTTGTAACTTTTCCCAACACATGCACAAGTGAAACAGTTAAAACGTGAGCACGTGTCAACTGTAAAATGTGACATCTAAATGGGCGGAGCCGCATCTTCCTTCCATAGACTACTGAATAACCAAAAAGTATATAAACCACACCCGTTGATAGATTAGTTTCGTTTTTGCGAGTTATTTACGCGTCTCCATTCAGTGATGCAGGTGCTCTATTCTACAGTCGGATTCTTCTTTTGCGGCCACAAAACATAATCCTGAGTTGTAAGTTGTTTGATTATGCAATACTAGATATTTATAATACGTAGCTATTTGTCAATCTTTAAACACTTGTATTTAGAAAAAAGTGTTATTGGTTGTTTTTGCCATTTATATGTAACGTCCGCAGCTTGTTTTCAGAAACAGACAGAATACAGCAAACATTGTTCCTGTTCTGGCTCCTTTGAGCTCATATAGTGTGACTTTGTATATTATAATATTAACAGTCATTGTGATCTCAGAGCACTTTATGACCCGTTGGAGCGAAGATGAAAGATTTCGAAGTCCCGGAGAAAAGAAGCTCTCAACATACTCATCGCTGGAAAGTATTTCGTTATTGATCTTGTTTTGTATTGATGACTTCCTTTTCATTTTCCTTTTTGTGTGCCATCAGTGACACTGTGTATATTGTAAGAGTGTGATATTTCCACACAACAGGAATTGGACATTTCTCGCCGCCAGGAGTAAACCATCTGAAATACAGTTTACTGACCTTTATAACTTACTTGATCAGATATTTTTACAGTGACAATATTTTGGAAATTGCAGTTTAAAAAAAATCGTTTCCATAGATACTTTCTTAGTGAATACCTTTGATAAACCCTACATTTCTGAATGTTTTTTTACTATTTCTATTTTTGTCTGTTGCGGTTCCTATTCACCTTCTCCCTATAGAATATATACGACCAGTAGTGTATATTATTATACTACTATCCTATATATTCTTAAAGGAGTACGTGATCTAAGCACTACGACCGAACTTTCCCGAATTCTACAATAATAGAAATGATAAAAAATGATAAACCGTACATTTCTATGTAATATAAAGTGATTTGTGTTTAACTGTTTTTTACTTGTTATTGTTCTTGTGACCTGAGATGATGTAGTGCGGGAGTGTTTCTTGTAGCACTTCTTTTCTATTTTATCTAAAAGTAACTCACGCCCTCTTATATTATCAAGATTATGGGGCAACACTTTTATAGCAGAAAAAAAAGGGAGGGTGTGCCCACTCTTAATGGATATTTTATGAATTGCGTTTTTATTTGTCACCCCTTTGATATATACAGCTTCAGTTTCCGAAGAAAGTATATTTGTAATTGCTTAATAAAAACTATTTCAAACCTAGACTGAAATTTTTGCTGCGCAACCACAGCTCCCCGTTAGAAAAGTAAACACCACATTATAACTAAACAGTGCTCCTGGGAAGTATCCCACCCGCAAACTTAATAAAAAGAACACCGCAACACACTTTGTTATTTTCCTGCCGTGATTTGTACACCCCACGCCAATTATATAAATGGCCCTTAAAATATATAAAAAACAATTTTTACCTTCACAATCCCTCTCCACCACCTTGTGACACTGTACAGAGTTAATAGTGTTCCTACCCTCCCCGCTACTACTTTCTTTTCCTGTACTCCATTGAAGTGCGTCACAAAATGGTTCACAACAGTGAACCGTTCCCAGCCAATAATGAGCAAACTTGTACTAGGAACAGTTTAGCCAATAAAATGTCCATGGTGTTCCGCAGAGGGGGAGGGATTAGCTGCCAACACTTCTACTTTCAATGGTTTACAGCCAATGAACATTAAACTTGGGAAGGTCCTGCTTGGAACACGTTACCCAATTAGATGTCCCTGATGCTCCGCGGAGGGGGAGGGAATGGCTGGCAACACTTCTACTTTCAATGGTTTACAGCCAATGAACATTAAGCTTGGGAACGTCCTGCTTGGAACACGTCAACCAATAACATGTGCCTGCTACTCCGCGGACGGGGAGGAAATGGCTGGCATCACTTGTACTTTCAATGGTTCGCAGCCAATGAACATTAAGCTTGGGAAGGTCCTGCTTGGAACACGTCAGCCAATCAGATGTCTCTGCTACTCCGCGGACGGGGAGGAAATGGCTGGCAACACTTCTACTTTCAATGGTTCGCAGCCAATGAACATTAAGCTTGGGAAGGTCCTGCTTGGAACACGTCAGCCAATCAGATGTCACTGCTACTCCGCGGACGGGGAGGAAATGGCTGGCAACACTTCTACTTTCAATGGTTCGCTGCCAATGAACATTAAGCTTGGGAGTGTCCTACTTGGAACACGTCAGCCAATCAGATGTCCCTGCTACTCCGCGGACGGGGAGGAAATGGCTGGGAACACTTCTACTTTCAATGGTTTACAGCCAATGAACATTGAGCTCGTTGTTGGAACACCTCAGCCAATTAGACGTTAATTTTGTTCCAGACACACGAACAGAACACGCTCTCCCACATAATATTAATTTTCGTGTAAGAAAGTGACACTGTCCGTGATAAAAGTGAACACCGCATTATAAGTAAACATTACTGCGCATTATATTAACCCCTTCGGTGCTTATGACGAGCTGGACTTGTCATGGCACACAGTGCTCGTGTGCTCATGACGTCATAAGACCACCCACGGGGGAAGCGCTGGCGCTCCCCCCGTGGGAATCCGATCGTCGGGTTTTTTTGGGGGAAGGCAGGGGAAGGACTTCCCCTGCCTCCCCCCGCCCCGCTCGCCCTCCCCATCAATGACGTCAGCGCGCGAGCGCGCTGACATTATTGAGGGTTTCCCTTTCTTCCCGACGCGCTGGAAGCCATTTGCTTCCAGCGCGTCGGGAAATCAGGTGAGTTTTGGCTCGGGGAGGGGGGTTTGATTCGAAAGAGACATCGAGGGAAAGGAAAGGGTTTTCCTTTCCCCCGATGCCTCTTTGTGCATTCCTGCTGCACGATCATGTGATCGTGCAGCAGGAATGCCCACGAAGGAGGGAGGGCGCAATTCTCGTGTAGAATTCGTGAGCGTGGAGATGTGCCTTCTCTCCATTTACACCCTGAAAAGTTAGCTGTAATCCTTGATGGAGGTCTTTGCATCCTTGAATTTCTCGAGCGCAATGCTCGTGTAGTTCCTGTGACCAGGAAGTTCCTTCTCCTCGTCTGCCGCTGAGATCCTGCTCTGACCCTTTATAAACAAGAGGCATGTGAACGGGCCTAGAAGCCCCGCTCGTTTGGCCCCGCCACACATACACTAGCGGTATGCAACGTATGCCCGCCCTTTCCCCACTATGATGGACAGCTTACTCAAAGGACCCTGGCGCTTTCGGCGCGGTGGCAAAGTTACAGACACACAGGTCACTGGAGACAATTCTTCTGGTCCTTTACGCAGCTGTAGTGTAGGAAAGGCACCTTACATTTACCCAACGAGGTAGCACTTACTGATTAGCCAGTAGAAAGTACTCCAGTTGAGTAGAGGTATTGCACAAAACGGTGGCATCTTCGTGGATAAATATGCAGGGCAGATGTGCCTTCTCTCCATTTCCAACGTGAAAAGTTAGCTGTAATCCTTGATGGAGGTCTTTGCATACTTCATTTTCTCGAGCGCAATTCTCGTGTAGAATTCGTGAGCGTGGAGATGTGCCTTCTCTCCATTTACACCCTGAAAAGTTAGCTGTAATCCTTGATGGAGGTCTTTGCATTCTTGAATTTCTCGAGCGCAATGCTCGTGTAGTTCCTGTGACCAGGAGGTTCCTTCTCCTCGTCTGCCGCTGAGATCCTGCTCTGACCCTTTATAAACAAGAGGCATGTGAACGGGCCTAGAAGCCCCGCTCGTTTGGCCCCACCACACATACACTAGCGGTATGCAACGTATGCCCGCCCTTTCCCCACTATGATGGACAGCTTACTCAAAGGACCCCGGCGCTTTCGGCGCGGTGGCAAAGTTACAGACACACAGGTCACTGGAGACAATTGTTCTGGTCCTTTACGCAGCTGTAGTGTAGGAAAGGCACTATACATTTACCCAAAGAGGTAGCACTTACTGATTAGCCAGTAGAAAGTACTCCAGTTGAGTAGAGGTATTGCACAAAACGGTGGCATCTTCGTGGATAAATATGCAGGGCAGATGTGCCTTCTCTCCATTTCCAACGTGAAAAGTTAGCTGTAATCCTTGATGGAGGTCTTTGCATCCTTCATTTTCTCGAGCGCAATTCTCGTGTAGAATTCGTGAGCGTGGAGATGTGCCTTCTCTCCATTTACACCCTGAAAAGTTAGCTGTAATCCTTGATGGAGGTCTTTGCATCCTTGAATTTCTCGAGCGCAATGCTCGTGTAGTTCCTGTGACCAGGAGGTTCCTTCTCCTCGTCTGCCGCTGAGATCCTGCTCTGACCCTTTATAAACAAGAGGCATGTGAACGGGCCTAGAAGCCCGCTCGTTTGGCCCCGCCACACATACACTAGCGGTATGCAACGTATGCCCGCCCTTTCCCCACTATGATGGACAGCTTACTCAAAGGACCCCGGCGCTTTCGGCGCGGTGGCAAAGTTACAGATACACAGGTCACTGGAGACAATTGTTCTGGTCCTTTACGCAGCTGTAGTGTAGGAAAGGCACCTTACATTTACCCAACGAGGTAGCACTTACTGATTAGCCAGTAGAAAGTACTCCAGTTTAGTAGAGGTATTGCACAAAACGGTGGCATCTTCGTGGATAAATATGCAGGGCAGATGTGCCTTCTCTCCATTTCCAACGTGAAAAGTTAGCTGTAATCCTTGATGGAGGTCTTTGCATACTTCATTTTCTCGAGCGCAATTCTCGTGTAGAATTCGTGAGCGTGGAGATGTGCCTTCTCTCCATTTACACCCTGAAAAGTTAGCTGTAATCCTTGATGGAGGTCTTTGCATTCTTGAATTTCTCGAGCGCAATGCTCGTGTAGTTCCTGTGACCAGGAGGTTCCTTCTCCTCGTCTGCCGCTGAGATCCTGCTCTGACCCTTTATAAACAAGAGGCATGTGAACGGGCCTAGAAGCCCCGCTCGTTTGGCCCCGCCACACATACACTAGCGGTATGCAACGTATGCCCGCCCTTTCCCCACTATGATGGACAGCTTACTCAAAGGACCCCGGCGCTTTCGGCGCGGTGGCAAAGTTACAGACACACAGGTCACTGGAGACAATTGTTCTGGTCCTTTACGCAGCTGTAGTGTAGGAAAGGCACTATACATTTACCCAAAGAGGTAGCACTTACTGATTAGCCAGTAGAAAGTACTCCAGTTGAGTAGAGGTATTGCACAAAACGGTGGCATCTTCGTGGATAAATATGCAGGGCAGATGTGCCTTCTCTCCATTTCCAACGTGAAAAGTTAGCTGTAATCCTTGATGGAGGTCTTTGCATCCTTCATTTTCTCGAGCGCAATTCTCGTGTAGAATTCGTGAGCGTGGAGATGTGCCTTCTCTCCATTTACACCCTGAAAAGTTAGCTGTAATCCTTGATGGAGGTCTTTGCATCCTTGAATTTCTCGAGCGCAATGCTCGTGTAGTTCCTGTGACCAGGAGGTTCCTTCTCCTCGTCTGCCGCTGAGATCCTGCTCTGACCCTTTATAAACAAGAGGCATGTGAACGGGCCTAGAAGCCCCGCTCGTTTGGCCCCGCCACACATACACTAGCGGTATGCAACGTATGCCCGCCCTTTCCCCACTATGATGGACAGCTTACTCAAAGGACCCCGGCGCTTTCGGCGCGGTGGCAAAGTTACAGACACACAGGTCACTGGAGACAATTGTTCTGGTCCTTTACGCAGCTGTAGTGTAGGAAAGGCACTATACATTTACCCAACGAGGTAGCACTTACTGATTAGACAGTAGAAAGTACTCCAGTTGAGTAGAGGTATTGCACAAAACGGTGGCATCTTCGTGGATAAATATGCAGGGCAGATGTGCCTTCTCTCCATTTCCAACGTGAAAAGTTAGCTGTAATCCTTAATGGAGGTCTTTGCATCCTTCATTTTCTCGAGCGCAATTCTCGTGTAGAATTCGTGAGCGTGGAGATGTGCCTTCTCTCCATTTACACCCTGAAAAGTTAGCTGTAATCCTTGATGGAGGTCTTTGCATCCTTGAATTTCTCGAGCGCAATGCTCGTGTAGTTCCTGTGACCAGGAGGTTCCTTCTCCTCGTCTGCCGCTGAGATCCTGCTCTGACCCTTTATAAACAAGAGGCATGTGAACGGGCCTAGAAGCCCCGCTCGTTTGGCCCCGCCACACATACACTAGCGGTATGCAACGTATGCCCGCCCTTTCCCCACTATGATGGACAGCTTACTCAAAGGACCCAGGCGCTTTCGGCGCGGTGGCAAAGTTACAGACACACAGGTCACTGGAGACAATTCTTCTGGTCCTTTACGCAGCTGTAGTGTAGGAAAGGCACTATACATTTACCCAACGAGGTAGCACTTACTGATTAGCCAGTAGAAAGTACTCCAGTTGAGTAGAGGTATTGCACAAAACGGTGGCCTCTTCGTGGATAAATATGCAGGGCAGATGTGCCTTCTCTCCATTTCCAACGTGAAAAGTTAGCTGTAATCCTTGATGGAGGTCTTTGCATACTTCATTTTCTCGAGCGCAATTCTCGTGTAGAATTCGTGAGCGTGGAGATGTGCCTTCTCTCCATTTACACCCTGAAAAGTTAGCTGTAATCCTTGATGGAGGTCTTTGCATCCTTGAATTTCTCGAGCGCAATGCTCGTGTAGTTCCTGTGACCAGGAGGTTCCTTCTCCTCGTCTGCCGCTGAGATCCTGCTCTGACCCTTTATCCCCTTCGGTGCTTATGACGAGCTGGACTCGTCATGGCACACAGTGCTCGTGTGCTCATGACGAGTCCAGCTCGTCATAAGACCACCCACGGGGAAGCGCTGGCGCTCCCCCGTGGGAATCCGATCGTTAGTTTTTTTTTTTTGGGGAGGCAGGGGAAGGGCTTCCCCTGCCTCCCCCCATCAATGACGTCAGCGCGCGAGGTGCGCTGACATCATTGAGGGTTTCCCTTTCTTCCCCGACGCGCTGGAAGCCATTTGCTTCCAGCGCGTCGGAAATCAGGTGAGGTTTGGCTCGGGGAGGGGGGTTTGTATCAAAAGAGGCATCGAGGGAAAGGAAAGGGTTTTCCTTTCCCCGATGCCTCTTTTGTGCATTCCTGCTGCACGATCATGTGATCGTGCAGCAGGAATGCCCACTAGGCACCAGGGTTTTTTTAATTTTTGTGTTGGGGAGTGGCCAAAGGGCAAGGGTTGCTCCCCTTTTACGGGTGTGAATATTTTATTTATACTGTTAGGCCCACCTACCCCTTAGCTTGGCTGGTGGATTGTGTGTGGACTGGTGCATTATTTGCATATGTGATTGTAATGTTTTTTTCTCCTTTTTATTCTAGTGTAAAGCTTTTGATTCCTGTTTGCGGTTTCGGCAGTTGTGGTTCTGCAGTTTTGCGTAATTGCATTTATTTGGTAAGAAAAATATTTTTGTTGTGTGTACTCCAAATGAGTATTGTTGTCATGCATGAATGAATTTTTTTGTAAGTGGTGCCATAATGGCAGCATATTTGTTAGTGTTCAGAGCATGAAATTCTTTGCGATGTTTTGCATTGTCTTATGTGTAATTTGTTTTCTTCTTCTTTTTAGTGGGATATTGTTGATCCTTACTGTGTCTGTGCAGAGTAGGTGGTGGTGAGTCTAGCTGCTTCTGTCACGTGAGTGGTATAGTGTTGGAGTATATAGGTCTTTGTGATAAAGCTACATTTTGTTTATTTCTTTTTTTTTACATAGGGTTTGTTGTTGTTGACTTGTTTGACAAGTAACCTTTATTAGTAAGCATTATGGCTAGCCGTAGAATTACTGCTCAGCAGGTGGTTGGTTTGCTTCTTGAATCTTCCTCTGAGCAGGATTATGAGACTGACAGTGCGTCTGAGGGAGAAGGAGGGAGGGGAAGATTCAGGCAGTGAGTTTTCTCTCCACATGGAATCATCGGATGATGAAGGTACTCTCAGTGCAGATGAAGTGCCTGATTTAGAGGAGGATACTACTGTGCCGATGGTGCAAGAGGCATCTGGATTGCAGCCTGGGGCTGCTAGGCTTCCTACTGGAAGTGCTGGACTCTGGGTTGATCCAAACATGGTGCAGCCGGTGTTGCCTGCCTTTAGTGGTTATGCAGGGTGTAGAGTGGATTGTGAACATTATTTGCCTATACAGTATTTTCAGTTGTTTATGGATGATGTATTTTTGGGTGAGATTGTTGAGCAGACTAATTTGTATGCTGAACAGTTTTTGAGGGACAACAGTGCCAGACTTAGGCCCCATTCTAGAGCTACCCGGTGGAGTCCCACAAATCTGGAAGAGATGAAGAAGTTTTTGGGTTTGACTTTTTGATGGGTTTGATAAGGAAGCCGTCCATGGGTTCATATTGGTCTACCAGTCCCTTGATGGCAACGGCCACATTTCCTGCAGTTATGACTCGTGATCGGTATTTACTTTTGCTTCGGATGCTGCATTTTGTTGATAATGGTTTGGCGTTGCCACGAGATCACCCTGAATGTGACCGTCTTTTTAAGATTCGGCCTGTTCTTGATCATTTTGTAGATCGATTTTCAGAGATCTATACTCCAGGGAAAGAAATATCTATTGATGAGTCTTTGGTCCTGTTCAAGGGCCGTTTGGTTTTTAGGCAGTACATTCCTAGCAAGAGGGCACGCTATGGAATTAAGCTGTATATGTTGTCTGAGAGTAGGACAGGATATGTTTTTAATTTGCGTGTGTACACTGGTAGGGATTCCACTATTGACCCCCCTGGTTGTCCGTCCACTTTTGGAGTAACAGAGAAAATTGTGTGGGATCTTGCTAGAGGACTGTTTAACAGAGGCCACCATTTGTACCTTGATAACTTCTACACTGCTGTGCAATTGTTTAAGGAATTGTTCAAAGTGGACACTTTTGCTTGTGGCACAATCCGCTCTAACCGTAAAGGTTATCCAAAGAGCTTGTTTGCAAAAAACTTCAGAGGGGACAGTGCAGTGCCTTGCGTAGTGAGGAACTGCTAGCTGTGAAATTTGTGGACAGGAGGGATGTGTACATGCTGACTACCATCCATGATGAGAGTACTTCACCTGTGGCTGTTTGGGGTCAGATTGCTGAAGTGCGCAAACCTGTGTGCATTTTAGACTACAATAAGCACATGGGTGGTGTTGATAGAGTAGATCAGAGGTTGGAACCTTACACTGCTATTCTTAAGTCTTACATTTGGTATAAGAAGTTGGCCATCCATCTCTTCAATTTAGCAACTTTCAATGCTTTTGTTGTGTTCAAGGAGTGTTCTCCTGCGTCAAAGTTGACTTTTGTTCAGTTTCAGGAGTCTGTCATAGGCAGCCTTGTTGTTGTGGAACAGGCAAGTGTTCCTAGAGTTGGAGTGGTGGAGGATGTGGCTCGATTGAAAGATCGCCACTTTCCTGATCACATTCCTCCTACACTCTCAAAAGACTTTCCCACTAGGAGATGTAGAGTCTGTTGGCGAAGAGGTACGCGGAAGGAGACTCGTATGTACTGCCCTGAGTGTCCTTCTAACCCTGGGCTGTGTGTGCCTGCTTGTTATAGAGCGTACCACAAGCAAAAGAATTATTGGGAGCAACCATGAGTGGTAAAGTGAACTGCCTGGTCTGTAATGTTTAAGAATTGTTGTTCTGTTTCAAGGTTGGCATTAGTGCAATGTATTTAGTTTCTGATTTTGTGTTAGTAGATTTGTATCTATTTGCAATTTGTTTGTGTTTTCTTTTTTGTATAAAAAAATCCTAAATGTGATGGTGGTGTGTGTAGGCTGGTTCTTGGCTGGCGGTGTGCGTGGAGTGGCGTTTGGCTGGCGGTGTGCGGGGAGTGGCTCTTGGCTGGCGGTGTGCGTGGAGTGGTGCTTGGCTGGCGGTGTGCGTGGAGTGGGGCTAGGCTGGCGGTGTGCGTGGAGTGGCGCTAGGCTGGCGGTGTGCGGGGAGTGGCTCTTGGCTGGCGGTGTGCGTGGAGTGGTGCTTGGCTGGTGGTGTGCGTGGAGTGGCGCTAGGCTGGCGGTGTGCGTGGAGTGGCGCTAGGCTGGCGGTGTGCGTGGAGTGGCGCTAGGCTGGCGGTGTGCGTGGAGTGGCGCTTGGCTGGCGGTGTGCGTGGACTGGCGCTCGGCTGGCAGTGTGTGAGTAGTGACTTGCTGCTGGTCACTACACACACTGCTAGCCGAGCGACACTCCACGCAATCCATCAGCTTGTGTGGTTGCTGTGTTAGGAATGTGGGCGTGTGAAAGTGATGGGCCCTTGAATGGCGCTGTCTGCTGGTGTGAGTGTTGTAATGTGATGGGCCTGCGGCTGGTGGTGTGAATGGTTTTGTATTTGTCACACGTATGAAAGGTGTATGAATGGCCTGTAAAGAGGTTGGTGCCTTGTCGTGGCTTTACAGCTCACGAGCTGTGAGTCAATGGTTCAGTTTCTCGTCCTTTCAATTATTAACAGTGCATTTCATTTTTGTGAAATCACTTGTTAATACAATTGTATATACTGAACCATCACTCACCCTCGTGCCAAATCCAACCAGTATGTGTGTGTGTGCTTGAGGTTTAGATGGCTGTGCAGTAATATTTTTTTTTGTCTTTCTCAAGCAGGGTGTACCTTGTCCCTTTTTGTGAATGTTGTAATGTGTTTGTTTCGTGCCTGGGGGTGTGAATGGTCTTGTGTGTATCACGTATGAAAGGTGTGTGAATGGCCTGTAAAGCGGTTGGGGCCTTGACGTGGCTTTACAGCTCACGAGCTGCGAGTCACTGGTTCCGTTTTTGTCCTTTCAATTATTGACAGTGCATTTCATTTTTGTGAAATCTCTTGTTAATAAAATTGTATATACTGAACCATCACTTGCCCTCGTGCCAAATCCAACCAGTATGTGTGTGTGCTTGAGGAATAGATGGCTGTGCAGTAATCTTTGTCTTTTTAGTCTGTCTGCCAAGGTGTACATTCCGTCTAAGAATAACCTACCAACTGTAGATATTGTCAGTAAACGAAACACCCATGGGAGTACATGGTGATATCTCTCTTGTGGATCCCAACAAGTTATGGTACCCACAATGTCCTGCAAACCTCAAAATGTCTGTCACATTTTCCTTGCAATATTGTGCCAAAATGTTCACGCTGCAGAAATAAACAACACATTATCTCAAAATGACCTGGTTTTGCAAGGGGGTCACCTGGGTTTTGGCCCGGGGCTCGGCGGCCACATAGGGAAACCTACCAAACCCACACATTTCTGAAAAGTAGACACCCGGGGGCTTCCAGGGAGGTATGGCTTGCGTGGATCCCCCAACGTTTCCTTACCCAGAATCCCCTGCAAACCTCACTTTTAGCTGAAAAAATCACTTTTTCACACATTGTTGTGTGGGAAAGTGTGGCATCATGGCCTCACACAAATTTCCTACCACCCAGCGTTCCCCCAGGTCTCCCGATAAAAATGGTGCCTCACTTGTGTGGGAGGCCCAAGTACCCGCGACAGGCAAGGGCCCACAACGTATTGAGGCGACCTCAAAATGGCCTTTCACAAAACCACCTGGTTTTGCAAGTGGGAGTCACCTGGGTTTTTGGCCCAGTGCTCGGCGGCCATCTAGGGAAACCTACCAAACCCACACATTTCTGAAAAGTAGACACCCGGGGGCTTCCAGGGAGGTATGGCTTGCGTGGATCCCCCAACGTTTCCTTACCCAGAATCCCCTGCAAACCTCACTTTTAGCTGAAAAAATCACTTTTTCACACATTTTTGTGTGGGAAAGTGTGGCATCACTGGCCTCACACAAATTTCCTACCACCCAGCGTTCCCCCAGGTCTCCCGATAAAAATGGTGCCTCACTTGTGTGGGAGGCCCAAGTACCCGCGACAGGCAAGGGCCCACAACGTATTGAGGCGACCTCAAAATGGCCTTTCACAAAACCACCTGGTTTTGCAAGGGAGTCACCTGGGGTTTTGGCCCCGTGCTCGGCGGCCATCTAGGGAAACCTACCAAACCCACACATTTCTGCAAAGTAGACACCCGGGGGCTTCCAGGGAGGTATGGCTTGCGTGGATCCCCAACGTTTCCTTACCAGAATCCCTGCAAACCTCACTTTTAGCTGAAAAAATCACTTTTTTCACACATTTCTGTGTGGGAAAGTGTGGCATCACTGGCCTCACACAAATTTCCTACCACCCAGCGTTCCCCCAGGTATCCCGATAAAAATGGTGCCTCACTTGTGTGGGAGGCCCAAGTACCCGCGACAGGCAAGGGCCCACAACGTATTGAGGCGACCTCAAAATGGCCTTTCACAAAACCACCTGGTTTTGCAAGGGAGTCACCTGGGTTTTGGCCCAGTGCTCGGCGGCCATCTAGGGAAACCTACCAAACCCACACATTTCTGAAAAGTAGACACCCGGGGGCTTCCAGGGAGGTATGGCTTGCGTGGATCCCCCAACGTTTCCTTACCAGAATTCCCTGCAAACCTCAATTTTAGCTGAAAAAATCACTTTTTCACACATTTTTGTGTGGGAAAGTGTGGCATCACTGGCCTCACACAAATTTCCTACCACCCAGCGTTCCCCCAGGTCTCCCGATAAAAAGGTGCTTCACTTGTGTGGGAGGCCCAAGTACCCGCGACAGGCAAGGGCCCAAAACATTTTTTGATAGGCAATGTTGATGTTGCCTCAAAAGGTTTTGTGTCCTTGCATGTCGCGGGTACTTGGGCCTCCCACACAAGTGAAGCACCATTTTTATCGGGATACCTGGGGGAACCTAGGTGGTAGGAAATTTGTGTGAGGCCAGTGATGCCACACTTCCCACACAAAAATGTGTGAAAAAAGTGATTCTTTCTGCTAAAATTGAGGTTTGCAGGGATTCTGGGTAAGGAAACGTTGGGGATCCACGCAAGCCATACCTCCTGGAAGCCCCGGTGTCTACTTTTCAGAAATGTGTGGGTTTGGTAGGTTTCCCTAGATGGCCGCCGAGCACAGGGCCAAAACCCAGGTGACTCCCTGCAAAACCAGGTGGTTTTGAGATAAGCAATTTTGAGGTCGCCTCACTGCGTTGTGGGCCCTTGCCTGTCACGGGTACTTGGGCCTCCACACAAGTGAGGCACCATTTTATCGGAGACCTGGGGAACGCTGGGTGGTAGGAAATTGTGTGAGGCCAGTGATGCCACACTTTCCCACACAAAAATGTGTGAAAAAGTGATTTTTTCAGCTAAAATTGAGGTTTGCAGGGATTCTGGGTAGGAAACGTTGGGGATCCACGCAAGCCATACCTCCTGGAAGCCCCAGTGTCTACTTTTCAGAAATGTGTGGGTGTGGTAGGTTTCCTAGATGACCACCGAGCACAGGGCCAAAACCCAGGTGACCCCTTGCAAAACCAGGTGGTTTTGAGATAGGCAATTTTGAGGTCGCCTCACTACGTTGTGAGCCTTGCCTGTCACGGGTACTTGGGCCTCCCACACAAGTGAGGCACCATTTTTATCGGGAGACCTGGGGGACGCTGGGTGGTAGGAAATTTGTGTGAGGCCAGTGATGCCACACTTTCCCACACAAAAATGTGTGAAAAAGTGATTTTTTCAGCTAAAATTGAGGTTTGCAGGGGATTCTGGGTAGGAAACGTTGGGGATCCACGCAAGCCATACCTCCTGGAAGCCCCGGGTGTCTACTTTTCAGAAATGTGTGGGTTTGTAGGTTTCCTAGATGGCCGCCGAGCACGGGCCAAAACCCAGGTGACCCCCTTGCAAAACCAGGTGGTTTTGAGATAGGCAATTTTGAGGTCGCCTCACTACGTTGTGGGCCCTTGCCTGTCACGGGTACTTGGGCCTCCCACACAAGTGAGGCACCATTTTATCGGGAGACCTGGGGAACGCTGGGTGGTAGGAAATTTGTGTGAGGCCAGTGATGCCACACTTTCCCACACACAAATGTGTGAAAAAGTGATTTTTTCAGCTAAAATTGAGGTTTGCAGGGGATTCTGGGTAAGGAAACGTTGGGGGATCCACGCAAGCCATACCTCCTGGAAGCCCCCGGGTGTCTACTTTTCAGAAATGTGTGGGTTTGGTAGGTTTCCCTAGATGGCCGCTGAGCACGGGGCCAAAACCCAGGTGACCCTTGCAAAACCAGGTGGTTTTGTGAAAGGCCATTTTGAGGTCGCCTCACTACGTTGTGGGCCCTTGCCTGTCGCGGGTACTTGGGCCTCCCACACAAGTGAGGCACCATTTTTATCGGGAGACCTGGGGGAACGCTGGGTGGTAGGAAATTTGTGTGAGGCCAGTGATGCCACACTTTCCACACACAAATGTGTGAAAAAGTGATTTTTTCAGCTAAAATTGAGGTTTGCAGGGGATTCTGGGTAAGGAAACGTTGGGGGATCCACGCAAGCCATACCTCCCTGGAAGCCCCCGGGTGTCTAGTTTTCACAAATGTGTGTGTTTGGTAGGTTTCCCTAGGTGCCGGCAGAGCTAGGGTTCACAAACTACAGCTAGGCACTTTGCCAAAAAGGGTCATTTTTCACTGCGAAATTGAGGTGTGACCACGTTGCGTTTTGCGCCGTTTCCTGTCGCAGGCACTAGGCCGACCCACACAAGTGAGGTACCATTTTTCTCGTAAGACTTTGGGGAACGCGGGGTGGGTGGAAATTTGTGGATCCACGCAGATTCCAGAACTTTCCACCACAGAAATATGGGGAAAATGTGGTTTTTTGACAATTTTTTATGTTTGCAAGGGATTCTGGGTAACAGAACCTGGTGGGAGGCAGTCAAGTCACCCCATCCTGGATTCCCCTGGGTGTCTAGTTTTCAAAAATGTATAGGTTTGCTAGGTTTCCCTAGGTGCCGCCAGAGGTAGGGTTAAAAAACTACAGCTAGGCACTTTGCCAAAAAAGGGTCATTTTTCACTGCGAAATTGAGGTGTGACCACGTTGCGTTTTGCGCCGTTTCCTGTCGCAGGCACTAGGCCGACCCACACAAGTGAGGTACCATTTTTCTCGTAAGACATTTGGGGAACGCGGGGTGGGTGGAAATTTGTGGATCCACACAGATTCCAGAACTTTCCACCACAGAAATGTGGGGAAAATGTGGTTTTTTGACAATTTGTTATGTTTGCAAGGGATTCTGGGTAACAGAACCTGGTGGGAGGCAGTCAAGTCACCCCATCCTGGATTCCCCTGGGTGTCTAGTTTTCAAAAATGTATAGGTTTGCTAGGTTTCCCTAGGTGCCGGCAGAGGTAGGGTTCAAAAACTACAGCTAGGCACTTTGCCAAAAAAGGGTCATTTTTCACTGCGAAATTGAGGTGTGACCACGTTGCGTTTTGCGCCGTTTCCTGTCGCAGGCACTAGGCCAACCCACACAAGTGAGGTACCATTTTTCTCGTAAGACTTTGGGGAACGCGGGGTGGGTGGAAATTTGTGGATCCACGCAGATTCCAGAACTTTCCACCACAGAAATGTGGGGAAAATGTGGTTTTTTTGACAATTTTTTATGTTTGCAAGGGATTCTGGGTAACAGAACCTGGTGGGAGGCAGTCAAGTCACCCCATCCTGGATTCCCCTGGGTGTCTAGTTTTCAAAAATTTATAGGTTTGCTAGGTTTCCCTAGGTGCCGGCAGAGGTAGGGTTCAAAAACTACAGCTAGGCACTTTGCCAAAAAAGGGTCATTTTTCACTGCGAAATTGAGGTGTGACCACGTTGCGTTTTGCGCCGTTTCCTGTCGCAGGCACTAGGCCGACCCACACAAGTGAGGTACCATTTTTCTCGTAAGACTTTGGGGAACGCGGGGTGGGTGGAAATTTGTGGATCCACGCAGATTCCAGAACTTTCCACCACAGAAATGTGGGGAAAATGTGTTTTTTTGACAATTTTTTATGTTTGCAAGGGATTCTGGGTAACAGAACCTGGTGGGAGGCAGTCAAGTCACCCCATCCTGGATTCCCCTGGGTGTCTAGTTTTCAAAAATGTATAGGTTTGCTAGGTTTCCCTAGGTGCCGGCAGAGGTAGGGTTCAAAAACTACAGCTAGGCACTTTGCCAAAAAAGGGTCATTTTTCACTGCGAAATTGAGGTGTGACCACGTTGCGTTTTGCGCCGTTTCCTGTCGCAGGCACTAGGCCGACCCACACAAGTGAGGTACCATTTTTCTCGTAAGACTTTGGGGAACGCGGGGTGGGTGGAAATTTGTGGATCCACGCAGATTCCAGAACTTTCCACCACAGAAATGTGGGGAAAATGTGGTTTTTTGACAATTTTTTATGTTTGCAAGGGATTCTGGGTAACAGAACCTGGTGGGAGGCAGTCAAGTCACCCCATCCTGGATTCCCCTGGCTGTCTAGTTTTCAAAAATGTATAGGTTTGCTAGGTTTCCCTAGGTGCCGGCAGAGGTAGGGTTCAAAAACTACAGCTAGGCACTTTGCCAAAAAGGGTCATTTTTCACTGCGAAATTGAGGTGTGACCACGTTGCGTTTTGCGCCGTTTCCTGTCGCAGGCACTAGGCCGACCCACACAAGTGATGTACCATTTTTCTCGTAAGACTTTGGGGAACCCGGGGTGGGTGGAAATTTGTGGATCCACGCAGATTCCAGAACTTTCCACCACAGAAATGTGGGGAAAATGTGTTTTTTTGACAATTGTTTATGTTTGCAAGGGATTCTGGGTAACAGAACCTGGTGGGAGGCAGTCAAGTCACCCCATCCTGGATTCCCCTGGGTGTCTAGTTTTCAAAAATGTATAGGTTTGCTAGGTTTCCCTAGGTGCCGGCAGAGGTAGGGTTCAAAAACTACAGCTAGGCACTTTGCCAAAAAAGGGTCATTTTTCACTGCGAAATTGAGGTGTGACCACGTTGCGTTTTGCGCCGTTTCCTGTCGCAGGCACTAGGCCGACCCACACAAGTGAGGTACCATTTTTCTCATAAGACTTTGGGGAACGCGGGGTGGGTGGAAATTTGTGGATCCACGCAGATTCCAGAACTTTCCACCACAGAAATGTGGGGAAAATGTGTTTTTTTGACAATTCTTTATGTTTGCAAGGGATTCTGGGTAACAGAACCTGGTGGGAGGCAGTCAAGTCACCCCATCCTGGATTCCCCTGGGTGTCTAGTTTTCAAAAATGTATAGGTTTGCTAGGTTTCCCTAGGTGCCGGCAGAGGTAGGGTTCAAAAACTACAGCTAGGCACTTTGCCAAAAAGGGTCATTTTTCACTGCGAAATTGAGGTGTGACCACGTTGCGTTTTGCGCCGTTTCCTGTCGCAGGCACTAGGCCGACCCACACAAGTGAGGTACCATTTTTCTCGTAAGACTTTGGGGAACGCGGGGTGGGTGGAAATTTGTGGATCCACACAGATTCCAGAACTTTCCACCACAGAAATGTGGGGAAAATGTGGTTTTTTTGACAATTTGTTATGTTTGCAAGGTATTCTGGGTAACAGAACCTGGTGGGAGGCAGTCAAGTCACCCCATCCTGGATTCCCCTGGGTGTCTAGTTTTCAAAAATGTATAGGTTTGCTAGGTTTCCCTAGGTGCCGGCAGAGGTAGGGTTCAAAAACTACAGCTAGGCACTTTGCCAAAAAGGGTCATTTTTCACTGCGAAATTGAGGTGTGACCACGTTGCGTTTTGCGCCGTTTCCTGTCGCAGGCACTAGGCCGACCCACACAAGTGAGGTACCATTTTTCTCGTAAGACTTTGGGGAACGCGGGGTGGGTGGAAATTTGTGGATCCACGCAGATTCCAGAACTTTCCACCACAGAAATATGGGGAAAATGTGGTTTTTTGACAATTTTTTATGTTTGCAAGGGATTCTGGGTAACAGAACCTGGTGGGAGGCAGTCAAGTCACCCCATCCTGGATTCCCCTGGGTGTCTAGTTTTCAAAAATGTATAGGTTTGCTAGGTTTCCCTAGGTGCCGGCAGAGGTAGGGTTCAAAAACTACAGCTAGGCACTTTGCCAAAAAGGGTCATTTTTCACTGCGAAATTGAGGTGTGACCACGTTGCGTTTTGCGCCGTTTCCTGTCGCAGGCACTAGGCCGACCCACACAAGTGAGGTACCATTTTTCTCGTAAGACTTTGGGGAACGCGGGGTGGGTGGAAATTTGTGGATCCACGCAGATTCCAGAACTTTCCACCACAGAAATGTGGGGAAAATGTGGTTTTTTGACAATTTTTTATGTTTGCAAGGGATTCTGGGTAACAGAACCTGGTGGGAGGCAGTCAAGTCACCCCATCCTGGATTCCCCTGGGTGTCTAGTTTTCAAAAATGTATAGGTTTGCTAGGTTTCCCTAGGTGCCGGCAGAGGTAGGGTTCAAAAACTACAGCTAGGCACTTTGCCAAAAAGGGTCATTTTTCACTGCGAAATTGAGGTGTGACCACGTTGCGTTTTGCGCCGTTTCCTGTCGCAGGCACTAGGCCGACCCACACAAGTGAGGTACCATTTTTCTCGTAAGACGTTGGGGAACGCGGGGTGGGTGGAAATTTGTGGATCCACGCAGATTCCAGAACTTTCCACCACAGAAATGAGGGGAAAATGTGTTTTTTTTTGACAATTGTTTATGTTTGCAAGGGATTCTGGGTAACAGAACCTGGTGGGAGGCAGTCAAGTCACCCCATCCTGGATTCTCCTGGGTGTCTAGTTTTCAAAAATGTATAGGTTTGCTAGGTTTCCCTAGGTGCCGGCAGAGGTAGGGTTCAAAAACTACAGCTAGGCACTTTGCCAAAAAAGGGTCATTTTTCACTGCGAAATTGAGGTGTGACCACGTTGCGTTTTGCGCCGTTTCCTGTCGCAGGCACTAGGCCGACCCACACAAGTGAGGTACCATTTTTCTCGTAAGACTTTGGGGAACGCGGGGTGGGTGGAAATTTGTGGATCCACGCAGATTCCAGAACTTTCCACCACAGAAATGTGGGGAAAATGTGGTTTTTTTGACAATTCTTTATGTTTGCAAGGGATTCTGGGTAACAGAACCTGGTGGGAGGCAGTCAAGTCACCCCATCCTGGATTCCCCTGGGTGTCTAGTTTTCAAAAATGTATAGGTTTGCTAGGTTTCCCTAGGTGCCGGCAGAGGTAGGGTTCAAAAACTACAGCTAGGCACTTTGCCAAAAAAGGGTCATTTTTCACTGCGAAATTGAGGTGTGACCACGTTGCGTTTTGCGCCGTTTCCTGTCGCAGGCACTAGGCCGACCCACACAAGTGAGGTACCATTTTTCTCATAAGACTTTGGGGAAGGCGGGGTGGGTGGAAATTTGTGGATCCACGCAGATTCCAGATTTCCACCACAGAAATGTGGGGAAAATGTGGTTTTTTTGACAATTTTTTATGTTTGCAATGGATTCTGGGTAACAGAACCTGGTGGGAGGCAGTCAAGTCACCCCATCCTGGATTCCCCTGGGTGTCTAGTTTTCAAAAATGTATAGGTTTGCTAGGTTTACCTAGGTGCCGGCAGAGGTAGGGTTAAAAAACTACAGCTAGGCACTTTGCCAAAAAAGGGTCATTTTTCACTGCGAAATTGAGGTGTGACCACGTTGCGTTTTGCGCCGTTTCCTGTCGCAGGCACTAGGCCGACCCACACAAGTGAGGTACCATTTTTCTCGTAAGACTTTGGGGAACGCGGGGTGGGTGGAAATTTGTGGATCCACGCAGATTCCAGAACTTTCCACCACAGAAATGTGGGGAAAATGTGGTTTTTTGACAATTTGTTATGTTTGCAAGGGATTCTGGGTAACAGAACCTGGTGGGAGGCAGTCAAGTCACCCCATCCTGGATTCCCCTGGGTGTCTAGTTTTCAAAAATGTATAGGTTTGCTAGGTTTCCCTAGGTGCCGGCAGAGGTAGGGTTCAAAAACTACAGCTAGGCACTTTGCCAAAAAAGGTCATTTTTCACTGCGAAATTGAGGTGTGACCACGTTGCGTTTTGCGCCGTTTCCTGTCGCAGGCACTAGGCCGACCCACACAAGTGAGGTACCATTTTTCTCGTAAGACGTTGGGGAACGCGGGGTGGGTGGAAATTTGTGGATCCACGCAGATTCCAGAACTTTCCACCACAGAAATGTGGTGAAAATGTGTTTTTTGGACAATTTTTTATGTTTGCAAGGGATTCTGGGTAACAGAACCTGGTGGGAGGCAGTCAAGTCACCCCATCCTGGATTCCCCTGGTTGTCTCGTTTTCAAAAATGTATAGGTTTGCTAGGTTTCCCTAGGTGCCGGCAGAGGTAGGGTTCAAAAACTACAGCTAGGCACTTTGCCAAAAAAGGGTCATTTTTCGACGGCGAAATTGAGGTGTGACCACGTTGCGTTTTGCGCCGTTTCCTGTCGCGGGCACTAGGCCGACCCACACAAGTGAGGTACCATTTTTCTCAGAAGACTTTGGGGAACGCGGGGTGGGTGGAAATTTGTGGATCCACGCAGATTCCAGAACTTTCCACCACAGAAATGTGGGGAAAATGTGGTTTGTTTGATAATTTTTTAGGTTTGCAAGGGATTCTGGGTAACAGAACCTGGTGGGAGGCAGTCCAGTCACCCCATCCTGGATTCCCCTGGGTGTCTAGTTTTCAAAAATGTATAGGTTTGCTAGGTTTCCCTAGGTGCCGGCAGAGCTAGGGTTCAAAAACTACAGCTAGGCACGTTGCCAAAAAGGGTCATTTTTCACTGCGAAATTGAGGTGTGACCACGTTGCGTTTTGCGCCGTTTCCTGTCGCAGGCACTAGGCCGACCCACACAAGTGAGGTACCATTTTTCTCGTAAGACTTTGGGGAACGCGGGGTGGGTGGAAATTTGTGGATCCACGCAGATTCCAGAGCTTTCCACCACAGAAATGTGGGGAAAATGTGTTTTTTTTGACAATTTTTTATGTTTGCAAGGGATTCTGGGTAACAGAACCTGGTGGGAGGCAGTCAAGTCACCCCATCCTGGATTCCCCTGGGTGTCTAGTTTTCAAAAATGTATAGGTTTGCTAGGTTTCCCTAGGTGCCGGCAGAGCTAGGGTTCGAAAACTACAGCTAGGCACTTTGCCAAAAAAGGGTCATTTTTCACTGCGAAATTGAGGTGTGACCACGTTGCGTTTTGCGCCGTTTCCTGTCGCAGGCACTAGGCTGACCCACACAAGTGAGGTACCATTTTTCTCGTAAGACTTTGGGGAACACAGGGTGGGTGGAAATTTGTGGATCCACGTAGATTCCAGAACTTTCCACCACAGAAATGTGGGGAAAATGTGGTTTTTTTGACAATTGTTTATGTTTGCAAGGGATTCTGGGTAACAGAACCTGGTGGGAGGCAGTCAAGTCACCCCATCCTGGATTCCCCTGGGTGTCTAGTTTTCAAAAATGTATAGGTTTGCTAGGTTTCCCTAGGTGCCGGCAGAGCTAGGGTTCAAAAACTACAGCTAGGCACTTTGCCAAAAAAGGGTCATTTTTCACTGCGAAATTGAGGTGTGACCACGTTGCGTTTTGCGCCGTTTCCTGTCGCAGGCACTAGGCCGACCCACACAAGTGAGGTACCATTTTTCTCGTAAGACTTTGGGGAACGCGGGGTGGGTGGAAATTTGTGGATCCACGCAGATTCCAGAACTTTCCACCACAGAAATGTGGGGAAAATGTGGTTTTTTGACAATTGTTTATGTTTGCAAGGGATTCTGGGTAACAGAACCTGGTGGGAGGCAGTCAAGTCACCCCATCCTGGATTCCCCTGGGTGTCTAGTTTTCAAAAATGTATAGGTTTGCTAGGTTTCCCTAGGTGCCGGCAGAGCTAGGGTTCAAAAACTACAGCTAGGCACTTTGCCAAAAAAGGGTCATTTTTCACTGCGAAATTGAGGTGTGACCACGTTGCGTTTGCGCCGTTTCCTGTCGCAGGCACTAGGCCGACCCACACAAGTGAGGTACCATTTTTCTCGTAAGACTTTGGGGAACGCGGGGTGGGTGGAAATTTGTGGATCCACGCAGATTCCAGAACTTTCCACCACAGAAATGTGGGGAAAATGTGGTTTTTTGACAATTGTTTATGTTTGCAAGGGATTCTGGGTAACAGAACCTGGTGGGAGGCAGTCAAGTCACCCCATCCTGGATTCCCCTGGGTGTCTAGTTTTCAAAAATGTATAGGTTTGCTAGGTTTCCCTAGGTGCCGGCAGAGCTAGGGTTCAAAAACTACACCTAGGCACTTTGCAAAAAAAGGGTAATTTTTCATTGTGAAAATGTGGTACGTCCACGTTGCATTTTGAGCCATTTCCTGTTGTGGGCACAAGGGCTACCCACACAAGTGAGGTACCATTTTTATCGGGAGACTTAGGGTAACACAGTATTGTAGAGCAACTGTTATTACCTATTGACTTTCGATGCATTTCTGCCTTCCAAATGAAAGACAATGTGTAAAAAATAAGTCATTTTGAAAAATGACCTATAATTCTCATGCTAGTATGGGTACTCCCAATTTCGGAAATGTGCAAATATCTACTGTTTCTAAAATCTACATTTTGTTCCCATTTCAGAAATACATAGGTGTCTTTCATAACAATTTTTCCATGTATACATTTTCCCAAAATAATTGCTATATACCCGGTACTTAAAAAAAATCATTGCAAGATGTTGCTCAATTATTGGCTCTGGGTTCGTCGGGTTCTTGGTGAACCTACAAGTCCTATATATCCCCACAACCAGAAAGGTCCAGCGGATATAACGGTATATTGCCTTCAAATAGCTGTCATAATTAGAAGAAGTTACAGGTGAAAACGTTGACACAAATGGCTGTTTTTTTCAACTAATTTTCAATTTTTCCTTTATTTAACTGTTAGTTTCTATAAGGAAAACTTTAAGGATCTACACAAATGACCCCTTGCTGAATTCAGAATTTTGTCTACTTTTTATAAATGTATGGCTTTCCAGGATCCATTATTGGTTTCATACCCATTTCTACCATTAACTGGCAGGAGGTTGAAAGCACAAAAAATAGCAAAAATAGGCTATGTCCCTGAAAAATGCCAAAACTGTGTAAAAAAAGTTGGTTTTCTGACAAAAGTCTGCTTGTCCCTGAAAGCTGGGAAGATGGTGATTTCATCCCCACAACCCCTTTTTTGATGCCATTTGCAGGGAAAAATCAAGACGCTTTCATCTGTAGCCCTTTTTTCGCATTTTTCCCAAAAAAAACAAAATTTAGCTGTATTTTGACTAATTTATGGGTCCCCTCCAAGGGAATCCACAAACCCTGGGTACCTTTACAATCCCCATGATGTTAGAAAAAAAGGACGCAAATTTGGCATGGATACCTTATGTGGTCAAAAAGTTACAGGGGCCTAAGCGCGCACTACCCCAAATAGCCAAAAAAAGGCTTAGCACAGGAGGGGAAAAGGCCTAGCAGCGAAGGGGTTAAAGGAAGGCTGCAACACGGCGCATTGTTATTTTCCTGACGGGATTTCCAGAGCCTACGCAACCTTGCTGCAATACCGCGCACCGTTGTTCTGCGGACGTGATTTCCACGTCTGCGGACGTGATTTCCAAGGCCTACGCAACATTCAAACTCCCTGCCTCTGCACCGTACAGACTGCATAAACTAAGACCACAGTGTTCCTACTATACCCTCTTATACAATTTTTCTCTTTTGTTTCGCCCTACGCCTTTCAACTCAGTCATAAAATGGCTGCCAACACTTCCTAGTTTGAACAGTTCGCAACCAATGAGCTGCACGCTCGCCGTACAGACTGCTTAAACTAAGACCACAGTGTTCCTACTATACCCTCTTATACAATTTTTCTCTTTTGTTTCGCCCTACGCCTTTCAACTCAGTCACAAAATGACTGCCAACACTTCCTAGTTTGAACAGTTCGCAACCAAAGAGTCGCACGCTCGTGCTCATAACGCCTCAGCCAATCAGATGTCAGAATTCTCAAATAACGATATCTGTAAATTTTGATATTTCTCTAAAACTACTGAATGGACTTACCCCATTTAAACAAAAGCGTGCTTTCTGGACCAAGACCTTTCTCCCTGCCAAATTTGGCGTAATTCCGTTCAGCAGTTTGACCTGTAGCCTTGTCTAAAATTTCCTATGGAAATTGCATGGAGAAAACACGTTTTGGTACCCCCCTTTTTTCTCAGCCCCCCCCTTCACGAATCACCCCCAAACTTTCAGGATAGGAGCGCACCTGAAAAGAGGAACTTTTGGAAAATTTCGTAATGATTCGTCAAACGACGCCAAAGTTATAATCACATCAAAAAATGCTTTTCCTATGGAAACGTGGTCCTAACTATAACTATCTACTGGCGACCGCCAGTAGATATATATATATATATATATATATATATATATATATATATATATATATATATATAATACAAAAAGAGTTGCCTCTAGGTGGGATGCACTCCCAGGTGGAAATTACGCCAAAGGAAAGGCACACGCCATGAACAAAGTCCTTTTCTGGTTTTCCTGCCAGACGCGTTTCGGGCCAACGCCCTCTTCAGTGGCAGACCATGTGACGTGCCGGCGTGCGGCAACCACCAGTAAATCCCCGTAATAATTATGCTCAGGTGAACCACCCGAAGCAATGCTTCCTGGGACTGGTGGTTCAGTAAAACCCAAGTGGGTCGCCGCCGGCACTCACATTAAAAAATGTCTTTAAAAGGATTGCCGATGTTCGCACCGGCACCCCTGCATATAACAGGCACCTCCTGTTCCACAGTCAGCTGCCCCAGTAAAGCAGCCGCGGACCCGCAAGTGTATCGCGTTGGTGCAATCCCGCGACCAGGCAGGCCGCTGTACAAAATACAAAAAGAGTTGCCTCTAGGTGGGATGCACTCCCAGGTGGAAATTACGCCAAAGGAAAGGCACACGCCATGAACAAAGTCCTTTTCTGGTTTTCCTGCCAGACGCGTTTCGGGCCAACGCCCTCTTCAGTGGCAGACCATGTGACGTGCCGGCGTGCGGCAACCACCAGTAAATCCCCGTAATAATTATGCTCAGGTGAACCACCCGAAGCAATGCTTCCTGGGACTGGTGGTTCAGTAAAACCCAAGTGGGTCGCCGCCGGCACTCACATTAAAAAATGTCTTTAAAAGGATTGCCGATGTTCGCACCGGCACCCCTGCATATAACAGGCACCTCGTGTTCCACAGTCAGCTGCCCCAATAAAGCAGCCGCGGACCCGCAAGTGTATCGCGGTGGTGCAATCCCGCGACCAGGCAGGCCGCTGTACAAAATACAAAAAGAGTTGCCTCTAGGTGGGATGCACTCCCAGGTGGAAATTACGCCAAAGCAAGGGCACACGCCATGAACAAAGTCCTTTTCTGGTTTTCCTGCCAGACGCGTTTCGGGCCAATGCCCTCTTCAGTGGCAGACCATGTGACGTGCCGGCGTGCTTCAACCACCAGTAAATCCCCGTAATAATTATGCTCAGGTGAACCACCCGAAGCAATGCTTCCTGGGACTGGTGGTTCAGTAAAACCCAAGTGGGTCGCCGCCGGCACTCACATAAAAAAATGTCTTTAAAAGGATTGCCGATGTTCGCGCCGGCACCCCTGCATATAACAGGCACCTCCTGTTCCACAGTTAGCTGCCCCAATAAAGCAGCCGCGGACCCGCAAGTGTATCGCGGTGGTGCAATCCCGCGACCAGGCAGGCCGCTGTACAACATACAAAAAGAGTTGCCTCTAGGTGGGATGCACTCCCAGGTGGAAATTACGCCAAAGCAAGGGCACACACCATGAACAAAGTCCTTTTCTGGTTTTCCTGCCAGACGCGTTTCGGGCCAACGCCCTCTTCAGTGGCAGACCATGTGACGTGCCGGCGTGCGGCAACCACCAGTAAATCCCCGTAATAATTATGCTCAGGTGAACCACCCGAAGCAATGCTTCCTGGGACTGGTGGTTCAGTAAAACCCAAGTGGGTCGCCGCCGGCACTCACATTCAAAAATGTCTTTAAAAGGATTGCCGATGTTCACGCCGGCACCCCTGCATATAACAGGCACCTCCTGTTCCACAGTTAGCTGCCCCAATAAAGCAGCCGTGGACCCGCAAGTGTATCGCGGTGGTGCAATCCCGCGACCAGGCAGGCCGCTGTACAAAATGAGTTGCCTCTAGGTGGGATGCACTCCCAGGTGGAAATTACGCCAAAGCAAGGGCACACGCCATGAACAAAGTCCTTTTCTGGTTTTCCTGCCAGATGCGTTTCGGGCCAACGCCCTCTTCAGTGGCAGACCATGTGACGTGCCGGCGTGCGGCAACCACCAGTAAATTCCCGTAATAATTATTCTCAGGTGAACCACCCGAAGCAATGCTTCCTGGGACTGGTGGTTCAGTAAAACCCAAGTGGGTCGCCGCCGGCACTCACATTCAAAAATGTCTTTAAAAGGATTGCCGATGTTCGCGCCGGCACCACTGCATATAACAGGCACCTCCTGTTCCACAGTTAGCTGCCCCAATAAAGCAGCCGCGGACCCGCAAGTGTATCGCGGTGGTTCAATCCCGTGACCAGGCAGGCCACTGTACAAAATACAAAAAGAGTTGCCTCTAGGTGGGATGCACTCCCAGGTGGAAATTACGCCAAAGCAAGGGCACACGCCATGAACAAAGTCCTTTTCTGGTTTTCCTGCCAGACGCGTTTCGGGCCAACGCCCTCTTCAGTGGCAGACCATGTGACATGCCGGCGTGCGGCAACCACCAGTAAATCCCCGTAATAATTATGCTCAGGTGAACCACCCGAAGCAATGCTTCCTGGGACTGGTGGTTCAGTAAAACCCAAGTGGGTCGCCGCCGGCACTCACATTAAAAAATGTCTTTAAAAGGATTGCCGATGTTCGCGCCGGCACCCCTGCATATAACAGGCACCTCCTGTTCCACAGTTAGCAGCCCCAATAAAGCAGCCGCGGACCCGCAAGTGTATCGTGGTGGTGCAATCCCACGACCAGGCAGGCCGCTGTACAAAATACAAAAAGAGTTGCCTCTAGGTGGGATGCACTCCCAGGTGGAAATTACGCCAAAGCAAGGGCACACGCCATGAACAAAGTCCTTTTCTGGTTTTCCTGCCAGACGCGTTTCGGGCCAACGCCCTCTTCAGTGGCAGACCATGTGACGTGCCGGCGTGCGGCAACCACCAGTAAATCCCCGTAATAATTATGCTCAGGTGAACCACCCGAAGCAATGCTTCCTGGGACTGGTGGTTCAGTAAAACCAAGTGGGTCGCCGCCGGCACTCACATTCAAAAATGTCTTTAAAAGGATTGCCGATGTTCGCGCGGCACCCCTGCATATAACAGGCACCTCCTGTTCCACAGTTAGCTGCCCCAATAAAGCAGCCGTGGACCCGCAAGTGTATCGCGGTGGTGCAATCCCGCGACCAGGCATGCCGCTGTACAAAATACAAAAAGAGTTGCCTCTAGGTGGGATGCACTCCCAGGTGGAAATTACGCCAAAGCAAGGGCACACGCCATGAACAAAGTCCTTTTCTGGTTTTCCTGCCAGACGCGTTTCGGGCCAACGCCCTCTTCAGTGGCAGACCATGTGACGTGCCGGCATGCGGCAACCACCAGTAAATCCCCGTAATAATTATGCTCAGGTGAACCACCCGAAGCAATGCATCCCACCTAGAGGCAACTCTTTTTGTATTTTGTACAGCGGCCTGCCTGGTCGCGGGATTGCACCACCGCGAAACACTTGCGGGTCCGCTGCTGCTTTATTGGGGCAGCTAACTGTGGAACAGGAGGTGCCTGTTATATGCAGGGGTGCCGGCGCGAACATCGGCAATCCTTTTAAAGACATTTTTTAATGTGAGTGCCGGCGGCGACCCACTTGGGTTTTACTGAACCACTAGTCCCAGGAAGCATTGCTTAAGATGGTACAAGTTACTTCATGGCCTGCACCTATTTTTGAAGAAAAAATAATAGAGATGTGGAATCTCGTTGTGCTTAAAACAGTTTATGAAACTCCACACAAGGACCCCCCTAAGCACCTTCAGCTTCTAGGAGCTGCAAACAATCTGATGGTCAGTTCTTGGAGTATTGTTTGTTGTGACTAGGTTTGTATTGGACTGAAGTAATATGCTATACATTGTACATAGTAAATACCTTATTTTCAGTCTCAATGTGTTTCAAAGAGCAACCATCGACTTGGCATTTGGACAATGCCACCAAAAGAACAGCTTTTCTATTATTATCATGCCGTAGTTGCAGGGGAAGCTGCTGCGGTACAGAAGTGGTGAGTCAGGGGGAGGCGAGGGCGGAGACTGACGAAAAAAAAAGAACAAATTACTTACCTGTCAGCCTCCGCCTCTCCTCTGTCCTCTTCTGACTCCCAGCAGCACACATGCTCCCAGACTCCCCTAAGCCAATCAAGATGCTGCTCTCATGCTGGTAATACCATTACAAGGCTTGTGAGGCTTGAGACAGCCTCAAGCATGATCCCAGCCATGGATGGAGATTGCTGCCCTGGCTATGGCGCTCAGTGCCCGGGCTCCCAGGCACTGTTTGAGTGGCAAACCAGGCTGCTCAGACCAATCACGATGCTGCTGTCATGCTGGTAATAGACAGTGCCTAGGAGCCTGGGACTGTTCTCCATCCTGTGCTGCTCAGCACAACCGGGTGGAGAAATGCTAAGTGCGCATGTTGGTTTGGCCGTCCTAAGACGGCCAGCCAAACTGACATGCACACTTATGGTGCACACCACTCCTCCTCCCTGCTCATCACAACAGCCAAGCCCCGCCCTAGACCGGCTCATATCGCAAAGGAAGGAAGATGCTTTCGTTAACTTAAATACATACTCAGTACTAAAAAATAAAATGATAATAACATTGTGTTATTATCATTTTATTTTTTCTTTCTGCACTGCTCAGAGAACAGTAGAGCGACGCTCCTCCGCCTTAACGGAGGAGCCACCGCTGCATAGTTGTCATGTCTCAGGTCGTCGTTTTCCACCCATAGTTATGGTCAGGGAATTCACACATGATATTGGTCTTTTTTGCCTTACAAAATCTATTTGATGTTGCATTTTTCAATGTTTCAAACTTTTTGTGACTTCTTCAAGCTGTCTATTGCCGATTCTGGTTCATATTTTTGGATCTCACTACCAGTTTACATCTGTCAGCCAGTGGTTTTGTATTGAAGAAACAATAATACACAGAAAGGCGATTTGGTTCAGCCCCTTCAGTCATTACATTGGTCCAAGTGCCAGACACATTTTGGATCCACCCACACAACAGCCATTCAATGTTTGAAGCGTCAGTCTTCATAAGCAAAAGTAGTTTTCATCTTTGCATGTTCAAGTCCACATCCAAAAGGGTCTAGAAGATAGAGAGAGAGTCAATCTCCAGGCACACTACACTTTACCCCACACCAGCCCTTTGGGGAGTTGGAAGCTGATGTGTGTGGCATTAACTGTGAGGCTTCAGACAGCCTCAAGCGTGGCCCCAGCCAAGGATGGAGATTGCTGCTGTGGGTATGGCTCTCGGTGCCTGAGCATCCATGGTGTTTCCTTGTGTAGGGTGCCTCCTGGGCTGTACTTGCCCTTCTTTTTGTTGTTTAAAGTAACAGTGATCCTCAGTAAAAGTATAGTCTAAATAATAATGATTGCAGGTAGGAGGAGTGCAGAGGGCTGTTCGTAACAGACATGCATGCATACTTTGGGACTGGCAATACCTAAAGTGGAAAGGAATTTACAGCGTGGTTTGGTCTTATTCCACCTGGCGAAGAGGATATTGGTATTCAGCATGTTAAAACAACAGGACAGCCTCAAGCCTATCTTAAAATGCAAGAACGGTAGGATAAAGTAGCTTAGGAGAGCCACTCCAGAAACACCTCAATACTACTCAATATTGCAGGTAAACTAGTATGTATGAAGAACATAGCCTTTTCCTGTCATTCCGCTAGCACCACACGTAGTCAAGCGTAGAGCCTGATGAGCATAAGGAACGATATGGGAAGAGGAGGTGTTGCTTGAGCCTTTATTCAGCTTCCTTTTTTTTTATAACAACCCAATCCAACTCTTTTCAGTGGCCCATTTGTGTGTGTGCAAGTGTGTGTGGTGGGGAGAGCATATTTTCGTGTAATGGTGCATATATGTTTGTGTATGATGATGGGAGAAGAATCACTGCCATCATGTGGAGTATAAGGATCATGCTTCTTGCTTCATTACTACATTTCTGATGATCTGTGTGAGTCTTTAAACCTTGGTATTCCTTTTTGATCATCCATGCAGGAAATAAATTAATGGTGGGGAACAGGCCTTTGATATTGAGACCAGGGTGATCTCTCTTACTAAAGCGTCAGAAGGATAACTCAAAACAGTTTTAAATAATTATGCAATCTTTTCTCACAAAATGTATACATTAACACAATTAGTGTTTGTGTTTAGGATTCAAGTCTCTGTTAAGTTACAATTTGCTAAGGTCATCAACAATTTCCTTTTTGTACAAAGCTGTTTTGCAAGCCCACTAATATTCTTAACGCTGCAATATGTTTCCTAGCAACACGTATTTCATTTGGGACACTGCTTTCTGCTATTTGAATGCCCACAGTAGATAAAAGGCTGTTAGCTTAACATTAGGCGAAAACTCATCCATTGTGGCATAAACACTTAGTCTCTGCCTGGTAATTATAATGTAAATATTATATATTAAGTGGTGTAATGTCTTGCACTCTAATCATGCATCTTCGAGATGAAAAAACATCTTCAACTAGGTTGTGTTTTTTTTTTTTTTACCGATATGCAGTTCAGGTATTCAGAAAGAAAAAACCTGGAGATATTTCGTTGTTATCAGGAAATGGTGACATACGTTCACAGATGCACAGGATCTTGGAAAGTTGTGTTTCATATCGCCATTTATATTCCTGAGGAATAGACATCTCTCACACTCCGTGGCAGCGTCTACTGACATTTGGATTTACAATGCTCGAGTTTAAGTCTCTAGCCTCGTGCAGTCTGTCAAAAACGCCTCGACTGTCCATTTATAGTTGTCTTGAGCACTCAGTCTGAGTATCTTTCGTAAATGTACCCTTGACGTCCCTCGTATTTCAGCAGCCGCTTTGTTTCTCGTTCTACCCCGCTCGTTCTCTCGCAGCGCATTATCTGAAGCAACACATTTATTCCGCCTTGTCAATAGCAAGTTATGGCACAAATGTGCGACATCTTTGACGTGACGAAGGTCATCATGTTCCTTGAGGAAATATTGGAAATACAGGGGGGCATATTATCAAAGGCTTTATCGCCGCTTTAGCGGCACTTTTTGCCGCTAAAGCGGCGATATTTTTAACGCCCTATTAGCAAGCTGTCGCTAACAGGCGTTAGCGACAGCTTTCAGGCGTTAGCGGCCGGGTTTTACATTGCATGTCAGCGATAATTATCGCTAATGACATGCAAGGTAGGCGTTCCCCACTAAAAGCGACTGTAAACAGTCGCTAACACAACTAACCCCTATTAACCCCTTGACCGCGATCGGAATTCCGCTCGTATGCGGGACATTCCGATCGCGGGTGGAGTCGTGACGAGCTCAGCTCGTCATGCGCACAGCGCTACCGCGCAGCATGACGAGCTGAGCTCGTCATGAGCACGGAAGGGGTTAACAAGGCAGGCGAAGCGATAAAATAAATCGCGCTAAGCGCGTTTATCGCTAGATTTTAACACCTGCTACTGAGGATGACTTACCTGTTTAAAGTATAGGAGGTGGATTGTCAGGCTGAATCCATCCTTGCGTTAATGCGAGAATATCGCTGCTTTTCCAGCGATATTCTCACATTTTGCCGCTATCGCTGGAAATGTTATCGCTATGGAGATAAACCTTGTTAATAGGGTGTTATCTCAGCGATATTTTCCAGCGATAGGCGGCGTTAAAAAAATTCGCGCTAGGCGCGGTTAGCGATAAATATCGCTATTCCTTGATAATATGCCCCCGGCAGATTTGTTGGAAGGCCATTTTTTATGGGTAGAAGAGGGGAAGCGCGAGAGTGCTTGTGTGGCAGAGCATTTATATGGGAGCATGTGTTTGTGTGTGTTTTCCTTGTCTCTCTTGTTGTCTGTCCGTGTGTCTCTCCGCAAGTGTGTGTGTGTCTGAGGTTTCTTGTTTGCGAGAGTATTTGTGTGTGTCCCTAGCTCAATTTGTCTCTTTCTTTCTCGGCGTATGTATGTATGCCTGTGCATGAGTGAGAGTCGTTTTGTGTGTCTTTATTTGCCTCTGTCTCATCGGTGTGTGTGTGTGTATCTTGAGGTAATGTGAAGATTACTATAGAAAAATTGTACTGTGTTGGCCCTACTTATTACACCAACACACAAAGAAAACAATACAAAACAGCCAACAAAATAATTTTGTTTCATAGCTCTGTTGTAAGTAATTAAACTTCCTCTCTGGTAATTGGCGAGCAATTAGAACAAGAATTACACGACAACGAAGATTCATCTGGCGAACACGCTTTTCATTACTGGGCCCATTTTGAGAAATTGAAAAGCGACTCGTCATAATACATAATGTTTGCTTAAAACACCTTGCCATTAAAACACCTAAACGACTTTGGTGTATTTTGAGCACAGAAGTGCTTGATGGATGACTTTTGTATGAGTGCACTTTTGCATTTTCTCCATTTATCGGGAAAAAAAAATAATGAAAAAGTGTACACACAGAGAAGCAACACTGCTCCCTCCGGAGGAAAAATGTAAACTGGTACTTTTCCATGCGTAATGAAGCTTTTATTTTTGTAAACGCTGCATGTGGTCTAGGCATACATTAGTCAGGGGCAGTCTCCGGGGGAGCACTCAGTGGCTTCTTCTCCAATAGGGAAAGGTTAGCTAATGAATCATGCTTTCTCATGTGGTGGCATTCTTGTTAATTTGCAGTGCCATTGAAAGGTTGTAAAATATTATCAGATTGTTTTTCAAAAAGTGCAGAGTTCTTTTAGCTTGCATTCTCTCAAAATCATTCAGATTAATACTGAAAAAAAAATGCTACTGTTAACTCCACAATCCTAGACGAGCAATAGCTAAGAATGCGAAAACATTTTTTCCAGGAGAGATTCTAGCTTAGCGAGTGCAGTGTTAAGGAAGTCTCCAGATGGCTTCCAGATTTTAGTGTACTCCCTATTAGTGCTTTTTAAGGGGGAAGATAGATGAACGAGAGAGGCAAAGGGGTCAGAAGATTCACTGGACTTTGCTTCTGAAATCCACCCCTGTGCAACATGGATATATTTTCAAATATAAATTATGAATTTGCAATATACAGCAGTGTTTTTGCGCTTCACAGTGCCCACTGTGAAGCACAGAGGCAGCATTCTGTCTTTCAGCGACTTTTAAAGGTAAGGGCGTGTGTTTTTTTACCTGTGACCCTCAGTGAATTCTAGCAACACTGCTGCAGCTCACTCAGTTTCCAACACTGTTTAGTTACCATTGGGGAAGTGGCTCATGCTCGATCACTCCATCTTGCAATGTACCAGTTATTGCTCAGGGATGAAGGTGGCAGACTGCACGAGATCTACGCAACATCACCTACTGTGACAACAGCCCCTGTAAGGGTCAATTTTGTGGGGTACACGAGGGGTAAATGCTTTCTTGTGCTGATCTTTTGGATACTGTTAGCTTGTTCCCCAACACTTGGGCATCCTCGAGGGTTTCCAAATCATTAAACATCTTAGACTGAATAAAGCTACATTAAAGGAAGTGGTTTGATGGGCCCTGTAGCCCTGTGCAATCTGGCTCCAGTATTGAGTGTGCAGGCACTTAGGAAGTCCTGGTGGTCAAGTGTGCCTATTCTAACCTCTTGTCACATTGGATTTTAAAGGCAGAGTGAACCTTAGCGAGCGAGCGAACGGAGCTGTGAGCAGACGCTGCAAGACCCCATGGGCGGATGACACGTCAAGGGAGGTGAGGGAGGCAGTAGCAACGAGGAAAGAGAATAGGGTAATAAGATAAAGACAATAAGTAAGGGCAGTGAGCGGCGAGGGAGAGGGTGCAAGACTACTGCTGCTGGTATGCATCTCACGGTGTTCCAGGGACACCACCATTATTAATAAGCTATAACTTGCACTGTCCTGTGGGCCTTTCAGTACTCAAGTGTTTGAGCCCAGCTCGGCCTGTAGCCCACCGCCCACCTATTCACCTACCTCACTGCCTGCCTGCCTGATCTCTCCTGCTCTACTTTGCTCCAATTGGCCTTCTTTTTGCATGCTAAATCAAGTGGTACATGGTATAAAGCTGATTTTGTTGCCGGATTCCCGATACCGGTAGCCGCCAGTTGTTGTGGGCAATTGTAGCTTACTGGTATTATTACTGCTGATCATACCTCCAACCTTTAGTATTGTAATCCAGTATTTACACTTCTTCGCCTGTGAGAGAAAACAAGGGGAAATTAGGACCAACAGATGGATATCAGAACAGAAGGAAGTGATCACGGCTATAATTATTAATTCTCTGCCCCACTGTGCTGTGCACCGTGGAAGTGGCCAGAAGTGATGGAGGATTCTGTAAAATGAGGTGAAGACAATAATAATGAAGATTCTGACAAATTACAAAATTCTTCCCAACAAGAGCTACCATGGATAGAATCTAGAAGATCGATTAGTTCAGGCAAAATGATTTTACATCCTGCATCTTCATTTTACAAGCTATTCGACCTCGGTTGTTGAAAACTAAAGAAAAGGGGGAAAAGAAAAATCAGAGCAACTCTTAAATTTATTAATTGGGAAGTTTGTTCAATGAATTTTAGATGATAAAAATATAAAGAGTCTGGTTTTATCTCCTGCCCTTTTTCCCATCTTTCAAAAAGGGTTGATGAAAGACATGCATGTAGAAAGAGCTAAAATGTGGGTCAGAAAAAGGAAACAAGCCAAAAATTAAAGAAAAATAGAGCGGGATTAATAAAAGCTGAATGAGAAAAATTGTTTTTGCTCCAATGGCAGCTAATGTCAAATGACTCCAGAATTTCATCCCAGCCAATGGATAATTCTTTTTCAGATGATGGTAAAAAAAAATTATTTAGCTAAAAGGACAGTAATGAGCAGTGTTTGAAAGATGAATCAACAATCATGAATACGAAGGAAAATATTTTAAGACCTAGTTCTGAACATACAGCATACCTAAAAGTTTTAACACCATCTTTGGTCCCTGTTTTATTTGAAAGATCAAAACATTCTTCTACCGTCAGTGACGATGCTCCCACTAGATTTCCCTCTATATTAGATTTTAATATTCTTTTTGATGAATAGATTACTCCTCTGAATAGATCTTTTTAAATTAAATTGTCTGTCTGAAATAGACGTGTTAAAATAGTGAGAAGTAGTGACATATACTCAATCATTCATCAATCACATTATGATAAGCACTCTACAGTGAAGTATATATCAAAAATAATTGTGAATTTATTTGAGTAAATTGGAAATATTTTCTCAGTAGATGAATTGATGTTAATGTTTTTTTCCTTCCTCAAAAAAGATAAATCCAGGTTTGGAGATGCATTGGAATATAATGACGATTATTACATGTGTGAAGAAGCTCTGCTAAAAAGTGTGTAGGCAACAATGGTATCTTTAGGGCTGGGAGGGAGGTCTGTCTCTATTTTACAAGAGAACAAAGCGTCCCATACTTCCTCTAAAGAGGGTATCTATCACATTGGGACTGGTTATCCGATACGCTTAACCACAATCCAACTTTAGAAAAATGTTTTGCCATCAAATTTACTACAGGGATAAAAGTTCTATCCAGGAATATGGCAGGATACTTAAAAGATACTCAAACATTTTTTTTCCTGGACAGCCTAAATGCAGATATTATCTTTAGCCAAGAAATATGATCGATCAGTGATACTGAACTTGATTATTATGTGTTTAGCTGTCCACCCAAAAAACTCACGATGGGACATGCCAGTGGGGAAGTAGCAAATATACTGAGTACGTGGTCTTATCATCTTTTGAACCATTCCTCTAATCTAGCACAATATATGAACTCACTAAGAATGTAGCTGTTAATTAGAAAAGTCCTTCACGGATTTTGACCAATTTTTGCATTCCATCTGGCATAAAGCATCTTCCTTAGCCGAATCTATATTGTCATTTATATTACAAACTATTGAATCAGAGAAATGTGGCCTTATAATCATGTTAGATGACTTTAATGCCAAAGTATGTAATCGAGCAGTAGGGGCCTATGCAGACAAGGAAAGATAAGCCCTTAATATCCCTTCTCCTACATTTTCTGATAGTAATAAAGTTGATAAATGGGGGTGTTAATTTTAGAAGTTTTGAGATAACATGATTAACTTATAGGAAAAGGAAGATTAGAAAAGGGTATGCCCACTAATTACACTTATTCCAACAATAAGGGGTCCCCTGTAATAGATTATGTGGTTGCTTCATATTCTATTTTTGGATTATTGTCTGATATGAATGTGATCGACAATTTCGACAGTGATCAAAAAATATTATCCTTCATAATTTACTTTCCACTAGATATAATGCCTTGGAATATGACAGAGTTAAGGTACACTTTAACAAATCCAATGGGAGAATGCAATGGGATGCAACAAAAAGAGCTAATTTGACTGAAGGGATACAAATAGCTGTTGATGAAATGTCTGAGTCTGAACAAAATTCACATGTAAAGTGTGAATTCTACATGAAATCGTCTCTAGGAGAAAGGGCTCTAGTGCAAAAGGCTTTTAAATCAAAGCCAAATACGGTTTCATTGTAGGACTAGATAAATAAATAGATGAGTAAAAGGCCAATTTATGTACTTCTCCCCTATGGGGGAAATATTTGGTCTGTTGAAAAGGAGGAGAACTAGACAATTAATTCTCATTAGAAAGCTCCAGGCAGATCGGCAATAAATTGATTTGATAGAGTCAGCAATCTGGAAAAATGCTGGACGGCAATGGAAGCTAATTGCAGAGTCTAGTGGTAAGAAAGTTGAATCAAAGTCAACCCCTATTAGCAATGAGGAGTATTTTAAATATCTGTCTGAACTAAATGCCTCTGATTCTGCTGACTCAGTCAATAAGTGAGCGTCAAAATGTCCCTCCCTGGAAATTGAATGTGCCCCCTTCAATAGAAATGATTAAGGGTTTTATCTTAAAAGCTAGATCTTCAGGATGAAATCCATAGTGCTGTTATAAAAGAGAAGCAACCCTCTGGTCTTAATTCTTATCTCCTATATTCAGCCACTGTTACTTACAACTGCCTTTGACCACATAGACAGGCCAACTCTGGAAAAAGTTGCAAAGCTTGGGAATCCCCAATAATCTACTTCAGCTAATTGTAGCTCTGCATACTTCGACCTGGTGTCATGTTCTATTGCATCCTGCATCCTTTGCAATCGGGTTTGCGCCCTGGATACATCAATGACTCTGCTCTGGTAGAGGTCTCAGATGTTATTAAAATGGCCATGGACAATAGGATGAAAGTGGCCTTACTGCGACTGGACCTCTCAGAGGCATTTGACATGGTTTCACATCCTATCCTGTTGCAACCCTTGTTGGACATCAGGAGAGATGGGACCACCTTGGCTTGGCTGTGTTCCTTTCTATCAAATAGATGTCAGTCTGTGTGGATGCCACCATTTGCGTCTGACTCTAAATCCATTCAGTTTGGGGTTCACCAGGGCTCTGCCCTGAGCCCGACATTGTTTAATGTCTAAATGTCTCCTTTGGCAATCCTTGTGGAATGCTTTAGAGTGTAGGTCACCTTTTACAATGATAACACGCAGATCATTCTAACTTGGGACAGGAACATCTCTAGTGCCAAGTTGGATTTGAAGCATGTCTGTCAGCGGTGTTCTAGTGGATGTGCCGAAGTAACCTCCAGTGCAATACGAGTAAGACAGAGGTACTGGTTTATGGATCTCTCTCCCCCCCATCTATGGGGTGGTGAGGTTTAGTAAGACAGAGGTACTGGTTTATGGATCTCTCTCCCCCCCATCTATGGGGTGGTGAGGTTTGTCCTAGTTCTGTTCCATCTCCTTTGACCCTCACTACAGTGGCTAAGAACCTTGGAGTCAAGTTTGACAACAACCTGTTCTTCACATAGCAGGTGTAGAGCATAGTCGCGACCTGTTTTGGCCTTCTCCGGTTTCTGAGGAAGTTCTTGCTCCTTCTTCTGTCCCCTTGCTAGAAGATAGTAGTCCATGCCCTTCTAATATCACAGCTGGACTATGTCAATGCACTTAAAAGACTCTAGTTGGTGCAGAGTGCTGCAGCCCGGCTCCTGCTTAACATCCTGAGGAACATTTCTGTTCAGGCCCATCTTAAGGAGTTGCATTGGCTTTCCATCAGGATAAGAGTGAAGTTCAAGGAATTGGTGCTAGGCCATAGAGCCTTCTATGGCCTAGGCACTAAATATCTAACTGAGCGACTTCCTCATTATCATCCACCCAGAACTCTATGTTCTGCTGGTGCATTGCTGGCAGTAGTGCCTAAGACGAAGAGGAAGAGTTGGGGAGGCACCTCCTTCTCTGCGCTAGGTGCTGCAGGCTGGAATGCTTTTCCCCTGCACCTTTGTGCCACTAAGGTTGTGGGATCTTTTAGACGTAGCCTGATGCCTTTTAGATAATGTCCCTCTCTTGTGAGATCAGCGGTTAACGCACCTGTAGCGCTGGGACACTCTATTGAGTAGCTGTGCACTTTATAAGCAATTTTGATTTGATTTATTTGACAGAGGTCAAGGCCTTTCATTCACAGTGTGTACAAAAAATGGATTAAAACAGGGTTGCTTACTTGCACCATTATTGATTTTACTTTATGTATATGATTTACCACCAGCCTTATCTACACCTGAGGGCGAGGCTCCAAAAGTAGGAGACAGAAATCTATCATGTTTGTTATATGAAGATGGTATTGGAATGCTAGAAGTTACTCCAAAGGGCCTTCAAAACATCTAGTTAGCCTTCGACTTTATGCTGCAGAGCATTTGCTACATGGAAACACCACAAAAGTAAAATTCTTATCTTTAAGGTTAAAAGGTATCAGAAAAAAAAAAATTTGAATGATGCCATGGAAATTAAAAGTTTGAAATTGTAAAAATGGATTCACATCTAGAGAAAAATGTCTCTACTAATTTAAATGACAAAAAGTATATCCAGCATTTGATCAGAAAAGCAATATCCCATGCAAATAGTCTTAGACCATGTAATAATGCTCATGGGCGTAGACACTTTAGCTATCTTTTGCATTACACCACCTAAACGTACCACAAAGCCTCATGGTGCAACATAAATTATTAGTGTCCAAAATTGGTCCTTTTTGAATAATATTGAGAGCAACATATCGCGTAAATTGTGTAATTTAAATACCTTGGCTCCTACCCAGGCAATTCGATTGGAGCTTGACTTGAACAGTACAATAATGTTGGGACTAACAGCAGTGCTACTCTGGTGGTATTGAATGATTCACTGTGAAGGGAATTCTCTTCGTAATTTACATATTTATCAGTAAGAGAGAAGACAGTATATTTCGCAGAAGTTTTTCATGTGCTTTGGAACAGTTTAACATTCAGCAGGATGAATTAGAGTCTATGACACTTCACAGTTGAAATGTTATCTTAAATCGCTTTCTCTTAGTGTCGATGTAAATTTACACACTGAGTAGTTCTCTATTAATGCTAGATATAACATCATTATTTCATCTTGTATCGAGAGAAAACCACAGCACTGTCTGACATGGAATTTAGAGCATGGGGGTCTGTCGCCTGCTTGTGTAACTAAGAATTAATACAATGGAACTCAGGATTGTTAAAAATGCCTCACCTAAAATTAGTGTCAAGGATAGCATATGCGAACAACGTAACAACGACGTTCAGGATCTTGAACACGTCATCTTTGTTTGTCCTCCATTGCACTTTAAGCACCATCAATGTTTGATGCTCCTTTTTATTAGTTTCGGTGCACTGTTTGTAGAAAAGGCCTATCAGTTTATAACGTTTCCTGAAAATGAAATGACATGCTTTAAAAGTGTTTAATTTTTTGTAAATGTTCTGCATTTGTGTTGACATATTTTTATTGTCCTATGTATTTTAAAAAAAATACTAATGTGTATGTGGGTCTCTGTGAAGATCCAAATTTCATATAATAAACTTGAAATTGATTGAGAGTTAGCAAAAGCTGTGTTGCTTCTTCCTCTAAAATCTGAGAGAGTCATCATAGAACTCCCGGATTTTCAACCATGGAATATCTTTGACTAAAATCTCCAGCAGTCTGATCTGTTCACCTCTTCTCACAACACCGTGATTGTTACTCACTATCATTCTCCATCATGACTGAGTACGGCTACTAGTCCTGTTGGAAAAGGTTTTTAACATTTGCAGCTCCACAACACTGCCCGTTTCCTTTATCCCCATCCGGTACATGCAGCTCCCTCGCCCACTAGCCTTTCCGGGTCTAAAACACATTTACTTGTAAACAACCAGTTTTTGCAAAAGCTTTGTACATCATAACAAGCTCCTCCATCAGATCAAAGGCATCAGATGTTTACATAGATTGTATAGCGAGATGATTGGTACCATATTAGATACAATCCACTCCACACCACTCAATGTCACTCTTCTCCATGCCACACAATACCTCTTCTCACCAAACAATGCAACTTCAATCCACGCCACGCCACGCCACGCCACTCGACTCTAACAAAGTCAATAGATCCCACTTAGGTGAGACCTATTGGCCTGCCAAAGCTTGTTACATGGAGCAACGCTGGTGTCACTTCTCCAAAAAGGTGGGCACTGAAGGGCATCCTATGGAGAGGTTGGTGCAGTGTTCTTGTGGAGAGGGACATGAGAAGGAGGTAGGAGGTGTTCCATGGAGTTCCATCCCCATGTAAAAAAACAGCAGCATTTAGAGTGAGGAGTGTGGGGGTGTAAAGGAAGAGTTCCAGGAGGGACCCATAGGGGAACTGGTTATTTTTCTCCTTTTCACAGAAAACAGACAAAGATGAATCATTGAGCGCTTCAACAAAAAAAAAATGTCATACCAGCCCTTGTACATAGACCCAGATGACCATGAAACATTTATCCTCTATCTTGAATTAGAAGGATCTATACTTTAAAGGGAGCTTTGTGCTAATGCTTTTCTCATTGAGATTGCTCCGATATTGATATTTGCTCTGATTAGAAGGTGTCCACCCTGAGTGACACTGACTGCCTAAGGATCGTTAACACTCACTGCTGTACCTTCTTGGTAAGTTCCATTGTTTTTTTGTACCCTTTCGAGGTGGTGGGGCTGCTATTAAGATGTTTCTTATGCACATGCATTACAGTCAGTGAACTCAGTAGCTCTGTGGGCAGTTGACTGCTGTAGGAAGCAGTGCAGCTATAGGCAGTCACTCTAGCTCAGAAAATAGCACCTCACAATGTCTGGCTTTACCAACACTAAAACCAACTTGTCCACAGCAAAACCACCATGACCTGAGACATAGCCACAGAAATTGCCTTGAGCACTGTTGTGAGAGTGAGTGAACTAGCAGGGATGCACACAGCAAGATGGTTCAGCGGTATATCCTCCCCACCACAGAAGTTCAAAAAATCCACCAGAACTCCTAAAATGGCATGGACTAGGGAATCCAGTTATGCTCATAAACCAGAAAGCAAAAAACAACAAAAGACGTAAGGAGCATGAACTTTCACTGTGGAGTTACAGGAATAATCATAAGCCCTTTCCAATGTATCAAGAAAAAAGGTAACCACGTCAGACTTGAAAAGCACACATTTTAGTAGCTTCATATTGTTCCTGACCAGACACAAAGTGAGAGAAGGAGGACGCCCGGACAGATTTGGAAGCAAAATAGCATTTACAAGTTTGATCTTAGAAATATCAACAACAGGATGGATTTTCCATGTAGGTGGCTGATGTAACATCACAGTACTAGAGTGTATGATCATCAAGATTAGAAAGTTGCCAAAGAATGAGGAGCCAACCGTCTAGGTTTTTCCATGAATTACAAAAATGGGAAGACAACTAGACCTTTTCTGCTTGCAGGTAATCAAGAGCCTTCCTTCTATTGTTAACACATTCTTGCATACAGTCTAAGCTACTGCAGATTATTTGTAAAGGAACTATAAATTTGGTTTAATTTAGAAAAAGGCTAATGGGAGCAGGGATTGGGTGGTCATCCATGAATTCAAGACACAACGCATGGGGATGCTTGCCACACATGGCAAAAATGGTGTAATCCTGTTGCAGAATGAGTTGCATTGTTGTATACAAATTTAGCAGACATAAAAAGACAGTTGCAGGAGGTCATTTTGGGTGCTGGGATTCTGTTCCCTTCTCTTTTTCAAAGTATGATAAGTGTCTGTCAGGCTGACCAAAGGTCAACCTCACAGACATACACCATATTAGGGTTAGGTAACTAGGCACCTTACAAGCACTAGTGCACAGGCATCTGGCAGCCTAAACCAAGGTTTGTTGGGTTGAAGTTCTCACAGCCCTGAGAGCAATTATTTCATTAGGTGGGCAATGCCCTGTGAGGTCCTCCCCCTCTTGACGAGAGGGGGCATGACAAATACAGTTAGCCCTAAGCGTTTGAGGTTTTAGCCCTGTAGTGCCCAGGTATGACTGTCTATCTTTGATACCTCGTTACACGGTAGAGTGGGATCAGCAAGTCTCACTACACCCACTCGACTATGTGACAAGTTAGGGTAGGTCCTCCTCTTATTGGGAGACCCATGAAAAAGCTTAACCAATAAGAGGAGTCAGCAGGATATTCTGTTTTTCACTTCCCTCTCCAAAGCCTCCAGTTCCTTCCGGTACCTTTGTGCTTCTCCCTCACACACCACAAGTCCTGCCATCGCCACCACGACTCAGTAAATGCTTTTTGAATGTTTGGGAGCATGCACGTATGTTTAAATGCATGTATATTTGCAAATGCGTGAATGGGTAGTTGCAAGTGTGTGCATGTATGTGCTTATACAAGGTGGGTGAGATTATGTGCATGTGAATGTGGATGGGTGAGTGTGAGTCAGTATGTACTTTTATGATTGGATATGTCTGAGTGAGTGGGCTTGTGGATGGGTGAGTGTAAGTGTGTGCACTTTGAGTGAATGGGCGGAATTGAGTGTGCTCTGTGTGCCTGCTGGTGATCACCCCACTATTCCTAAAAAGTACCTGCCGCTACTGGAAGTAGAGCTTTCCCATTGTTCTTCATGGCATTGGTAAAACAAACTACATACTGCTCCAGTGGACCATCTGCCCACTTCTCTGGGGGTTCATACCCTGATGAGAAAGCCTATTGAATAATTTTTGCATGCCACTTTCCAAAACAAAGAAATATATTGCACACCCTATCAAAGATAATTTTCCAGGGTAATCCATGCTATTGAAAAATATTGCACAAGAAGAAAATGGCCTTTTATTGTGCATAGGTACACCAGGAAATGCACTGAAATGTGCCATCTTTGTGTAATAATCAGCATCACCTTTATGACAGAAAAAAACATCAAAGAAAGGCAAATCTAGAATAAAATCAATAGAAATTGGAGACCACTGGATATTTAGCATTTCAAAAGGCTTTGAAGAAACCTGTTGGAGGCTGTTGAGTAATATTTGCTAGTGCACAAATGGTACTTGAGGATATACATAGTTCTACATCATGCCTAAATGAAGGCCACCACAACTAGCGAGAGACCATTCCTACTGTTGTTTTGATGTCTCAATTATAATGTCTTGTGAGTTAGAAATGATGGAACCCTTTTGGCTCCTGATGGACTCCGTAAAACTGTGAAGTAAATGTTAGAGTGGAATGCAGTGAAGGCTGGTTTAGAAAGTTGAGTTTGCAGTTACACACAGATGGATAAAGACGTGTAATACTAAGCTCTGTGTGTGTTATAGACATTAGCTGGTACCCAGGCTAGGGAGGATGCTGCAACTGCCGATGAGTTTCAGGGCATAAGTAACCTGAAGATCGACAGTGCTCTTCCAGAGAGCTCGCGGTGGGCCAAGCAAACTGCTCGTGCAAGCCACGTGTGTTGCAGTCAAAGTACGGAACCAACACTTAATTCATTTGGAGTCAAAACGCAACTCCAGCTGCTGTAAAGAAGTTGAAAGCAATGCAAATGAATCTACTTATCTGTGACCGAGAACCTGCTGGTCAGACCGTACATAAAGGTGCTGCGCTGCTACACAATATACAGTCATACGTAATATGGAGCATTGACGCTGAAGGCAGGTACAACCAGGTTTTCAAAGAGCAGCCATTGATAATCGCAGAATGCAAGATAATGTTACAATTAGAAAGTGGTGAAGACAAAGAGTGTGCAAAGAGATGCCAAAAGAATAAAACACTTATTTACTCACCAGAACCTGCGTAAAGTGAGCTGGTACATCCTCAGCACCAGGCGCCGCAACCCAGGCAAACCACAGGGGTTGTGCTTACCAAGCTGGTGACAATCCAAAGCGACCAAAGATATCTTCGGAACTGTGGAAGGCTGAGAAAATGGAGGCGAAGACTAAGGCCATCTCTCCAAAAGTCATCAATGATGATCCAGAAGCCAGCACATCACAAGGTCTTGGAGATGGCTCACATGAACAGGTTCAGGATGAACAGCAAGGGAGCCAGAGAGAATTCCACTCTCAATGTCAGCCACTTCCAGAAATGGCTGCAACACTGCCGCTCTCTTGATAAGACCACCACTGTTCGACACCGCCAAAAAGCGAAATATTGGCAATAGATGGACTGCTGTGATAGAGACATTTGATGATTTCATTGATGCACTTGAAGAGACTGATAACAAAAAGAATATCAAGTGTCTGAAAAATCCTGCTGGTGATAGTGTAAAAGAGGTCATAAAGAAAATGCTGCGAACTGACAAAGAAGTCAAATATCATCAGATTGAAGAAGTTTTGAATCTCAAGTTTAATCCAATGCCAAATGTTGGTTACGAACTATACATCTTCAACTAAGAATACCAGAAAGTTGGTGAAACCACTGATGAATGTGTGGAGACACCCAACACACTCATCATAAATTGTAAGTTCAATGAATTTAATGATGAAGAAGCTATGCATCTGAGAGTTATTGACAGATGCTTGTCAGATTTTTCAGTATTCGAACACTGAGAGAAACTCTTATTCTGGAGCGAGTGCTAATGGCTTCCAGAGCTGAAGAGCGTGCTGATAGACAAGCTGCTGACATGGAGGCCGGAGGTGCCCAGTATGATTTAGTCTTGAGTGTGAAAAGTAAGCCAAAACAAAAGACTGAAGGACACAAAGTGATGTCTACACGTAAAAAGAAGTTGTGCTTTAGATGTGGATTTTCGTTTCCACATGAAGATAAATGTCCCGCTCTTGGACAGATATGTAAAGACTGTGGAAAGGAGAACCATTTTGTGACAGTTTGCAAAGCAAAGGAAAAATTAAGTACGTCATTGCGCCAAGACAAAATGGCCACCAGAATGTACCAGCAGCAATATTCGACGCAGCCCCGTAAGACCAAGCCGCGACATCAGTTAAGACAAATCGACAGCGAACAAAGGCAATCGTCATCTAAATTATTGTTAAACAGTTCTTCTGTATCAGTATCAAGTGAAAGTGATGAAAATGATTGTGCCATGTCGATGTTTACCTCAGAAAAGTGTGTGCATGTTGGTTTGGCTGCCTATGAAGAAAAAAGTCAGTCAAAGAAAGATCGACATACTACAGCACAAAAGTCATTCAAACATTGTCCAAAGATTACATTCAAAGTAAATGGTTGTTCGATACTTTTTATTATCGACAGTGGTGCATCGATAAACATGCCTGAGGAGAAATACAATGAATTATCTCCATTGCCGCAACTTACGCCACTGAAAGCCAAAGTGTATACATGAGCTGTATTGACGCCCTTAAACAGGCAAGGTTCATTTGTAGCATCAATGAAACACAAGAAAATGAAGGTGCAATCCATGTGCTTCAGGGCACAGTGTCAAGTGCTACTCAGTTTTAGCACAGCCATTGATATGGAACTGATTTCTGTGAATTACAGCATGAATGCACAACATGAAATAGTAAGTCAGTTCCCTTTATTATTTCATGGTTTGGGAAAGCTTAACACTATGAAAGTAAAGTTGCATATTAATGAGGACGTCTGTCCTGTTGCTCAAAGACATAGACAAATTGTTTTTCATTTGCCAGATGCTGTTGAAAAAGAACTTAAATCATTACTTAGGCATGATATTATTGAGCGTTCTAAAGGACAGAGAAGGAGCTGTTTGCATATGCATTGAAATGCGTCAGGCAAACAAGGCAATTGAACGAGAACAGCATCTGGGTCTACACATTGCTGACATGATAATGCAATTAAATGGTGCAAAGGTCTTCTCTCGCCTTGATTTAATCATAGGTTATCATCAGTTGGAACTAGAAGAAAATTGCGGGTACATTACAACCTTTTCTACACATGTTGGTCTGTTTTGATACAAAAGACTAAGGGGTATATCCACAAGAACGTGTGATAACTACCGCAAGAGTAGCGTAACGCAACTTTCAATATCGCAGCCTATCTCGGGAAAAAAAACCCGTGTCAACGTGGAATTCACAACACGGCGGTAGCATGCGATAGTTGGCCGATGCTCGCGACACAACCAACCCGACGGAGATAAAAACACAAACCACAACGCGAAAAAAGCTGCGATGGGCCAAAGCGAGATAAGAAAACAGTGACAACCAGCGCGAGGGCAGCAATACGCATGCGCAATGCGGGAAAAAGCACAAGAACAGTATACGGAAAATGCCACCGAACAAAATACATCAACAGCGGAGTACCACGGATGCACCCTGGCCAACTGCACACCACAACATCCACGCACCGTGGAAGAACAGAACCTACAGGCACACCACATGAAAGAGACCAGTGGCAGACAAATCAGAGCCGCAGGAGCGACACACCCACCGTGCAGCATACGCACATAAGCAGAAGTGCACCCGGACAGTGAAAACATCCCGGGACAAACAGCAACACCTCCACAACTGAACACAGGACACAACTGTTCGGGAAAATGTGCACAACATGGCAAATCACATCTGAAACCCCAGGGACATGTAACATGACAATGTACAATTCCAACCTGTGACCTGCAAATATGTTTTATTCACACATGCAGTGCAATTGGACATCTACTACTGTCCCATGAATGCCACTGACGGTCACAATGTGACGTGCTCATGAGAAGTAAGTGTCAATGATGGAGTCCCTACGGGCCATTCCTGCGGCAGCTGCAGTGGGATGTGGGCCACCTGCTCCATCACCACCATCATCATCCGGTACCTCTGGAACTGGGATCCATGGGGCCCTGGTGCGAACACAGATGTTGTGCAACACACAACATGCAACGATCATCTTGCACACGACGTCCGGGCTGTACAGGAGCTTCCCACCAGTGCCGTCCAGGCACCTAAAAAATGACTTCAACACGCCAAATGTGTGTTCAACGATGCCCCTGGTGCGTATGTGGGCCGCATTGTACTGCCTCTGGGCAGGTGTGTTCGGGTCTCGGAGGGGTGTCATCATCCAAGGGCAGAGTGCATATCCTTGATCACCTGTGACAGTGCAGGGAGAAAAGAGTCAATACTTGGTTCGGCAGGATGTGATGGCAGGCCCACCAATTCAGTGACGCCTGTGCTGGCTGTGTGTGGGGTGAGTGTAAGCCAGCCCTCAGGGAGTAGCTGGTGATGGCAACTACACCAACATTCATCAGGCACACAGACATGCAATGTCTGAACTACGAGGGGGGATGACTCGAGTCGCACAGGGCTAGTCGCCCCGGATGCACAGCGGCTGACACGGGCCCACCACCACGGGACGCTGACCTTCGGGAGACTGGGGTAGGGTCATGAGGGCAGAGCAGTGCCTCACATGTGTCATGGCTGCATTCCTCATCTCCACACGTACAGCTGTTGTGTGGCTGTGGTGCCATGTGAAGTCTGTATTGGGTGCAGGGGTAGCCCAGGATGACCATGGAGTGGTGTAGTCGTGTCTGGTAGGTGGTCGTGTAGTTTCACATGTCGGATGTGGTTAGGTCTCGTGTGCATCCCCACATTCGTGCTTTGTGCGTTGGTGGCTATGGGATGTGTGGTGTGTTGATTTGGTACTTACCAATGAGCAGTCCCGTTCCATACATTCCATATGTTCCATATGTGCCATCCTGGAAGCGCTGGTTGATGATGGACTGTCGGAAGATGAAGGAATCATGCACACTGCCTGGGTAGTTGGCTAGGACATTGGTGAATAGTCCCCTGTGGTCCACTATTGCCTGCACATTGATGGAATGCGTGTGCTTCCTGTTGCGGTAGTGGTGTGCAGTATCCGCAGGGGGCACAAGTGGGACATGTGTGCAGTCGATTGCCCCCAACACGGCCGGGAATCCGGCTATGGCGTAGAAGCCTTGCTTAGTCTCCAGCTGTTCCTGCGCAGTGTTGGGGAAGTGAAGGTACTGGGGTATGAAGCTGATGATGGCATCCAGGACGGGTGTGATGAACTTTGATAGGGCTGGCTGTGAGACCCCTCCGACTCTGGCAGTTGTTGGTTGGAAGGTCCCAGAGGCCAACAGGTGCAGCACTGCCAGCAGCTTTGTCTGCAGAGGGATGTTTGTTCTCCGCTGTGTTGGGACCGTCAGCCTGTGGGCGATGTGGGTCAGGATGCGGAGGATGGTTGACCTTTTGAGCCTGTAGTGGGCAATGACTTCTGCGGGCGTAAGGTCTGTGAGAGTAGTGCATGAGAGTAATGCGTTTTTGGTAGGTCCGCTGTCTTACTCTACGCTGCCTCTGTGGTGGTCCGGGGGGGAGCGGGTCCGGGTCCTGGGGGTGGTGGCGGTCCAGGGGGTGGTGGCGGTGGGTGTTGTGGCCCTGTTGGGGCTCCGAGCTGCATGTAGAGTAGCTCCATGGCGTCGTTTGTTCTTCGGGTATGGCTGTGTGTGGGACACCGTTGCCTACTGCAGGTAGACGTCCGTCTTTACACCTGCTTGAGGCAGGTGTTAAATACCTGCGGTTACCGCACCTTAACGCCTGTTTTGTGTTCTTATCGCGGATGTGGCTGGTCGTTGTGAATGTTGAGGTGTGATGTTGGCTCGACTTTTGGCACGGGAACGCCTACTCTGCATCTCATTAGTGATATTTTCGGGGGTCCTCTGTGGCGATGTTTTTTGCGGCTGCTATCGCGGGTAAACTGGTGCTGTTGGCTGTTAACACCGGCTTGTGAATGGGGAGGTAAATTTATCACGACTTTGGCTGCGGTAAAGTGCCCTTTATTCGGCGATGGCTCCTTGTGAATATGCCCCTAAGGGCCTGATTTAGATCTTGGTGGGACTGGTCCTGCAGTTGCTTTTTTGGTGATCTTCCCACTCGCCGACCTGGCGGTCCGCCCGCCCGATTTAGATGCTGGCTGGCAATTGGAGAAAAGACTGCTGCGGTCCAGCCGACTCCACCAGGACTTTGCTCCACACCCCTATGGCAGTATGGGCTGCAGCAGGCAGCGTCAGAGTCCAGCCAGGATTCCAGCAGTTGCGATTTGTATGTGGCTTGATTCTGAAGGAATTCTGGTGGTAATCCCTCCTACTTCAAGTTGGCCGAATGGGAGGAAAAGGGGTGAAAATTAACCTTTTTACGAGGTGCAGGCTGCTAATTCGTCCTCTACTCCTTTCATCCAGGTTCTCCCTGTCCTGCTGCACCTTGACCACGACGGATAGGCACCTCATTTTGACGGTGTCAAAGGTAGGTGTTTGTGGTGTATGCTGGTATACATTGCATTGTTTGTGTATGTTGGTGGAGTGCAATGCAGAATGTACAACATATACTCACTACACATACCCAACATACACATATGTACACATGCACAACATATAGGTGTTTAACGTAAACAAATATGTCATTTACCTGTCTCCCCACCACCACAGTCGCCCCTATCAGTACTCCACCGACAGGACACCGGCAGCCCAACGGGAACATCTTAATCCGCCATCAACCAAAATCCTTGCCATGCTACGCAGAGTTCTGCAAGTGGCAGAGTGCATTAGGTCACGCTGATTTTCAGTGCCTAGTGTTTGTCCTGCGCTGGCACCATGAGCAGCGCGAGAGGTAGCTGCTTATTTCTGCAGCTCCAGTAAATTTTCTACTCAAACAGCAGCTTCCTCAACGCAAACAGATGGTTTTTCAGCACGAGTGGTCGCAACCGCTCGCTGAGAGGTGGCATAGCATTGGATTTTCCTCGCTCATGCTCGATAACTTAACATTGGCAAGCATGAGCGAGTAAAAAACTCTGCTTAGCGGAAAACTCTGCAAACACCGTGAACGGAGCGGAGTTTATCCCCCAGGCCTAGTCAGAACATGACAACCCAGATCCCCCAAGGAAATTGTGTTAACAGATCTAGAACCCATTAGTTTGGGCTCTCATGCTTACCCCAAAAATACACAAGAAATACCCAGCGAGGCGTTTCAATATTTGTTGGAGCATTGTGATTCTTGTATTAAATAAATGTGCTGTGATAATCAATAGAATGAAACACATTAGAGTAATTAGCGTTACAAGAATAGTGAAAAGATGAACATTTCCAAAATTGTGCTAAGACAGTGAACATATACGAGCATATAAGTACTAGGTATAGTGTATTCCTACCTAGCGCTCCCTAACCTGGTCTTGCCTAGGGTGGGTGATCTACCAAATCCTTGGCTGGGTGGTCTAACTCCCCAATACTGTGGGTAAGTGTCATCAGGCTGCCCGATTGGTGTGGAGCTGGACATCCCTCGAGTTGGTACGCAGGAATCAGCTAAGCTGAAATTCCGACATGCAGTGACCTTGCAGTGTCAGCTGAGTGCACCTCTGCCTAAACAAGGAAGTGGTTCTGTATATATAGCAGGAGCACCCATGTGGCCATGTCACAACCCCTGTCAGGCCACAATTGTTTATGCTAGCTGGACAGCGTCGTTGCCCACCGGACAATAACATAAATAACATTTGCGCAGTGAACTTTATCCCTTGTAATGAATGTTCAAGGTGTTGTGATAATGTGCCTGCGAAGTGGAAATGTAAGCAATGCAGATTCAGAGAATGTCATCCTGCATGGTCATGCATGCAAATGTATGTCAAGAGTCACCGTGTGCAAAAGAGAAGGAAACTTAAGAAATGTGTTTATGTAAATGGCAGCGTTTCTAACCGGGCCTATCCTGACCACGTGACAAGGTGACTATGGAAACTTACAGCATTAGCCTCGAAAGATTTCTCCTCGGCTACTCCTGTTCTTTTACATGGCTGAAGGTTTGCAGCTTACTATCTACATTTGTTGTCTTCTGCTCCATCACAAGGTCTCTGCTTGACAAGTCTCCTAGTATCTTTTACATTTCCTTTAAAGTGGGTTTGAAGGAGCAGGTTTCTCCTTTCAGGTCACTATGAAGAGCATTTCTGGACTTTTGTAATCTTTTCTCACCCTGTGATAAGGCCTTGTTGTCTCCTGACTGAGAGTGCGCCTTATCTTCTTTATTCAATGCACTCCAAGGCACAAAAATTCCTCTCTGCACCTTCTTCTGCTTGCCATCCCTACCCCTGAGTGGTCAGATGTTTAGAGGATCAGAGCACTCTGCTAGTTGGCATCATTAAGGGGCTTCTCAGTCCAACAACTAAGCAAGTCATTAGAGCAGTAAGGGATAGCAAACCTGCCTCCCAGCACTCGTTAAATAGTAGGAGGTAGCCTTGATGCATAGCACTGAGCGGTCAAAGCTAGGCGTCTGGCTACTGGGTGAATAACTCTCTTGCAAGCTTGTCCCAAGACCTTCAAGTGGCCCCTCATGGATACCAAACTACGCATTAATAAATTTGAATGTAATCATAATAGTTTGCTTTCTGCCAGACCTCTATTCATGGAAGCAAAGCTATACCCGATGATATGTATAGCTGCAAACCACCTCATAGGATGATTAACTTGACTCACTCAGCAGTATCGTTCAATGCTTATCCACTGTTCTGCTGTTCTATGTTTCCTATAGCATATTTGGAGATCCTAAGTGGGATTGAGAATTAAGCTCAGATGTAAAAAACTGTTGAAGTATCAGTAGCAAGATACCTGGACCTAGTCATCTTTTTCAGCCACAACAATCAATTAATCCATGGAAAATATAGATGTAGAATGCAGGCCACTCTTAGGAGGCAGGACGACAGTTAAATTATCCATGAATTGTAGCGGAAGCACACTCCTTAGCAAACTCATTGGCCCGATGCACCAATAAATAATTGCACAAATAGAGCTCATATCTCATGCATGTTAACTGTAGTAACCAATCACTTCTGAATATTGGCTGACAACACCAATGGCCAAGGGATGGAAGGTGGGTCTTTAAGGTCCCCTTCTCTGACTCAATCATATTAGGTGTTGGAGAAAGCGAGCTAAAGCTGTCTCCAGACCAGACCTATAAGGCTAGAGAGGGAACACTCCTTAATCTGGCGACCTTGAGCCATGCCACTTATTTTATATAGCTGATTATACACGATGCAAGGAACTTGAAGACAGAAGAAGGGATGGAAGAGTCTTTCCCTTCACTAACCCGAGAAGCATTGTCAGGTCGTATAAAACAGAATGCCCGGGACTGAAAATTGAAATGAAATTAAATGAAATTTAGATTTGTAGAGATCTCTACTTCCCAAAGGTGTCTAGGCGCTAAAACTCGGAGAAAGGAGGCAGAAGAAAGAGAGGGAGAAAAAGAGAAATAGAGAGGAACCTGGAACAACAGAGAGGCAGAAAACTCTGTTCAGTAGAGACTATAGGTTGAACAGCCATGTTTGTAAGGCTTTATGAAAAGCAAGCAGGTCTGATTCTTTCTGGAGAGCCAGTAGCATAGAGTTTCAGAGCCTAGCCCTACAAGCTATAAGGCTTCTGCCTCCCCATTTTGCTCTTCTGATCTTGGGTACTATAAGATTGGCTGTAAAAGAGGAGCACAGAGATCTTTTAGGTAAATTTGCAATGTAAATTAAATATTGTGGCTGTGTTATCATTAGTGTATCTGGATACGTTGTGGATCTGGGAAACACAATGCGGAATGTTTGTATTTTGGCACGTTTCTAAATAATTTCACTACATTGACTAATGATTTGACCCACTCAAGGGCTTCCCTGTGGGCAGCCGAAACTTTGAAATGGTTGCGCTCTACATTTCAGCCCCATAGAGGAAAATTAAACATAACCGAATGGTAATTGATGATGATTCATTTATAAAAGAAAATCTATAAAAAAACGTGGACCCTCTGTGAGCTACCTCTGCGCTTTGAACAAAACAATCAATTTCTAAGCATTTTTCTCTACCTTCAGCTCAAACTGCGATTGTGGAAAGATGCTAATTTTTTCTGATTGTTATTAAAGATACTTTCTCTTCTGGATCATCAAATGTATTTCCCTTTGTCTTTTCAGGAAATAGAAAGAAGGAAGAAGAATCTCCATACCTGTCCAGATCTTAGATACAAAAACCGAATTCAGTGAATGTGGCTCGCTGCTCGTGGTCCCTGGTCATAAAAGAAAACGTTAATAATGTTCAATGCTAAAGCTACCTGTATTCACATGGAATATAAAATAATAACTTGCTTTATGTAAAGCTTCATACCACACTTCTGCCATTTCTGAGTGCTGCAAAAACACGGGGTACCATTGCCCATTTAAATGGTATGTCATTTTACACATTATGGAAGGATGGAAAACTAAGCTGGCCATGCCAAGATTTAAACTTGTGACTTGCATATCACAACGAATGGCATCAGCAAGTGTTTACTCGCTGAGTCATCTTTCTGGCTTTATACGTCTTCCAAAGAAGAACTGGAGAGTGCTGAGCAAACCCAGAGGCTATATTTTTGCAAGAGGTTTGCTCCATTATGTTCCACTCCATTACTTTTTAATGGAGAGAGTGATAAACATCTCGAGGACAATGAACAATCAAGGTCACTTGCACCGTAATTCTAGGAGAATAAACGTTTGTTTATATTGTTGTGCTAGTCTAGGGCTCCACTACTTCTTTTAATGTGGTTATTGATTTTCAAATATCATTCGTATTGCAGAACGCCTTTATTAGTCTTGATAACTTCTAATGCAATCATTAGGTAGTTTTAATATCATACAATTTTGCTTGACTACGAAAACATACCTGTCACCACAATAAATCACATAACTAAATAAAATAATAACAGGAAGGCTGTGATTTTTATTTTAAATCATAGTCATCAATACTTTTGCCAAATGATGTTGACGGTTACGAGGTGAGTGGAAGGCGAAGACCGCAAAAGAAATATTGTTTAAGGTTCCAGTTCAACTACTTTATGAGAGCGACCCTGTTGTGTGTCTGTTTTCATTGCCGGCCTATCTAGGGATTCATTCCCTAATTCCGTAGAGATATAATTTCGTCATATAGTGTAACACTTCTCCTCTGCTCAGTTTTAGCTTGACAACTTATCATTAGAGTACATTTCTGTTCCCATGGTGGTTCGTCATCTGATTATATCTTTATCATGGTGAGGAGGAATTCATCCCATTTTTTTACATCATTTGCATTTCCAACTTTCCTACATTAAATATTAAGTAAAACCATGTTTTCTGTTTTTCCCCATTTCTGTTCTTCAGACAGTCAATGTGTAATTCCCAGTACTCAGCGGGATTTCATTGGCGCTTATCCTGCAAACATGTTTGTGTTTCTTCTTTTTGTGTCGGTTCCTCAAATCGAGTAAGCAGATATCTGGTTTCAGTAGCTCAGACTTACCAGTCAGGTCTGTAATAGTGTTACTTACAACTTTCCAGCATTCTTAAATGACAGCGCAAGTCCATTCTATGTGACAGATTTCAGCATCAGCATTGCTACATCTATGAGCAAGTTTTGGGGGTTGTTGAATACATTCCACCAATCCTGAAGAGTTAGGTATGTCGTATATAAATAATTGTATTGCTGCAATTTAAATCTCGCATTTCTAGATAGTCTACATAAGTAATTGATAAGCTAAACTCCATTGTGTCTGATTTATCACCCCCTAAATCTCCTGTGCATTTCTCTTTAAGTTCTTCTTTGGTGCATTTGGAAGGTTTAATAATGCAGGGTTCTGTAGTCTCATTTCTGCTTGCCCCACTTGTATCATATGTAGTTCCTCATGTTTAGGCTGTTTCATCATACTACTCGCAAAATAGATTTATGAATTGCAAAAAATCGCAAACTTAGACAAAAGTGTAAGTTCACCTAAATCAAGCTCAAGTGAATTAAAATGAATTAGATGTGAACTGTTCAGTATGGACTTGGGCTGTGGTACTTGCATATAATAATTGATTCAAATCTAACATGTCCACAACAGTTCCATTCCTTTTCAATACCGAAAACAAATAATTGAAGCTCAACGTAGCTCCCTGTCAATGTAAACCACAGCAGGCAAGCTCTCTGTATCCGGAGCAGCCTTGAGGACATGAAACAATTGTATTATGTTCAATTACATTATTTGGTCTACGAATGAACACATTTTGATCTGGGTGAATTATTACAGGAAGCAAAAGTTAAAGCAGTATAGTCAAAATATTTTCAGGATTTTGTAGACCGTATTCAGCATTGAGAATGGGTGAGAAAGGTACAATTTCCTGTCCCATCGGTGATCTCATCAAGATTGGCAGAATAGAATTATTTTCGCCTCTTTAGTAATGTTAGACAGTATCCCACTGGCCCATGCCTCCCTACCTCTGCTGCATGAGGATCCAGAATGCCAATATAAGAAGCATAAAATGCATTTGTGTCTATCTAATTAGCATAATGGAGGAAGAAGAACATTACAAATAATTATCTGATCTGATCTCGTGAGTGTAGGATCATGCCAGTATCACTCCGAAATGCCTATATAGAGGTACCATGAGGATCAATTCTAGCCAGTCATACCAACATATTGCCAGATGTTTTCCCTTCGTCAATCTGTCTTGCTGTGTATTCCCGATAACAAATGTTTTTCATCCTTTCTGTACCCCCATATATTATTCCCTTTTTACATTATTTGAGTCTGTAGGTTTGGTCAAACCTGCATCTGCCATTCTAGATCTTTCAATCCATCCTCTAATCTTGTCCCCTCTTGGTTAAAACTTCTTACCCCTTAAGATGTTTTAATACGATTACCTTTGATCAGCACTTTGAAAGCATCCAATTCCACAAGAACATTCTCTACTGATCCTCTCTTTTCTACAATGAATGATGGATGTCATCCCTTATGGAGTCCCTAAATGCTGCATCTTCCACTACTAATGACTGCAATCGTCCTGAGCGTATAACTCTGAGTGAACTACCACATCTACAAGTATATGTATTAGGTTTTGTTCTGACAGTGTTTTTCCTAGGCATTCAGCATTCTGTATCATATTTAAATGTCTAGTGCACTGCATCATATCCAAATTGACATTGTATTCCTGTGTAGAAGAAATAATCTTTCCTATGGGGGTAAGCTATTCTTCATGTATCTGCCATATCCCATTCATAAATTAGTCTAGGAAACCCCTCACCACTCTTGGAATTGTAGACCATTTCCTGTATAATGGCATTCTAAACCCCCTCCCCTTTGCAAGTAGGAGAGGTTGTAATACCTTTTAAACAGACTTGTCATGCTTCTGACATTCCACATGAATAACATGTATTTGATTAATTGGCCCATATGATTAGTGCAATTAAATCAGCCATAAACTCAGCCTGATAGTGTGACAGCTTACGTGCAGTGAGTTACCAGCGCTATTTTTCCGCCTTCTCCTACTTAAACAAGAGCTCCTATTTTTAGGTACTTGATGACACATCATTCAATCATTTAGATGTCAAAAATATATTGCAACTGCTAATTGAACAATCCCCAGCTACCCCCAGACACTCAAGCAAGAATATTCTCATCATCCAATAATAACTTCAAGTGTACATTCAGTTTCTCAGGTCCCATACGATGGATTTATGAGTGTGATAGGCATTTGTCATTGCTATCTTGTCCTCCGCCTGCCACAACCATTTAAGCATATAGGTCTCAGATGGTTGCATCAATAGAAAATATCTCACTTAATTTCTTCCCATTTTTCTGTGGGCAGGTAGAACTAAATTAAATCAAACCACTTCTTAGGCTGCTAGGGAGTGACATTAGACAGTTCTTGGATGCCAATGTCAGACTGTGAGGATTTAGCCTTTAAGGTTCAAGTTTCTGTCTCTGGGTTCCAGCAAACAGCAGGCATACACCATCTAGGTTAAGCCTTAGCTACTGCAATCATTATCTTTTCTCCTACTTGTACATGCGTCCAGTCAGTCTATTAGAGTATCTGTTCTTCGACCTACTATCTCTCTAGCTCTTTTGCTGTTAAAACTCATTTTGTCCTGCTGAATGGCCTCCCTCTGTTGGCCCAGTCACATGCTTCCTTGGCCTCTGTAAAGAAAAGTGTTTTTGACCATCTATGGCCTTTAGTGTAGCTGTGTACGAAGCATATAGCAGACACCCAGGTCTCAAAGTTTAATTTTCACTTCCATGAATGAATTCCATCTATGATGGATAGCATTTGATTAGTCTGGAATATCAAAACTCTATTGTTTGCACCATCACGGGCCATTTTTTCTTGCCCCCTACAGTATCAAACCCTTATCCCTGTAGTTCAGGAGATGTGCCAACACTGGTTTAGTTGAGAAGCATGGTTGTGGAGAAGAAGTCGACAACTTGTATGAATTTTGTATTGAAAACAACTTAGAGAGTCCCTTGGGTGGACATACCTCACTCAGCCATTGCCCTGAGTAAAGTTTGATGCTTGGTCTTTCCACATTTTTGGTCGGACCCATTATCCGAATGTTGTTCCTGCTTGCGCTTTCTTCAGCCTCTGCAGCTACTTAGGACTTCACACCTGTGGTTTCAGGCTACAAAAATTGAGGGGGTTATTCTCAAGAACATGCGATAAACATCGCCAAAATAGGTTAACGCAAGTTTCCATATCGCCGTCTATCGCGGGAAAATAACTCTGTGTCAACGTGGCATTCTCAACACGGCGGTAACATGCGATAGTACCCCGATAACATGGCAAATGTCAGCGATAACAGTACCGGGACGGCAAAAAAAATCCAAACCCGAACGCGAAAAAAGTTGCGATGGGCCCAACCGCGATAAGACAAACAGCGAAAAGCAGCGCCAGGCCTGCAATTCACACATGTCAGGCGTGAAAAACCACTACAAAAGCAGAAAAAAAACCACAAACAAAAAACAAACTACAGCGAAGCACAATGGAGGCAGCCGGAACAGGTACAGAGGATGACCAGAACCCCACAAGCCCCCCGGAGGACCAGCCTGGGACCTCGGGGTCAGGGAAGGGCAAGGACAAGAAGAAGAGGAAGACGCGGTTCAGTCCGCAGGAAAACAGGATCCTGATCACGGAGGTGATAGAACACCATCAACAACTGTTCGACACCTCCACTGTGTCATTGGCAGCAAAAAATGCAATATGGCAGTCCGTCGTGGATAAGGCGAATGCAGTCGGAGTGCTGAGGAGGACAATGGACGAGGTCAAGATGCGCTGGAATGATGTGAAGCGCAAGACCAAGCAGAAACTCGCAGACAACCAGAAGGCAGCAATGCAGACTGGAGGTGGGAGTCCAGCGCCACAGGAGGAGCTGGATGAGATGGAGGAAATGGTGACCACAGTCATCAGTGGGGAGACAGTGGCAGGAGTTGGGGGACCGGACACTGCTCAACATGACCCGACACAACAGCAACAGGGTGAGTAACCACCAGGGACTGAGGGTACGGGGGGACGGGGGAGATGGGCACAATGGCACACATGCACAATTAAGTGGAGCACATCTGCGGACAAACCATGGCCAACAGTCACAACTCCAACCAAGAGCCCAATTTACCCAAGTCTGCAACAGCACAGCACTGCATAAGCACAGAAGTGAAAGCCACACCGCCTGAAAGGGATAAGGGCCAGCCAAATCAGAGCTGAAGGGGCAACTCACCTACAATGCAGCACACACATATAAGATCCAGAGCACTGCAACATTTTCAACAATGTTGAACAAACAGCAACACCAGCACAACAACAGAGGACACAACTGCTGCCGCTTGTGTGTGGAAAATGGCCATTCGCATGTGGCATAGCTGGAAACTGTGAGATGATGATGTACTAGTACAACCCCACATCCCTGATGGTGTAGTACTGCATGTATGGCCGTGACCCAGATAGGCAGTGAGACACACATTGTCATACAAATCAACACTCATCACAGTTGAATACAAGTGAAGGTGCGTAGACTTTATTAGCATATGCATGTCAGTACGGCCAAGATAAGTGCCACAACATGCAGACCAATGCAGCAGTATGTCAGAACATGGAACGCTGCCAAGCGCCGCTGTCCACTCCGGGGGAGTGCCGCACCATTCACAGGTGTGTGTTTACCCACGTTGTTGTCTGCTCATGTATTCGGAGTCCAGGCGAATGCAGCCATGTCCACTGTCGTCGTGGGAGATGTGACCAGAACCCCAAGTCCCAACAAGGTGTCGGGACATGTGCAATGTGTTCCTAACTGTTGTGTCTGCAGGTACGTAGTTACACGTCCATGAAAGCGAGTGCAGCTTCGTAGGCAATCATTTCCAACATGAGGTCGTTGTCGACTTCATCGAACAGGACGGCGAGGCGAACCATTAGCAGGTCCGGACAGATGTGCTGCGTCCACGCCCTTTCACCAATTAGCACTACAGCCCAATAGGGGAGCGGCTCAATGTGGTCACTGCACACAAGGAGTTCTGCAAACTCCCAGGTCCAGCTGCCAGCATGTATGCCAAGTATCCAGGCATCCCATAGACGGGTGTCACGGTGACACTCATGGTCGTGGGCCAACAGGGGGCGCACACACATGTTGAAATCCAGTTCAGCTACTGTCCTGTTGGATAGGCAGACATCCATGGACCACTCGAATATGCACGAGCGACAATGCAACACAGGCTGCACGCAGGTGACGTTGGCAAGGCGGAAGCTCAGCCGGTAACTGATCCGCAGCACTACCAATGGCAGTGCCCCCAGTAAATGCAGCATAAGTGCACGGTACAGTTCCACGTGACAGGGGTTGTGCATGTCTCCGGGATGGTCTGCCATTGCGTTAGTGGCTCTGGTTGAAGCGGCACTGTTCTGACCTGCGCCAGTTCTGTGGATGAAATGCCACAGCTCGGATCAATGAGTTGTTTAAGTGTGCAACGGTTGTACGCCTGGGATGGTGTGGGAGTAAGTGTGAAGGCCATTCCATGCAAGATAACTCAGAGCAAGGACTTCTGTGTGTGGGGTGTGTATACGTTGGTCTGTCGTTGGGCTGTGCATAGTGTGGGAGTCGTCCTCAACTGCTATCGTATCTGTCAGGGGGTGCCGGGCACATGCAATTCCGAGGTCGGATGTGCAGATGTGCTTCCGCCTGATAGTTCAGACAAAGGAGCTTTCATCCCTAATGTCAGTTTGTCATCTGCTTGCATTCATGAAGTGGGATGTGGCTTGTTGGGTGTGGGGTGGGATGTGTGCGACTTTGGGATCCATGTTTGACATGACTTGCATGTGGCAAATGAACGGCATCACTGTGTGTTACGTTGCCTCACAGCTGCTCCTCCCTCCCCCCGAGCCTATTTACTTGTGTGCGCTGCCCGGTTGCATCACTTGCACTCCAACGGCACACCATTGTCATGCCTGTCTGCGCATGTCCACAAGCCTGACAACGGCACTGTGATGTTGTCCATTGAAGGTGGGCGGCCACGTGAGTGTAGGCCTATGGTAAGGTTAGTGTGGACACAGATGTAGAGTTCATGCCTGGCTGAACTCGCGACTAAGGCTAGGCATTTGGCTCATGCTGCAGCAATGCAAATACACACAACACTTGGCATGCATGAGCCAAGACCCCGAGCAGTCATGCGCTCCTTCATTTCTCCGTTCGTGCGAGACCGCCCTCCGGGTGCATGCTACATTGCAACATTGTCAATTGCGGGCCGGGTGGCGCCGACACTACAACAGAGACACACGCATTGGTGACTTCCTTGTCCAGGCCAGAACTGAACCACGCCCTGAGCCCCGGGCTAATTCTACACACCCCTGTGCTGGACTGACGTACGCCGGCCCTGCCCACTCCGCTTACGCTTACTCGGGGGGACGACAAAGCTACATGTCCAAGGTCTTACCCGCTGCCTGAGGTGACATGCTTGCGTCCGCTGTCCACAGCACGATGTGATGTGGTAGGGCCAGGGGCCATCACGCATACATAATGACCACACGGACACACTTAGATAGATAGTGGAACTAGCTACGGGCATGTGCGCACGTCCCCTTTTTATTACCAGGGTCACATGTCCAGTGACGCCTGTGCTGGATGGGTGTGGGGTGAGTGTAAGCCAGCCCTCAGGGAGTGGTTGGTGCTGGCAACAACAAGAACAGTGATCATCGGATCACACACACAGAGTCACTCATGAAGGGTCCATGACTTGCAGTGCACTGAGGTAGGGGCACCAGAACTGGACTCACACACATATGATTAAATCATAAAGGGTCCATGACTTGAGCTACACTGAGTTCGTGGCACCGGAAGCGCTCGGCGGGTGCGCGGCCTGCAATGATGCGTCGTCCGGGCGGGGCACCCTGGAAGCAATGTCTGTTGCCTACTGGACTGCGCCATGAATAAATGAGGACTCAATTTGAATTGTGAGCCCTGCTGACCGCAGTGTAGGCCAGAGGCGGCGGTCAGAAAGGGCCCACAGCCACGTGGCAATGACTTGAGCTGCACAGAGTTAGTGGCACCTGGAGCGCTCAGCGGGTGCGCGGCCTGCGATGATGCGTCGTTTGACTTGGGGGACCTGCTGACCACAGTGTAGGCCGGAGGCAGCGGTCAGCAAGGGCCCACAGCCACGTGGCGATGACTTGTGGTGCACTGAGTTAGTGGCACCTGGAGCGCTCAGCGGGTGTGCAGCCAGCGATGATGGCGTGTCCTCGCAGGTCAGGATTGGATTTGATTTGAGCGCCCTGCTGACCGCAGTGTAGGCCGGAGGCAGCGGTCAGCGAGGGCTCACAGCCACGTGGCGATGACTTGTGGTGCACTGAGTTAGTGGCACCTGGAGCGCTCAGCGGGTGTGCAGCCAGCGATGATGGCGTGTCCTCGCAGGTCAGGATTGGATTTGATTTGAGCGCCCTGCTGACCGCAGTGTAGGCAGGAGGCAGTGGTCAGCGAGGGCCCACAGCCACATGGTGATGACTTAGGGTGCACTGAGTTAGTGGCACCTGGAGCGCTCAGTGGGTGTGCAGCCAGTGATGATGCGTCGTTCGGGCGGGCCGCACTGGCAGCAATGTCTGTTGCCTACTGGACTCTGCCATAAATTAATCAAGACTGAAATTGACTTGGGGGACCTGCTGACCGCAGTGTAGGCCGGAGGCAGCGGTCAGAAAGGGCCCACAGCCACGTGGCGTCGACTTGTGTTGCACAGGGTCAGTGGCACCTGGAGCGCTCAGCAGGTGCACAGTCAACGATGATGCGTCATCCGGGCGGGCCGCACTGGGAGCAATGTTCTTTTTGCCTACTGAATTCTGCCTCAATATTGCCACGTGGCGTCGACTTGTGTTGCACAGGGTCAGTGGCACCTGGAGCGCTCAGCAGGTGCACAGCCAACGATGATGCCTCGTCCGGGCGGGCCGCACTGGGAGCAATGTTCTTTTTGCCTACTGAATTCTGCCTCAATATTGCCACGTGGCGTCGACTTGTGTTGCACAGGGTCAGTGGCACCTGGAGCGCTCAGCAGGTGCACAGCCAACGATGATGCGTCGTCCGGGCGGTCCGCACTGGGGGCAATGTCTGTTGACTAGTGGTTTCCTCCATTAACAGAAATGTGGCACAATTTGAATTGTGGGACCTGCTGACCGCAGTGTAGGACTAAGGCAGTATCCGGCACACACATGACTCCGTGTTGCTGGTCCGCTGGATGCGCTGGGGGCCTGTGTCATGGAGTCTGGAGGTCACGGCGGTGGACTCGTGGCAGGGTGAGGTGCGCCGCCCTGGCAGACGCGTTGCCCATCACGGAAGAGAACCACGCCCAGAGCCCCGGCCTTTTTATCCGCACTCCTATGCTGGAGTGGTGTACGCCGGCCCAGCCCACTGCGCTTACGCTTACAGGGGGGGACGGCACAGCTACATGTGCAGGGTCTTCCCCACTGCCTGTGGTAACATGTTTGCGTCCACTGTCCACAACACTACAATCCCCAGCAGTATATGTCTACTTGGACATGTATGTGCTCTGAATTCTGAGGTCTGTCCAGCACATCACCGCCACACTTGGCATTTTGTACATTCTTCTTCAGGGGTGAGTTGCCTCCTTCACACATACTTGGTTCCCACCTCTCCCCCCATTCTGCACTTGTGTGGCTGAGGGGCCATGCCGTTTTCGGAAGGTCCGCTGTCTTGTCCTACGCTGCCTCGGTGGTAGTCCAGGTGGGGTGGAGTCGGAGGGGGGGGCCTGGGGGTGGTGGCGGTGGGTGTTGTGGCCCTCTTTTGTCTCCGAGCTGCATGTTCATTGGCTCCATGGCATCTGTGGGTCTTCAGTTGTGGCTCTGGGCTGGGCTCCCTTTCATACTGCAGGTAGTCGTCCTGCTTAGCACCAGCTAAAGGCAGGTGTTAAATCCCTGCAGCTAACGCGCCTTATAGCCTGTTCTTGGTTCGCATCGCAGATCTGACTGGTCGTTGAGAATCGCGCGAAGTGGTGTTTTTGTGTGTTTTTGCACGGGAACGCCTATTCTGCATATCATTAGCGTTAGTTGTCGCACTCATCCGTGGCGATGTTTTTTGCGGTAGCTATCGCAGGAAAACTGGCAATGTCGACAGTTTGCACCAGCTTGTGAATAGGGCGAAAAATCTATCTCCACTTTTGCGGCGCTAAAGTGCCGATAAATCGGCGATGAGTCCTAGAGAATATGCCCCTGAATTGCATCTTCGGTTTCTGTCACTCTTCCTACAATATTCTTTTGATCGGCTACAGCAAATTAGATCTGTCATCACCATGCCAATGTTACATTTCAGTTGTGCTGTTGGGCCTTGCAGGGAGTCATTCAAATGTCTGAAGTAGCCTACATTTCTTGTGATTATCCTGGATTTGCATGTGCCTTTTTTTACTATTCCGTTTATCCATTTTGTAATAAATTTGTGCGATTTCTGTCAGCGAGAGGCATTCTGTTATGTTATGCAGATTTGTAGAGCGCACTCACCCGGAGGGTATCCTGACACTGAGCAGGTGTGAGTTTAGCCACACCTATGTGGCCACTCAAAAAGCCAGATCTTCAGCGCTTTGCGCAATTGAAGAAGTGAGGAGGAAGCTCTTATGTGTAGTGGGAGGTTGTACCATGGTTTAGGAGTAATGTAAGAGAAAGCTCAACTGCCGGATCTGGTTTTCAGTCTGCGTGGGACTTGTGCAAGTAGGAGTCCGGCCAATATATGGGGTCTGGAAGGTTTCTGAAGGCAGATTTGATTGTTAAGGTATGCTGGGCCAGTGTTATGTAGTGCCTTGAAAGTGTGGGTGAGGAGTTTGAATTATGCTAGTTTGTGATTGGGGAGCCAGTGGGGCTCCTTCAGGTGTGGGGTGATGTGAATGTGGCATGAGAGGTTGAGAATGATTCTGGCTGTCAAGTTCTGAATTGTCTGCAGCTTTCTGGTTATCCAGAATCTATCATTTTTTATTTTTGTGCCTTATTTGATAGTACTCTTGACAAGCTACCACTCTATCTATACATATGCAAAGGTGGTAAGTTGAACCCTCACCGCGGTAGGATCCCACCCACAGAAGGTACACAGTGTTGTAACTGAGTCTATTTTTGTGCAGTCTTCATCTGTTCCTTCCCCTACAGCCATGGGACCTTGTGGGCTTCATATCCCTCACCCTCTGCAGCAGCTCCATAGAGTATTGATATTTAATTTCCAAGGGCAGGCTACACGTTGTTGAGCGTTCAACACAGTTGTTTTACCAGTCCATCAAGGGTCAGCGCCATTTGAGCCAAATGACCAGCACCCCAACAGATTTATATATAGAACAATCTCTGTTTTCGAATTGGATTGCTATGAGTAAAAATGTAGGACATTTGAGTGAATTCTTTATAAATGTGATTCATGGGGAGACTAACTTTGATAAAATAACGCAATGCATTCTAATCTTTTCGCCATTCTAATGGCCTCCTGCATTTAGAAACTTCCTTAGAGGACTGTCGCCTCCGTGCTTTCATTCCTGTGTCCTGGGCTTGAGAGGTGTCCATGGATGGATGTGTCTGCACCGTTGTGATTAATAACATAGCATTCCATGTTCATCCCTTTTCGGAGTCTCTGTCCTGTTTCCCCACATTATAAATGCCCGCTTCACCCTCTGTGCACAGCATCGGATAATCCACTTTGCAAGATGTGCAAGTAAATGAACCCTGGCCTTTGAATCCTGATTTCGTTGTGGCATGCTGATGGTTTCGATTGCAGTAAATGTTTGCTTTGGTTTTTTACACCAGTTATGTTGGCCGCGGTGATTCTGTTGTGTGAAATGTTACCCTTGTCTTGACAATAAATTTTCCATATCATTTATTTGTCTAAAAGATGGGCAGAATGTCATGCCATGAAAGTGCTACACTATTGGAAGTGCAGAAAATATATATTTAATTTTCTAGATCCAGTTGCCACTCGAAAAACAGACAAGAGTTTTTTTTTCCTTTTAAAACTTGACAATTTATTTTTGTAAATCCAATTTTTATTCAGGTATCCAGTTGCTTTTTCGTCATGAATGCAAGACCTGGATTAATATAGGAATGTTTCTTCTCTTTCCAACGCAAAAAGGCTTGTGCTGCAGAATCACGTTATCTCGCAATAACAGTTTAACATTTCAAATAAATAATAGTCCTAGCAAATCTCTCTTAGTGTGGTCTGCCTTCGAGAAAGGATGGCATAAGTGGCATTGGAGCTTTCACTATGCTTTGTGAAATTTCCCGAAACATGTTTAAAAAAATTATCACCAGCAGAAAAAAATGCAATAAACAAAAGTCTAAGAAGCGATGCTTAATAAGTTGATGTGCAGCAATATTTCACAATATGGAAAATATTAGGGATGGACGGAACTCGTTGAGTTTCACTCTGTGGAATTCTGCAGAGTTACACAAAAACTCAGCGAGATTTCACAGTAACATGAGTGGGCAGAATTCAGCATGTTGCGCTGCTCGCGCTGATTTTTAGTCACAGGAGCTTGTTCTGTGCTGTAAAAATCAGTGCAAACTGCACCACGCGGCACGCCAGAGGGTGTTGCGTCTTTCTGCCGCTCAAGTAGATTTTCTACTCAAGCGGCAGCATTCTCAAAGCGAACGGTTGCGACCTGCTGCGACCACCCACATTGAGGACTTAACTTTGGTGAGCTGTACGTGTGAAAAAACTCCGCCACACGGCAATTGGTGGAGTTTTGCCAGAATTTTGTGTTCCAAGTGGAACGTGGAATGGGCAAAACTGTGCAAAATCTGTGGGCAGAGCGGAGTTTATCATTCACCCTAGAAAAGAGCCTCTATTCTTTCAGTTTACAAGAGACTCCTGTGCCGAGGCTACCCCAAAATGGCGATCAGGACAAGAAGGTAAAAAGAGATAAAAGGTGGATGCTTCAACTACCATCCCCGGACTCGGTGGAATAGAAGAATGTTGTTTAGCTTTTTTATATGATGTGGAATAAATATCTGTGCTTTATTTATAAAATCGACATTTTTGTACCCAATGAAATTAATCAATAAATGATTCAACATAATGGAGTTTGCAACAAACACTGATACATTCAGTATGTGAACATGAAATATATGGGTTCACTCCCATATCAGGAATATGTCTTTTGAAACGAGTCGTGTAATATTTGACATATAAACCTCTCTATTTCATTCTTTGAATATTTTGTCTTCTTCAAATGCTACCTGTTTTTCATTGTAAATAGCCCGTGAATCCAGGCCAATGTTTTTTTTTCCCCTAATCTGTTATTTCAAAAAAGAATCCGCCTCTAATATACACAAGCAAAATGATAAAGGGAACTATCTTTCAGATTCACATACAATTGGTTTTCAGATAATTGTGAAGTTGCAGCCTGGACTGGTATTCTTTCTGGTTTTTTCCCGTCAGCAGCCAGCATTTGGTTTGCAGAGATATCAGATTAACGATCTTGCAATATGTTTTTGACTCGCCACAAAGAAAGGATTATTAATGTTGGCGTCATCGCTGTCAACTGGCTGTCAGAGAATACCATCAATATCTGTAACTATAAGATGTTCTCTGGCACCCAATGGGAGCTGTCATGATGAACAATATACATCTTGACAGGGAAGGAACGGCCTCTGTTACCGAAGAAGTAGGCAACGTTCTGCTGATTTCTAAGCCCACCGGAAGTGCCCGCAGCTTGTAGTGTGTGAATGCCATGTTCTCATGGGTTTAAAACAAAACCAAACAAACATTTTCCACCATACTGTAGAAGGCGATCCTGCCTTTCTGCTTTTTATTCCACCACTCCACCGCCCCCAGAATGTTGATAATAATCTTCCATTTTATTTAAAAAAAAGGAATGGCTTGGTAATGTTGCAGGCTGCCTTCTTGTCACCAGCTGTGAGGATGAAACTACCAGTTTATATTAGATATGCAACTTTATGTGTGCTCTTTTGCTAAATGATAGAGGGTTACGGATTAGATCGACACATAATGTAGACTAATTGTTTTTTTAAAAAAATCAATAAAGACAATTTACAAATATACAATGACGTGTAAATCCACTGCAAGATGATCTGATATTATTATTATTATTATTATTGGGGATTTGTAGAGCGCATGGCTGCCCTGAGGCTTCCCAGCGCTGTAAGATCGGAAACTGAGTAGGGTGCCGATGACTTAGAGATATTGCTTAAACAGCCAGGTCTTGATCTCCTTTCGAAATTGTAATTCTCTGTCTATCCGTCTGTATTCCAACAGCAGGGAGTTCCAGAGTCTGGGAGCCAGATGGGAGAAGGATCTTCCGCCCCATCTTTCCCTCCTGGCCTTTGTTTGTATTAGGCGTTCCTCCGTGCTGGAACGTAGCCGCCTATTTGGAATGTAAGGAGATATTAACTTCCTGATTTTTTCCGGACCTTTATTATGGCGTGCTCTGTGAGTGATGATCAAGACTTTGAATTTTATTCTTGCTTCTATCGGCAGCCAGTGGAGGTCCACTAGGTGCTTTTTTACTGATTCCCGTGTGGGAACATTACAGAGCAACCTAGCGGCTGCATTCTGTGTTACCTGCAGTCTGCACGTAACGTATTTAGGGGCCCCTAAGAACAGAGAATTCCCATAGTCTAGTCGAGAAGTGACCAGAGAGTGGACCACTGTCTTCCTGAGCTGTATTGGCACCCTATCCAGGATTTTCCGTAAGCTTCTCAGTAGTCCAAAACAGGTTGCGGCAACCTTCTTGGCCTGTGTCGCCATACAGAGGTCAGATTCTAGCCAAAATCCTAGGCTTTTTATTATTTCTGTAGGTATAGGTGGATTACCTAGGCAAGCAGGCCATTCTAGAATGGGCCTGGGTATTGGTTTGTTTCTGAGACATAATATCTCAGTTTTCTCCCCATTCAACTTTAGACAGCTTCTCGTCATCCACTCTTTGACTCTTATCAAGCAGGAGGACATTTTCTCCCCATTTCTGCTATTTTTCGGGTCCAGTGAGATCACCAACTGTGTGTTGTCGGCATACGAGGTCATGGATATATCAAATTCTTGCACAATCTTGGCCAAGGGCTCCATGTATACATTAAAAAGGGTTGGGTTCAATGCTGATCCCTGTGGTACGCCGCACTTTAGCAGCATGGTTTTGGAGAGAGTAGAGTATTCTTGTACTTGGAATGTTCTTTCATTCAGGAATGACGACAACCATTTGAGTGCCATGCCCTGTATCCCAATATTTGCCAGCCTTCTGCGTAGTATTTGATGGTCCACCGTATCGAATGCGGCGCTTAAATCCAACAAGAGCAGCATTGCTGATTTCCCCTGGTCTAGTGATTGTCTCAAATCTTCTACCACTACCAGCAGGGCGGATTCCGTGCTGTGTTGTGCTCTGAAACCCATCTGAGTTGGGTGAAGGCACTGGTTGATCTCTAGAAAATCAGACAGATTTCTGTTGACATGTTTTTCTAGCAACTTGCCTACAAACGGTAGCTGAGAGATCGGACGAAAGTTCCCCAGTTGCCCTCTGTCTGCATTAGCTTTTTTTAACAAGGGCTTTATCACTGCATGTTTCCAAGCCCCTGGGACTTCGCCCAGCTCTAGGGATTGATTCATAACCCTATTTAGATTTGGTGCAATGATGGGTGCTACTATTCTGAGCATTTGTGGAGGGGCTGGGTCCAGAGGTGAGCCGGACTTCACCTTCTCCATCAAAACATCTATATCTTTCTGTTCAATAGGTGGGAATTTGGTGATCACCTGTTGTGGGGGAGCTGTTTCCAAATCTTCTCCCCCCTCTGAGTCGGTGACTCCCTTAGTGTCAAAGTTACTATAAATGTCCGTTACTTTGGAGAGGAAGTATGTGGCCAGGTCATTACACCTCTCCTCCGATGTTTCGGTAGGGCCAGTATCAGTATTCGGATTAGTCAGGGACTTAATTACTTGGGACAGTTCCTTTGAGGGGTTCTGAGCCCTGTTGATTTTTTCCTCAAAGAACTTAGCTTGGCTCATTTTAATATTATCATGATAGTTTCTGATAGCTTTTTTATACTCTAGTTTGAGTAAAGGATCGTAAGTTTTTCTCCACTCCCTTTCAAGCCTTTTGCATTTTTTCTTCAGTTCTAGAAGCTGGGAATTGAACCATCCTTCTGCTCTAGTTCTGGCTTTGGGCTTTAGTGCAATGCGTTTTCAATGTTCATCAAGTGACTCTCAGGTAGTAGAATTTGACTTCATGGCAGAAATCCCAGAATCCACCATGCCTAGAGGCCTCATCTATGTTATATGGTAGTCAGGCTAGTTTGCTTATAAGATAGTTTGCAATTCAATTTGCAGCATTTGAACTTTGGAATATTGCCTGGAGTAATGGAAACGTCACACCCCTCATGACCTAAAAGGCATCACAGGTAGTGATATCATATGACTTTAAATCAAAACCCTTTCCGCATGAGCGACACCCTGATCACACTAACTTACACTGCTGAAGTTAATAACCACATAATCTATCAAAATAACAGTTTATAACAGAGATACATGTTTAGTTGGTGCTTGAATGCCAACTAGGGTACTGGCATGATACGCCAAGGGAGCAACATTACCCATTCCTCTTTTCACTGCATAAAATGTTAGATGTTTCTTCAAATAGGAGGACACGGTGCCGCGAAACGGAAAACTCTGGGAACCAAGATTATTTATACCACAAATTGTCGTGCTTCGATGGCTAATCAGCGTAGACCTGAAAGAGAAATGCATTAAACCAAATGGAGATGGAAACAAGGCTTAAAAACAACAGAGGTTATGTCCACCTGCATTAGTTTATATGGACCACACACTGAACATGAACTATGTTATTGGATTTTTATCATTGCTAATCCGTTTCTATTGATGACCACTTTTAGGGTACTATTACTTATTATCCTAAGAGTGCACATTGAACTACTGAATTCATCTATTTTGCAAAACTGAAAGGGTAATGTTCTGGATTTCAGTGGAAGCTACGGGAAGTAAACAGTGTTCATTAGAATACTGTCTGTCTTCTGTTCTTGGCATTGCTTTTGCCACCTCTAAGGCCAGAGGTTGCAAAGGCAGTGCCAGAGGTCGGAAGGGACAAGCAAGAGGTAGCAGGTGCTACCTTTAGAGACCCTAAATAATCTCCACGAATTAAAAAAACGTTCCCTGTCCCTTTTTGAGATCAAACTTTGCTTTGGGCATTGTTTTAGAGTTCCTGTGTGTCTCAGTTATTAAAGCTCACAAACAAATGTAGAATAATATTTTCAGATACGCAGTTCATCCTTCCTTCTAAAATATTGCATATTTAACCAGCCTAAAAATATAATATTTCGAGTAAATATACGAAATCATATGTAATAGAAAGGCAAACATTTTTGCCTTGCTCAGCCTGATAGTAATTAAAGGAGAGCACCCAGTAAAAACACTTGAAATTGGTTCTGAACACTCCCCTCAAAAGCAACGAAGAGCTCTTTGTGGCGCAGTCCATGCTATTAAGCAGTTCTGCCTATTGTTAAGTCTCACCGCTCAGACAGTGAAAGCTCTCTTGTTGCTAAAGACCTATTGTGAACTTACAATGAGCCCACCCAAGGGGTAGTATTGGTTGGCTTTATTGTCACTTTTAATTGCTTGCTTCTTATTCAATGGCTTGCCTTCGTCATCTTGTCTTAGTCCATCCCTAGAGCATAGTCACTTTTTGATCCTTTTGTTTGACTTACATGTATCCTTACACTGTTTCTATTTGAAAACTTCTGTTTTCTTTTTCATTCAGCACTCCATGAGAGTGGATGTGCTATCCCTGCTCTCTCCCTTGCGTGCTGCTTCACCCCCTCAAATAGTGACACGTGCTGTTTTGCTTCCCAACCCTCCCAACTTGTCCATAAAAGCACAGCAACATTGATATTTGTGCTGACGTATCGCTGAGGAGCAGACTTTAAGGATTAGGTTTGTTTTATCTCCTGTCATCAACATACTGTATGAAAGCACAAGCTTTGCCACACAAAGGTTTTTATGTTGCTGGAGAAAGGGCCATCTTCTGCACTCAGGTGGCATCTGTGGCAGAAGGTGTACTTAGTATGACATTTCTCCTGGAGACCTATAAATATGTTCCTTTGGCTACCTCAGATGACCAAATGGCTAAACCCTGTAGAAAGTAAATTAGGCCTTGCCAAGCTTTTCAGCCTTCTGATGGTGGGGAAGCTGGAGGAAGAGGAGGCAGGAGAACCATCAATCTCCTGCCAAATGGCTAGGGAACACCACAGCTGGAGTGGGTAGTGGATGACAACCACCCCTGCCACCCCAATCAGCTTTTCACCCAGTCGCAGCCGGTGCAGGAAAGAGCGGTGAGGCAGGGTGGGGGCGAGGCAGGGGTGAGGGGATGAAGTCGACAGACGACAAAGGAAAATATATATATATATTTTTTAAATAGCCAATTACCTTGCGCTCCCCGTATCTCCCACCCAGCGATGCTGTGAGCGCAAGGTAAGTGGTTTTCTTTTTTTTTTCTATTTTATTTTCCCTTGTCCTCGTCTGTCAACTTCACCCTTCCCGCTCTGCCCTTCCCCACTGCCCCACTGCTCTTACCTGCACCGGACGAGACTGTTTTCACCCCTTTCCCCCCAAAGAAGCCCCAATGTCTTTGAGGGTGTAGAGACTCTAAGGAGTGGACAGGAGGATGTGAGGAGGGAACATGATGACGTAAAAATTGTATTTACATTACAGAGAGTAGGCCTGTTGTAGGTAGGAATGGGTTGGGGAAGGGGTTGGATAGTGTAGTGGAGTTGGTTAGGGTTTAGGGAGAGGTGGTGCTGTTGAAGATTATGTGGGTGGGATGGGTTGGGGAAGGGGTAAGAGAGTTGTGTTGGTGTTTAGGGTTTTTGATGTCTGTTGATGGTGGTGTGCATGACTGGGATTTTACTTTTTGAAAATAAATAGTCATTTTATAGTACCAAAAGAACTCTTCATTTGTTCGTTTGAATGTTGGCCTTCCTATTTTCTAATCAATTGTACCCAGTGTGAACAATGGAAAGTCCACCTACACATTGTGAGAGTCCCACACCTGGTCCATTAAAATGAGCAAAGGAGTTCCATTGCTTTCACTGTACCTCTCGATATGAGCTCCATTCCCAGGCCACCCCCAAAGTGAGCCTTCACCCTCCTGCAATCAGTGCTGTCAATGCAACTATTCCCATTCCTCACCTTTGTGAACTGTTGTAACTTGAGCCCGCTTCTCTCTCTAAAAGCTGTGTCCTGCCCTCTGAAATCCCTACTAAGTAGTAGTAAACACAGAATAGATACAATATTACACCACCACCAAAACCAAACCTCTCCCCCCTTACGTGAGTATGGTGGCCGTCAAATCAACTTTCTTCTGAGCAGGTGTTGAGGCAGGCACTTTGCCCAGGGGATTAACCACTGACAGCCCTAATAGGCCCAAACAGGGAGCAGGCAGAGAGGATTCTGCAACTTGAATGAAGAGAATTTGAGTGGCAAACCAAAAACAGATGCCAAAATTAGTCAATTCAGTAGACAGAGTCATTTTTAGTATATCAAGTGTTCTGGATTTTTCAAAGATGAAAGTAGTCTATTAGATACCGTTATATAAATAATAAGCAAAGTATGAATTATTCTACTGTACACTGGTGTCCTCTGGCAAGGACAGGTGGCAGGGAATACAAAGTAGGCACGATATTGGGCACAGAGCCGCACAAGATCACACAGAGGGTCAGAAGGGAAAGGGGATCTAAAGGTGAAGCTCTGCACAAGGAAAAAATAGAGTTAAGTCTCAGAAAGGACAGACACTCAAGAGTCAATTTGGCATTCAGATTAACTAACACCCAGGACCGACATGCAAGATATATATTTAACAACATTAGAAATAAAGGGAATGTGGGGTAAAACACTCAGGAGCTCCACACGGTAAGACTGAAGCTCAGTATGTTCCTCACCCACAATTGCTGTTACCGATTTTAACTGCAAATACACACATATAGGCTATACATGCAAAAGCAGGGTCTGTAGAGCTGATACCTATGGTGATGTTATAAAAGTAACTCAAAGATAATAATCACAGTGGACAAGAAACACCACCTAGATTGCCCACGGACCCTGGCGATCAACCGGGATCACACAAGGTGGTAACAGCAAGGGTGTAGAACTAAATACACAGCCACAACAGACAAGGAGCTAAAGAGGAGGAACGCTTAACAGGAAAGAAGAGAAAACAAGGGCACACTTGCTGGAACAAAGGAAAAGGAAAAGAAAGCAGGCACAGGGGAAAAAGGTAAATACTGAGAGAGAGAGAGTTCAAGGGGGCACTAAAATAATGTCTGGCGCAGAATGCAAGAGAGCTGTTCAGGCAAAGCTAGTTCAGGAGTAAGGTTTAGGTACAGCTCAGGTGTCAAGGTAGCACTGCAGATAGTGCTAGTTCAGGAACAAAGGAATTAGCTACAGCTCAGGAATGATAGCAAAAGCTCTGGAATCAAAGGGTCAGACAAATAGAAACATAGCTACAATGACCAACACTGGGCTGAAGGGAACTGGGGTTTAAAAGAGCTTACTGTGTTCACATGACTCAGGTGTGAGCTTTCTAGCACTTGCCAGCCACAGGTGTGCTGAATTCCTCCACCCATCTTTGGCCTGCAGGGGTGGAGATGAAGCAGTGATCAGGGAATTTTAGGCAATGTAGTTTTTAGCAAGAGCAGACTGGCTTCCACAAAGACCCGCATGGATCACCTTTTGTCGGTCAGCATATGCAGTAGCACTTAGTAGATAGGTGTCTGGATTCGAGTATCACCTAATTTACATCCTTTTCTCTTTCTCAGTCTCAGTCTCAGCCTCGTCCATCTGCAACCAATAATAAATAAAAATGAAGACAGTCAGACTAGCTATTCTAGTAAATGCAGTACAGGTCATCATAACTATAATATACCCATGTGTAAACTCTTTGTTTTGTTAGACCAGGGACTGGTTGGACAAAATCCAATGTAACGCAATATAATAAATAACTGGTAGCTCTCCAGGCCTATGGACCTCCCTATGGAAGCCTAGGGGAGGCTGGCAAAAATGGATTAGATTAATTACAAATAATAATAAACATTATTCAGGGTTCCTAGTTCATTTGGCATAACACATGGTAAACAAATCTAACTTAGAGAAAATAAATACCTGTTGGTCCCCTCCCCACCCACCAGGGCCCATGGGACCCATATGGGAGCCAAGTGAAGTCTGGAAAAAACAATTAAATAAATTAAAAATAATAATAACCATTAACAACAGACTACAACAACCAGTCCACAAACTCCAGCACAATATAATAACAGGAGATATATGTGAAACAATGGAAAGAATACAAATATTGGTGGGCTCCTAGAGGGTTATCAAATATTCAATCTTTCCAGAAGACAGAGTCTAAAACTGTCATGAAGTAATTAATAATCAAGGACCAGAAACACACACTGGTTTTAAAAAACTGGTGGACAATCACATGGATTAGAAAAGCAGAAGGCATAAAGAACAAAGGTAAAATTTCCACTCTATAAGACACAAATTGGTTTCACAAAGTGGTGGATGAGAACATGGCTTAGGAAGTCAGAAGGCATATTGAATATTGACAAGATGACCTCCTATGAGACACACACTGGTTTCACAGAATGAAATGGTAGATGAGCTCATGGCTTGTGAAAGCAGAAGAGATGGAAAACAAATACAAGTAGGCTGCCTATGAGGCACAACCTTGTTTATGATGGTCGTGCATACTGAAAGCAAGAAGGAGCCAAACTGGAGGACAAGAGGATGAGGCTGTCAGCCCTGGCTGGAGCACTTTCTCCCCCCCATCTATCGACATACACTTTTAGGCCATCAGCAAGCCCCTAAAATATTTCTAGCACAGAAGCAGTGAGAATTGGAAATATCCATTAACAAAACATGAATGGCATCCAGCAGCCTAGTCTAAAACCACAAACCACCACAGTACAATCACAAATATGAATAAACATGCATAGAAAAGAAGAAAATATATATAAACCCAGGTCTCCACCATTTCAAAATGTCCATTTCCCTTCCACTCTCTTGACTTAATCCCCAAGATCCTGCATACCTTACTAGAAACTCAAGGACATCCAGAAACAAATGTGCTTCCTGCTCTCTCTCAAACATAAAATATTTTGGAAAGCACTGCAGTAAATGTGCTGGATTTTCCTCCAAAAATGTAAAAACCTCCAAGGGTGGGTGATGCAGCAAAACTCACTGAGAACAGGTAAGTGATGCTTTCCCTCAAAAATCCAAATCCAGAAAGATCAAGGGCTCAACAAAGAACAAGGAAGAGTCTTCAGGATCGGAAGAGGAAGTTGATAGTTGTAAGTACAATAGCTTCACAATCTATGGCACATCCACTGTAAAAAGAAATTTAAAAAAATGCATTTAGCACTAAACCATTTACCCAAATGGTCTGCTTGGGTAAAAATCTAACTAAAAATTAATAGTGAGGTGATTATCAGTACCCAGCATTAAAATATAAAACAGCTGCTCATGCTCGTTAAATCTTTCTAGCGTTGTTCCTGCCATATGTTTTGTATGCAACTAATAATATGATTTATGAATTGAATAGTTGCTTCAAATGAAGTGTACCAGTGCTAGAACTCAGTTCCTATGAGATGAATGGACAGAAGATTCTAGACCATTAAAAGGTAGCACTAAGGAACCAGGTTTTTAACTTCAGAAGGGGTCAGTGGAATTGATGGAGGGAGAGAGTTCCAGAGCTTGGGCGCCAGGTAACTAAAGGACCTGCCAACGATTCTACTTTTTTACATTTAGGGACAATGGCTAGCTTGGCTTCAGCTGATCTCAGATTCCAGGCTGGAACATATGATTTGACCAGAAACTGGAGATAGTGTGAGGCAACATCAGATAATGCCTTATAGAAGTAGGAAAGAGCTTTAAACGTGATTCTCTGCCTCACCAGGAGCCAATGCAATTTGCTCAGGCCTGATCTGATGGAAGCACATTTAGCAAGCTTCAACAATAAGCGTGCTGTAGAGTTTTGGACACTTTGAAGACTCCTAAGTTGTGACTGAAAGAGGTCAAGATAAAGGACATTACAGTAGTCCATCTGGAGATAATCATTGCTTGGATTACAGCTTTCTGAGCTAAAGCTGGCCGAAATCCTAAGATCCTCTTACAGATTTTCAGCAACCCGAAGAATTTTCCAGCTAATGCATTAATTAGGTTGTCAAAAGATAATAAGTGATGAAACCAAAAACCGATATTTTTAACTTAGGGCTTGGGAGAAGGTTGTGGACCTAAACTCTTAGACCACAAAGCAGGTGGACCAGATATTGGGCTGATTGTCAAAAATCAGTAACTCGGTCTTTCCAGCATTCAATTTTAAACAGTTATTATCTATCCAGCAGGATATGTCCGAGAGACACAAGCACAAACGGGAGACAGTATTACTGCTATTTTCAGAAAGAGTGATTATAAGCTGAGTGTCATCTGTGTATCAGCCAAGGGGTAGACATAAATGTTAAAGAGAGTTGGATTCAGGCAAGATCCCTGAGGCACTCCTTGATGCAGTCAAAGCACCTTAGAGTGAAATGGTTTGTGAAAAAACCTGAAAGGCCAGAGCCTTCAAAAAAGAGGCTAGCCAAAGCATGGCCTTGTTACCAGTGATGCATTTCCACAATCTCTCCCGCAGGATATTATGGGATACTGTGTCAAAAGCGGCATTAAGGTTAAATGTTAAGATCGCCACAGAATCACCAGAATCTAAGATCTGGAGCACTTACTTGGCAACTAACAAAAAAGCGGATTCAGTACTGTAAGATGGGTGAAAGCCAGACTGAGTACTATGAAGCTGGTCATTGCTCACAATGAAGTAAGAGAGCTGTTTATTCATGTGCTTCTCAATGATCTTGGAGAAAAAAGATAGAAGAGAAACAGGACGGTAATTTTCCAGTTTCAGCTAATCAAGCAGGGCCTTTTTCAAAAGTGGTACGACCAATGCATGTTTCCCACTTTGAGGAACACACCCAGAATCCAAAAAGAGCAATTTAACAAGTCACGCAGGACAGGCTGACACAACAGCTGAACCACAAGAGCAGTTAACAAGTTGCATAGGACAGGCTGAACCAACAAAATATTGTTTACGTGGTGTCTTTTAATGCATAATCTGGGGGATTATGCATCACTTCTGTAACACAGAATGCTGGAAATTAAGCAAAATTAAGCCAGCGCTAAGGAAATTTCATGGGGTTTACTTGTATCTTGTACTTTCCTTCTGAGTTAGAGTGCACTGTATTAATACCTTTATGTAGTCTCTGCAATAGAGTATGCTATAAAAATGTCAATAATAAACACTAGACACAAAAATAGGTGGGTTGAAAAAAATAAAGGGCCTTCTTTAGTTTTATGGATGGAGTACTCCGTTAAAAAGTGGTGGATAGGATGAGTGATGTCACAGCACCAGTGATTGTAGGACTGCCAACAGGGGAAGTATGTAAATAGTATCTATGATTAGATAAAGCTGGACTTTTGCAGAAGAGGAAATCATCTAATTTGAACTGTTGTAATATATCTGAAAGGAAGAAGCAAACCCACTTATGTGTGGTGCCTAAATTTCCCAAAGTTTTGCTGATTATCTATTTCAGGAGCATAGACCACACAGCCACACACGTTACAATGCTATTCTTTATTGTATGTGCCCTCTCTCATTCCATGCTCCTCTACATCTGTGGGAAATTGCGTCACCCATACAATCCCTCCTTTTGCTGATGCTTGACTGTCCTAATCTTTCCCAAACTTCCTGAAAAGTCACTGGGGCAGGAAGTAGTATCCCGTGTCCTGGAGGTTGTATGAGGAGAACTCTTTCCAGGAAGGTATTAGTGTCTTCTTCACTTCTTGGCATCACCCCTTCCTTACAGGAGTCTTTACGTGAGTCTGTTCTTGCCAACTCAGAGTTTGTTGAGTCAGCCGAGCTGCTCATGTTGGTGGGGGTGTTTGGATGTTCAAGTTCTTGTGTGGTTCCAGCTGACATGGCAGTTTGAGGCCTGTAGCTTGTGGTTATATTAGGTCATAGGAATATAGTGTAATGTTCTCAAAATGGAAGAAGTTCTCTGAGGTGAATGTTTTTTGTTGTTGATTGTCTCCTGGGATGTTTCCCAGACCTTGGCGTTTAGTTGCAGTTGACCTTGATGTGACTGTTGATTGAGTTGAGTCCTGAGACTATGATGACATGGAATTAGCTCTCTCTGTCCGATGGTGATTGAATTGATTCAACGGAATGTGATGAAGTGGTTCGTGAGCCTTTGAGTGTTTTTTATGGTGATAACTTCTTTGCACTCATATGTTCTTTTCCCCAGTACAGCGCCTGAAGCTGGTGAATGTTGCTTGGATCTGACAGACTCATGTTTTTTCTCATCAGTTCTAGTGACTGTTGCTGTAGTTGATGGGTACCTCTTCATATTTTATGGTCTTATCTACATTACAGTCTCATAAGATTGGCTGCTGAATCACAGTTCTCTTTCTCACATATATTTGTGTTCTGATTTCTGCTGTCCTGTGACTTTAAACTTTAATGGAATGTGTGGCACTTAACACTTCCTCTATTTTTATAGCTGCTGCGTGGCCAGGACTCTATATATTACTCTCTTCTTCTGGTAGGTGCATCGAATGACAACATTGTGTACCATGTCTTTGGTTGTGAAGTCACTTGGCTGGCCAATCTTTGTTTACTTGAGACCTTTCTTTATCACTTACCGTTACTACTTTCACAGCCTCAACTGTCTTCCTCAATTGTGCTTGCGATGTCCCTTCTTTCATGTTCTCTTCTCTTGTATTAAGGTGTGATACTTTGTCTTTGAGCAGCTCACAGGCTCTGAGCCTCTTGCCCTCTTGAGGATTCTCATTAATAATAGTGCTTTTTCAAGCTATTTCCTTTACATGCTTGGTGAAAGGAAACTCTCAAGGATCTGCGGTGGAAGTACATCCTTGTTTCATAAATGTGTTGAAAGTGCAGTGCAGTGAAAAGAAAGATCTCTGCACCTAATGTGGAGATCTCCCAATTGTAAAGTATAGGGAATTTTTCCTATACTTTATCAGATGGAGATCTCTTCCCTGAAGTAAAAACGTTTTTTAAACTTGGAAAAAGGATTAAAAAATATGTTATGTTAAATATTACTGCAAATTAATTTTATATATGTATGCGAGTATGGACTTATGATTGTCTGGGTTACGTAATAACGGGAACTCTGAACTGTACACTTGCTTCAGTGGAGGGCCACAGACCCTCCTGACACTGCCTTCCTCCTATATAGAGGATGACCATGTTTGTGACACATTATCATATATATGGTACATTGTATTGGTAGGCGTACTGTTACTTGTTACACAATATAATAATGATAAATAAAAAATTCATTATTGAAAGTGGTATACATAATTATTAACAGTACTTTAATCTTTTTAATAAAATGTAATTATTTTTAAAGTAAAACAGTTATTAAAATATTTTATAATTCAATTTAAAATATGTACTGTTTTTATATGAAATTATATTTATTTATATTTTTAATAATTTTTAATAATTTAATTTTGTGTATTATTATTTTCTATGGGGTTTATTTTAAGTCCCTACCTTTGTTATTTTCTGTGGGAGGGTGTTGCAATACCAGTGATTGGCCATGTGTGGTATTGGGCTTACTTCATCTTTGAGCTAGAGTAAGTTACTACAGTTTGGGGTTGTTTTTTTGCTGCAGTAATTTTACATTTGCAGTTTATGGATGGCAATGGGCTTTCTCTTTTGTGAGTAAGTACATGTCCCTACCTAAACTCTCCATAACCGTCTCTTAACCCCCCCTTTTCCTTACTAAAACCCTCCTCGTTAGTAGTATGCATTCCCCATTTTCCAGCCACTCCCCCATGTCCCTCTCACACTTACTATTAAAACATATCCTTATGTATGCGAATGATCCGCAGTTGCGGTGGAGATGGGGTGGAGATGTCCACACAGAGAATGATAGGAGAAGTAGAGGCAAAACTATGCACATAGGTTTGTGAATAGCATTTTGTTATGTATGGCTCTCATAGAGAGCACTAGCGATTGTTTCAGTTTCTGAATACATAACCCACTCCTATGACAAAGCAATAGTTGATAACAAAACTGGTTACCTACTGTTGTGATGACATAGCAGACCTTCCAGGCCAGGCTGACAAGGTTCTCTGTGAGCCTGCCAGCTCCCTCATTACTTCTCTGCTACTATGTAGCAGTTGAAAGCCTAGACAGATGATTTTTGGGGCCATATACAACATAACTTAGAGATGGGTAACTGGAATACGGTGATGTTTTTCACCGCAGGGTTCTGAGTGACATCACAGACAACTTGAGCCTCGCTCTCGTTGTCTATTTGATGTCAGTTAGAACCCCTCAGTGAAAAACATCCTCGTAATTCACTGTCACTGATCTATAATTCTATATGTAGTTTGTAGTACACATGCTACAAAATGCACTACAAAATGCAGTTTTGAATAGACCCCTTTGTATCTATTTCTCAGACTGGAGGTGGCTCTTCAAGGGAAGGAGTCGAGCTCCATGAAACTTTATCTTGGGGCATGGTGGTGTGGTCCAGAGCACTCTGCTAACGTCCAGAATTTGCTTGCAGAGTAGCTTTGTTTCATCTTGCTTCTCTGTTCATAGCAGACTGCATGTGGGTTTGTTTCTTATTACGCTGGCAGGAATGTCTTTAATGATGGGTGAACTCTCTGTGCCTTTCAATTTTTTGGCTATGGATTCAAATGCCTTCTATTCTTCCTGTGGTTTAGTGATTCTGAATTTATCAACCTCGACAGGATGAGAGACGGAGCTCGTCCTGCCAGAATTCAAGCCTCCCTTCTCTTTGGCAAGTGTTTAACACTCATTGGCCTTCTGTCTGCAATCGTTTAGCTGCAGCTCTCCACTGCTGACTCTTTCTTCTTCCAGAGGTTTCCACTTTGCTCTAATTCAAAGGTGTCTGCCTGCCTTCTGTGTCAATGTGCTGTTTGTACCACTCTTCCAACATGTGCCGCAAAGCTGTTTCCCACCCCCTTGTCAATTGTTTCCTGCGTTGTACTTTGTTAATCTTTAATGTTGTGCAACTTTCCTTTCCAGTCCAGCTTGTGCTGTATCGCTGCTCTCAAGTGGATTTCGTTGCTCAGAGAATGACGGAGTACACTGTCCCTTTCTTTGTTCTGCCTTAACGCACACTCTTTCTTAAGTGACCAACTGGTGTTTCGTATTAGTTTTAATTAAGCCTTTGTCACTTTGATTCTCTTGAATATTTTCCTTTGCATTTTGTATACATCAATTCATTCATGAATTAGCATTGTCATTATGTATGATTTTGACCTTAACACAATCCGAAGTGACAGCTGTGCTCTCTCTTTATTTATGTGTGTGTAATTTGATTTCTCCTTGTTGACCACCACACACCAGCTTTTCGTTTGTTGCTTCTTTTTTGCAAAGATGGATCATTTATGAAAGCAATTATGTGCCATTTTGTGCTTCTTATTTATGAAGAGGGCATGCATGCAGGACGTCCCTGTTTCTCTGTGCTCGTTGTGGACATCTGCAGCTCTTGACAGCTGCCTCACTGTTTCCATATAGGTGGTTGGCCTCAGTGCACGTGCTTTAAGTTTGTTTCCCTTCTTTGCACAGGGGCATAACAAACTGCCACCACTTGCAGTGATGAAAGCAGTTCCTGATGCTTCACTGCTTGCTTCCAAAACAGCAACCACCAGGAAATCTGGTGTCTTTGTGTCTCCATCTCTCACTGGACCTGCTCACCTCGATGGGCGATACTTGAGGCTCTGGACAGCTGTAACCAAGGCTCTGCTTTTGTTGGCCTTCAGCAGTATAGTGGGCTCTCAACACGTGTGGATTTGTTTCACCTTAGTTGCCAGTTGTTATGTTGAGGGCGTAGACCATGCAGACACAAGTGAGTTGCAATCTACTCTTTATTGTATGTGCCTCCTCTCCTACGCTGCGCCCCTACTTCTGGGAGAGTTTGCCTCCAATCATGCAATCCCGGCTACATCCCATCCCAAACTATCCTGTTCTTTCCCACACTTCTTATTCCGCCTCTGGGCAGGAAGTGGTGTCCGATGAGAGTGTGACTGTGGACTTGGGAGGACTCTGTCCTGCAGGGTCCTTGTGTAGTGTGGGAATCCAGAGGGAGTTCATGGAGGTTTAGTAACTTTAGAAAAATGTTGAAGAACAATAGTATGTGGGCTCAGATTGAATAATTGCACTCTACCTTCCTTGAATAGATTGGAATTGGTAATATAATGTGTGCAGAATGTATTGCACTGTGAAGCTAGTGAACAGAGTTTCTCTACAATGTTAGAAACCCACTGGTGACATGAGGATATGGGTGGGTAGTTGATAATGATTGTTGACTCCAAAGACACTGCTTGCTTAAAAACTGAATCAAGAAGAGGAGATTGAAAGATTTTGGAACCTCACTTGTGCCTGGGGAACAGCTTACATTTAGGGATGCGTGTAATTTGTATTACATAACTGTAGTATCACATAGACCCCGGTTATTGGCCGACTAGTATCTTGTGTGGTTTCCTGTTTTCCTTTTGATTATGTCAGTTGCATTGCTTTCTCTGAGTAGACTTTGTTGAAGCAGACATGCCTGGCAGGAACTAGGAAATAGGTTTGTGCAGTGTGCGCTGTACTAACAACATTCGCCATTCGCATTACAAGAAATGAATGAACACACACATCTTTCACGCCGTGAATTTATTTCTTTAGCAAAAATCAGGTTAGAGCACAGTTTCAATTGGACTGATAGATAGCCCTATGCACAGTTTAAGAAAATGTAACAAGTTAATTCCGCTTTACTCTTTTTTAAGTTAGAAGGTAGAAGCATCATAGAGAAGAGTAGTTGAACCCAGAAACTGTTTCCTCTTCCTGCCATCTATACACCTCCCTTGTATGTATTATTTTGGATTTGGATACTGGAGGGAAATCATCACACACCAACACCCCTTTTTGGCATCATCCCTTCATTATTTAGAAAAACCAAATAATGCTTGTTCTTTGGATTACATTGGTATTTGATGATCTGATATTTGAGAGGTATATTATCACTCACTCACAGATGTTTTTGCTCTCTTTGTGGTACTTGTTTTAGTTTATTGCTGGAGGAGTTGGGAAGTGGGAATGCCGGCAAGGCAGGGTCGGGGAAGGCCCACGTTGTGATTGAGGCACAATCCTTGCTGCTCCAGGGCATCAGAACATGTGGCACAAACATATGGGAAATAAGAGATTAAGGGAAGTAAAGCAGTGGGATATCCGACTTACATATGAACTCTAAACTCCAACTGTGACAAGGAGACCAAAATATTCACATGACTGTACTGAAGTTGTGATGAAATCACACAGCCAAGGAACTGAAGGGCAAGATGCACAAAGGTTTTTAAGCCCTCTGATTTGGTAAAATACAGGGGTTGCGTTTGCAGAGTGGGGGAGAAAGGGGGCATGGCCTGCTATCAGAACTCAACAATCCTGCTGTGTGGGACTTACTGGAGGTAATAGGAGGGCTAGTTGGCCCCAAGGACGTCCTTGGGGGCCAACTACCCCTCTTGTTGCTTCCAGTATGTACCACACAGAAGGATTGCTGAGAAGTTGTCAGAGGGCATGCCCCCTTTCTCCACCATTCTGCAAATGTGCCTCTCAGTGCACTACTAGTTGGGGGATAAAGTCCCCTTGGCTCCAGAGGGACCTTGGGGGCAAGAAGCCCTCCTGGTACCTCCTGTAAGTCGTACACAGCGGAATTCCTGAGAGCTGGTTGGAGGCTCAGCCCCCTTTCTCCACGACTCTAAATACTTGACTGCTTGTTAAAAAACCTTAGAAATTCACAAAAAAAAACAGAGGTTACAAGGGCGTTATATTTAGCAAATAGAATTAAAAAAACCTTAGAAATTCACTAAAAAAACAAAGGTTACAGGGACGTTATAGTTATGAAATGGAATTTAAAAAACCTTAGAAATTCACAGAAAAAAACAATGGTTACAGGGATGTTATAGTTAGGAATTAGCATTTAAAAAACCTTAGAAATTCACTGAAAAAAAACACAGTTTTCAGGGACATTATAGTTAGGAATTAGCATTTAAAAAACCTTAGAAATTCATGGAAAAAAACAAAGGTCACAGAGGGCCCGATTCACAAAAGTAATCTGAGACAAATTCCTAACTTTACGACTTTCGGTATTCACAGAAGGCAATTAGGAGTACTAAAGTTAGGATTTTGTCTCAGTTAAACTTAAGTTTGTCTTAAGTTAAACTGAAGACCAAAACTTAAGATTGACTGAGACAAAATCCTAACTTTAGTACTCCTAAATGCCTTCTGTGAATACCGAAAGTCGTAAAGTTAGGATTTTGTCTCAGATTACTTTTGTGAATCGGGCCCAGGGATGTTATAGTGAGGCTGATATTTCACTCGTACAAAACCAGAGAAATTCAGCTGTTATAGTTAGCTGAGCTAACTATAACTCTCGCCCCCGCAATGCATTGCTGATGTCATCACATATTACATCACTCATGACACTGGCTCCCCGTGGAGAAAAGAGTCCATTTCAAAATCCTCACTCATGCCTACAAATGCCTACACAATAACGGACCCAAATACCTCAACGACAGAATCAACTTCCACGTACCCAAAAGAAACCTCCGATCTTCCAACCTCACACTGGCCGAAACCCCGCGCATCCACAGAGCCAGAGCAGGCGGAAGATCCTTCTCCCACATTGCAGCCAAGACCTGGAATGAGTTACCGGCAGACATCAGACGTGCCCCCTCCCTGAACACCTTCAGGAAGACCCTCAAGACCTGGCTCTTCGGCTAAACAGATCTGCGGACCCCCCTCAGCGCCTTGAGACCCTCACGGGTGAGTAGCGCACTTACAATTCCCTGATTGATTGATTGATTGACATGGTCTGTGACATCACTGATCACATCTCAAATGACATCAGTGATGTCACTGACCATGTCATGAGTGATGTAATATGTGAAATCATCGGCAGTGCATTGCGTGGTTGCGAGTTATAGTTAGTTCAGCTAACTATAACGGCTTAATTTCTCTGATTTTGTACGAGTGAAATGTCAGCCTAACTATGAAGTCTCTGTAACCTTTGTTTTTTTCCGTGATTTATACATATATAGCTTAAGGGCAAAAGAAAAACCTGGTCTACATGCAAGAAATACTCAAAGCGAGAGTGAATGCGCGTCCTGATTTCACCAATTCAAGAATTGAATCGTATAAATATGTTAGAAAATTAAAGGTCCTCAAATACCAGCAGATAAAACCTAAAAAGAAACTCAACAGTGAAGCGCCAACACAATCTAAACCTTCCACATTCAAAATCTCAGATGTCCTTGAGTTGATTAACATCCATGATTTGGCCATGGTGGACTTAATAAATGTTCCGAACAATAATGGAAGAATATTAATCAATAGGGATGATGAGCTGAGAACACAGGAATAGAAAAGCACACCACCTGGGAACACTTTGAAAGATATGGGTTTTGTAACTGACCATCAAGTGGAAAGTGATCTATAACCGCAAAGTAGATTTTGTCCCCAACCACCCCCTGGGAACCGGATTGATCTGTTCCAAGAATTGGTCATGGAGGATTTAAACGAGCTCCGAAATAAATGGCAAAATAATCCCAACAAGAGCAATTTTTCCCAAAAGGATTGGAAAGATATCAATGAATTAAGAAATAATATGTCATTGATCATAAAACCCTCAGATAAGGGGTAAATATTGTTGTGATGGCCAGAAAAAAAGGTTAGAAGACAATTGAGCAACACTGTTCACTATACCTGCCTCAAGGTTAATCCTATGGGAAAACTGGAGAATGAGTATCACTTGAAATTGAAATCATGGTATGACTCAAGTCTCTTAGACTGGGAGGAGTATCAATATCTAAAAGTGGAGAAAACGAGGACTGCCACTATTTACCTCCTGCCAAAAATACACAAGTGTATCCTGATTCCACCAGGGAGACCTACAGTGAGCTCAGTTGGATCGCTATTGGAAAACAGCTCTAGATACCTGGATTTGTTTCTGTAGGAGTATGTAACCGTCCTTCCATCATATCTAAACGATAGCACGGATTTCCTGAGAAAATTGGATCGCATTCCATAGAAACAGGAATATATAATGGTGACGTTAGACGTTGTCTCATTGTATGTGTCCACTGAACATGGTAAAGGAATTCAGGCATGTGAGAATTTCTCGAGGGACTGGCCAGTAGAATGGTTTGACCATGTGCAAATGCTACTGGAAATATTGAGATACTGCCTTACCCACAATGTTTTCATGTTCAATGGTAAATATTACCTACAGCAGCAGGGTACGGCCATGGGCACCTCCTTTGCCCTCACCTACACAAACTTGTTCATGGGTGGTGGGAGAAGGAGGTGGCCTGGGCCAAAGAAAACAAGGGGTTCACCAGGAAAATTGCATTGTGGACCCGGTTCATTGATAATTTATTCATCTTGTGGGAAAACAATGAAGATGAATTGAATGTCTTTTTAGAGAAACTTAATCGCAATGATCTTAACTTATGGTCTACACATACGCAGAGTTGTCTGCATTGTAACTTTCTGGTTGTGGAATTGGACATAATCGGTGCTACATTGACAACAGGGATTCACAGAAAACAAACAGCTACCAATTCCTTACTACATACTAAAAGTGGTCATCCAGATGCCCTGAAATGGAGCATACCATACAGCCAAATGTTAAGAGCTAAGAGAATATACTCCACAGTGGAATTGTATGACAAAGAAGTATGTGGTATGGTCAAATGTTTTTTTGGATGGAGGTATCCTAAAAATGTATTAGAAGATGCCAAGAAGAGAGTCAATGAGAAAACAAGGGAGCAACTATTGTATTCACAGAATAACAGCTCAAATGAAAAAGATCATGAAGTGAAAAGGTTGTTTTTACAATACAATATGGCGCAACCAAGTATTAAGAGGATCTTGCTAAAGAACTGGCACATCCTGAAGAAGGATGAACATCTTAGTGATATTTTGGAGATGGGTCCACGGATAATCTCAAAGAAAGCAACATTTCTGGGTGATATTTTAGTATCTAGTCACTATGACTCTAAGAAAGAACAGAAGAATTGGCTCTCTATAAACATGGAAGGTTTTGTAAAATGCAGCTCTTGTAAGGCAAGTAAATACCGATCAAATTACAGGAGTTGTGAAGGCCATGAGGTGATTATCAAGGTCAGAATCACATGTAATATGGACTCTGTCATTTATATTCTCAAATGTGGATGTGAAAAGTTGTACGTGGGCAGCAATATTAATAAGTTGAAAGTAAGAATTTTACAGCACATACGAGCTATAAAATTGTGACAAGAATTACCCCATGGCCTGTCATTTTGAACAGTTTCACAATCGGTCTTTGGCATCTTTCAGTTATTGTGGTATCAAGCATAATCAAGCTCACCCAAGGGGAGGTGATCGAGAAAAGGAACTGCGGAAGCAAAAATCATGACTAATACTGTCATGGGGAATGGAGATACCTTGGGTCCATAACACTGATGCTGAACTGTATGTCCATTTGTAATTACGAGGCTGATTGAAACCCCTGTGTTTTAAACAAGAGACTGTGTTGTATGAGAATAACCTTGTTATTCGGAAATTGCGTTAAGCACCCTGTATCTCTTTTTGGCATACTGTTTTCATCTCAATAACCACTATCTTTCCCCCCTCTCTCACCCCGCTTCCCCCCTCTCTCTTCCCCCCTCAAGTCCTCCTTTTCACATGATCAGATGTAAGGCATATTGCATGAATGTGTGATCTTGAGGGGTACTGGAATGATCAAGGATAAGCACAGGGTATTGGTGTAAAATGGAAACGCTCTTCTAAGAGTTGCTTAGGATATTACGCATGATGTACTTGTCAGGTCTAAAAGATGCCAAGCACAGCGCACTTTGTTAATATTACACTTTATAGATTTATTGAACTTTATTTATAATTAGAATGTATGATTTTTCATCACGCACTTCATGGATGGTCGGCCACTGTTGCTGACCTTCATATTTTTATGAGTTACTCAGTACCCTCTAGAACCTTGGAAGATCTAGTATTGTAGAATCTGCTGCGATCAAGCACTGTGCACTTTAAGAGCAGTATGCACTTTAATTATTTGCATCACATTATGAAGCATCACGCACTTTATGGTATCTTAATGTGCGATGAAGTCACACACAAATACGGTCTTTTTAATTTCATAGTATTACAGAACATTTGGGAAGATCAAGTATTGTTGGATTTCTAAGTATTATGTGCTGTGCGCTTTATAAGCACTATGCACCTTAAATACTTGAATTATGTTATGATGCACTGCGCACCTTACATGAATCAAATGTGCGATGGATTTGGATGTTCCCATATTAAATGTTGACTTTTCAATTCATATTCTATTCCATAACATCTGGGAAGAACTGGAATTGCAAGAACCCTCAGGAACCAGCACTGTGCATTTTATAAGCAATATGGACTTTTGAGTATTTGAATCATTATGATGCACCTCGACTTTAGAGTGACTAAATGTGTGATGGATTCATATATTCACATATTAAATGCTGACTTTATGAATCATACAATATTCCATAACATCTGAGAAGAACAAGAACCACAAGAACCCTCATGGGACAAGCACTGTGCACTTTACAAATGATATAACTTTTGTGAGCATTTGAATCATATTACGATTCATTGCGCACTTTAATTTAACTTTAGGCGCAATAGAATCTTCCATTAACTGCTATCAGTATATGGGGCACTTTATGAAATGGAGGTCTTGGTATGGGACTACAGCTTAAGGTAACACGTTTATGTATCTTGTGTCCAGATGCCTAAATATAGGATTGTATGTCTGAAGAAGCATTGTACACTTAAATGTCAATAATGAATCTTCAATATTGGAATTGGAAAAATCCTTAAAGGCAGTTCTATTTTAGCTTATGCAAATAGCACTTTATGATTAAGAAGGTTTTGGGATGATAATGGCTTGTCTTTAACAAAAGAACTTGTGTGTCCAAGAATTGCACCCTAAATTAATTTAGCCATAATAGCTATGTTAAGATAGAGAACTTGGAAGATAAACAGATCTTGGAGTTACTTGAATTTGAATGTGCATTGACAAAAATATGGTGGACACAATTTGCCAACATAGAATAAGTAGGTTTTTTGCTCTAGGGTATAGGGGTCATCAGGTGGAAAAAGGACTAGTAATAAACTGCTTTGCACTGCAATGTCTGTTAGACCCATTTGAAGTCGTCAGCCAAAACGCGTTGGTCGTTTTACTTTTAATTATTCAGTGTCATTGGAATGTTTTGGTGTTCGCACAATAAAAAAGAAATTGAATAAATACCTCCTGGACGCTGAGAATATGTGCTGTGTGGCTGAATTGGTGGTTTGGGAAGTGAACGCAGCGATGGAGCATATATATATATATATATATATATATATATATATATATATATATATATATACATATACATATATATATATATATATATATATATATATATATATATAGTTGCAAGCTTGCCCACCACTTCACATCAATTCGGAATAAGGCAAGAGTAGACCCATATTTGTTGCAGTGATTTTTAATCAGCAATCACCATGTACGCCATGACGCGTTTTCGGCCGGAAGAGACGGCCTTGATCACATGTCAGTGTCTGGGTCGGGATTACCTCTATTTAAAGTGCAAATGCAGATAGATAGCAGCAATAGACATAGTAAACATACTACATATTCATTTTACAGCATAATGCGTAAAATCATATAAAATACGAGTATAGAAATTCTACTAGGATATCAAATCACTGTAAAATACATAAATCGAAAACACACATGATTAAAAATATATAATGATAGAGGGATACGTTTTTGTATAAATACATACGCATAACCCCTAATTCATGCATGTGTACATATCCTAGCTATGGGTCAACGTCAATTTTGCTGCTCTAAATGGTTAAAAGTGACAAAGTGCTTGGATTATAACCCCCCAACATCCTGATGTGCGAGTCCCTCGTAAAATCCTAATATGTGCAAAAAAGTGCTAAATAAGTGCAAAATGAATCCATGTGTGCAAAAAAGTATGCTAGCAGCCAAATAGGTTTCCTAGTACCTTGCGAAACCTATACCAAGATTGCAGACAAAATAACAAGACATAATACATATTCAAAAGGAGATAAAACCAATAGGCTGATAAATGAGATGATCAAAAGGTTGATTCCCACAAATGAATATACAATATAAAAATTGTTGTAAAATCATTCCAACCTAAAATCCCAAATAAATTAACTAAAAAGCTCCTGGTGTTATAAAAAAGATGATTAAACATTTCATTTTGGTCAAACTCAAGATTAAAAATAGTGACTCATACGTGTAAATGAAGCCCTATTGACTTAATGTCTCTGACAAATACAACTTGTAACTCATATCTGGAGGCCATCTCAACCCTACCGAATAAGTAAAATGTATGGATATATAAGGGGAGAAGAGGAACCCATGTCCAAACCAATAATCGGTCCAGACAGGCCCCCATGATCAATAACCACATCGATATTAAAAAATATATAAACATTTAAATGGATATTCAGTGGAAATAATCATAGGTAGGTATACATGTCCTCGCTGGTATTCAAACCCCCCGGCTGCTTGGTATCCAGTTCTAAAATATATCTTGTTTCCAAACACCGGAGTCTAGCTTCCCTATTACCTCCTCTCTTATCAACCGGCACTGAGTCCAACACATAATATTTAAGGTGTTTAAGGCTACTTTGATGATGTTCCTTAAAGTGCCTAGCCACAGGGTAATTGGGGTCGCTATTGGTGATGGCACGTGTATGCTGCAAAATTCTTTTATGCACCGCAAGTTTAGTGCTGCCAATGTACATTAAATTACAGCTGCATATTAGTGCGTACACAGCAAATTCAGTTTTACATGACAGGTATTTTTTAATAGGATGTGATTTCGGGCTAAATGGCGTTTGATAGGTCTTGGTATTAATTCCAAATTGACACGCCTTGCAATTGGCACATTTGTAAAATCCTGTTCTGGGCATAAGCCATGTTCTAGAGTCTGCATCCTCAGGGTTATTTTTCACTAATGCATTACCCATAGTAGCAGTTTTTCTAAAGGTGATAGCAGGTTTTTTAGGCATTGCTGCACCTATAATGGGATCCCCCAATATTATTGGCCAATTGCGACGTATAATTGCCCTTATCTGTCCTTCCTGTCTGGAATACCCCAGTATCAACCTGGTCGGTTCTATAGATGTTATATCCATTACTTCCTTGGATTTGGGTTTGTATAGGAGCAAATCCTGCCTGGCCCTACATTTGGATTTTGATATTGCAGCTTCAATGGCTTTGGTTTTATATCCTCTCTGGAGGAATCTGTTTTTACACTCATGTTGTTTAACTTGAGTGTCATGATCCTCACTGCAGATTCTCCTTATTCTAAGCATCTCCCCATAGGGGATGCTGTGTATAAGATGCGACGGATGTGCACTAGTTGCATGCAATATTGAATTGCCAGCTGTGGGTTTTCTGTACAGTGATGTTGCTAGGCCATTATGGGAAATGTATACCTCTGTATCAAGAAATGTAATGGTTTCACAGCTGATGTTGTATGTGAACTTTAAATTTAAGTTATTGATATTGATATCCGATAAAATCATGTGCACTTTGTATTGACCCATTCCAGACAACAAAGAGATCATCAATGAATCGTAGCCAAACAATTATGTTATTAGAGAAAATGTAAGCATATTGTTTCATGAGGACCAGCTCCTCCCACCATCCCATAAAGAGACAGGCATAGCTAGGAGAAGCTGGCCCCATTGCTACACCTTGTATTTGTTGGTATACTTGGTTTTTATAAAGAAACAGATTATTCTCCAGACTAAATTTCAATAAGTCTATCAACATCTGATTATGTTTGGCATATCTCATTGGTCTGTTAGCCAAGAAATGGTCCACTGCTTTGACCCCATCGCTGTTTCTTATACAAGTGTACAAGGCTGTGACATCCAGGGCTATAAGATAATAGCCCTCCTGCCAACTGATTTTTTAAATTTTTCTGATAAAGTCACTAGTGTCTTGCACATATGAGTTGAGATTCTTCACGTGATTTTGTAAAAATGAGTCAATATAAATGGACATATTCTCTAAAGGTCCATCACAGGCTGAAATAATAGGCCTGCCTGGTGGTTTTACAACTGATTTGTGAACCTTAGGAACAAAGTATAACAAGGGGATAGTCGGGTTTTCCTTTTTGAGGTACTTATATTCCTGTAGGTTCAAAAGGCCCAGACTCTTCCATGCCAACAGTTTTCCAAAGAAATTGTTCTGTGCTTGATTAAACTTCTGCATGGAGCTTTTACAGTAGCAGTCCACATCATTCAATTGTTTTGCTGCTTCCTCTGTGTAATCTTTTAGTGGCCATAACACTACATTTCCCCCTTTGTCCGCTTTTCTCACTACAACCTGCTTGTTCTTGTTAATTTTATCCATCAGTTGTTTATATTTCCGTTCTTGATTGTGAATTTTACTTTTGGTTTTGTTGGTCTCCACATATAGTTGTTTAATTTCCGCCACCACATGCTCATTGAACAGATCTAGGGAGTCGCGAGGCATGATGGGTATGAATCTAGATTTTTCCTTGAAGCTTGTGATAGGTTTTGCACAAGTATCATAACTGGGGAGAGAAGATCTTGCGTTACGAGTTCCGGATATTCTCCTTCATCTGTGTTGGGGCCTATCACTCACTGGCACCTTCATTGCCCAAATTGTGTAACTCCTTAAGTGCTCCAAGATCTGCCACTGTTAGACTGCATTCTTCAGTCCCTGCTGTCAGTAGATGCCGTTCATTTGTAGCCTCCAACATCCCTTGTGATCTTGCCTTCAACTTGTGGAACTTTTGGAGTTTCAGTTTCCTGACAAACTTATAAACATCCGCACGTGTGTTTGTATAGTCGAAGTTGGTCGCGGGGCAATATGACAGTCCTAGTGAGAGGATCCGTTGTTCTGATGAATCAAGGTGAATGTCTGTTAAATTAATAATAGTGTTGTTGGTATTAAATGCTCCATCTGATTCAGTGGCCCCTTGGTTGTAGGAGCAAGGTTCTATTTCCTCCTCCATTGCCCCCGTCCTCTCACTTGTCTTGCATTTCCGCTGTTGCCACCTTTCTCTGGCAACCCTTCTTCATTGCCGCCTGCTCTTTGTCCTTCGTTTTTTGACGGTTTAGCAGCCCGAGGCCTGAGTGTTTCCCTGCGGCTTCTTCTCAAATAGTCCACTTCATCTCCCAGGGATGGTTTTGTTGCTCCCGGGATTGGCCTACCCCTCATGTTTTCTGCCTCTGTTTCACTCTTGATGGCAGAGCTGAGGTCAGATGCTGACGTTGATGTCGCTCCTCCCTGTTCCTCATGGCGCTCCTGTTGATATCTATTGCCCCTAGTTGGTTTAGCCCTGAAAGCATCATATTTATATGCAAACGTAAATATTTGTCCGTTGGCGTAGTCGTCTTTGTCTCTTTGGAATTTATAAGTTTTCCTATGTTTTATCTTTTCTTCTTCCTTGTTAAGCCTAAATGTCATCTCCTCTTGATATTTGTTCCTTTGTTGTATGTCCCCTTGTTGTTCTATTTCTGCACTTAGATCCTCAATTTTGCTTTGTAGCTCTACCCGGTCCACCTCCGCGTACTTCACAAGAATCTGTACTAGTCTGCGAGAGGAGTCGAGGTTGCATTCAGCCCACTCTGACATCATACGTGGGTTAGGGGTATCATAACTGGGGGCTAACATGATTCTGAGCCCCCTCGGTATCCTACCGACATCCAAGTACTTCTGGAGGGATTTAGCCTCCCACCATTTTGCAGTTTCTTGTCTCATTAGTTTCTCTAGTGTACGATAATTTTCCTTAAGTCCTTTGGTTGCCGTCATTGTATCCACGGCCCCATGCTCATTAGGCTGCTGCCTCTGAGGAGGATTGTCCATAAACATTTCCTCCGCTGCAGACTCGCGATTTCTCAGCGCTGCGGCTGACATGGTGATTGCTGATAAGTGCTAGAATTGTTTGCTTTGCTTACAGTCCCCAGTCCGAATGTCCCCAGGGCTGAAGGCCAAAGCTAACACCTCCCCACCTGTGCAAAAGTTGTTACGCTATGAACGGTACCTTTTTCCCGATGGGCGTCCGCAGGAACAGTCTCTGACGCTGCTGAGCGGCTCGGCCGAGCGGCTGCTGGCGTGTCCAAGAATTGCACCCCTGTAAACGACACCTTCGGCTGCTTTAATCCTTTCTTTCACTTTTCCTCCTTGCGTATGCACAGGGGGCTCCGTAGATTCCCGACCCGGAAATATTAGGATAGACTTCCGGGACTTCCGCGACTCCGATGCCGTCCACTGACAACGTCGTATGCTGAGGCGTCCGGAAGAATGAGACCACCAACCACGGAGCCAACTTACGGGGAGGGGGTCCACAGAAACCGAAGGAAGTCAATCCGGTAACAATAGTTGCAAGCTTGCCCACCACTTCACATCAATTCAGAATAAGGCAAGAGTAGATCCATATTTGTTGCAGTGATATTTAATCAGCAATCACCATGTCGCCATGACGCGTTTCGGCCGGAAGAGACGGCCTTGATCACATGTCAGCGTCTGGGGCGGGATTACCTCTATTTAAAGTGCAAATGCAGATAGATAGCAGCAATAGACATAGTAAACATACTACATATTCATTTTACAGCATAATGCGTAAAATCATATAAAATACGAGTATAGAAATTCTACTAGGATATCAAATCACTGTAAAATACATAAATCGAAAACACACATGATTAAAAATATATAATGATAGAGGGATAAGTTTTTGTATATATATACATATATATACACATATATGTATATTATCTACTGGCGGTCGCCAGTAGATAGTTATAGTTAGGACCTATTTTCCATAGGAAATCCACGACATTCTATTTGAAATAACTCTTGCGTCGGTTGACGAATCTTCGCGAAATTTTCAAACTTTATGGCCCGCTCCGGTCCGCTCCTACCCTGAAAGTCTCAGGGTGATTCGTCAAGCGGGGCCGAGAAAAGGGGGTCCCAAAACGTGTTTTCCCCATTCATTTTCCCATAGGAAACTTTAGACACGGCTACAGCCCGAACTGCTGAACGGAATTACACCAAATTTGGCAAAGAGGTAGTTCTTGGTTCAGAAAGAACCCTTTTTGTTAAATGGTGTAAATCCGTTCAGTAGTTGCTGAGAAAATCATAAAAGTACATATATATCTATGGCCGCGTCGGATTCGCGCACCCTCCCGATCACGAGCTGTCTGCTAATTGGCTGTCAACACTCCAAACCAGGAAGTGTTGGCAGCCATCTTGTTCCTCGGTAGAACCAAGGAACAAGAAAGCAGTAAAAAAGCATGTTAGCTGCTCCCCGTGTGGAAAAGCAATGCCGGCTCCCTTAGGACACGGGGAGCCAGGCGGGACTGTGGGGGTTTGGGGACCCCCCACAGTCCCCAACCAGAGGCCAGGCCCCGGGGGATGGGGTCCCCGGGGCCATAAGTGGCCCGGGAGGAGGCCACGCGGCCCCCTCCCCAGAAATTATTAAAAAAAAAAAATGCCTGCCCCGGGGATGGGGTCCCGGGGCAAAAGCAGGCCTGAGGAGGGGGCCACGCAGCCCCCTCCTTAAAAGGAATGTTAAAGTGTGGCCATGCCCTGGGGATGGGGTCCCCGGGGCAGTTTTCGGCCAGGGGAGGGGAGCCACGCGGCCCCCTTCCAGTTTAATTTTAATAAAAAAAAAAAGGGGTAAGGCCCTGGGGGATGGGGTCCCCAGGGCCCAAAATAAGAAAAGGAAGGGGGCCACACAGCCCCCTTCAGGAAAAAAAACAAAACGATCAGCCCGCAGGCCCCGCCCCCTTCCTTCACCACTCTGCAAACGCGCCCCCTGGTGCGTTTGCAGATGAGGAAGTAATTCCCCTTGAATACTGGGGGTCCCTGAGGGCCAACTAGCCACCAGGAACCTCCGAGTACGCGCCAGGGCTGCGTTGCAGAGAGGTGTACAGAGGCCACGCCCCTTATACACCTCTCTGCAACGCAGCTCTGTGGCGCTTTAGAAGGTACATGGTGGGCTAGTTGGCCCCAGGAACCTCAGGATTCAAGGGACTTAATCCCAACCTAAAACGCGCCACGGGCGCGTTTGCACAGTGGTGAAGGGAGGGGGCGGGGCTTCCAGGTGACATGTGTGCAAACAGGCCCCGTGGAACGTTTTAAGATGGGAATTCAATCCCCTTCAATCCTGAGGGTCCCTGGGGGCCAACTAGCCCAACAGGTACATCCAGAAAGCACCACAGAGCTGCGTTGCAGAGAGGTGTAAAAGGAGTGTGGCCTCTCTACACGTCTCCTGCAACGCAGCCCCTGGCGCATACTGGAGGTTCCTGGTGGGCTAGTTGGCCCTAGGGACCCTCATGATTCAAGGGACTTAATCCCCAACTCAAAACGCGCCACGCAGGCGCGTTGCACAGATGTCACCTCAGGCCCCGCCCCCTACCTTCACCATTGTGCAAATATTCCTCTAAAATCTGCCGAACTACGAATTCGGATTTACTCACCTGTTATCAGGAGAGACCTCAGTGCTGCATCTTTCAGCCCAGTACTAATCCTGAAAAGTAATTTTAACCGTACTTACCAGTAACTTGAATTTCCTTCCATAGGATATCATTGCCTGCTTTTTGCTGAAAAAGTTTCTAAGTGTTGATTTTGAAACACAAATATTCCTCTAAAATCAGCCGAAATACGAATTCCGATTTACTCACCTGTTATCAGGAGAGACCTCAGTGCTGTATCTTTCAGCCCAGTACTGGTCCTGAAAAGTAATTTTAACCGTACTTACCAGTAACTTGAATTTCCTTCCATAGGCTAACATTGACTGGTTTCACTTGGAAATTCTTCTAAGTGTGGAGTTTTGGAACTTTAAAATATTCCTCTAAAATCAGCCGAAATACGAATTCCGATTTACTCACCTGTTATCAGGAGAGACCTCAGTGCTGCATCTTTCAGCCCAGTACTGATCCTCCAAAGTAATTTTAACCGTACTTACCAGTAACTTGAATTTCCTTCCATAGGATATCATTGTCTGCTTTTTGCTGAAAAGTTTCTAAGTGTTGATTTTTGAAACATACAAATATTCCTCTAAAATCAGCCGAAATACAAATTCTGATTTACTCACCTGTTATCAGGAGAGACCTCAGTGCTGTATCTTTCAGCCCAGTACTGGTCCTGAAAAGTAATTTTAACCGTACTTACCAGTAACTTGAATTTCCTTCCATAGGCTAACATTGACTGGTTTCACTTGGAAATTCTTCTAAGTGTGGAGTTTTGGAACTTTAAAATATTCCTCTAAAATCAGCTGAAATACGAATTCCGATTTACTCACCTGTTATCAGGAGAGACCTCAGTGCTGCATCTTTTAGCCCAGCACTGACCCTGAAAAGTAATTTTAACCGTACTTACCAGTAACTTATATTTTCTTCCATAGGAATCCATTGTCTGGTTTTCAGCTGAAAAGTTTCTGTGTCGATTTTCACAAACTACAAATATTCCTTAAAAATCGCCTGTATGACTTCAACGCATTCTTTCAACTGTTTACAGGAGATGCACCAGTGCTGGATCCAGGATCCAACACTGAGTAAGAAAAAGTAACGATAACAGTTTTTACCTGCTAAGTGAATTTCCTTCCATAGGATAACATTGGTGATTCTATGAGAAAAGTTTCTAAGTGTCAACTTTTAAAATACAATAATATTCCTTAAAAATCACTACTGTAACCAAAACGCTTTTACTCAACTGTTTACAGGAGATGTCCCAGGACTGAATCTAGGATCCAGTCCTGTGGTTAGAAAAGTAATCCATAAAGTAACTAATTGCATTTAACTAGAAATTCACATTGAGCTGAATGTTGCATTGTGTTTGAAAATGTGTTGCCCATTGCAACAACTGTAACTACTGTACTTAAAAGTCTATTGCCTATGTGCAAAGTATTTAAACTAAAGTAATTCATTCTGAGAAAGTATTTTTGTAATGTATAATGTAATTACAATGTAATTTAAAAAATAAAATATGTAATAAAAAATGTTTCTAAAAATGTAGTAAATCAGTATGAAAAAAATAAATATAACAATTAATACATTTAAAAATTGTCATTTACAAAACCTTTGAAATTCACTGAAAAAACCGTAGGTTTCAGACATGTTATAGTTAGGAATTAGCATTTAAAAAACCTTTGAAATTCACTGAAAAAACCATAGGTTTCAGACACGTTATAGTTAGAAATTAGCATTTAAAAAACCTTTGAAATTCACTGAAAAAACCATAGGTTTCAGGCACGTTATAGTTAGAAATTTGCATTTAAAAACCTTAGAAATTCACTGAAAAACCATAAGGTTTTAGGGACAGTTATAGTTAGTTGGACATTGCACTCGTACAAAACCCGTGAAATTCCCCCGTTATAGTTAGTTCAGGTAACTATAACTCGCGCCCCCATAATGCACTGCTGATGACGTCACATATTACATCACTCATGACATGGTCAGTGACATCACTGATGACATCACTGATGACATCTCAAATGACATCACTGATGACATCACTGATGACATCATCCAGTGACTGTGTGTTTGTGTAAAGTTTAAATATATTTAATATATATAGGGAAAGGCGTATTGAAGAATGAGTGGGTGTATAAGTGTCTGAATGGATGATTTAGTAGGTGCGTGACTGAGTCTATAAGTGAGTGATTAAACGTATCTTACTGGATGCATGGGTGAGTGACTAAACTGTGTGAATGTCTGTATCCGTCTGTCTGTTGTTGTGTAAGCAGCTGCATGGGTTTCTGACTAGCTAAATGAGTGTCTACATACATATATAGATCCGGAGACCCAGGGCTGTGCTTCGCGGCGGTCCTGGATGGGCCCGGCAGCCCAGTCATACACAAACCACTTCCCCTCATACAGACATGACCAGGACACTCCGGGCTTCTGAAATAATTTATTCAGCTTGATGCCTCCTCACCAACGCGTTTTGGCTTTCGCCTTTCTCACGGTGTGGTATGAGAGCCGACATAACCCAATACATACACGAAATAATAACATAAATGACGGACTACAAACGTGTGTGTGGTATCAGGAGAGTTGCAAGTTGTGGGCGCCATCTTAACACGCATAATACTGTTAAGTCTATTCGAACAAAACAACACAACTTAAGTTGATTTTGCTCTATTCTATTACAGGTTTCTCAGATTACTGAATAGAATCTTTAATCCAAATTATATTTATAAATATTGTTTGGCATATAATCACCCAACATTCATGTAATCTACTATGGCGCCAGTCCAGCATAACCAAAGTATATACAGCATTCCAGTTCTTGAGGGCATTTAGACCATGATATGTATTTCGCCTGAATGGGCTGTAGTAACAACACAAATTAGTTCTGTACAGTTCGTATTAAGTGTATTCTTTTTAAAAAATGTACTGAATATTTTGCATGATAAGTGAAAATATATAGAATATTTTACATTGTAAGTAAAATGGTAAAAACGGAAAAGACGGTGTCTCGCCCAAGAGGGCTAAGCTTGAAATATTCATTGCGAAACGGAACTCACTAACGTGTTCTTCGCCCTTGAACTGGAAAGTTACGTACCAAATGGAAGAGGTGGACAACCACATTGTGATGTGGACCAGGTTTATAGATTACATTTTTATGATTTAGAAGGGAGATGAAAATGCAACTGCATTGTTTGTAAATAATCTATATGTGAATGTTCATAATTTCCATCTCACAGCACATATGAGTAGAAATGTGTTAGTGTTTTTAGATGGTGAGATTGCAGTTCAAAATAATATACTTACTATGAAATTACATCACATGGAGACTGCAGGAAACAGTCTCCTGTATGCTACTGGCGCACACCCAACGAGTCTTCTCTACAGCATCCCTTATGGAGAACTACTAAGGGCTAAAAGAAACTGTAGTACACAAGGAGAATAAGAACAGGAGAAAGGGGTAATGATCAGGAGATTTAGAGAAAGAGGCTATACCAACAAAATCATTCAGCAAGCTAGCACTAGAACTGAGACCCTACCAAGAACATATTGATTGCATCCGAAGAAGAGAAATACAGATGATAAGCAAGACCAGGTCAGATTTATTACTACATATTCGAATCAGGCTTTTAAAGTTAGAAAGATCTTCGATTTGAACTGGCACATCTTACAGACAGATCAGGTTTTGAATAAATATCTACATGAACACTGCAAATAACATTCAGAAGAAGCAGATCACTTAAAGATGATCTAAGTCACAATGCAATCACATCTAATGAGGCCCGACAACAGACATATACAAATGGAACAGGTTTTCCGTGCTGCATGAGGTGCAAGGCTTGTATGAACTGCTCTAATTGCGCCAAAATCAAGGTCCCTGATACCAATAGGGAATTTGAGATTAGAGGAAACTTTGACTGTAATACAGATTTTTGTGTCTATTGCCTCATCTGTCCTTTTGGAAAGTACTACATTGGCAGCACAATCCATAATGCCAAAAAGAGGGTGTTAGAACACAAGAGAGCCATAAAAAAAATGATGAACATTACCCAGTGGCCCGACATTTTAAAGAGAAACATTCACAGAATGACAAACTTTTGCATTTGTGGTGTTAGACTCTATAGGTATACAAAAGAGAGAGGGGGACAGGAAACGAAAATTAAGGATCTTAGAATCCAGATACATCATTGACTTCAAGACACTCACACCTGTAGGACTTAACTCCAGCGAAGAATTAGCAGTCCATTTGGGATAAACATTTTGCCATTTTTTAACATAACATAACATAACATAACCGATTAGTCAGTGTGGGATATCGAACCACAACCATGTATGATTTTATCTGCTATTGAGAGATACAAAGTTCAGGTATTCTCTTGTTCTCCCTTTTACAATAATGTGTTTTAGTCTCTTTCCATTCTTTTATATCAAATATAAGCACTGTTTTATCACTGTGGGTTTTAGAGCCTATGAATTGCATTTTAATATTAATATTAATATGTAGATTTTTATGCATTTGTCTCAAAAGTATTGTTTATTTTCTTTCACTAGGTTTTGGGCACGTGAGTAGATATGGAGAGTAGCGAAATGAATAACGTTCCAGTTCAAGGGCGAAGAACAATTAGTGAGTTCAGTTTCACAATGAATACTTCAAGCTTAGCCGACTTGGGAGAGACACCGTCTTTACCGTTTTTACCGTTTTACTTACCATGTAAAATATTCAGTAAATTTTTACTTATCATGCAAAATATTCAGTACATTTTTGAAAAAGAATACACTTAATACAAACTGTACAGAACTAATTCGTGTTGTTACTATAGCCCATTCAGGCAGGATACATCTCATGGTCTAAATGCCCTCAAGAACTGGAATGATGTATATACTTTGTTATGCTGGACTGGCGCCATCGTAGATTACATGCAAGTTGGGTGATTATATGCCAAACAATATTTATAAATATGATTTGGATTAAAGATTCTATTCAGTAATATGAGAAACCTGTAATAGACTAGAGCAAAATCAACTTAAGTTGTGTTTTTTTGTTCAAATAGACTTCACAGTATTATGCATGTTAAGATGGCGCCCATGACTTGCAACTCTCCTGATACCACACGCGGTTGTAGTCCGTAATTTATTATTATTATTCCATGTATGTATTGGGTTATGTCGGCTCTCACACCGCACCGTGAGAAAGGCGAAGGCCGGAAAGCGTTGGTGCTGAGGCATCAAGCGGAATAAATTATTTCAGAAGCCCAGTGTCCTGTCATCTCTGTACGAGGGGAAGTGGTTTGTATATATGTGTTTGTATTTATAGATTATATATATAGATTTATATTAACATAATATATAACAATATTTATTTTAAATTATATATTATTTTTATATCTTAAATGTATTACTATGAAAATATATATATATACACACATATATATATATATATATATATAGGCCATGCTTAGAAGACTGGAGACTAGGTACATTTTAGAATTGGACAGCAAAATACCTCAGGGCTTGAATTCGAGTGAGGATTTTGATACATGCCTGTGATTGCTTATAATTGCTTTTTAATGAGGATTTAAGTATGTTCTTATACCCATTAAGCTGCTGCCTGCATTACAATTGTTTTAGCTTTCATTTTATAATTTTTGGCACATTGCACTTTAATAAGTCACGGCTGTGACTTTTTATAGGTGAATTATGGTATTGTTTGCACTCGCACTTTAGGCAATTTGTGACATAGGAACGTTTGTAACTAAGGCCCACTCGGGCAGGACAAGGCTTAATTCATTGCATTATAATCGGCTTGGACACATTGGTATTGTACAGACCAGATTTAACACTCGTATATGGTCTGTAGATAATTTGGTAACATCCAATGATTGTTTTACATGTTTTAGATATTTTGATACATTCTGGATATTTTAAAACATTTTACCAAATTGAGTTTTCTCTTTTTTTAAATGCGTATATCTATGATGATAATAATATGTTTGTCTGTATTTATATACATGCATTTAGGTACCTTGCAGTGTTATTTTAAGCTTTTTATACATATTTATTTATATATATTTATATATAAGTATTTTTCCATGTCCATTATGCCACAGCACACTTTTTCAAACCATCACGTGCTATGCACTGTCACTTTAAATATGTGAGAGCACTCCACATGCGCGTCATGTGATCAAGAGCACTGTGTTGCTCGAAACGCGTCATGGCAGTGGTGCAGGGCGTCCACTAAATAAAGAAATATTTGCACCAGTATCGGGTCTGCATCGTCATCTTTTCTGGCAGAAAGTACTTCATGGCGAAGCAAGCTATATATATATATATATATATATATATGATATAATTATTAAAAATAGTTATTTTACATGAAGTGAATTTTTCAAATATTTGATCATGGATATATATACACATATATTCATAGTAAGACATTTAGAATATTCATAAAATTAATGTAATGTAAAATAAATATTTTTATTAATTGTTACACTATTGTTACACTGTATGTATATATATATGTACAAATATATATATTTATACATAAAACATACATAGACATTGTAAACAATTGAATAAGAAGAATATATTAATGTAAAAAAAAAATAATAATTTTAAGATGGAAATATAAAAAAAACACATATTCAAACACATACTATCAACATTCTTTTGCTTCTTTCTGCACCTCTCTTGCCTCTTTCTGTACCCCTCTTGCCTCTTTGTGCACCTCTCCTGCCTCTTTCTGCACATCTCCTGCCTCTTTCTGATGTTCTTTTGCCTCTTTCTGCACCTCTCTTGCCTCTTTCTGCACCTCACTTGCCTCTTTCTGCACTTCTCTTTCTTCTTTTTACACCTCTCTTGCTTCTTTCTGTACCTCTCTTGCTTCTTTCTGCACCCTTCTTCTCTGTTTCTGCACCTCTCGTGCCTCTTTCTGCACCTCTCTTGCCTCTTTCTGCACTTCTCTTGCTTCTTTCTGCACCTCTGTTGCTTCTTTCAGCAATTCTCTTGCCTCTTTCTGCACTTCTCTTGCCTGTTTCTGCACCTCACTTGCTTCTTTCTGCACCACTCTTGCCTCTTTCTGCACCTCTCTTCCCCCTTTCTGCACCTCCCTTGCTTCTTTCTGCAACCCTCTTGCCTCTTTCTGCACCCCTGTTCCCTCTTTCTGCACTTTTCCTGCCTGTTTCTGCACCTCTCTTGCCTCTTTCTGCACCTCGGTTGCTTCTTTCTGCACTTCTCTTGTATCTTTCTGCACCCCTCTTACCTCTTTCAGCACATCTGTTGCTTCTTTCTGCACTTCTCTTGCTTCTTTATGCACCCCTCTTGCCTCTTTCCGTACCCCTCTTGCCTCTTTGTGCACCTCTCCTGCCTCTTTCTGCACCTCTCTTGCCTTTTTCTGCAGTTCTCTTGCCTCTTTCTGCACCTCTTTTGCTTCTTTCTGCACTTCTCTTGCCTCTTTCTGCACCCCTCTTGCCTCTTTCTGCACCTCTGTTGGTTCTTTCTGCACTGCTCTTGCTTCTTTGTACACCTCTTTTGCAAATTTCTGCATCCCTCTTCCCTTTTTCTGCACCTCTTTTGCCTGTTTCTGCAACTCTCTTGCCTATTTCTGCAGTTCTTTTGCCCTCTTCTGCACCTCTGTTGCTTCTTTCTTCACTTCTCTTGCTTTTTTCTGCACCCCTCTATCCTCTTTCTGCACCCCTGTTGCTTCTTTCTGCACTTCTCTTGCTTCTTTCTGTACCTCTCTTGCTTCTTTCTGCATCCATCTTGCCTCTTTCTGCACCTCTATTGCCTCTTTCTGCACTTCTCTTGCCTCTTTCTGCACCTCTGTTGCTTCTTTCTGCACTTCTCTTGCTTCTTTCTGCACCTCTCTTGCTTCTTTTTGCACACCTTTTGCCTCTTTCTGCACTCGTCTTCCCTCTTTCTGCACCTCTCTTGCCTCTTTCTGCACCCCTCTTGCCTCTTTCTGTACCTCTCTTGCTTCTTTCTGCACTTCTCTTGCTTCTTTCTGCACCTCTCTTTCTTCTTTCTGCACTCTTTTTCCCTTTTTCTGTACCTCTCTTGCCTCTTTCTGCACCTCTCTTGCCTCTTTCTGTACCTCTCTTGCTTCTTTCTGCACTTCTCTTGCCTCTTTCTGCACCACTCTTGCTTCTTTCTGAACCCTTCTTCCCTTTTTCTGCACTTCTCTTGCCTCTTTCTGTACCTCTCTTGCCTCTTTCTGCACCTCTCTTGCTTCTTTCTGCACTTCTCCTGCTTCTTTCTGCACCTCTCTTGCCTCTTTCTGTACCCCTCTTCCATCTTTCTGCCCCTCTCTTGCCTCTTTCTGCAGTTCTCTTGCCTCTTTCTGCACCTCTCTTGCCTCTTTCTGCACCTGTTGCTTCTTTCTGCACTTCTCTTGCTTCTTTCTGTACTTCTTTTGCCTCTTTCTGCACCCCTCTTCCCTCTTTCTGCACCTCTCTTGCCTCTTTCTGCACCACTCTTGCCTCTTTCTGCATTTCTCTTGCCTCTTTCTGCACATCTGTTGCTTCTTTCTGCTCTTCTCTTGCTTCTTTCTGTACCTCTCTTGCTTCTTTCTGCCCCCTGTTGCCTCTTTTTCCACTCATCTTCCCTCTTTCTGCACCTCTCCTGCCTCTTTCTGCACCCCTCTTGCCTCTTTCTGTACCTCTCTTGCTTCCTTCTGCACTTCTCTTTCTTCTTTCTGCACCTCTCTTGCTTCTTTCTGCACTATTCTTCCCTTTTTCTGCACCTCTCTTGCCTCTTTCTGCACCTCTCTTGCCTCTTTCTGTACCTCTCTTGCTTCTTTCTGCACTTCTCTTGCCTCTTTCTGCACCACTCTTGCTTCTTTCTGCACCCTTCTTCCCTTTTTCTGCACTTCTCTTGCCTCTTTCTGTACCTCTCTTGCCTCTTTCTGCACCTCTCTTGCTTCTTTCTGCACTTCTCCTGCTTCTTTCTGCACCTCTCGTGCCTCTTTCTGTACCCCTCTTCTATCTTTCTGCCCCTCTTTTGCTTCTTTCTGCAGTTCTCTTGCCTCTTTCTGCACCTCTCTTGCCTCTTTCTGCACCCCTGTTGCTTCTTTCTGCACTTCTCTTGCTTCTTTCTGTACTTCTTTTGCCTCTTTCTGCACCCCTCTTCCCTCTTTCTGCACCTCTCTTGACTCTTTCTGCACCACTCTTGCCTCTTTCTGCATTTCTCTTGCCTCTTTCTGCACCTCTGTTGCTTTTTTCTGTACTTCTCTTGCTTCTTTCTGCACCTCTCTTGCTTCTTTCTGCCCCCTTGTTGCCTCTTTTTCCACTCGTCTTCCCTCTTTCTGTACCACTCTTGCCTCTTTCTGCACCCCTATTGCCTCTTTCTGCATTTCTCTTGCCTCTTTCTGCACATTTGTTACTCTTTCTGCACCTCTCTTGTATTTTTATGCACTTCTGTTGCTTCTTTCTGTACTTCTCTCACCTCTTTCTATACTCAAATGGGTGCAAGCTGTCAAGTTTAAAGGTCTGCGTGCTCTTGTGACTGTGGTATATGTCTACTTGTATATGTATTCTCACACGTGTTATGCATCTGAAGATGGTAGCGTGAAAAGTGGGTAGCTTCTCCTATAGGTGGTCAAATGTTCTCAGTTCTGCTCTGTAATTCAGTTGCACAGGCAGACATGTCTTATGTATATAGGTGTTAAAGAGCCCCTCAAATATACTATTGAATACCTATGTGCCCTGTATTATGAGCAGAAAGAAATACATACACCTTTTTGTACACATATTTACAGAGTATGCTGTTTGAAACACAGGTATTCAAGTATTTGTATGTTTATTTTTATGTAACATGTCACTAGGTAAAAGCAGAGACACGCATGCATACCTTCACAAACTTGGTCAGACTTACAACAGCGATATGGTTAGGATTGCTGTTTTATATTTGGTAGGCCTAACATTCTGAGCAGTCGATTAATAGTGAACCATCAAGAGAAAAGTTAGGTTTAAGACATCTTGGGAGAAGTATTAGTGATGAGGCTACTTTGTATGAGTCTGTGGCAAAGTCAAAGTAGGCCTCTTTCTGCACCTCTGTTGGTTCTTTCTGCACTTTCTTTTTTCTTTCTGCACCTTTCTTCCTCTTTCTGGACTACTGTTGCCTCTTTGTGCATTTCTCTTGCTTCTTTCTGCACCTTTCTTCCTCTTTTAGCACCTCTCTTGCTTCTTTCTGCACTTCTCTTGCTTCTTTCTGCGCCTTTCTTCCTCTTTCTGCACATGTCCTACCTATGTAGGCATAGTTAGAAATTAGCATTTAAAAATCCTTAGAAATTCACTGAAAAAACCAGAGGTTTTAGGGACGTTATAGTTAGGAATTAGCATTTAAAAAACCTTAGAAATTCACTGAAAAAAACAGAGGTTTCAGGGACGTTATAGTTAGGAATAAGCATTTAAAAAACCTTAGATATTCACTGAGAAAACCACAGGTTTCAGGGACGTTATAGTTAGGCTGACATTTCAGAAATGTCAGCTGTTATAGTTAGCTGAGCTAACTATAACTAGGCCTGGGTGGTGAACTCCGCTCCGTTCGCGGAGTTTTTGGAGTTGTCTGCACTCCGTGCTCCGTGGAGCTCGCGGAGTGCAGAAAACTCTGCTTCGCGTAGTGCAGTGGAGTTTTTTCCCCACTCGCGCTCGCAAACGGTAAGTTTGGGAGCGCAAGCTGCTGCTCGGGTAGAAATTCTACCCCAGCGGCAGGAAGACCAGCGTGAACAACAGTTCGCACTACACTCCACCACTTTTGGAACTTCATGGAGTTTTTTTTGTAACTTCGCGGAGTTCCGCGTAGCAAAACTCCGCAAACTACGCCCAGGCTTAACTATAACTGGCGCCCCTGCAATGCGCTGCTGATGACGTCACATATTACATCGCTCATGACATGGTCAGTGACATCACTGATGACATCTCAAATGACATCACTTATGACATCACTGATGACATCATCCACTTAATATCTGATGCACCTTTTCACACCCTAATATAACCTTTGATACACCCACTCTAAAATACAGATTAACATTCTCGAAACCATAGACACACCAATACCAGTTAGTACATACCCACTCACTGATTCATAGGTGTACACACATCCACTCACTTACCCATACAGTCACTCATTCACACAGTCACTCATCTATACAGCCACTGATATATGCAATCATATACCCATACAGACACTCACACACTGACACTCACCCATAGAGTTACTCGCACACTTAGTCAGTGACACAAAGAATCAATCACATTGCCATTTACTCACCTATACAGTTATACACACACCACCTCACTTATTCATACAGATACTTACTCTCTTATACAATCACTGACACAAGTACACACTCATCCATACAGTCACTCTCACAATCCTCACTCTCACATATAGTCACTTATATACTCCAACACTTACATATACTGCCTTTCACATATGTAGTTACTCACACATATACCACTGAGATATCCACCCACTCACGAACACAGCCATACGCACAGTCACTCGCCCATATAGCCCCTCGCACACGCACTCATGAACCCATACACCCAGTGAATCACCCACTCACACATCCATGCAGGGAGTCACAACCCCCCACCCACCCACACAGACACTCAAGCACCCATACAGGTACTCTGACAACCAATCATTAACCCATATAGACACTCATTTAGCTACTCACCAACCCATGCAGCCACTTACATAACAACTGACAGACTGATACAGACATTCACACAGATTAGTCATTCACCCATGCATTCACTAAGACACGTTCAATCACTCACTTATACAGTCAGTCACGCACCCATTAAATATTCCTTTCAGACACTCATACACCCACTCAGTTTTCAATACACCTTGGCGTATATATATATATCTAACATTCTTAAACTTTTTAGAAACACTAAGTCACTGGATGATGTCATCAGTGATGTCATTTGAGATGTCATCAGTGATGTCATCAGTGATGTCACTGACCATGTCTTGAGTGATGTAATATGTGATGTCATCAGCAGTGCATTGTGAGGGCGCGAGTTATAGTTAGCTCAGCTAGCTGTAACAGACGAATTTCTCTGGTTTTGTACGAGTGAAATGTCAGCCTAACTATAACGTCCCTGAAACCTTTGGTTTTTTCAGTAAATATATATATATATTACAAATAATTATTAAAATAATAAATAATTGTTTTTCAACTATTCATTACCTTCCCATCCTAGACTACTATAAACCAAGCATCCTGCCACTTACATACAATGAAATAAGTATTCCACAATTTACATATTTAAAATTCAATGAAATATTTAATTTGCAAATAATAATTAACAGTTATCTAATTATTACTTAATGAACTTCCCACCCTACTCCCCTACAAACCTAGTATGCAGCAAGTAAAATAAATAAGGTTTCCATATTTAACAAAATTAAAAGCTCAATTAAATAATTAATCAACAATTAGTATTAAAGTTTTATTACTACAGGAAGTTACTTAATTAACTTCCCATCCTACACCCCTACAAACCAAGCAGCCCTCAATTAAAACATAAGTAAAATAAAATAAGTATTCCATAAATTACATATTAAAAAATCAATTAAATAATTAATTAACAATTAATAATGAGTTGTTAATTAACTATTACTTAATCAACTGCCCACGCTATACCCTTACGAACCTTACAGACTGCAACTAAAATATAAGTAAAATAAATCAATATTCCATATTTTACATAATTAAAAACCAATTTAATAATTAATTAACAATTAATAATACATTGTGAATAGCTTATTACTTCATTAACTTCCCACCCTACATTCCTACAAACCTAGCAGCCCACACCTAAAATATAGGTAACATTAACATGTATTCCATAAATTACATAATTGAAACTAATTAAGTAATTAATTAGCAATTAATAATTAAGTGTTAAATAAATTTTACTTAATTAACTTTCCACCCTATACCCCTACAAACCTAACGGCTCGTACACAACATATAATGAAAAGAAATCAGTTTTCCAAAATTTAAATAATAAATATCAATTATATAATTAAATACAAATTGTTAAATAGTTCCTAATGAATTATTACCTAATTAACTTCCCACCTATCCACCTACAAACCCAACAACCTGCTACGACACTAGAATTTACTATTAAAAATGAATAAAAAAATCTAAACCACTTAAAATCAAAAAGCTATATTTTAAAAAGAAATAACATTTATATATATATATATACAATAGTAACAAATAAAATTAATATATCAACTAAAGCACAAACAATAATTAAAAAACAATATTTTTAACCACTATATGTGAAAAAGATTTAACAACATCAATATTATTTACAACGATATTACTTACCTCAAAAAACGACATTCTTTTCAACGATATTTGTGCATCACGATATTGGTGTATCACAATAACTAATTTCCTATTTTTCTGTCTCCTGATATTTTTAAATCAATATTTTGTCCAAACACCGCTCTGTGCAAAGCCAGTGCAGCTTAACCTGATAAGGCCCCAGGCGTTCAAGGCAAGCGTCTGCGGCTGCCACCTTACAGCGTTGTCTGCAACTGACCTAAATCTGATGAAGGACATTAATGTAGTCACAAAACAGTACTAATATATACTGTATCATAAGTCTATCAGCTACCAGCATTTGAAAACTGACCCCTTCGCCACTCTTTTAATTGATTGCCATGGATGAAGCACTCCGCATAAATTAGCATTAATAAGCGCATTAGGTGACCCACAATCGTCTCTCCATAAGTAAACGTGCAGGAGCATATAGTATTACATTTTCATGCCTCTTCCTGGAGGCCTCACTTCTGCTTCAGTGTGACCAGATATATTGTGTATAAAATGTCATTTAATTAGGAGTTTTGCCATTGATTCTGGGTGATGTTACTTCGGGAGAGTCATCATAATGTTGCTATAACCATCTCACAAATAGTTATTTTTTATTTGTCATGAGAAAATTACTAAGTGGCTGCTGATCAGCTGTGCATCAGCAGAATGAAACCTCCACTTGGCCGTTCTTATGATGAGTCTCTGTAGGGAGTGTGCTCACCTTTTATTATGCAAGTATAGGTTTGCATAGCACCTCACCTGTGCGTAATTTGTATGGTTTTCTGCTGTCACCTCTCCCATGCTCAGACCATGGGGCAGATTTACAAGGAACTGACGCATCTGCATAGATGCGTCAGTTTCCTTGCGTCAGCGCCGAATGTCCTTGCGCCACTATGGATGTGCTGTATTTACAATACAGTGCTCCATGGCGCAAGGATTAACAGATGCGTCAGAAATTCTGACGCATCTGTTGGCGCAAAAGTGACGCATTTCTGGTGTTGCTCATGAAAGTGACGCAACTCCAGCAATGCGCCACAATAGATGGGTGAGTCGCATTCAAAAAGCTCTGCGTCATTCCTTATGCCTCGTCTGAGCAGGCGTAGGGATTTTGACATAGTGAAGGTGTAAAGTGACGCAGTGAAATCTTGTAAATTTCACTGCGTCAGTTCTCCATGGCTTTTTGCGTGGGAACGGCCACCCTGCATACATTATACCTGACGTAGGTATAATGTGACACAGGGCTTTACAACGTGACGCATCTCCCTAGATGCGTCACGTTGTAAATGGGCCGCAACATTTACGCCGCGGAAGCGTCACAAAAGTGACGCAAAGGCGCAGCAAAAGTCCCGCAAGGGGCTTGTAAATCTGCCCCTTTGTTTTTCCTCACACTTGTACTCAAAGATGGAACAATATACGCCTCAAATAACACTCTAACTTTTCCTTTCATTCTATGATGTTGATTTATCAAAATATGGACACAGCAGCTTGAAAATCAACGTTTTGTGCACAAGTGCATATGCTGCTCTGCTTGTCTTTGCGGTTATCTTGGCACATGCGAGGAAAAGGTGCATCAAAATTCAGCTGCATTCAAATTTGTGAAAATGGCTAGTATCTTAAAACCTTTGCTAAATTCCCAGTTTTCAGGGGTGCTAGAGGGCGCACAGCGTGATGGCAGTGCGATAGTGCTGCTCTGCCGGACCGGAATAAACATCAGCTAAAAATAACCGCAGGCGGCACGTATAGGCATGTTATTCGAACTTGCTGAGGCATCGGAATGCTAACGGACCCGAAATATGCTGTGATCTATGCGGTCCGATCCTGAAATCGCCCTAAAACCAACTTTGTGGCTGATGGACACGGAGTCTGCTATGCAAATCAAAATTGCGGCCACCACTCTCCTTTAATCGCGCACAGGCGCCGTAGATTGCAGACCAGAGACTTCATCACTGCTTGGACAGGGGTGAGTGCACCTGTGAAGTGTAGAGCGCGGCGGTAAAGACATTCGCCGGTGAAAGCCCCTAGATCTGCCCTATACAATATGCATGTCTGCTCCATCGGGACATTACCCTGCGTACTCGGCTGATAGAAAATGGCGGCCCTGCATATGTGAAACTCTTCATTGCGGCATTTATTAACATTGCACAGCTGTGTCCCCTGCATCCCTGCAGCACTGCACATAAATAGAAGTGACTCAACACCAGCATAAATATCCTCCCTGCGTGGTGCACACTGGATGGTCTGGGGCAGCAACACCATACCACAAATATTGGGGTAATTGCACAGCCCATGTGTGACATAACTGTGATACTGCAGCACTTACTACCGTTGGCGCCAAAACTAGATAATACCTCTCTGTGCACCCGATACTGATCCTGTTCTGCACCATCGGACGCCCGCTCCCGCACAACCCCAGATACCTATTTCGGTGCATGAAGGGAGGAACGGTCCAGTCATTTACTACCATGCCCTCCACCAAGGTCACAGAGGAATAACGGCAGAGCACCCGCCGGTACTCATCGCTGGAGACAACTGATAAATGGCGGCTCCACACTAGAGCTGTAGATTATATGACGGTTCCAGACTCATTGACATAGTGCAAGCGGGAACGTCAGATTGGGGGAGCAGTCAACAGTGCCGGGCGAATACACGCCGGAGTCTACCCATAATCCTATATATAGCGGCCAGCACACGCGCATCCCCACCTCACAACACGATATACCGCCGCACAATTTTTGACACTGAGCTTGATTCAGAACGTAACCGCGAAACTAATATGGAGGCCACCCTCAACGCCATCCAGAAAAGTCTCCAAGCAATAGACGGCAAAATTGACACCCTCGCGAGTAGATCACATGGCGGCGAAAATCGACAAACAAGGCGAGCGCCTTGACGTGGTGGAATTGCACATCTCAGCAGTGGAGGACGAATCAGGCACCACAGCAACAAAATGTGCCTCCATGGAAAAACTTCTGGAAGTCATCAAGAACAAAAATGAAGATTTAGAAGCTAGATCGCGACGGAACAACGTGCGCATAATGGGTATACCAGAAAGCGCCAATACTGGATGCCTCGAAACGTACATAGAGAGTATGTTGAAAGACTGTTTTGGTGCAGAAAACTTCTCCCCGTTACTCATTATTGAACGAGCAGACCGATCCCTGGCGCCGCTGCCGCCTCCAGGTGCCTCGCCACGTCCAATCATTGCCCGGGTACTAAACTACAGGGACAGGGACATAATACTTCGCCTTGCCCACGAAAAGCAATGGGTTACGTATAGTAACTATGATGTCTCCTTCTATCCGGATTTTACTCCAACAGTGCAAGCAGCACGCAGAGAATTTACAGCAGTCAAAAAGAAACTTAGAGACTTGGAAATACCATACGCAATGCTATATCCCGCGAAACTACGAGCCACCCACGATGGAAGATCGAAAATATTGCCTACACCTGTCCAAGACTTCATAAAGCACATCTCCATTAAACGGAAATCCAAGGAACGCTCACCCTCCACTTCACAGGCTGAAGGCAGCGACAGCGAACTATAAACAGGACATACATGCCATGGTAAAACTGCATAAAGCTCGTCGAACTGCTACTTGATGTCTGGTGAGATCCAATCTCACATGAACTCGGAGGGGAGGTAAGCTCTGTACGCTGGGAAGTCCATATCACATATGTGCATGGCACCTGGACAATATATACACACCCAGGTGTGTGATTGACTGACTACAAGACAGCCCTTGGTGCACATGCTAATAGTTGATATTATACCTCTGATGTGTGATACTCAGGGCCTAATAATAACCCGCAGACATACTTGGCTTTAACATAATAGCTGAGACGTGGATGGTGCCATAGAAACTGCCAACTATTCCCATACCCTATTATGGGCGATACCTATCTCGGCAATGGACACACCCAGTGCCATGGCTTGCTAAAGTAGAAACTAACTCATTATCACTGATCAAAACTTAGGCTCTACTGATAGACTCGCCTCTGTGGGGAGATTCGATTTACGAACTGTGATGTTTGCTTTACATGCGTCTGTAGGCACTGAGGGGCATATTAGCAACAACAGGCGGAAATTATCGCTAACCGCGCTTAGCGCGCATTTTCTTAACGCCGCCTATCGCTGGATATTATCGCGGAGATAACATGCTATTAGCAAGGTTTATCTCCAATGCGATAAAATATCCAGCGATAGCGGCGAAATGCGTGAATATCGCTGGAAATCCAGCGATATTCACGCATTAACGCCATGGTGGACTTAGGATGACAATCCACCTCCTATTCTACAAACAGGTAAGTCATGTTTTTAGCAGGTGTTAAATTCTAGCTTTATTCGCGCTTAGCGCGAATTTTTTTATCGCTTCGCCTGCGTTGCTAATAGGGAGAAGTTGTGTTAGCGACTGTTTTCAGTCGCTTTTAGTTGGGAATGCCTACCGTGCATGTCATTAGCGATATTTATCGCTGGCATGCAAGGCGATGGGAAAACGGGCCGCTATCGCCAGAAAGCTGTCGCTAACGCCTGTTAGCGGCAGCTTGCTGATAGGGCGATAAAAAAATCGCCGCTTTAGTGGCAAAAAGTGCCGCTAAAGCGGCGATAAGGCCCTTGCTAATATGCCCCTGACTCATTCTCTCAGTCTTCATGTGTAGAACAGATAGAGTTTAATACTTGTGGATACTTACAGGTGTAGCTATCCACTGGCCTATGCTAGCGGACCTGATGTGAGATTGCACATAGATACAAATATAGGCGACTATACTCATATGGAAGAACGATAACAGGCAAACAAAATGTTTTCAGACTGATGCTAAAAAAGATAGCTGTATATGAGATATTTGATATGACAAAACAAATGACATAATGTTAACCTTTGAAATGTTGATGTTTGTATGGCCCACTAATCTATTTACGTTCCGGCCGCATCTGCTATGCGGTGATAATGTGTGCACTTAGCAGCCCCCCAATGGGTGATCCCGGACAAAGTTGGACGTTAAATGTTTGGTTTATGGGGCTATGTCTTTGGCATGATTGGGATGCTAAAGTGGGAGGGGGGTTAATGGGTATATTGAGTTTCCCAGATACAGTTCTAGCAACTACAGGATATTGGTTTTGCGTGCACGGAACCATATACTACAACGTCACCCACCAGATCACATTATCATGCACAGATACTTTACACACGATATACCGCTACATCCATCGATACACACACCACAATGGAAAATAGGAAAACAGCCTCTGCACTACATGTACTAATATGGAATGTCCGTGGACTTAATAATCCCCGGAAGATCAGGCAAGTCCTAGCGTATCAAGATAGACACCATATTGACATTGCATTGTTGCAAGAAACCCATCTGGCGAATGGTCCTAAATGCTCGCTGGGCAATCGATGGGCTGAGATTACACTGACATCTTCGTATTCAACTTATGCAAGAGGTGTTATCGTACTTATAAAGAAAGGGACACATTTTATTATAGACCAAACACTTTTAGATGACCACGGTAGGTATATTATTATCACTGGTCATGTGCGTGGGACCCGGATAGGCCTGGTGAACACATACGGTCCTAACATAGATGACCCTGATTTTTTCAGTAATATCTGGAGCAGATTGAGAGCGTTGCAGCAGATGGAACTCCTTTGGGGCGGTGATCTCAATCTATCGCTAAATGAGGAATTGGACAGATCAGGCACGACAAGAGAACCCCATAAACAAGCACTCAGAGTAATGACGGAAGGCATGCCCGAATTCAAAATGTTGGATGTCTGGAGATTACGCCACCCACACAAACTGGAGGGTACACATGTATCCATGTATCACAATAGCTGGGCGCGTATAGATTATTGGTTGGCAACGGAAATAGCCAGCACATGGATAAGGGATATACAGCACCTCCCCAGGACATTATCAGACCGTAATCCTATAATGGTTACGTTAGACCTTCCCCATTATACCCCCCCACCCTTCATCTGGCGTTTCAATGCTAAAGCATTGCTGGACCCTCTCTACAATACACCATGCCATAGAAGAATATTTCCGCATCAATGCCACTTCCGTGACGGATGCTGGTGTGTTATGGGAGGCTTTTAAAGTCACTATCCGTGGCGTTTGCATCAGTACGAATGCTGGTATACTCCGCGATATTCGCACCCAATTGCAAAACTGTGAGAATGCACTGAGACAGCTGGAAGCAGACTTTGAACGCACACAAAACGCTGCCACACTTGGGGACATAAAAGAGCGCTTGGCTGAATATCAGGAATTAGCAGACAGTGAAATACGGTACCTATCACATCGTCAGATGGCTAGAACATATGGGGAGGGGGTAGAACGGGTCGTATCTTAGCGCAGAAAATATGTAACCCTCGCACCACACATGTGGATACCAATATTATAGATACACAGGGAATACAGCAATATGCCACGGCAGACATACTTAAAACTTTCATGGCAACCTATAGCGATCTCTACGCGACACGTAACACAGCCAACGATAGAGAAATTCTTGACTACCTTGAGGACATAGCCATCGCATGGCTGACTGACAATCAGAGAGAATATTTAGCACAACCGATTACCGTAGAGGAAGTCACAGACGCCATAAAACACTCCCGAACGGTAAGGCCCCAGGCCCTGATGGGTTTATGGGGGAATTTTACAAAACATATGTAGACCTAATATGTCCATATCTTGTAGAAATGTACGGGGATGCGCACGAAAAACAAATATTACCGCCCACGCTACGAGAAGCTCTTATAGTAGTGTTACTGAAGCCTGATAAAGATCCCACCTGTAGTGATTCCTACCGCCCACTGTCATTAATAAATACAGACACAAAAATTTTAGTGAAAATACTCGCTACTAGACTACAGCCACTAATGCAAAATATAGAATTACCTGACCAATCTGGATTTATTCCCCATCGCTCTACATCACATAACATACACACACTGTTTGCACTTTCACATCAACTCAATCCAGACTTGGAGGCAGCAGCGGTGTTACTAGACGCAGCCAAGGCATTTGACTCGGTGGAGTGGGAGTATCTCTTTACGGTCCTGCAGAAAATGGGCCTACCCCCTGTCTTAATGACATGGATCAAAATTTTATATAACAAACCAGTGGCGAGAATAAAAGTAAATCTGCATGTATCAGACGTTATCCAAATACAGCGCGGCACACGACAAGGATGCCCCCTATCGCCGTTATTATTTACTATAGCGCTAGAACCATTGGCATGTAAGATACACCGTAACGTTAAAAAAATGTTCCCTTTGGATAGGACATATACTCTCTAATTCACACTCATCAAGCCACCATACTTATAAACCACCCTCACCATACTCATCAATAATTAAGGCACTTATAAGTCGATCACTACTTCTTATCAAAATATTGATATATTTTAATATATTTTGGTCAATATAAAAAAGCATAAATATGTATCACACACATAGAATTTGATCACATCATTAAAAACATCAATTCATATACATAGTAAACACAATTATCCAAAATACACAGTTAAAAACCAAAAGGGGAGAAAAATAAAAAGACAATTCACTTTGTCTTCTAAATGTTAATTTGGATATATACATAGACAGCATAAAGCATGGGGTTAAGTTCCCAGTTTATAACTTGTTGCTAACTTTTCCAAATTTAACACAAAATATGTGGGCGTCGACGCGTTTCGGTGGCACACTGGTAATAGGACCACCTTCTTCAGGACAATACGTTTTTTTCCTCCTCTTATTTTAAAACATTATATATAGGTCCTATATTGACCTTACAACGGACCAGTGCATCTGCACTCTGGTTAGAATTTTTTTTTTCAAATCACTACGACTAAACAGGCGAAGTGGGTAACGATTTTCACAATATCTCATCGATTACGGGTTCAATTCTTCGATGCAGAAAAGTTAGTTTGGAGTATATTAAGGCACTTCCAATCTAGTGAACACCTTAAAATTACTAAAATTGTGGCCTCCAGCCCAATCTTTAAAAAGGTTTAAGGCCAGTTCAGCATCCGATCACACTTAATATACAAATTGTGGGTCTCAATGTTTTCCCGGCACTTTTATGGTAGGGTCACTTGTTCGTGGCTTTTTATTCCAACGTCACCGCAACGCCTACTGCTTGTCATCGGCCCGGCTCCAAGTTTCTAACTTAGATACACCAACAACACGCGGCTACAGCCCTACAATTCCCTCAATGCCCGATAAGCATATCAATGTACGCAGACGATATGGTGCTATATGTACGAGAACCCCGTATTCACCTATCCCCACTCTTATGTGAATATATTAAATTTAGCAGACACTCCGGACTCCACATCAACTGGAGCAAATCCACAATCATACCCCTTACTGACATTACTAAACCGACCCCGGTGGAATTTCCGCTAGAATGGCAAACAGACCCTGTAAAATATTTAGGCATCTGGTATCATAGAGAACCAGGGGTGGTAATTAGAGAAAATTATGGTACAGCAATATCTAAAATCGAAGGGAAAATAGATAGATGGATCCACCTCCCATTATCAATAGCGGATAGAATGGCCATTGTGAAAATGGTCATCCTACCTAAAATATTATATCTATTCAATAACATCCCAATAACTCCCCTACAACAGTATTCCAGAGACTCACCACATGTATAACTCGCCTTATATGGGCCGGGAAAGTAGAACGAATAGAACTACGCACTTTGACATTGCCATACCCCAAGGGCGGGTTTGCTGTTCCGGATTTGTTACTGTACTACTTATGTGCGCAAGCACAATACGCACATTATTGGTTCTTTCCGATACGTTATCTACCACACACAGCTGTGGAAGATGGAGATGCCAATACGATTCCATTACGTTGTATTTTGCCACACTCACGCCCCCATATTAGCAGAAATGAAATAAACACCATAAAAACTACGAACTCTGCATGGCAGCGTATGGGCAAACTGACGCAGAAACTACCTCTATATGCACCAGCATTACCACTCCAACATCATCCTGCATTAACAGTAACGCACGCTGGCAATGGTATGTCAATACTACAACAGGTGGGAATAGCTACTATGGGGGACCTATACATAGAAGGAAAATTCATTGATGAGGCGGATCTCAGTTACGTACATAATCAAACACTCCTCTTTAAATTCACCTTACACAGACTTCGGGGAGCTATGAAGGATCTCTACAACACATTCCCCGCTGAGCCACCGACGTTAGCAGCACTACAAATGATCATCACCAACCCAAACAATGCACACATGGTATCTAAACTATACAAACTGTTACAAGAGGATATTGCAGGAAATACCCACAAAGCTAGAGATCGGTGGAACTCTCAATTAGAGACGCCACTACAGGAGGAAGACTGGCAAAATACCTGTGCGCTCACAACCCTACTTACACCAAACGGCAACCTGCGACTTATCCACTACAAGTATATACATCAAACATACCACACCCCACTCAAATTGTTTAAATGTGGACTGAGGGTGGATGCTAGATGTGTCCGCTGTGGGGAAGATAATGCCGACTTCATGCACATGGCATGGAGATGCACAACAATCTCGTAATATTGGGAAGACGTTACGATGACACTAGGTCAAATACTGGAAACACCGATAGAATATACAGCAACGGTGTGCCTGCTAGGCATAGTGGGAAAGCTAAAAGCTGCAAAACGCAAACTTTGTGTTATAGCATTATTGATGGCAAAAAGGTGTGTATCCATGTGCTGGGGCGGTAGAAGGTCACCTAGCAGGAAACAATGGTTAACTGATCTTGTGTATTGTAGAGACACCCTAAAAATGTATGAAGAAGAGCTCCCAATGGGTGCCAGACCAAAAGAATACTGGCTGCCACTGTCCGAATATCTGAGATCCAACCCGGATTTGCTATCCACTCCAACTATATAGCGATATATATTACCATGTACTGTACTTGTGTAAGGTATCACGATACATCTACATTATAAGTGTGCACTCTGTATATGCTACTCCTACAGTATTACTGTAATATGGGATGTTCTTTTTGTTTTGAACTGTTATTATGACACTGCTGTCATATGTATGCTTATAACAAAAGCTTAAATAAAAAAATAAAATAAAAAAATCCCAGTTTTCATGCAAAATCCCAATTGTAAATATCTATGCAAGAAATATGCAAGCATGTTAATAAAAAAAAACTTTAGTCTCGCCTCTCTTCCTAGTGCCGACCTGCAAACAGCAAATGGAGGAATGCTGCTCTAATTTGGTAATCACAGTATTCAACCAAATCATGGTAACCAAGGTGACAGAAATGCACATCGGCCAATAACAGCTTATAGTGTAACGTTTCACCTTCCATGGATGATGCTCTGTTCCCATGCCAATAGTCGCACCTAGTGCTTCTTCTTTTCTGTGCTTCACCTTTTGACCTCCTTCCTTAATGGCCATCCACCTTGCCTGTCCTCCAGACATTCTTGCTCCATTACCGCCTGGTGACTCGCCGCCCACCTGTCCCGTTCTTACTGCATGTGTGCTTCCTTCATTCTGACTCGCCCTCCAGTGGTTCTGTCCCTCCTGTGACTTTCACGTTTTGCCCCAGTTTTGCACTGCTCTCTTCCCAAAGTCCAATCCTTGTGCTCTGCTCAGCTTTCTCTCTGGTTCCACGCTCCCTCACTATCACTGGTTGATCCAAGAGAGATTCAACTCGTAACTAACTACTCCACTCTGCTCCTGAACCGGTTTGTTTTTTATTATTCGCATATTTGGGGTTAACAGTGTCTCTTTCTTTTCAACAACATGAGCAGGCACAATGCACATCGAAGTTTCAAGCTATATAATATAATATGGCGGTTGCCATAGCGCACTGAAACCTTTTTTTCAGGAGGTTCTCTGGTGTGGACTGGACGGGGTACAGGGATTCCTCCAATTGCTGATCATTCCAATGTTATTGGGAGAAACATGGCATCGCCAGCGTGCAGCCATTGCTCGACGCCCTCTCTCTCTCTCTATTCTCTCTCGGAGCATCAGACATCTCTCTGACGCTGTATGCTCTCTTCAAGTGTGTACTCCCCAAAACCCTTCCCCCCAGTCAGTGTCCCCTCACACTTTGGGCTCTTGTCTGATGTGCCCCTATTCTGGTCGCTTCCTGTGGCCTGTCTCCCGGTTTGTGCCTTCTTCCCATCTGTGTGTTGTAATTCCTGTATATGGCCCTTGTGCATTCTGTTCTGGCGCGAGCCTCTCTCCTAGTGTAGGATACATTCCATTTCCCGTCAATAGCAGCACAGCCCCACTCCTTCGATTCTGTTTGCTATCTGAGTAATGTTTACAGTGCTGTTGGTGTACAAATAAAAAAGAAAGCTTTCAAATACTAGCCAGTAGCGGCCCGTGGTGGGAGTGCTGCCGGGCGGTGACGTGGGGCGGGGGAGGGTGTAGTAAAGTACGGATTACGGCCGTATAGAGGTAAGTAGACATATAAATAAATAAAACGAATTTCTTTGCGCGCGCTGCATCGCATTTGGCGATGCAGCACGCGCAACGAAATTTGTTTTATTTATTTATATGTCTACTTACCCTCTATACGGCCGTATTCCGTACTTTACTATCCCCCACCCTGCCCCTCCCCCGCCCCACGTACCCCCCCCACCCCCCCCGGCAGCACTCCCACCACGGGCCGCTACTGAATACTACTACTACTACTACTACTACTATTGCTAATACTACTACTACAAATAATACTAATTTCATTAATAATAATAATGATAGTAGTACTAGTGGAATAGTAGCACTGCTAAGTTTATCTCATTATAGCATCATGTGTCTTTATGGTGCTCTATACCACAAAGTTGCCATTGAGAAGCACTGTAAAAAAGAAGTTATTATTACCAAATTTAAAGGAGCTTCAAACACTCTGAAGATAACATGTGAGTTGACCTTGCCAAGATTCCAACTTATTACTGCAGGTCACAAGAGATGTCAACAGCGACCTCTTGCCTTACTGTGCTACTGTTCACGTGGACTTTGCCATCCTCCACCCATTCCAAAAGGTTCATAGCCACAAGACACCACCTGGGAACTTCTGGGAGCATTGGCATGTGTATATGTGTATTTAAAGATGCAATGTGTCTTAGCATCCCTCTTCCAAGGCTGCTGGGATGTGCTGTTACTACACATTTGATCAGGGCCTTATAATGAAAGAGGAAGGCGTCCGTTCTCACCCGAGAGGTGTGTGAGTATCAGCCTCAAGTCCGGCTAAACTTTCATTAAAGCTACCAGATTTTCTCATCTGTTTGAGTCCAAGCTTTCCAAATGTCAGGAAGGACCAAGCACTGTGGGAGGTCAAACCCAAAACTGAGGTTAGAGGGTAGGAGGAAGGCTTTTGGTGATTTATTTGAAATAAACTCCTAAAAGATAAATGTGCACATGACATGAATGTGCAATGCAATGCAAACACAAATTGCTCACAGAGTAGGCATAGCTTGGTCAAACTAATTTTAACAATGTCTCCCACACAGATAACGTACTGCATGGATAGCTCCACTGCAGATGCCACTCACACATCTCAGGTACATCAAAAGCAGCGGAAAATATGTACATGCACAGAATATGTACATCAAGCAAGTTGCACTTGATGGAGCAGGGTTTTCGCGTAAAGTAAACCTGCTCGGATTGAACCCTCAATAACATTTCCTAAACGTGTGCAGTGGAAAATTAATGAAAAGGGCCTAACATGAGTGAAATGCATTTGCGCAAGCGCGAAAATAAATTGACAAGTAGGCCGCAAAACTTGCTTCATGGCTAACGTAAGTAAAAGACTAATGCTGCTTTAATATGAATGTTATTAATATTGGCTGAATATAAAATAATTCATTTAACACAGGTTGCGCAGGGATGGATGCAGCATTGGGTTGGTGCATAGAGAAAACAATTTCATGAAATAATAAATGTTTGTGTTTCATTCTTTATAGAAAACAAAGCATGGGGTTTCGTTCTGCATGTCGGGATAAGGGTTAAACAGTGAAAATCAGGGAAAATGATTTTAAAACTATGAAGTATGAGCAGGAGAAGAGAAAGAGCCTGAATGTGTCCTTCAGAGACTCACGAACGTGCCAAAATTCTGAACAAAAGGACCTTGCTATGAATGGAGAGAAACTTCCTCTGCAGAAAGGCGCTCAGCAGAAGATTGTTATACAATGTTTTAACTTGTTGTTAGAATGGAGGAAATGTGGATAGCGAAACGAAGAATATTTCCTGGGTTACATGGCTGATGTCATAGTCTGTTCTTAAACAATAGCCCTTTAGAGAATTATGTACGAGTAGAAAGTAGAGTGACCATACACCCACTTCCCTAGCCAATCAAATCACTAGTAGAGCCCGAGTTTGATACTTCTATGGGATGATCTTTTGGGTTTTAGGGTATAATTGAGGTGCCCGATGGGAGGGGTTAGGACAGACATCTTTGCTGACTGTTGGGGTGAGATTGTCGCATGTCTTCGGTTTGTTGTTTCCTTGCGTTCCTGAACTAGTCTTTGCCTTTCAGACCTACTTGAAGGGTCTTGCTGACTTCCCGGCCAGGAGTTAGTGTTTCCTTATTGGGTTAGTATTAGCCTAATATCTACGTTTGCATAATAACTTGCAAATGATATTTTCTCTATGAAAACTTTTGTCTCTTCATCTATCCACTCCTCAATGTACTGTCATTGACTATGAATAAGACATTTTCTCTTCTAATGTTGTTTGCTCTGTGACGATCCATGATTGTATTTGTGTCTCTTGTATTTTACTGAGATTTCATTCACATTACTATTATTTAGATAAATATTATAAACTTACAAATGAGTCTGTCTTTATTGCAGTATTTTACTTATGATTATTAATTTGTCTATCCTGACCACTTACAAAGATCATATCGCCAATTTTGGTAAATTGGAAAGTTCATTTAGGGAGATGGTAAAATGAGTTTAGTCTTTAGAAATATAACTAACCCAGCGTGAAGGGGACTGTTGGGTAATGGAAATTGGGTCCTGTCTTTAGAAATTATTTAGTCCCTGAGCACTGGATCACACTCATACATGAAGAGCATAACAATACATTTAGCAGCAAGCAAGCCTACCCCAAGAACAAAAAATATGTACAGGAGGAACAGCAGAAGTGCAAGGTTTTTTCACAAGCACAGAGCACGTCCAACATTGTCAGTAGTAGTACATGCTTCCCATGAGGGCAATAGGGACAGCGACAGAGAAGCAGTACAAGCATCTGAGCCTCATATAGAGAATTGAATCAAACAGCACACACACTCCGAGAAATTGGGTTTCTGGTTGAGGGTGGTGTGACCCCTTGTCAAGCAACAGCCACAATTCGTGTCAGGGTGAACCATAAAAACCTGTTAAACTAACCCGTGCTTAACCCTCTGGTAGCTTGGCAGAAAAGTGGTCAAGCTTAACTTGGAGGCAATGTGTAAAGCATTTATGCAGCACTTAAACAGTAACAAAGTGAAACACAACACAAAAAATACCATACCAATTTAGAATAATAGAGTTTTAGAAATTGGGTTACTGGTTGAGGTGGGGTGAACCATTCTCAAGCAGCAATAGCAGGGTGAAGTCACAAGAAAACCCTAAATTAACCTGTGGTCAACTCTTGGGTAGCTTCGCACAGAGCAGTCAGGCTTAACTCAGAGGCAATGTGCAAAGTATGTGTGCAACACTTCAGACAGTAACACAGTGAAAACCCACCACAAAAGTAGCCCACAACAGTATTAGACAATAGAGTGATTTGTAATAAATAAAACAAGACCAAAATGACAAAAATCCAATTAGTAGAACCGGAGACATTGGATTTTAAAGATTTTAGAGAAAATAGCGCCAAAGGGCATAAAGCGCCTACTGTGGATATCTGATTGTGCTGGACTGGGGCAAAGTCACAAGTTCAGGCACACCGCAATGAAGCATGGGCTGGCTACAGGGACCAGTAAGGCCCGCTGAACAAAAGTACCTTGAATCCTGGTTTGCAGAACATTGTGTGGATCCGCGTCGAAGATGCGGCGTTCAGCCAAAGTGATGAGTCATTTCTGAGATGCGGTGGGGCTACTGTGCGAGGTCCTGTTGCTTTAACATCAAGGATCCCGTCGACGAGGGCTTGTGATGTGAAGAGTGGAGTCAGGGATGTGTTGCGCAGTTGGGACGATGCGTCGGTTCTGAGGAGCTGCGAGGTTGAGGTATGGAGTTTGGCGTTGTTGTCGAGGCTGCAGTCGATGAGAAAAGTGAAGGCCTGCGCCGAGGATGCGACCTCAGTGGTGGTTCCAAAGGTGATGCGGTCTGCGGCGATGATGCAAGTCTTTGCAACACATCCAATCCACGCAGTTGGCAGAGTCCAGGTGCAGATGCAGGTTTGTTGGAAGGCTGTTATGTCCTTGAGGCTTCTGATCAGGAAGCAATGCCGACTTGCATTTGGAGTCACTGTGGGTTCTAGGTTCAAGAGATGCAGGTCCAGTCCCTCTCACCCAGGCAATAGGGCAGCAGGTGCCAGGTCATCACAGCAAAGCAGGAGTCCAGCAGAGTGTAGTTCAGCAGAGTGGCAGTCCTTCAGCAGCACTGCAATCCTTATTCCCTGCAGAGTATTCACAAATCCAGAAGTGTACAGAAGAGTTGGTGTCTGTGGTCCAGTATTTATACCCTGTTGTGCCTTTAAAGTGGGGGAAAAGGTTATAGAGGTTTCCCTTTGAAGTCTCCAGGCATCCAGCCCTTCCCTGCTCTGGCTCCAGACTAACTACAGGGGTATGCAGCCCTTTGTGTCGAGGCACGACACAGCCTGTTCAGGTGTAAGTGGGGCTGTACCTAGCTTCTCCCTCCCATCCAGACAATGATGGATCATCCAGGCACACCTAAGCTTGCTATTGTGTGTGGTTGTCCAGGAGGACATTTTATAAGTGTAGTGCCACTTTACTATTAACTTATAAGTAACGGTTCTATACCGGTATAAGACTTGTAAATGTAATAAGGCAAAATAAACCTTTTACAGTACATACGGTACCTTTTAAACCTTTTACAGGCCCATACTTACTTTCTTTTAAATACATATATACGTCACGTCTAGAGTAGGCCCTGGACAGCAGATTACTGGCTCTCTAGGCTGTCCAGGACGGATTACGGAGTGTTGGAGAGCCCATGCACCTGGGCTTGAGCTGATTTGAGGAGACGGAAGTACGAGACCGCAACACTATGATTGGAAGTGTTGAGAAAAGGGTTTAAAGAAATTGCGATGTCGTATCTTGCCTCACTGAGAGGACGCTGATATAAACAACTTTGGAAGTATGCTACAGTACAAGATTAAGCGCAGATACATTCAATACAAGTGCTGGACACGCCTTTTTTGCTCCAATTGGCTATTATCAGGTGACACTTGATACTCAGACGGAAGAAGCATCATTTTGTGCTTGAGAGAACCCCCGTCTACCTATGAATCTCTTTCTTAAAGCTAATGGGTCCTGACGAAGGTGGCTAATAGTTTAAACCACCGAAACGTGCGTTGACCGATTACAGGGGAATCCCACCAACGACAACACACCAGTGGATAAATCTCAGATTAAATCATACCACTTAATCAATGATTGGGTGTATGTCACAAGAAATAATTGGATTTCCCCACGATAACTTAATTCTCTTTTGTGTGAATGTGCTGCGTGTGTGAGATGGTTATGACTGGTCAGTATGATTGATGGATGGCTGATAGTGGGGTTGTAGTTAATGTCTTTTATGATGATACTCACTGTACATTATTATCTTGTCTTTGTCTTTAAATCATATTGTGATGCACAGATTTTATGTTGCTTGTTGATTTTGCTTAATTGAATTGTTATGAACAAACAAATTATTTATAAACAAAAAAGAATTTCAAAAATATTTTTGTATACTAAAGATAATAAACACGTTTGAATAATTAGTCTATTTCAGTGCTGTGTGGTGTGTCTGCTTTCAGTATGAGCCCTGTGGAGGACCTTTCCAAAGAAATATAGGTCAGATTAGACTCCCCTTTCTCACGAGCTCCAGACTAACTACAAGGGTATGCAGCCCTTTGTGTCGAGGCACGACACAGCCTGTTCAGGTGTAAGTGGGGCTGTACCTAGCTTCTCCCTCCCATCCAGACAATGATGGATCATCCAGGCACACCTAAGCTTGCTATTGTGTGTGGTTGTCCAGGAGGACATTTTATAAGTGTAGTGCCACTTTACTAGGAACTTATAAGTAATGGTTCGATACCGGTATAAGACTTGTAAATGTAATAAGGCAAAATAAACCTTTTACAGTACATACGGTACCTTTTAAACCTTTTACAGGCCCAAACTTACTTTCTTTTAAATACATATATAAGTCACATCTAGAGTAGGCCCTGGACAGCAGATTACTGGCCCTCTGGGCTGTCCAGGACGGATTACGGAGTGTTGGAGAGCCCATGCACCTTGCTGTATGTAAGTCCCCGGAACCATATGGTACGTGCCGTATAAGTAAGTTAAATATGGCACTTGGGGATAAGCCAATATTACTTTGTTTAGAGGAGACAGTACAAGCACTTTAGCACTGGTTAGCAAAGGTAAAGTACACAGAGTCCTAGGCCAGCATAAACGAGGGCAGAAACAGAAATGGAGGAGGTAGGCAAAACGTTGGGGGGGAAGACCACCCTAAGGCGGACAGATCTAATGTAGAGGCGGATTTACGCATTTTTAAAGTTTAGAGAGAAGAATAGCGCTGTAGCGAGGGGGGTCACTGGTGGTGGAGCAAGGACTCACAATGAGACTTGCTCGGAAGCAATCCTCTCACAGTATTAATTAAATTGTACTAAAACCTTGTAATGTCTTTATTAATAAATGTGCAACACAAACATATTTTATCTAGAAGAAGCTTGCCTATGTGTTTTCCACTAATAAGTAATCCTCGTTTAATCCAAAATGGCCGCTAAAACGTGTGAATTCTACTGCGCATGTGTCAACCATGTCACGTGGTATGACGTCTTTCTTTGCTTGGAGGGAATCTTTTTCTCTTGCGCAGTGTATGCTAAAATGGCCGCTTTAATGTTCTCACATGCTAAAGCTTTCGCATTGCTGAAATTAATAATGTGGTATTTTAAAGCTACTAATGCGGGATAGACATTTATAAATAAATGGGATTAGTGTAGAAGTAGGAGGTATACAGGAAAAACATTTATTTTTGATTTTAATATGTTTCTTCTTTGATTTTCTATTAGTTCGTAAAGTGGGCCTGGGTTGGTTAAACAGCAGCTCGAGAGCCATGTGACCTGCGCATGCGCTCTGAAAACTAACAAAGCAAAGCGATGAAGTCAACTTGGAGGATATCCAAGGACATGACCCGCTGATCACCTTCAGAGTTCAACTGAATGTCCTGTGAAATGATACATTTTGTATATATTTTGTATTAATATTGGTGTGAAACGGGTGGGAAATAAAGCAAATGTATTAATTGAGAGGGGCGGGATTCTAAAACAATGGGCTTAAGAAAATTGAACTAAATTGACATGGTGTGAGGATCAACCCCCTGTCCCTGTCCAATCAGAATTAGTGGGCCCATAAATTTGAAACATTAATGGGAGGTACATGGGCGTAGAAGGGTATAATAGCTATAGAATTAGCAAATTAGTTAGCGTGGCATAGAGGCTTAGCGAGCAGAGGAGCTGAGGCGTGATTGATCAGGAGAACCGAGCAGACTTAATCGCTGTCCGAAGAGGTCGTGAGGTGGGGCGGCGAACTGCATTAGAGGGAGACGCGGAAGAACCACGAGGAGGAACGAAGTGTCAGAGAGGGGAACGACGCAGGCGTCGTTGGTAGAGAGGTCATCTAACCTGTCCTGAACCTGGTCCGGAGGTCTTGGTCTTCATCCTTTCTTGGGGACCCTCTTTCCAACTCCTTGGCCAAGGGGTTTGGTTTTCACACCTTTAAGTAACTATAAATGCGTAATCTTTAGTTTGTACTGCTGTCTCTATCTTCTCCTTTTCTGAGGGCCGTCATTTGTGATTAATAGGTGACTATATAGTGTGCTTCCTCCTTGAGATGCGATCAAGTATTATGTGGTTTGTATTTTACTCTGCTAAAATATTTTAGATAAACATTTTAAAACTTCCTGAGTCAGTTGTTATTTCAGGTGTTTAATGAAATTATGTTTTGTATGATCTCATAACAACCCCAGTTATCAAAGGTCCATTGGTAAGTCAATACACTTCAATCAGAACAGGTAATTGGTAGCAGGGATTTTGATAAAGAGTACAACTGAACCCACCAGCGGTGATTGCTAGCTAGTCTGAATGAATGGGCCCAGGTGAATATTTAGTGTATGAATGCTTGTTGCTAGTAACCCGCTGGATCAGTTTTCTGGCTATCAGAGGATGGTTATACTTTGTTAACTGGGTAATGAGAATTTTATTTTTATGAACTAACATCCGTTTTAAAAGTTTTGATTTATGTTGTCTAGAAATCCCCAGTGAAACTGAATAGCGGATGGTAAGTGGAAACCATACTGCAGTGAGGTTATCTGTCAGGCAAAAATAGTACTGAAAAGTTAAGCAGGGCTATCAGTACTTGTTAGGGACTCTGTGTGTGTGTGAGTGACAGCAAAGGAATACGCTGGTGAAATTTTGATGTTATATCACCTAGAAAGGTTAACATTGAAGGAGTAGCAGGTATTTCTGAAGCTTACGTGAAGAGTAAACGGAAGGGTTTTGCTCGTAGTGTATGTCTAGTAAACGGAAGGGTTTTACTAAGTGTGAGAAAATCTATCCTTTAATTTAGGGAAACTGACAAGATAGCGAATGTTTTTATGTTGTTATTGAATTTTAACGAAAGTGTTGAGGAATTAAAGTTTTGCGTACGATTTTTGTAAAGGGAGGGTCAGCTGCCGGAGTAGAAGCTGACGTCACAAGCGCTGCGCTGGGATTGGTCGACACAGCGAGGGATAGAGAAGCGCAGATTGTAAAGGAGGGGTTGTCAGATAGAGTGAATAGACGTCACAGAAAAATCGCGCTAGGATTGGTTCCGAGACAATTGTTAGCTGGAATTTGATTGGTTGTCAGAATAGAAGTTGAAATATTAGTGGACAGTGGAGATTGTATGTGGAAACACGATCCGACTTTGATAGGAACACGACCAGACAGGAGATTTTTAGGTTTTGCAGAATATAATTCAATAAATAGATATTTACCCAAAATGTACGGAGAAAATAGAAAATTGTCATTCTTACAAAAGATTAAAATTTATTTTAAGAAAGATAAGCCAATCAAAACTAGGGAAGGAATTCTCATTCCACCAGCAAAAACGCCCGCCTCATTCATGATGATGGAGAGGGGTTATCATACTTGTGTATGGTTAGAAAATTGGATAGAATGTACAAAAGATGACGGAGTATTAGCTTTCCCAGAGAATGGTACATTCAATGGGAGAATTCTTCAAAATTTAAGAATGAGAATGAATGAATTAGAACCCAGACCAAGATTAACGCAGTACGAAGCCCTAGAAGAATGGGAGACAGAAGCATTTGAGCGTGATAGACCCAGGAGTAATAGGGGTTATAGGGGATTTTTCCCTAGATACCAGAATGGGACAAGAGAAAGTCAGATGAAACAGTGGAGATGAGAGAGGATTACTGAGGGTTTGTATCCAGTATTAATGGCTGATGAGCAGTTTGGGAGCAAACGCAAAGAGAAGACTAAACACATGACAGGGTTTGGGGAATCCGAAGATGAATTCATGGAAGAAATATTAAAGAACCCTCCACCATACCAGGAAGAGCTGGGTGGATGTACTCCAAGTGCACCTGTTTTGAGAACACCGTTAGTACCTCAAGTACTGCATAATCCACCAGTTAATAGGGTACTTAAGGATAAGGAAAGAGAGGCTTTAGACAGAAACAGAGCAGAATTAATACAGAAAATAACACAGTTGAATGTACATCCTGAATCTCTGACTATACCTGTAACAATTGGTCCCGTGGTCCCTTTATACGGAGACAGAGTAAATTGCCCAAAGCCCTTAGTTATGACTACACCTATGGAGAACCCTAAAAATGAAGCTGTAATAATTGATGATCATATCAGTGACTGTGAATCTATGATTTCACTAATGGATTTGCCTATTCGAGAATCCGCAAATAGCACCCCCAGAAGAGCCACACCTGGTTGCTCAAAGGATGTAAATATAATATCTTCTTCAGGAACTAAAAGTGCAACAGTAGTAACTCCAGAAGACTTAGAAAGATGGGCACAAGGAGTAGACAGACAGAGTTCACCCTCAAAGATCTTGGACATTTATAAACTAAAAGTCAAGTTAGAAGAAATGATAGCAGGCAACGTAGGAGTAGATCGTCTAAATACCTACAGTGAAGAAGAACTATTGTTCGTATGTAGGAGTATAACCAGAAATGTAAAAATATTCCATGAAAAGTTAACGGATTTGGCCTCAGAGATGGGAATTGAAATAAGGAAGTCAAAAGTGTTGCAGAGATCATATAGAGCAGAATTTACTGACAAAGACTTAGAAAATATGAATACATCTGGTAGAAAATTACAAGTTAAAGAATTGATGACAGTTTTACAGAAATGGGGAGAATTGGATAGATGGAAAACTAGATGGACAAAGAAAAAGGAAGAAGCACGTTCAAATAAAATGACATCTGAGTATTTATTGAAGGAAACAGGAAAGGTAGAACAGATGTGTCCAATGCGAGAGGTTCCAGGAGGAGGCTATGTCCATGTCCCATGGAGTGGACAAGACATATTGTCATTTACAAATGATTTCCCAAAGTTGAGAGAAAAACCGATTGAATGATACAAGCAGGTTGAGAGGTTTGTGAAGGTTTCAAAGGTTTCGTTAAAGGACTTAGATGGTTTGTTTGACATAGTGGTACCTGCCGATTTATGGACAGATTGTAAAATTACAATCGACTGGCCTAGTGAAGAGTATCCTAGGGATCCAAAGACAGGTGCCCCATCAAATGATGTGATGAAAAAATATCACCAGGTAATCACTTACTTGAAAGGGAAAATACCACCCTAAGAAACAGATTGGGTGAAAATAGACAGAACTACCCAAGAAGCAAATGAATAGGTACATGCCTACTATGAACGTCTATTACAGGTGTTCAAACAGTATAACGGTTTTGAAGATATTGGAGACAAAAATATGAGTCAGTTTGTCTATCGATTTGTTTATGGTTTAAAGCCAGAGATTTGTCAGATGATTAAGCAACATATGTTATGTTGGCAAGGAAAGCCTATCGATGAAATTTTGAAATATGCTAAATATTGTGGGGATGACATTGAGGATAGACACAAGAAACTACAAGAAAAAGTGATGTGGGCTCAAGTGAAAATGGCTGAGCGACAGGGAATTAATTTAGAAAATCCATCCGAAAGTAAGGGAAAAGAATCTGGATCGAATGCTGACACAGGAAATGGTGGAAAGGTAAGAGGACGAATGAGTAGAGAAGAGGCTAAAAAGAAATTTCCTTGTCATGGATGCGGAAAGTTGGGACATTGGAAGAACGAATGTAAAAAGATTCAGAATAATAATGGCCCAAATCATAATTTAAACCCACAGACGCAGAATGACTCACAGCAGGGTATAAGTCATCAGAGTCAGTTGCCACCTGCCCCTATACAGGGTAATGTAAGCAGAGCAAAGCACGGTACAGACGTCGGATATCAAGGAGGAAGTGGTAAGAATGAATATGTAACTTCACAGTTTCTTTTACAGGAAGATTTTAATCCATATGATTATCAATGACGGTGCCTGAGAGAGGGGGAGAAGGAGTGTGTACTTGGCGCATCCTTGCCGGTAGATCAGTCAGGTCCATATGTTGAAGGGAAAGTAAAAGGTAATGATATCACCTTTCTTTTGGACACTGGTGCTACCCGTTCTACTGTAAGAACAGCAGACATCCCAAACCTCCCTCTCTCTGGAGAAGCTATCCAAGTTGTAGGTGTGGCAAATCAAAAGATTAGAACACCCCTTACCGAACCCATGGAAGTAAGAATCGGAAACTTCCGAGAAATGCACCAATTTGTGGTGTGTGATTCTAGTCCAGTAAATTTACTGGGCAGAGACTTACTATGCAAAATGAACTGCACTATTTTCTGCACACCGGATGGTGTTGCAATACAGACCCAGGATGAAGATCATGTTTACAAATTCATGATAGCCAAGCAAGGTACGGAGGTAGATTAAATGTTCTCCTTGATAACAAAAGATGAATTACCAGAAGAGTTAAAAACTACAGTGAGTTCAAAAGTATGGGATTTTACTGGAAAAGAAGTAGGTCTGATGGCAAATATAGACCCAGTAAAGATAACTGTAAAAGAAGGTGCAATTTTCCCAAATACCAGACAGTATAAAATGAGTGCTGAAGTAAAAGTAGGAGTTACTGAGGAAATTGGCAGAATGGTAAAACAAGGTATATTAAAAGAAGTTATGAGTAGCCCTTGTAATTCGCCAATCATGGGTTTGAAAAAGCCTAGTGGAAAATATAGCATTGTTCAAGATTTACGGAAAATTAATAAAATTGTGGTACCTTGTTGTCCTATAGTACCAAATCCTGCAGTAATCTTATACCAAATACCATGGAACGCAGAATGGTTTACTGTAATTGATCTGTGCCAAGCATTTTTCTCAATTCCATTGCATCCAGATAGTCAGTATTTGTTTTCGTTCAAATTTGAAAATCACGTTTATGTGTGGAATCGTGTTCCTCAGGGGTACACAGAAAGTCCCTCCATTTTTAATCAGATACTGAAAAAGTGCCTAGAAAAATTAGTAATGCCCAGGAACTCAGTCTTGGTACAATATATAGATGATTTGTTAATTGCATCTAGAACTCATGACGATTGTGTCACCGACTCAATTGCATTACTCAATCATTTGGCTGAGGAAGGTCACAAAGTGTCACCTGAGAAGTTACAATTTTGTACAACAGCAGTTAAGTATTTGGGACACCAAATTGAGAGAGGAAAGAGAAGAATAACCTCTGAGAGAATAAAAATAATTAAGCAAATGAAAATGCCAGTAACACAAAGAGAGGTGAGAAAGTTTCTTGGAATAGTGGGATACTGTCGACAATGGATTGTAGGGTTTTCTCTACTAGCAAAGCCTTTAATTCAGTTAACCAAAAAGAAGGCAAAGGACCCAGTTGAATGGGATGATGAAAGTGCCAGTGCATTTGTAAAATTAAGAAATGCTTTGTGTGAGGCACCTGCCCTGGGCATGCCTGACTATACAAAAGAATTTACATTATTCTGCTATGAAAGAGAAAGTTGTGCACTTTCAGTCTTAACACAAAGACATGGACTGGACAGACGTCCTATAGCATATGTTTCTGCTACATTAGACCCAGTGGCTGCAGCATTGCCAGGCTGCTTAAAAGCAGTAGCTGCTACCTGTATGAGCATTGAACAAAGTGAGTCAATAGTAATGGGACACCCTGTTAAAGTGTTCGTCCCACATGCAGTTGTGATTCTGTTGACAAGAACCAGAACCCAGCACCTTACTCCTAGTCGGATGACAAAATATGAGCGAATAATTCTAGGAGCTGAGAATGTGACCATAGCTAGGTGCACAGTTGTAAATCCTGCAACATTATTACCAGATCCATATTGTGAAGAAGTTAGGGACGACACAGAACATGACTGCTTGGAAGTCACAGAGTTGTGTACCAAGCCGCGCCCTGACATACAGGAAATGCCCCTTAAGAACCCAGACAGGGAGCTGTTTGTGGATGGCTCATGCCTAAGGCATGAAGATGGCAAATTGAGTGCAGCTTATGCTGTATGTGAACTTTCCGGAATAGTCGAAGCATCCTATTTACCAGGAGTCAAATCTGCACAAGTAGCTGAATTGGTTGCTTTGATTAAAGCCTCCAAAATTGGGAAAAATTTAAAAGTGACCATATTTACGGACAGTCAATATGGTTACGGGGTTGTGCATGATTTTGGCCAACTGTGGATGCAGAGGGATTTCATGACTTCTTCAGGATCCCCAATCAAAAATGGGCAGTTTGTAAAAGAATTATTGGAGGCAATACAATCACCAAAAGAATTGGCAGTGGTGAAATGTGCCGCACACCAGTCAGGAGATGACTGGGTGGTAGCCGGTAACAGATATGCAGACCTAATCGCTCAACACTGTGCCAGAAATAGAATGGCAGTAAACAGAAAAGTCGAAACAATGGGAATCAGCTGCCAACTTATGCTATGTTCAACACCTGAAACATGGAATGATGTGAGACGATTGCAGGATGATGCTGAAGAGAGTGAAAAGGATGTTTGGATGAAAATAGGGTGTACCCGAAGAACAGGTGATGATGTGTGGGTTTATCCAGATGGCAGACCAGTCATGCCTGATTGCCTGATTTCACACATGGCCAGAATGTATCATGGAGACACACATGTAGGTAGAGATGCCATGATTAGACTTTTCAGACAAAATTGGTACAATCCAAGGTTTAGGGCTGCAGCAGAGAGCCTTTGCCAGAGGTGCTTAACTTGTCAAATGAATAATCCAGGAAGGAAGAACAGTAGTTGGTCTGGGAAAAATTGGAAAGGCAGAAGGCCCATTTGTGAGATTGCAGTTAGATTTCATTCAGTTACCACCATGTAAAGGACTGAAATATGTACTTGTCATAGTGTGTCTGTTTTCAAAGTGGGTGGAGGCTTACCCTACCAGGAGGAATGACAGCATAACAGTTGCAAAACTATTATTACGAGAACTCATTCCACGGTTCGGTTTCCCAGTAACTTTGGAATCAGATAGAGGGAGTCACTTCAATAACGATGTAATTCGAATAATCTGTGAAGCATTTAAAATTGAACAAAAATTGCACTGTGCATACCGCCCAGAGGCTTCTGGAGTGGTTGAACAAATGAATGGCACAATAAAATCAAGATTGTCAAAAATGTGTGCATCCACATCGTTAGATTGGCCAGATGCGTTGCCTCTTGTCTTAATGGGACTCAGAAGCATTCCTGATAGAAATACAGGATTGAGTCCTCATGAAATCATCATGGGAAGAGCAATGAGACAAGCCCATGTACCTGGCAATAAACTGCTGAACATAACTGATGATATGGTTCTAGATTATTGCAAAGCATTGGCTGACCTAGTGCGTTCTGTCTCTCACCAGGTTGGAGAAGACGCAGTTTCCAGGCAGCCTGAACAAGAGCATGATCTGAACCCCGGAGACTGGGTGGTAGTGAAGCATCACACCAGAGAAACGTGTTTATCACCCAGGTGGGGCGAACCTTGTCAGGTTATATTGGTTACAAACACAGCAGTGAAATGTGCAGGTTTACCTAATTGGATTCATGTAAGCCATACCAAAAGGGTGCCAGCTCCTGAAGAGAGAGATCCTCAGTCAGCATCAATAGCTGAGGAAGCAGAAGGTTGTACAGCTGAAGAATCCCAAGTGATAGATTCAGGAGTAGCTGAAGAAGAACAACCGAGCACAAGTCAGGACTGGATACCAGTGGTTGATATACCTGAAGTCTTTATCAAAACAAGGAGCAGAGCTAGATTAGAGGAAATTAGAGAGGACCAGATAGGTGAAGAAGAACAAGCTCAGGATAGGGAGGTTGAAACTATAAAGGAACCTGAGCAGGCCCAGATAGGGAAAGGAAATTGGGCTCAAACTGACAACGAAACAACAGAGTTTGAGCAGGGACAGACAGGTTCAGAAGAACGCGGTCAGGCTGCAGAAGTACAGAATGCAATAAGCCCTGATCAGAACCAGTTAGGACAAGAAAATCACGTTCAGGGAGAAGAAAACGAAGAAAACATCGAACCTGAAAATATCAAGCAAGAAAACGTCAATCCTGAACAGGGCCAGTTAGCAGAGACGCACATTCAGGCAACTGAAGAAACAACAATAAGATCTGAACGAGGGCAGATAGAGAGGGAAACTGAAAACAAAGACAAACAAATTGTGCCACATATTAATGTGAATAAAGGAGTATTTGGAAAAGACTCAGAAGGTGAAGGTACAGTGCAAACCAAGAAAGTCAGAAAGGGTGATCATTGGCCTAGTGTTATTAAAAGAGTGAAATATCACATAATAACACGAAGTGAAGACCCAGAACAAGTGAATGAAGTAACAAGCTTATCTGGACAAACAAGTGGGTCTGAAAAACGAAAAAGCAAAAGATTGAAAATTGTGAACAATAAGTTCAAAGGTCCTGATTGGACTTATGTAATTCTCGAATACTGCGAAAGTTCAGAGAATAGTGAAAGTGGTGACGAAGGAACAAGTGCAGAGCTGACTTATGAAAAAGAAGTGAAACCACCTTGATAACGTTAAAGTTTTGAAGGAAAAAGAAAGAAGAGAAATCTTCTTGGTCAAAAATGGCTGAGGACAGAGTTTCTGGGAGACCGAAACGGAAATGTTGTAAAAGATGCTGTGCTATATGCATATGTAGTCTGGTAGTGGTGCTTATAGTATGGTTAGTTGTGATTGTAGCAATTCCTTACCTTATGATAATGGACAAAAAGAATAACACCGATACCAAGGGAAGGATAGATAACCTGAAAAGTGACAGAGTAGAAATAGAAGCAGAAGATGAACCAGATTTTCATCACGTTGTAACAGATAATGATACTAGCTTAAATGTCTTTACTAAATTATTGTTTCAGTACGTAGATACAATGGATGTTAGTGATTGTTATGTTTGTATGAAGTTACCTGAATCAGTAGCAGAAGGTCTAACCTACCATCATTTGCCTTTAACTTATGGTATATCATGTAGTGTACTAACTAGTTTATTTTATAGAACAGGGAAACTTCAGTATTATTATTCAAATATAGATGTGATATTTTCAGAGGTTCCTATTCGAAAGAATCTGAACCCAGTGCTTAGTAGTCAAGATGCGCAATTTATGGGCGAATTTTTCTTAACGATGAAGTCAATAGACATAACACATGCACATAGAAGCAATCTAACCTGTTCATTACATGAAGAAGAAAAGATATTTTTAAACTAAGTTGAAGATAGAAGACAGAATTTCCAAAAGAAAGCGTCTGAGCATAAAGCTCACATTCCACCTTGGGCTGAGAAAGAGGGTATTTATACACCTGGCAAGGCTCAAGCTGCTATGGCTCTAGATTTTGTAAAGACAGGGAAAATTTATCTTCATAGGTTAAAAACTGAATATAACAATGTTTTTATTGGTACCAGTGAATGTGAACACAATTTCTTAATTCTTGGAGGTTGGGGACTAAAAGGAGGAACGGATTCAGTTTTTCCTGGAATATATTATGTGTGTGGGAATAAGGCTTACTTTAGGCTTCCTGCACGGTGGTATGGGAGTTGTTATTTTGGAATAGTTTTTCCATAAATATACCACGTAAAAAGAAACACTGGGAGCAATGAAAATAATAGTGGACTAACACGTAGTAAGAGAGCTAGTTTTTCAGAAATTGTAGGTGATATATTTGGTGCATTGATACCTTCAGTGGGAGTAATTCTGAACTCAAGGAGAATATGTAAATTGTCTACAGTGGTTGATCGTTTATCAACGGATACTGCTGGAGGATTTCTAATGATTAATGCGGAGATGGTTGCGATTAGATCTATGGTTATGCAAAATCGACTTGCTCTTGATATATTATTAGCAAAAGAGGGCGGAGTCTGTAAAATGTTGAAAACGAAACATTGTTGCACGTATATTCCGGACAAAAGTACAGAAATCGGAACATATATAAAGAATATTACTAAACTTGAGAAGGAACTGAAACCACTGGAAGTTGATAGTGTATGGGAAAAATTGACAAATAGCATTGCGTCAATTGGTACCTGGTTTACTAATGTAGGGAAAGGACTTATAGGTCAAATAATAGTACCCTTAGTAGGGATAGCAATAACAGTATTGTCAATAATGATATGGTGCAAATGTTGTAAAAAGAAGGAAACATATAGGGTGACAGGAAGAGGCAAGAAAAGAAAATTTGAAGAGATTGAATTAGAAGACCTGAGAAGTGAAATTTACAAGAAACTGAAGGGAAAAGATAAGAATGGAAAGAGTAAAAATGAAAATGTGACTGAAATATGCTAAAGTTGGCATCTGGGTTTGTAGGTAGTTTTGATGGCTCAGAAACGCCATCAGAGAGGGGATTGATGGAGCAAGGACTCACAATGAGACTTGCTCGGAAGCAATCCTCTCACAGTATTAATTAATTTGTACTAAAACCTTGTAATGTCTTTATTAATAATGTGCAACACAAACATATTTTATCTAGAAGATGCTTGCCTATGTGTTTTCCACTAATAAGTAATCCTCGTCTAATCCAAAATGGCCGCTAAAACGCGGGAATTCTACTGCGCATGTGTCAACCATGTCACGTGGTATGACGTCTTTCTTTGCTTGGAGGGAATCTTTTGCTCTTGCGCAGTGTATGCTAAAATGGCCGCTTTAATGTTCTCACATGCTAAAGCTTTCGCATTGCTGCAATTAATAATGTGGTATTTTAAAGCTACTAATGCGGGATAGACATTTATAATTAAATGGGATTAGAGTAGAAGTTGGAGGTATACAGTGAAAACATTTATTTTTGATTTTAATATGTTTCTTCTTTGATTTTCTATTAGTTTGTAAAGTGGGCCTGGGTTGGCTAAACAGCAGCTCGAGAGTCATGTGACCTGCGCATGCGCTCTGAAAACTAACAAAGCAAAGCGATGAAGTCAACTTGGAGGATGTCCAAGGACATGACCCGCTGATCACCTTCAGAGTTCAACTGAATGTCCTGTGAAATGATACATTTTGTATATATTTTGTATTAATATTGGTGTGAAACGGGTGGGAAATAAAGCAAATGTATTAATTGAGAGGGGCGGGATTCTAAAACAATGGGCTTAAGAAAATTGAACTAAATTGACATGGTGTGAGGATCAACCCCCTGTCCCTGTCCAATCAGAATTAGTGGGCCCATAAATTTGAAACATTAATGGGTGGTACATGGGCGTAGAAGGGTATAATAGATATAGAATTAGCTAATTAGTTAGCGTGAGCGTAGAGGCTTAGAGCGAGCAGAGAGAGCTGAGGCGTGATTGATCAGGAGAACAGACAGCAGACTGAATCGCTGTCCGAAGAGGTCGTGAGGTGGGGGCGGCGAACTGCATTAGAGGGAGACGCGGAAGAACCACGAGGAGGAACGAAGTGTCAGAGAGGGGAACGACGCAGGCGTCATTGGTAGAGAGGTCATCTATCCTGTCCTGAACCTGGTCCGGAGGTCTTGGTCTTCATCCTTTCTTGGGGACCCTCTTTCCAACTCCTTGGCCAAGGGGTTTGGTTTTCACACCTTTAGGTAACTATAAATGCGTAATCTTTAGTTTGTACTGCAGTCTCTATCTTCTCCTTTCTGAGGGACCGTCATTTGTGATTAATAGGTGACTATATAGTGTGCTTCCTCCTTGAGATGCGATCAAGTATTATGTGGTTTGTATTTTACTCTGCTAAAATATTTTAGATAAACATTTTAAAACTTCCTGAGTCAGTGTTTATTTCAGGTGTTTAATGAAATTATGTTTTATATGATCTCATAACAACCCCAGTTATCAAAGGTCCATTGGTAAGTCATTACTCTTCAATCAGAAAAGGTAATTGGTAGCAGGGATTTTGATAAAGAGTACAACTGACCCCACCAGCGGTGATTGCTAGCTAGTCTGAATGAATGGGCCCAGGTGAGTATTTAGTGTATGAATGCTTGTTGCTAGTAACCAGCTGGATCAATGGTTCCAGGGACTTACCTTCATGTGCTCTCCAAAGCTCCGTATTCCACTCCAACACTACCTGAAAAACAAAAAGATAAAACACAATAGGGGAGGAGGGACTGCCAGTGTCCATCCGGTGCACAACAGAGAAGAAGGACTCTTCTTTTCAGGGCACGAGGACGGAAGATCGGCCAATAAAAAGAAAAAGGGATGAGGAAGGGGCGGTCCCTCAACACCCGGAATACATCAAACCTAGTGAGGAGAACGCAAAGAAGAGAACGGGGGAGATCCACACTTCGGACCATGAGACGACCATGCAAGGAGCAGAAATTGCAAACCTCAGAGAGCCACTTTTGTATGCATAAAGCAACACCAAGCTATTTCCAATGCGCACTAAGCATGTAAAGCACTGAAACTACTTCTAACTTTTTGCCTTGTAGTCCATTTTCTAGCAATATGCCATTACACCTAAATGTTAAAACTGCATTCATGCCAAACTTCAGGCGGGAGACTACCGATTTCAAGGCTAGTCTCCAACCTCCCGATTCCTGCATTCAAAAACCTGATTCCTCAGCGGGTTTCTGCCGACCAGGACTGGCCTAGTGAGACTCATAGTATTCACTCCCAGTAACTTGCTCCTGCAGGCCAGTGCACAGCATTTTTGTCTCGCGCTCTCTGTCTGCCTCAGTGCTTTCTCCATGTTCCAGACAGGTAAGGGAATACAAACATGTATCTGCGTTTCTGATATCCGGTCCTGCAGCAGCACACTTAAAAAGTCCCATACATAACAACAGACTCGATTGAGGCCCAATATAGTCAATAGGAGAAATACATTCTCCCGATTGTTCTTCTAAAATCTCCCACTTTAGTCTTTTAAAATGATGCCACGTATGAAATTGCATCAGCTTCATCCATGGAGAAATAAGGAGACACCTACAGGTCAAATGGAATATCATACATAACTGAAGAGTACGTCTGGTATTAATTAATAATCAAAGGTGTAATAAGTACTGCAATTTTTCTGTTGTGTGGTTTTTTTGGGCGAGAAAAAAAAATCTTGTGCCTCTGACAACTACTCCATACTAAACTGCACTATAAATGGAATCAAGGCTGTGGTATTCTGTACCTACCAGCACCTTCCGAAGTGGCAGTTCTTATTCCTTTGCATAAAAGAGGAGTGCCATTACCTAAAGACCTAGCATTATCTGCCAATTTAAAGTACCCATTAGGACTGAAAAAGCCATCCCACAGAATGTAAAGTGTATGTAAAAATATGAATATAGTTCATCTATCAGATTTGCAATCCTTAAAACAAGAATGAAACAAATTTAATTAAATTCGCAGCAGAAGCACTCATGAGATCAATAGCAATTAACAAAATCCGATGCCAGGGCAATAAAGGAAGCAAATGTATAGATTTCAACAGATTCATTACTTTAAATAGAAAATAAACAGATGCTATGGGTATGAATTCCCACAGTGGTGGCTCGTGATCTTTGAAAGTAATGGAGCTTAATACTTCCTCTGAATTCCAGAAAGTGAAAACTTCAAATGAGCCAGAGCTATTCTAGTCTAGTTCCAGGGTCAGAAGTCCTCCAGCCCAGAACATTTTGAAATAAATGGGATGAAAGACTTAATTTTAATTGAAAGACTCCATGGAAATTTTCTATAATATTCCAGTACTTTCATGATGTGCCCAGTGGTGCAAGGAAGTCTGACGCTCCCCTGGAGGAGACCCCATTAAAAAAAAAAAACGGTTTCCGAAAATTAAATTTAGTATGCAACATCATTTTGCCATAGGCTCCCCCCTTATGCCAATAATTCTGTACAATGTGCTCATGTCCCCCCCATACGATATACTGTGGGTGCCTTCATATGTCAAAAATGACCTCTGATAAACAAGTTTCAGCATTTTCCCATTGGTGCCCCCATACCCTGGCTGCCAGCATTTTCCTACAGGTGGGCCCAAAATCATCTCCAGCATACCAGGGCATGTACTTTGCCATGGAAAACACTCCCCACCTGTATAACGTGGGTGTCCTCCCCTAAAAGCCAAGAACTACCTCCAGTACGCCAGGACCACCAGCACACATGCTAGTATAACACATCCCACTTTCACATATACTCCAACACTCCATTACTGTCTCTAAGACACTCACATCCACTGACAGGTAAGTGAACATAGGAGGTAAGGATTTACTATTCTAAACACACATCTATGTACATATATCATCAAGGTACGTATATGTGGAATTAGGTATAAAAATTGTATTGAAACATAACTGTCCATATTTTGTCCCTCGATATTGTGGTCAGGATATTTCCTCCCATTGATTTTTGAGATTCGATAATCCCAGCCAATATCGTTAGAGCTTTTGTGTATGAGACGGCCCAAGCAGAAATTCCAGCTGACTTGTTAAACGTGGTTTCTATTGGATCAAGCTGTTGCTGTGGCATGCATGTTTTGAAAATCTGCTGAATTGCTACAGAGAGAGTTAATCACCAGTTACTTCTTGGAACGGGCTATGAGAATCTAATGGTGCTGTAGCTTCGATTGGAGTTTCATGTAACCACTACAATCTGTCTTGTTTTTCCACTGGACTAATAAATACAACTAGACCCAAAGCACATGTTTGAAAAATAACCTCCCAAGTTTTCCCCAGCATTCTTATACACACCACACAGTACAGAGATATCGTGCAAAGACACTCTCATACAAACTTAGGGGGTGATTATGATGGCGGATGGACTTGAGTCCATCCGCCATCGCCACGGGAATCGGGACTGCCCGGCCATATGGCGGCGGTCCCGCACCTGCAATTATAATGCGACTGCCACTGTGGCGGTCGCATTGTGCATGTCTACCATTGCAGCGGGTGCTGCTGGCTGCAGCACCCGCCGCAATGGCAAAAATGCATGTTGTGCATTTCCCTGTACTACGTGGCAGGCACCACGCGGTGCCTGCCACCTGGTGCAGGGAACTGTAGGGGGCACCATAGGTGCCCCCCAAGTGCACAATTGCATTGCCCCTGCACAATGGGGGCCTGCAACAGGGCCCCAAAGTCAATCTCCGCCAACCTTTGAATGGCGGAGGAACCGTCATTCAGAGGCTGGTGGAATGCAGCATCCTAATGAGGCGGACGGTGCCTGCTAGGCACCGCCACCATTCTAGATATGCTGGCCCTGTCCGACAGGCAATCATAACGATTGCCTGTGTTGGACCCGTGGCGGACGGGCTTTCCGTCCGCCAGCACTCCGCCCGCCATCCTTATCTGGCAGGTGGAGAATGGCCGCACGGTGGCGGTGAACCCACCACCGGCAGGCTGCCGGGGGCGGGTTCACCGCTATCATAATCAGGCCCTTAGATAAGATAATACTCTTCACACAACCCCTGCACTGCCAGCTATAAAACAGTTTTTAAGCATACATAGCGGTTGCACATAAACAGTAGATACATCCAATGCATACATAAATCTACACAACACAAACATATACTGTGCTACAATGCCCACCACACACCACGTGAGACACACACACACATATTCACTCACAAAGGCAATATTGGAGAACATGTTCTCACTTAAGCTTGCTTTTACCACCGCTTGAGGCAGAGCGGCCTCCACTTCTTCTCCATGGCGAGTGAAAAGGAATCCAGCACTGCAGCCTACAAATTGGAAGCCATATGAACAGCAGAGGGAGCCTCAAGTCGAAGAGGGCCACCCCAAGTCCTCTTCCGGCTTTTGATAGGCCTATAATTCCAACCCTATCAGAAGTTCCACCCATGCTGTTATGTCTGACTTCTTAATGGATGCCGAGATGCATCTCCAGACTGCCATGAATATACACGGAAATCTGGAGAGGAATCATTCTTGTACCCCACCCACCTGCTCCTCCTATGGTCATGGGCCTGGATCAATGGTCTGCTACGCACACTGGGAATATGCATGAAAACAGTATCTTCTTCTTATGGTCGTATTTTTATGTATGATGCCAGTGACCAGCGGCTGCCTCCTTTCAATGCAAACATGCTAAGCTCCTCACAGGTGGCGGGGTACTGCCCAAGCACCCCAGAAGAAAGGCCACCCCATATGAAAATGCCTCAAGGCTATTTATATGACATTGGCAAAGCCTATGATACCAAGGAACTTTGATTTCGGGATTTAATCATCCATAGACTTTGCTTTGCTTGCAGGCAGAGTGGTTTTCCCTTGGTGTGAAAGCTAATGGTGGAGCGACACTTGAGTGTAAAAGAAGTGGTTAAGAGATTCCATGATTGGGAAAAGCCAGCCCTTTGGGACCGATGAAGGGCAGAGATAGATGTAGTTACTATGTAAGGATAGCCTAATCTCAAAATAGTGTCTAGTGGTTTCCTAGAGTTGTGATTGGTGCCCTCAACTAAGTACCTTAAATCCTGATTGTGGAGCGTTACGTTGCTTTGCGAGGCTTCACATCTTCCGGAGTCGGCTCCAATGAAGCTGTGTGGCAACACTTTGTGGGGCTTTGTGTTGCTCTGTATGGTTCCAGTGAGGTGAGCGCCGAAGCTTGGGGGGCTTTGCGTTTCCAATGAAGCTGGCAGCTATGTGGTGAGGCTTTGTGGGGTTTTGCATCACTCGCTGTCGATTCCGATGAGGCTGGCAGCTGTGCAGGTGTGGTAGGTGATAGCTCCATCCCCTGAAAAAAAATGGATTCAGAAAACAGGAGGGTGGAGGCAAAAAGTTTAAGGATGACCCTGCAGAGAGGACCAAGTCCAACAGATGGAAACTAGGATATTTATTTGGTTAAAAAAACAGTTGATTATATGCAACTGAAACCCTATCCCAGTCACTCATCAAGCTCGAACATACCTTGCTTTAATTATGTAGAAGGAGAATGATGTTAAGTATCACTGTGTTTTTTTGTTTTCAGAAAGACAAAATTATTTTCTGTTCACAACAGCCAGTATCCCATTCCGTGCGTCGGACGGCCGGGAGCTGTCCGACGTCATGGTGGGTGTGTGTGTCAGACGGCTCCCGGTCATCCTAGCACTCACCCACAGGGGAAGCGCTGGCGCTCCCCCGTGGGCTGCCCTTCATGCTGCCCCAACCGGGGAGGGCAGCGGAAGCCCTTCCGGTGCCCACACGGCCCCCCTCCACATCATTTTATGGAGTCAGCACGCACCGTGCGCCAATGTCATTAGATTCAACCGGACGCGCTGGAAGCCATTTGCTTTGAGCGCGTCCAAGGAGGAGAGGTGAGTTTCTCCTCGGGGAGGGTGGGGGGATTTAAAAAAGAGGCATTGGAGGAAAGGAAATAGTTTTTCTTTCCTCCGATGTCTCTTTTCAGCATTCCTGCTGCACCATCATGCATGGGGCTCCATCGTGCAGCAGGAATGCCCACTAGACCCCAGGGATTTTTTTTGTTTTTTTTAAAATGGCTTGTGTTTCGGGTAGCGGCCCTTTGGGCAAGGGTCGCTCCCCTTTGGGGAGCAATTTGTTTGGCCATTTCTGCCCCCCTGGGAGGGCAGATCGGCCCAAAAAAATAATTAATTTAATTGTGTGCCAACTAGGACACCAGGGATTTTTTTTTTTTAAATATGTTTTTGGGGTGCGGCCCCTGACACAAGAATTGCTCCCCTTTGTGGAGCATTTATTTAGGCAGTTTCTGCCCCCCGGGGGGGCGATCAGCCCAAATAATGTGTTTTTTTATTGTGTGCCTACTAGGCCACCAGGGATTATTTTGTTTTTTTAAATATGTTTGTGGGGAGCGGCCCTTTATGCAAGGGTCGACCCCCTTCGGGGAGCATTTATTTTGGCCGTTTCTGCCCCCCTTCGGGGCAGATTGGCCTTATGTTTTTAGGCCCATCTGCCCCCAAGGGGGGCAGAACCCATTAGACTCCAGGGATTGTTTTTGTGTTGTTGGGGAGCGGCCCCTTGGGCAAGGGTTGCTCCCCTTTATGGGGTGATTATTGTGCTGTTTCTGCCCCCTTTGGGGGCACATTGGCCATATGTTTTCAGGCCCATCTGTCCCCAAGGGGGGCAGAAGCCACTAGACACCAGGGTTTTCTTAAATGTTGGTGTTGGGGAGTGGCCCCTTGGGCAAGGGTCGCTCCCCTTTTGCGGGGGTGAATATTTTGGCTGTTTCTGCCCCACTTGGGGGTAAATCGGCCTTATGCTTTTAGGCCCACCTACCCCCCAGCTTGGCTGGTGGATGTGTGTTGACTGGTGCATTATTTGCATATGTGATTGTAATGTTTTATTTCTCCTTTTTATTCTAGTACAAAAGCTTTTGATTCTTGTTTGCGGTTTCGGCAGTGGTTGATCTGCAGTTTTGCGTAGTTGCATTTATTTGGTAAGAAAAACATTTTTATTGTGTTTACTCCAAATGAGTATTATTGTCATGCATGAATGAATGTTTTGTAAGTAGTGTCATAATAGTAGCATATTTAGTTAGTGGTTTGAGTGTGAAATTCTTTGCAGTGTGTTTTGCTTTGTCTTATGTGTAATTTTCTTTTCTTTTTCTTTTTTAGTGGGATATTGTTGATCCTTGGTGTGTCTGTGCAGAGTAGGTGGTGGTGAGTCTAGCTGCTTCTGGCAAGTGAATGGTATAGTTTTGGAGTATATAGGTCTTTGTGATAAAGCCACATTTTGTTTATTACTTATTTTACAAGGTGTTTGTTGTTGTTGACTTGTTTGACAAATTACCTTTATTAGTAAGGATTATGACTAGCCGCACAATTGCTGCTCAGCAGGTGGTTAGTGTGCTTTTTGAATCTTCCTCTGACCCTGATTAGGAGACTGACAGCGCATCTGAGGGAGAGGAGGGAGTGCAAGATTCTGGCAGTGAGTTTTCTGTCCACGAGGAGTCATCTGATGATGAAGCTACTCTCAGTGTGAATGAAACTACTCTCAAAGTGGATGGAGTACCTGTTTTAGAGGAGGACACTGATGTGTCGATGGTGCAGCAGGAGGAATCTGGATTGCAGCCTGGGACTGCAAGGCTTCCCATTGGAAGTGCTGGACTCTAGGTTGATCCAAACATGGTGCAGCCGGTGTTGCCTGCCTTTAGTGGTGATCCAGGGTGTAGAGTGAATTGTGAAATATTTTTTGCCTATACAGTTTTTTCAGTTGTTTATGGACGATGTATTTTTGGCTGAGATTGTTGAGCAGACTAATTTATATGCGGAACAGTATTTGAGGGACAACAGTGCCAGACTTAGGCCCCGCTCTAGAGCTACCCAGTGGACTCCCACAAATCTGGATGAGATGAAGAAGTTTTTGGGTTTGACTTTTTTGATGGGCTTGATAAGGAAGCCGTCCCTGGCTTCATATTGGTCTACCAGTCCATTGATGGCAACAGCCATTTTTCCTGCAATTATGAGTCGTGATCGGTATTTACTTTTGCTTCGGATGCTGCATTTTGTTGATAATGCTTTGGCGTTGCCACGAGATCACCCTGACTGTGACCGTCTTTTTTAAGATTTGGCCTGTTCTTGATCACTTTGTGGATTGATTTTCAGAGATCTGTACTCCAGGGAAAGAAATAGCTGTTGATGAGTCTTTGGTTCTGTTCAAGGGCCGTTTGGTTTTTAGGCAGTACATTCCTAGCAAGAGGGCACATTATGGAATTAAGATGTATATGCTGTCTGAGAGTAGGGCAGGATATGTCTATAATTTCCGGGTGTACACTGGTAGGGATTTCACTATTGACCCCCCTGGTTGTCCATCCACTTTAGGAGTTTCAGAGAAAATTGTGTGGGAACCTGCTAGAGGACTGTTTAACAAAGGTCACCATTTGTACCTAGATAACTTCTACACTGCTGTGCAATTGTTTACGGAATTATTCAAAGTGGACACTCTTGCTTGTGGCACAATCCGCTCTAACCGTAAAGGTTACCCAAAAGAGCTTGTTTGCAAAAAGCTTCAGGGGGGACAGTGCAGTGCCTTGTGTAGCGATGAATGCTAGCTGTGAAATTTGTGGACAGGAGGGATGTGTACATGCTGACTACCATCCATGAGGACAGTACTTCACCTGTGACTGTTTGGGGTCAGGTTGCTGAAGTGCGCAAACCTGTGTGCATTGTAGACTACAATAAGCTCATGGATGGTGTTGATAGAGTAGATCAAAGGTTGGAACCTTACACTGCTGTTCGTAAGGCTTAAATTTGGTATAAGAAGTTGGCCATCCATTTTTTCAATTTACCAACTGTTAATGCTTTTGTTGTGTTCAAGGTGTGTTCTCCAGCATCAAAAAAGACTTGTGTTCAGTTTCAGTAGTCTGTGATAAGCAGCCTTATTGTAGTGGAACAGGCAAGTATTCCTAGAGTTGGAGTGGTGGAGGATGTGGCTAGATTGAAAGATCACCACTTTCCCAATCTAATTTCTCCCACGCCCCAAAAAAACAATCCCTGTAAGAGATATAGGGTCTGTTTCGGAGAGGTATGCGGAAGGAGAGTCGTATGCACTGTGCTGACTGTCCTTCTAATCCTGAGCAGTGTGTGCCCACATGTTTCAGATTGTATCACACTCAAAAGAGTTTTTGGGAGAAACCATCAGTCTAATAGTGTACTGCCTGGTCTGTATGGTTTTATATTTGTTGTTTAGATTCCCGGTTGGCATTAGAATGATGTCTTTAGTTACTGCTGTTGTGTTTGTAGTTATAGTTTTGTCTCTAGTTCCGATTGGTTTGTGTTTTCTTTCTTGTTAAAAAAACATTGATGACGGTGTGCGTGGACTGGCGCTTGGCTGGCGGTGTGCGTGAACTGGCGCTTGGCTGGCGGTGTAAATGGACTGGCGCTTGGCTGGCGGTGTGCGTGGACTGGTGCTTGGCTGGCAGTGTGCATGGGTTGGTGCTTGGCTGGTGGTGTGGGTGGACTGGCATTTGGCTGGCGGTGTGGGTGGACTGGCATTTGGCTGGTGGTATGCATGGACTGGTTCTTGACTGGCAGTGTGCGTGGGCTGGCATTTGGCTGACAGTGTGTGAGTACTGACTTGCTGCTGGTCATTACACACTCTGCTAGCCAAACGCCACTGCACACACTATGTCAACCACCAGCCGGGGTGATTGCTGTGTCAGTCATGTGGGCGTATGAAAGTAATAGGCCCTTGAATGGCACTGTCTGTTGATGTGAATGTTGTAATGTGCTGGGCCCGCGGCTGGCAGTGTGAATGGTCTTGTGTGTCACGTATGAAAGATGTGTGAATGCTGGCCTGCAAAGAGGTTGGTGCCTTGCTGTGGCTTTCTAGCTCACGAGCTGTGAGTCATTGGTTCAGGTTTTTTAACCTTTAAATTATTAACAGTGCATTTCCTTTTTGTGAAATCTCTTGTTAATACAATTTTATGCTATGAACCTTCACTCACCCTCATGTAAATCCAACCAGTATGTGTGTGTACTTAAGGAATAATTCTTTTGAAATAATATTTATCTTTTCTGTCTTTATCTGCCAGGGTGTACATTGTCTCTACATTGTCTGTTGATGTGAGCGTTGTAATGTGCTGGGGCCGCAGCTGGTGGTGTGAACGTGTGTGTCAAGTATGAAAGGTGTGTGAATAGCCTGTAAAGAGGTTGGTGCCTTGCCGTGGCTTTACAGCTCACGAGCTGTGAGTCATTGGTTCAGGATTTTAACTTTTTAATTATTAACAGTGCATTTTCTTTTTGTGAAATCTCTTGTTAATAAAATATACTTTTTGAACCTTTCACTCACCCTCGTGCCAAATCCAACCAGTATGTGTGTGTACTTGAGGAACAGATGGATAGGCAGCCATATTTGTCTTATCTGTCTTTCTGTGCTAAGGTGTAGTTTGTCTCTAGTGAAAATTTACCAAGTTTAGATATTTTTGTAAACCAAAAAATTGGGGAGTACTGGGTGATGTGCCCCTCATGGATCTCAACACGTTTTTTTACTCACAATGCCATGCAAAGCTTGAAATGTGACTATAGTCACACATTTGTCTTGCATGACTGTGTCATAATCTTCTGGTGTCAGAAAAACCTAAATTTTCCTACCATCCAGCAGTTCCCCCAGGTCTCCTGATAAAAATGCTACCTCACTTGTGTAGGTAGGCCTAGTGTCCGCGACAGGAAACGGCCCAAAACGCAACGTGGACACATCAAATTTTTGCAGTGAAAACTGACCCTTTTTTTTAAATGTGCCAAGCTGTGGATTTTGAACTCTAGCTCACCCGGAACCTAGGGAAACCTAGCAAAACTATACATTTTTGAAAACTAGACACCCATGAGAAGTCAGGATGGGGTGACTTGTGTGGCTCTCACTAGGTTCTGTTACCCAGAACCCCTTGCAAATCTCATAATTTGTCAAAAAAACACATTTTCCTCAAATTTCTGTGATGGAAAGTTCGGGAATCTGCATGGATCCACAAACCTCCACCCACCCAGCATTTCCCAAAGTCTCCCAATAAAAATAGTACCTCACTTGTTTTGGTAGACCTAGTGCCCATGACAGGAAACGGCCAAAAACGCAACGTGGACACACCACATTTTTGCAGTGAAAACTGACCCTTTTTTTGCAATGTGCCTAGCGGTGTATTTTGAACCCTAGCTCTGCTGGCACCTAGGGAAACCTAGCAAACCTATACATTTTTGAAAACTAGACACCCAGAGGAATCCAGGATGGGGTGACTTGTGAGGCTCTCACCAGGTTCTGTTACCCAGAATCTCTTGCAAATCTCAAACTTTGTCAAAAAAACACATTTCCTCACATTTCTGTGATGGAAAGTTCGGGAATCTGCATGGATCCACAAACCTCCACCCACCCAGCATTTCCCAAAGTCTCCCGATAAAAATAGTACCTCACTTGTTTTGGTAGACCTAGTGCCCATGACAGGAAACGGCCAAAAACGCAACGTGGACACACCACATTTTTGCAGTGAAAACTGACCCTTTTTTTGCAATGTGCCTAGCGGTGGATTTTGAACCCTAGCTCTGCTGGCACCTAGGGAAACCTAGCAAACCTATACATTTTTGAAAACTAGACACCCAGAGGAATCCAGGATGGGGTGACTTGTGAGGCTCTCACCAGGTTCTGTTACCCAGAATCCCTTGCAAATCTCAAACTTTGTCAAAAAAACACATTTTCCTCACATTTCTGTGATGGAAAGTTCTGAAATCCTTGTTGATCCACAAAATTCCACGCCCCCGCATTTCCCAAAGTCTCGCAATAAAAATGGTACCTCGCTTGTGTGTGTGGGCCAAGTGCCCACGCAAGGAAGGGCCCAAAGCGTATTGTGGAGCCATCCAAATGACCTATCATAAAACGACCTGGTTATGCAAGGGGGGGTCACCTGGGTTTTTAACCCCGGGCTCGGCGGCCATCTAGGGAATCCTACCAAACCCACACATTTCTGAAAACTAGACACCCGGGGGAGTCCAGAGAGGTATGGCTTGCGTGGACCCCCCCAACGTTTTCCTAACCAGAATCCCCTGCAAACCTCAGATTTAGCTGAAAATAATCAAATTTTTCTCAAATTTCTGTGTGGGAAAGTTGTGGGATCACCAGGATGACACAAATTTCCTGCCACCCAGTGTTCTCCTAGGACTCCTGATAAAAATGGTACCTCATTCGCGTGGGTGGGCCAAGTACCTGTGACAGGCAAGGGCCCAAAACATCTTGTGGAGATATCAAAATTACCTATCGTAAAACAACCTGGTTTTGCAAGGGAGTCACCTGGGTTTTTGACCACGGGCTCGGCGGCCATGTAGGGAAACCTATCAAACCAACACATTTCTGAAAGCTAGATACCCGGGGGAATCCAGGGAGGTATGTCTTGCGTGGATCCCCCAACGTTTTCCTACCCAGAATCCCCTGCAAATTTAAAATTTAGCTAAAAAAAAATCACATTTTCCACATATTTGTGTGCGGGATCACTGTGCCGGCACAAATGTCCTACCACACAGCATTCCCCTTAGTCTCCCGAGTAAAATGATACCTCACTTGTGTGGGTGTCCAATGCAGAATTGGCTAAAAACGTATTTTTTTAAAGATGTTGCGCTTAGAATTTACTATGCTATAACCTTAATCCCTATGTTTTTGGCCCTTCCCAGTCACACGCCCTTGCCGCACCCACACAAGTGCGGTATCATTTTACTCGGGAGACTGAGGGGAATGCTGTGTGGTAGGACATTTGTGCCGGCATGGTGATCCCACACAAAAATGTGTGGAAAAAGTGATTGTTTCAGCAAAATTTGAGGTTTGCAGGGAATTCTGGGTAGGAAAACGTTGAGGGATCCACGCAAGCCATACCTCCCTGGACTCCCCCGGGTGTCTAGCTTTCAGAAATGTGTGGGTTTGGTAGGTTTCTCTAGATGGCCGCCGAGCCCAGGGCCAAAAACCCAGGTGCCCTCTTGCAAAACCAGGTCATTTTGTATGAGGTAATTTTGATGTCTCCTCAATACATTTTGGGCCCTTGCCTGTCGCGGGTATTTGGCCCACCCACGCGAGTGAGGTACCATTTTTATCGGGAGACCTGGGGAAATTCTGGGTGGTAGGAAATTTGTGTCAACCCGGTGGTCCCACAACTTTCCCACACAGAAATTTGTGAAAAATTGGATTTTTTCAGCTAAATGTGAGGTTTGCATGGGATTCTGGGTAGGAAAACTTTGGAGGGGTCGACACAAGCCATACCTCCCTGGACTTCTCCGGGTGTCCAGTTTTCAAAAATGTGTGGGTTTGGTAGGTTTTCCTAAATGGCCGCCGAGCCGGGGCCAAAAACCCAGGTGACCCCCTTGCAAAACCAGGTCGTCTTGTGATAGGTAATTTGGATGTCTCCACAATAGGTTTTGGGCCCTTGCCCGTCGCGGGTACTTGGCCCACCCATGCAACTGATGTACCATTTGTATCGGAAGGCTTGGGAGAACACTGGGTGGTAGGAAATTTGTGTCAGCTCAGGGATCCCACAAATTTCCCACACAGAAATTTGAAAAACAATTGATTTTTTCAGCTAAATTTGAGGTTTGCAGGGGATTCTGGGTAGGAAAACATTGGGGGTTCCACAAAAGCCATACCTCTCTGGGCTCCCCCGGGTATCTAGTTCTCAGAAATGTGTGGGTTTGGTAGGTTTCCCTAGATGGCTGCCGAGCCCGGGGCCGAAAATCCAGGTGACCCAACTTGCAAAACCCTGTCGTTTTGTGATAGGTAATTTTGATGTCTCCACAATATGTTTTGGGCCCTTCCCTGCCACAGGCACTTGGCCCACCCACACAAGTGAGGTATCACTTGTATCGGGAGACTTTGGGGAATGCAGGGTGGGTGGAATTTTGTGGATCCACACAGATTCTAGAACTTGCCATCAAAGAAATGTGAGGAAAATTTGTTTTTTTGACAAAGTTTGAGATTTGCAAGGGGTTGTGGGTAACAGAAACTGGTCAGAGCCACACAAGTCACCCCATCCTGGATTCCCCTGGGTGTCTAGTTTTCAAAAATGTATAGTTTTGCTAGGTTTCCCTAGGTGCCAGCAGAGCTAGGGTTCAAAATCCACAGCTAGGAAATTGCAAAAAAAGGGTCAGTTTTCACTGTAAAAATGTGGTGTGTCTACGTTGCGTTTTGGGCCTTTCCTGCTGTGGGCACTAGACCTACCCACACAAGTGAGGTACCATTTTTATCGGGAGACTTTGGGGAATGCTGAGTGGGTGGAAGTTTCATGCAGATTCGAGAACTTTCCATCAGAGAAATTTGAGGAAAATGTGTTTTTTTAAATAAATTATGAGATTTGCAAGGGATTCTGGGTAACAGAACCTAGTGAGAGCCACACAAGTCACCCTATCCTGGCTTCCCATGGATGTATAGTTTTCTAAAATGTATAGGCTTGCTAGGTTTCCCTAGGTTCTGGCTGAGCTAGGGTTCAAAATCCACAGCTTGGCGCATTGCAAAAAAAGGGTCAGTTTTCACTGCAAGAATTTGATGTGTCTACGTTGGTTTTTGGGCTGTTTCCTGTCGCGGAAACTAGGCCTACCCACACAAGTGAGGTAGCATTTTTATCAGGAGATTTAGGGGAACACAGAATAGTAGAACAAGTGTTATTACCAATTGACTTTCTTTGCATTTCTGCCTTGTGAATGTAAGACAATTTGTAAAAAAAAGAAGTCCTTTTGAAAAATGACCTCTAATTCACATGCTTGTATGGGTACCCTCAATTTTGGAGATGTGCAAAAAAACACTGCTTCTAAACTCTACATTTTGTTCCCATTTCAGAAATATATTGGTGTCCTTGGTACCTATTTTTCACTCTTTATATTTTACCAAATGAATTGCGATACACCCTGTACACAATGAAAAACCATTCCATGATGTTCAGTTATTGGCTCTGGGTTTCTCTAGTTCTTGGTGAACCTACAAGTCCTATATATCCCCCCAACCTGAAGGGTCCAGTGGATGTAACGGTATATTGTTTTCAAAAATCTATCATACTTAGAAGAAGTTACAGGTGAAAACGTTGGCACAAATGGCTGTTTTTTTCAACTCAATTCCACTATTTTCTATTTTCAACTGTTACTTTCTATGGGGAAACCTTGAAGGATCTACACAAATGACCCCTTGCTGAATTCAGAATTGTATCTAGTTTTCAGAAATGTATAGCTTTCTGGGATCCATTATTCGTTACACACCCATTTCTACCACTAACTGGAAGGAGGTTGAAAGCACAAAAAATAGGAAAAATAGGCTCTGTCCCAGTAAAATGACACAACTGTATAGAAAATTTTGGTTTTCTTACAAAAGTATACCTGTCCCTGAAAGCTGAGAAGATGGTGAATTCAGCACCACAAACCCTTTGTTGATGCCATTTGCAGGGAACAAACCAGACGCTTTCTTCTGCAGCAATCTTTTCCCATTTAAAAAAAAAAAATTGCTGTATTTTGTCTAATTTCTGGGTCCCCTCCAGGGGAATCCACAAGCACTGGGTACCTTTAGAATCCTCAGGGTGTTGGCAAAAAGGGCGCAAATTTGACGTTGATACTTTATGTGGACAAAAATTTACAGGGGCCTAAGAACGAACTACCCCAAATAGCCAAAAAAAAGGCTTAGCACAGGGGGGAGGGAAAGGCCTAGCAGCGAAGGGGGTATAGGTGCTCTGGGCAGAGTGGGGGTGTGGATGTCTAAACAGTGTGTGAAAAGAGAACTGGCAGTAAGCCACATCTATACAGATTCTCACCAGTGTATTGATTTAATTGCAGGATCCCAAAATTCTGCTTTCTTATTTGTACGATGTTTGTTAGAGAAAACAGGTTCTGTGCTTGTTGTTCGGTGTAGTGCTTAGAAAATGTATAGTTCATCATAGTGGGCTGATTTTAGATAAATGTCTTCCACGGTGAAGGCATGTAAGAGAATGGAAGGTGTTTGTTTCTCTGGGTGGAGCCACGGCTATCTCAAATAATGCCTGCTATGGCGTAGATGCATATAGTGGTATCAGCACTGGAGTTATTGTCAAAGTATTTCTCTGTAATTTGGGTGTGTTGAAGTCAATGCTGTGCTTCTTTTCTATTGAGGTTGCATTGTAAAGGGAGCATACTAATGTGGTGGCTTGAATATGTAGATTGACTTGTATGACATTGGATAAAGGTGGGTGGGATATTGGAGATGTGATGCTTTTCAAGTAACCACTAGCACTTGCTATGGGTACATGAATGTCTATCCTTTGGGTAGGGACAGTCTGCCACTTTAATTGCCATTTCTGATTTCATAGTAAAGTATTGTTTCAGTGAGAAGGCAGTTGAGTTGTTGAGGGATACGTGTTGGTGTCTTAAGCACATCAAGCAACAGTGAAAAGGGATGTGCTGTAGAGAACAGGGGGTATAATGATCAATGGTTTGGGACGTCGGAATAATGTGTGGGGTAGTTGGTGGGAGTGTGCTAATGTAAGTCACTAGTATTGTTGATGGGATTATGAAGCCATGAGTGTGTCTGGAGAGCTGGAGCAATCTAAGTGGGCCAGAAAGAGGCTGGTTTAGTCCAAAGTGCTATGGGAGTTGAATAAAGAAGGCAGATCATATAATAAACACTATGGTGCAATGCCTATGGTGAACTGGAGGTGACATGCTTTTCACAGGACTGAGAGCCGAGCAGCTCACCGCCTCCCTCAGCCAGAACACACCCACCGACACAACGGACCCAAACGAAGCAGCCAGCAACCTCGCCAAGTGGCTGACCGCCTGCGCCGACGACCTCGCACCACTAAAAAACCCTCCCAGCAGACCCGGAAGCAAGAAAACCCCTTGGTTCACCAACGAACTCAAGGAATCCAAGAAGAACTGCCGCACTCTCGAGAAAACCTGGCGACTCGACCAGACCACAGACAACAGGACCGCCCTCAAGCACGCCACCCGCAAACACCACCAGCTGATCCGTGCCACCAAGAAGTCGGCACTCAAAGAACGACTGGACAACAACGCCCATGACAGCAAGGAACTTTTCAGCATCGTCAAAGAGTTCTCCAACCCCAGCGCCGGAAACAACGACATCACCCCCTCGCAAGACCTCTGCAACTCACTCTCCGCGTTCTTCCACCGCAAGATCACCGACATACACAACAGCTTCAACGCACAAACAACGCACCCTACCGCCGAACCAATGCCCGCCACCACCACCCTCTGCAACTGGACCCCGATCAACACCGAAGACACCACCCGCACGATGAACTCCATCCACTCCGGATCACCAACCGACCCCTGCCCACACCACGTCTTCAACAAAGCCGACGCCACCATCGCACCCCATCTCCGGGACATCATCAACTCCTCCTTCCGCACCGCCACCTTCCCGGAGAGCTGGAAGCACGCCGAGCTTACCGCCCTCCTGAAGAAACCAACGGCGGACCCCACCGACCTCAAGAACTACCGCCCCATCTCGCTCCTTCCGTTTCCGGCCAAAGTCATCGAGAAGACCGTCAACAGACAGCTTGCCGCCTTCCTCGAGACGAATGGATCCTCGACCCCTCGCAGTCCGGGTTTCGGGCCAACCACAGCACCGAGACCGCCCTTATCGCAGCCACCGACGACATCAGAACCCTAACCGACAACGGGGAAACAGCTGCCCTCATCCTCCTGGACCTCTCCGCGGCGTTCGACACCGTCTGCCACCGCACCCTAGTGAAGCGCCTCAGCAACATCGGAATCCGAGAGAAAGCACTGGAATGGATCATCTCGTTCCTCGCCGGAAGAACCCAGAGAGTCCGCCTCTCCCGTTCAGATCCGAAGCCACCGAAGTCATCTGCGGCGTTCCACAAGGATCCTCACTCAGCCCGACCCTCTTCAACGTCTACATGAGCCCCTCGCAGCCATCGCACGCCGACACAACCTCAACATCATCTCCTACGCCGACGACACCCAGCTGATCCTCTCCTCACCAACGACCCCACTACCGCCAGAGCCAACCTGCACGACGGGATGAGAGACGTCGCCGACTGGATGAGGAACAGCCGCCTTAAACTGAACTCAGACAAGACGGAAGTCCTCATCCTGGGCTCATCACCCTCCGCCTGGGACGACTCCTGGTGGCCCCCGGCCCTGGGCACCGCACCCAAGCCAACGGACCACGCACGCAACCTGGGCTTCATCCTGGACTCCTCCCTATCAATGACCAAACAAGTCAACGCCGTCTCATCTTCATGCTTCAACACCCTGCGCATGCTCCGCAAGATCTTCAGATGGATCCCCACTGAAACCAGGAAGACCGTCACCCAGGCACTCGTCACCAGCCGACTGGACTATGGGAACACCCTCTACGCCGGAACCACAGCCAAACTTCAAAAGAGACTCCAGCGCATCCAGAACGCCTCCGCACGACTCATCCTGGACATCCCCCGACACAGCCACATCACCGTACACCTGAAAGACCTGCACTGGCTCCCCGTCAGCAAGAGAATCACGTTCAGACTCCTCACCCACGCACACAAGGCCCTCCACGACCTGGGCCCAAAGTACCTCAACGACCGCATGTCCTTCTACACGCCCACACGCCAGCTACGATCAACCAGCCACGCCCTCGCCACCGTACCACGCATCCGCAGAACCACCGCCGGAGGAAGATCCTTCTCCTACCTGGCGGCCAAGACCTGGAACTCCTCCCCACTCACCTTCGGCGAACCCAGGACCATCTCGCCTTCAGGAAGCAGCTCAAGACCTGGCTGTTCGAGCAGTAACTTACCCCCTCCCCCAGCGCCTTGAGACCCTCCCGGGTGAGTAGCGCGCTCTATAAATGCCGTGATTGATTGATTGATTGATGTCAAGTTCTCAGCAAGAGAGTGGTGAGTAGGAGATGTGGGTAGAGGTGTCAATTTGGGTAGAGACTAGATGGGTGACCATGCGGCAACCCTTTGTAAAGCAATTCTTTCCAGTAAAGTTGCATGACGATATGGAGAGTAGAGTGTGTCTAGTGCTGCAATACATGTTAGTGTGGAGCCTAGAGTGAGGTTCTAGGTATATGTTCCCAAGGCGTGTCATTCAGGGAATTGTGTACTCACGGTGCACAACCTTACTTTTGTTGCAAGAATATCGTCGGATACAAATATCATGTCAAAAATATTGTGATGTCAAGAATATTGTGGGACAGACTAAAGAAGGTAAAAATATCATTTTTTTAAAGTGCTTAATATCATTTTTTTATAAACAAGACTTTATTGGTTGTCATGCAAACTGGCCCAACTACATAAACAGCGCGCGATGTAAAGTAGAGACCTGCAGAAGGTTGGATCACAGCCACATCATCGAATTCAGACTAAGACAGAAAACTTCCACCATATGCCCCAAATACGACTGTGCTTACACACCCTCGCCTATCATTTTTTAATGTAGTTGTATATCGTTTAAATTATTTTGATACGTTTTATTACTTTCTGTGTTATAAACTAATATTATTTTGATGTTAAATATGTGTTTTGTTAGCATTTCTTATTTTATTTTGGTAATATATTTAAAGAATTTGTTTTGATTTGAATTTATTGATTTATTGGTGGGTTTGTAGGGGAGTAGGGTGGGAAGCTTATGTAAAACATTTTATATTTGTTTATAAATGGTTTATTAATTTTAATTTTTTAATGTTTTAATTTGATTGTTAATTATGTAATTTAATTTTGTTTATTCATTATTTCTAAGATAATTTAAAAACAAATCATAATTAATTGTTTTAAATCTTAATTGATTGATTAGATTATCGATGATGCAAATTGATTAATTGCTTTAATTACGTTTCATATTCATTATAAAGGTTTATTTATATAGTAATTAATTTTATAGTATTACTATGTTTTAATAATCATGTACTGTTAATTTCTTTCTAGTATTATTTTAATTAGTTTTTTGTGTTTGGGTTCTTGCGGGTCATAGGATGGGAAGTGTATTACATATTTATATGTTTTAATTGGTAAATGTTTCTTAATATTATTTATCATCTAATTTTTTATGTTGAAATAATTTGTATCTATTTATAGTATATAATGTTAAACATAATATATGGTTTTAATATAGTTGTTGAAATATATATTTTTGTTTTTATCTATATTTTGGTTTTCCTTTAATGTAAGAGTGGTAAAAGTAAATCTGACCCTTCCAAAGTCCAACATTTTCCGTAATGTTGCTTATGCTGCAATAGGAATAGTAAATCTGACCTCTCCAAAGTCCAACACTTTCCCTACTGTTGCACAGGTTGGAGTTGGAAGAGTAAATTTTGCCCCTTCAAATACCAGCTCTTCCCCCGCTGTTGCTTAGGTTAGAATGGGATTAATAAATCAGACCCTTCGAAACCAACGCTTTCTCTACTGTTACTCAGTTGGACTGCGAATAGTAAATGAGCCTTCCAAAATCCAACACTTATCTTACTGTTGCTTAGTTTGGAGTGGGACTAGTGAATTCATTTTTTCATTTGACTCTTTTTATGCGCTTTATTTTTTAACATATATTTTTTGTGATTTTGTTATTTAATTGTAAAAATTATTTTAGTTTGAATTGGATTGTGTTGTATTTTACTATTTTTAGAGTTAAATTATTTTTTCAATTTTAATAAATTTTTTGTAAAGATATTTTTTATATTTTGTATTATGAAGTGTTTAAAAGTATTCATAATTATAATTATTCTTTATTTTGTTATCCATGTTTATTTAATAAATATAGTTTCACCACCGTGCAAGAAATCCATACCAGACTAAGGGGCCGATTCCGATTCAGGCCAGAAATCTCCCCGACCGAGCCGGACCCGGTGAGATTTCCGACCGAATCGGACCCTAGCAGTCCGACCGAACGAGTACGATGCGCACGTATGCTATCGGACTCGATTCGGTCGGACTCCCATTGAAGGCAATGGGAGCCAGTCGTACGACGCGTACAGGGGCTCCCATTGACTCAATGGGCACGACGCAAACAAGGGCGCACCCTACAGCGTGTTCGCGTCGATGCGGGTCGCACCGTACATGCACGTGTAGGGGGACCCATGGGTCCCCCTGTGTGCGACTCGCACGCCTACGCTTCCAGGGGGTCCGACACGGACCCCAAAGTGCGGCTCCGACAGCTCCTTGGAGCCGGGCTGCGCGAGTCGGTCGGAGCGGTCGAGGTGCGCATCGTACTTACCCGGCCGGGGAACGTCTCCATTGCGAGGTGCGCGTCGTCCCCGTGCGAGTCGGTCGGAGCGGTCGGCTCCTGCGAACGAGTCGGTCGGAGATTTCGCGAGCGCACGCATCGTACTCGCTCACCCGGACGCACGTACGACTCGGTCGGGAAATAGGGTTCCGAATCGGATCCGGTTAAGCCGAATCCGATTCGGTGCCCTACCGGCCGAGATCGGAATCGGCCCCTAATTCGCCAACTCAAGATTGACTTTCAAGTCTGGCATGGTGCAGGCCATCATAGCTAGGTCACATCGCTGTGGCCAAAATAACTGCTCTGCCATGGTTTTTGTATCTGACGATGCTATTCCTTCCCACGAGGGGCACGCTATGCCGAATTCAGCAGCTTTTTAGCAACTTTATCTGGGCCAGGAAGAGCCCTTGAATTGCAGCCAAATCCACACACTGACTGATTTGCGATTATGGACTACGTGTCTCCCATATCACCAATTATTACTGTGCCGCCCAACTGAGATATGTGGTGGCCAATTAAAAAAAGACTATGGAAATCCAGAAGGGGAACAGCATCACTATTCGCAGATCTGACACTGGGTTTCCAACCCGGAGACCAAACAGGTGGCTAGTCGCCCACTACTGCCACTGAAGAGATGGTTACTAACTGAATCAGGGGATAGGCACATTCTCTTAGAATTATACAAATTCCTGAAACACAGGATTCAGACCAGGAAGACTGCAGGCCATCTGAGATGGCAAAAGGAATCGGGCAGGACCTGGGGGAGCGGGAATGGAAGCCAGTCTTTCAGCACACAAACTCAACAGCTCACAGAGCCCGCCTTAAAGAGACGCTTATCAAAATAACATCATATTGGTACAATTCCCCGGATCGGCTACACACTTGGAATGCCAACAAAGTGAGCACATGCTGGAGGGGGTGTGGGCAGCCGGGGTCACTACTATAGCTGCTTTGGCATTGCCCCAAGCTTGCTAAATACTGTGATGAGATATTAAACGATATAAATAACATATTTAGCCCAAAGATATTGAGATACCCTGCGTATGTATTCCTGGGGGTGGATGACAGCCTCAATTACCTCCAAAAGAGTTAAACTGATGAGAATACTGCTGGGTGGGGCCAAAGAGGTACATCTGAGTGCCTGGGGGATCACATCTACACCAGACCACTGGCATTGGCTATATAAGATATGGTAACTGCTAGGCATAGAGAAAATATCAATGACAATTTACCAAAAGGGAGGTAAGTTTTGTGGAATGATGGTGACTCTGCCTAGACTTCCTCGCATCCGAGTTTAGAGAACTTACTTACCTCCATTACCTCAGGGTCCTAAGACTAACCGAACATGGGGAAAAGGGGATGAATGTGGGTCGAATGGACACAATGACTAACATGGGGAATACGACAAGCTGTATATTGCTCAAGTGCCAGTGGTGGGATAGGGGACGCTACTCTGGGATGAGAGGGTGAAGAGGGAGGGGAGAGCTAGTTTTAGTTTTCGTTGTTGTGTTTCTATGGTTATGCATGAACCTTCCCTCTTTCAACTCAGTTTTTCTGGCCCGCCGGCCACCGGGATGTGGGTGGAGTATGATGTATATTTGTCCTTTTCAGTCACTAATTTCCTGCCTCGCACTACCTGGCAAGGTGGTCATAAGACAGCAAATAAATTAATGGCCCAGAGATGGAAGAAGAAACCGCCTTACACATCAGATTTTAGTTTTTCAACAACAAATCCCTACGTACTTCAGCAATTTGCTTCTGGAAAACAAAATTATCTTTTAAAGCAGTTGCAACAAATATGGCACCCACTCGGCCATGTTCACAGCCTTCACTGAAGCTGCCGCGCAGGTGGCTCCAATGAAGGTTTTAGGTATGTATACCTGCCCAGGAGGTAGGGAGCCTTTAATTATGGCGGGCCGTTCTACCCTCTGCTAAACTGACAGGCCAGTGGGCTTTCCCACAGGTTCTAATTGTCCCTCTTAACCTCACTATATCTACCTTGAAACATAGGGGGATATGTACAAGGAAGTGGAGGAAAGAGGCGTTAGCCTTCCTGGCTTAACACCTTTCTCCTCCACTTCTGAAATGCAAGGCTGCACCATATTTACAAGAATGTGGTGCAGCCTTGCATTTCCCCCTGCGATGGCGCTAAGTTTAGCAACTTAGCGCCAACGCAGGCACCCTTACACCAGAGTGCAACAGTGTCTGCGTGCAGGGGAGGATTGTTTATGTGTAGGAAGGTGTCCCTTCCTGCACATAAACAATCCTAGAAATGCCATTCTGTCACTTTCATGTGTGCTGCTTCATTAAAGTTTGTTTATGTACAGGAAGGGACACCTTCCTGTACATAAACAAACAATGGCATTTTGCTTTTTACATGTGGGCTGCACAAGGCAGCACACATGGAAAAAGCAAAAATGAGGAGAAATAATGCATTTCTCCTCGTTTCGCCATCTTAAGACCAGTTTTTACCTGGTCTTAATTTTGGCGCTGCTTCCTATGTACGCCACCCTTGTACATAGGGGGAGCATCAAAATGAATGGGTGTTGCGGTGGAACGCCCACTGCAACACCCAATGCCCACCCCTTTCACGCTACCATGGCTTGAAAGGGGGCCTTATGTACAAGGCAGCGTTAAGCCACGTTAAGTGGCTTAACGCTGCCTTGTACATAAGGCGCAGCCCCTATCGCCACCACAACATCACTATAGGCAGCATCGGATTGGGAGGGCAGCAGGTCGGGCATTGGCCGATGGGCCGGTGCCTAAGGGTCAGCAGTGGGCTGGTTTTTGTCAACCGGCCCACAGAGCCTTATTGTCTTCCCCACCAGGCCACTGTAAGGGGGGGGCAGCATCAAAAGCAAGGAGGCTCTGAGGGGGTTGCTTTCAGCAGCGTCGAGCAAGGAGGCTCTGAGGGGGTTGCTTTCAGCAGCGTCGCTAGGCCAATATTGTTCTGTCCGCTGCACTTTATCTTGGCCTCCTGTGGGGCCGGCGCAGATGCCCAGAAGCAATGTCCCACTCCCCTGCTGTGGGCCATTATCACCTCGGCTCCGTTGGAGCAGCAGCAGCTCTGTGCTTTTCTTCACCCCTCCCCTGCCAGGCCATCACCCTGAGGCTACAGTTCGCTGGGCTGGGGTGAGTAAGTGAATGGCCTTGCTGAGGGCCTGTCGTTGGCATCTCGGCTACAGTCTTTCAGGCCTTGGTGGTGGTGGGGGGGGTATGTTTGCATAAACCTGGCTGTGAAGCACCTTTCCCAGAGCGGAAAATTTAGATAATGTAATGTTAGGGTCAGAGCTGCCGAATGTGGAACTATGGAAATAGGTTCGAGTCCCAGCCTCACCTCAACATCCTGTGATTCTGGGCAAATGTCTTAATTGCGCAAGGCCTAAAATAAAAATGAATTTGATCTTCTGTAATGTAACTGGTGCTCATATAATTGCGCCCTTTAGCCGAGTTTGCACTATATAAAACTACCATAAAAAAAAAAACTTCTGTTTGTTCATTTTTTAAGAATCTGCCAAGGCTGGAACTTAATAATGAGAGAGGATTCTTTATTCAATAATAAAAAGTCTGTATTTGTTCCTAACATGGCTTTTCTTCATTTGTTTAGTTTTAGCTATCAGTCACAGATCATTAAAGAAGCTTTATACCACATTTTAAACTGCTTTCACCTTACGTTTACTATTCAAACTTTAAAGTACATATCGATCAGGGGATAAAATACCAGCTTTAGGTGTTTTTCTTCATTTTCGTACTGACAAGGTCATTAAAATACTGGTAATGCTGGTTAAAAAAAAGTCTAGGTGGCAAACATAGCCATATCAGGAGTTGTGGCCTTTGGGCCACTTTATTTCACTTCGCCGGCCCCGTCAAAATGTAGTGCTTCTAGTTTTCACCAATGTTTCTGGCTCTATGAGCTTTAAAATACATAACTTATCAAACATTTCTCTAAAAATAAGCCCAATGAGACTAGCCAAATGCTGTTTCGTGAACGGGCGTAATCCAGGAATGTGGGCCACTTTTTTGGCAGTGGCCGGGCCGAATTGTGATCTCAATCCGACCCTGACTATAGGTGACGTTGTGGTGGCGTTAGGGTCTTGTACATATGCCCCATACTGTTGTAATATTGCCACATGTCCTTAGATAACCTAAAAAAACTAGCTTTAAAAACACGACTCATTGATTTCCACAGTCAGATCAGCGAGAATGTGTTTGCTGCCTTCGAAGATAAACGAATACAGATCAACAGCACATAATAAATGTGTATGGAAATGTGGCAGGTTGTATATCTGATAAAGTAGCAAACAGATTAATTAGCAATTAAATCAATTAATGCAATCTTTACATACCTTTTCATTTGCTGTTAGAGGCCATTACATCCGCTATGATAAGGCAGTTTGCGCCCTGTATCCATTCTTTTTCTCCATGCATCACAGGGAGATGGCTTTCCAGTGAATATTTGACGAGGAGTGATGCTTTTCTGAAGCCCTTGTTAGGCACACAAAATGAATTGGCCCCATACTGCTGATCTACATCAGGCAATTTATTTAAAGAATGCAATGTAGTAGTACATAAAACGTATGGCCATTTTACAGCTCCTGAGACCTGTTATCGTGCTAGGTTTATTTGTGTCTCTTTTGCAGCTCCATCATTAATGCATTACTAAGTCAAGTACACTACGGGGAAAAATAAGTTGGAGCGTAACCGTCCACAGCGCGGCATGGGAGGGGAAGAGCAGATTAAATTATTTTATGGGCCTAAACAAGAAATTGTAATCTGTCAGTGTCCAATGTTGTATGCCATGGGTTAGGCAGACACTTTATTTACAGGTTAGAAAAAAAGAATTAAGAATCTGAGGTCCAATGTTCCTTTGGTCCTTCCCCAAAATGACGTCACTTCGCCTACCCCTACCGATTGAGAATTGTGAGTTACACTCCTCTGACCTTTAGCATGTGCGAGCTGGGTCCATGCCCAGGGTGCTGACCTCCGGGGGGGGGCATGGGGGGGTAGGAGGGGGAGAAGCTCCCTGCAGCGGTCTTTCTACAACTTTGCAATCCCTTTAGCAGCGTCGGATTGGTAACGTGGGCACTCGGGCAATGCCCGAGGGGCCGGTGTCCGAGTTCCAGCTGTGGGCTGCTTTTTTGGGCAGCCTGGGGGGCCGAATTGGGCGGTGTCTCTGTTGTTCAGCTACAGCCAGCGGCCCAGTGGGTGTCTGAGTGGCCTTCCTGGAGGCAGATGGGCGCTCATTAACTCCCGTTTAGCAACAGGCAGAGGTGTCATTCCCTTTCTCTCGCTGGGCCGGCCCATTAATGTATGCATACTGAGCGGGGCAGGGGGCCTGAGCAGAAGTGGCCTCACTTGTTTTCAGGTGTGTTTCACCAGTGTAAACTAATCCGTGCATTTTTTTTACTACCCCTCCCCCCCTTTTTTTAATAAAATTTCGCCGAAGCAGTGTTTTGCGGAAAGGCAATATGCAAATGTGGGCCACTTTTTTTTTTAGTGGCCCGGGCCGATTTTTAATCCCAATCCAACCCTGCCCTTTAGTGAAAACCGGTCTCTAATGTGTGTATAATCAGGGACTTCTGGCGCACCCAGTTGCCTAATATGAAGAAATGACGTAGCCACTCAACAGTAATATCTTAGTACAGTTGAGTTCTGACATCACAATGCCTGCTGCCAGAGCCAGCAGCAGAGGGGAACTGAAACCGAAATATTGCTTTTCTTTCTTCTGTTTTTGTAGCTGTAAGCTGACAAGCAGAAAGGAGAAATTGATAGCAACGAGTCCTAATGTAATTATTGAAAAGTTAAAATCTTTCTGCATATTCAAACACATTCTGGGCTACTGCATCTTTTAAAAAAATAAAAACTGACTTGTATTAAACTGATTAAACTGATTCTATATATATTTTTGCAACAAATATCTAGCAACATTTTGGATGTATTTCATTTTGCACTAGAGATTCTATTTTCATTGTTCTTGTTTGCAAATATGCCCTCTTTTCCATATAAAAGCACTACACCCCAAGGATTTTGGTGGTTTGTGGGAAGGTGATGGTGTGAACATGTTTTATGTGGAATAATATCCCCCCTACTGTACATGACAAGGATATTGCAAGTCACCTTGGAGTTCCATAACCTTATAAAGGAACATGGCATTCAGTCTTTTTCCTCTATATGGTCATGGAACTCCTCGGTGACTTGCAATATCCTTATAATATACGGAAAGGAGTACTTTATCCCATATATGTTGTCTGAACCTTAATCTCCATTTTATTTGGCTCTCCAGAGTTATCATTCTTTCATCCAAATTTATTAAAGATTTGCTTCTGTGCATTCATGATGCTAAATGGAGCCTCGTGGCGAAATTTGGCTCAAACTGCATTGTTGATCGACGTTCTTGGCTAACGGTTTTTAGTGCTGAAAATTGAGCTCCGCCCAGTGTCAAACTTGGTTTAGGAGTTTGGGAGCTTGCCAACTTTCTGTTAAACCTATACAAATTAGCATACCTGTGAAGGAGCCCTCCCCCAAACACCACTTGGAATAGATGTAGGGCAAGATCAACTGTAATTGCCTGGCCTGGCTTTACATCAAATATTTACGCCAAAATACTTCAGGAACAAACAACTAAGGGGCATATTCACAAGGAGCTATCGCCGAATTAACGGCACCTTATCGCAGCCAAAGTCGTGATAAATTTACCTCCCCATTCACAAGCCGGTGTTAACAGCCCACAGCACCAGTTTACCCTCAATAGCAGCCTCAAAAAACATCGCCACAGAGGACCCCCACAAATATCGCTAATGAGATGCAGAGTAGGCGTTCCTGTGCCAAAAGCCGAGACAACAGCACACCTCAACATTCACAACGACCAGCCACATCGGCGATAAAAACACAAAACAGGCGATAAGGCGCGTTAGCACCAGGAAATTTACACCTGCTCTGACCTGGTGTAAAGTCGGACGGCAGCCAGCATCACAAAAGGGAGCACAGGCCAGGGCCACATCCGAAGGGCAACAGATGCCATGGAGCCACACATCATGCGGCCCGTACACGCTAGAGGCCCACAACACCCACTGCCACCACCCCAGGACCCCCACCCCCACCCGGAACACCCCACCCCCCCGGACCACCACAGACGCAGCGCAGACAAAGACAGCGGAACCCCAGGAAATGTACCAGCCGCACAGACCCAACATCTGACAATGTCACCGTCCACTACAGGCTGAAAGGGACAACCATCCTATGCATCCTGACCATCATCGCCTAACAGGCCTACGGCACCAACACAGCGGACAACCAACATCCCACCCCACAGAAAGCTGCTGGCTTGGCTGCACCTGTTGGCCCCTGGTACCCCCCAAACAACACCCGCCAGAGCCGGAGGAGTCACACAGCCAGCCACATCCAAGTCCCCCACACCTGTCCTGGATATCACCATCACCCTGGTACCCCAGTCCTCATATGTACAACATAATGCGCAGGATCCGCTGGAGACCAAGCAAGGACCATACGCCATAGCAGGATGCATGCACGTGTTGGGGGCAATACACAGCACACATGTACTACCTGTGCCCCCTGGTGACACAGCACACAATCACCTCAACAGGAAGCACACGTCTCACATCAATGTGCAGGCAACAACAGAACACCGTAGAACCCCCAACAATGTTGCCTTCAAATACACAGCCAGTGTGCATGATACCTTCATCCTCCGACAGTCCATCATCAACCAGCGTTCCCAGGAGAGCAACAAGGGAAATGCACACCCCCTTGGCAAGTCCGAAATGAACACCCCACACACCTCAACTCCACAACCATGCAACTCACAACTCTGGCAATGCACACGTCACAAAATCACAACCAACATGCACAACAACATGACCACCCACCAGACACGACACAACAACTTACAATGGTAACCTGGGCAAGCCCTGAACATGAGCCATCAACGGCATGGCACCTCAGCCACATAATAGCCAAATGTGGGGGAGAGGTGGCAACCAGGCATGTGTGAAGGATCCAGTAGAACCATGATCGGGAAAGCACACAATGCCAAGAGTGGCGGAGATGTGCTGGCCAGACCGCAGTATGCAGAACACACCCATATCCATGGCGACATACACCTCTGGCATATGGAGTGCAGTGGACAGTGGACGCAACCATGCCACCCCAGCCAGTGGGGGAACTCGCGGAAATGTTGCCTGTGACGCCACCCCCTAAGCGTCACCTGAGTGGGATGGCCCGGCGTAGGCCACGCCAGCGTAGGGGTGTGAATAAAAAGCACGTAGGCCTGGGCGTGGTCCTCTCCCGGAAAGCCCCACGTCTCTGCCAGGGCGGCGCCTCCCACCCTGCCACGAGGCCGACGCCGTCCTCGTGAGCATAGTTGCCTGCGATGCTGTGCGCCTGCCGGACCCCGGCACACTGGACCACGAACCCGTCAGGCCCGCCCCTGCACAGCCAGGCCACACTGATTACCCGCCGACACCGGCGTGTGTCAAGGAGGGCCCACCACGTGCCGGCCCAAGCTCCAAGCCCGAGTCCCACGACCTTGGCAGCCACCTCAGACCATCACGGCCTCCACGACACAGGCCCGCTTTATTCCCTTTCCGTTGACGTACTCCACTGCCGCCTTCGGCCTACTCTTCGGACCAGTAGGTCCCATATGTGAAACTGTGTCCTGAGTCATGAATGGCAGTGACCCCAAATCCGGGCCAGCGGCCACAGCACCTGACCCCCCCCGATCAGTGAGGCATAGTTCCATATGGGCATCTTGCGACACGTGGTGCCACTAACCCTGTTCAACGCCAGCCGGCTACACATGGTGCCACTGAACCTGAACAACGCAGGCCGGTGGGGCCATCCAACCTATGCAGGCGACACTAGGTGAATGGGCCGTGCTGACCGCTGCCTCAGGCCTACACCACGGTCAGGTAGGTCACACATTTGGAACTGAGTCTTGATTACACCATGGCAGTGAACATCATTTAAGGCAGAGAACAATTCACTATACTCCCTTAGATGTGGTGCCAACAAGTCTGTGCATGGCATCACAACCACACGTGTCTGTGGGCCTACACGGACCACTGCCCTCGGCCTACGCTGCGCACGAGTGGGATCACAGATTTGGAACTGAACATCGGTAATTCAAAAGGCAGAATACATATCATCGCACGCATGGAGAGGCGTAAGAGGATGACGCGTTGCAGTCCGGAGGGAACAGGATCATAGTTACGGAGGTGATTGAACACTACCGACAACTGCCACTGTGTCACTAACTCTGTGCCTCACAAGCCAACAACACGTGGCTGTGGGCCACTGCTGACCGCTACCTCCGGCCTACACTGCGGTCCAGTAGGTCACAGAGTCTTGATTTGGCAATGTTGGAGTTCACATCTGTGTACCGGCATCATCGCAGACTGCATCCCCTCTCAGCACCTGTGCCACTAAGTGTGTTTCCCGACATTCATGGACACTCACTGGTCGTACATTGGTGGCGTTTGAGTCTAATGGCTAGGGGCTAGTTTTCATCCTCATGTAGCTGATACCGAATTGTTGGTGAAAACGAGGGTTGCGCTTTCCGCTCCTCCATTTGCTGCTTCCAGATAACATCAGACCTTCTGCATCATGCCCTGGAGGACACCTTCCACTGTACCCCGCAACCCTCTGCAACATACACCTCGGACATTGATGGGGACCCGCTCAGGTCGCATGGCCCATCTGACTGCACTGCAAGTCACCGTCCCATGGCTGGGTGCCTGTGCCGGCCGCAGTGCATCCGGGGCCACTAACTCTGTGCTGCTCAGGCCTGGGACCCCTTCTTCTGAGACATTGAATTGCCTCTGTGGCGATGGTCTTGGGGTCATCAACGCCATGTGTCTGTGGCCCTGCGCTGTCCGCATCCTCCGGCCTCAACTGCGGGCCACCAGGGCCCACACATAGCATCGAGTCTTGATCGGCCCGGATGCCGCATCACCGCAGGAGGCACACGCCACCACCGCAAGGACCACCTCCAACCGCCATCTGCCAGAGTCAAAACGGTGTTCCTGACAGACCTACGGATTTGCTCAGACCTGTCGTGGATGCCATCATCGGCCTGATACCCTGCTCAGCACTCCAGGTGCCATTGTCCGTTACTGATCGAGTTTTGTGCTGTTGTGAGGTTGCGCAGCAATGTCACCTCATGCAGTGGGGTAGACCTGGGACTATGATGAGGAATATGTGTCAAGTGTGCGGACGGGAGAAGGCACAGACAATGGGAGGGCAGGAGGCAACAGCCCCAAGGCAGGCATGCAGACTGGTGGTGGTAGTCAAGCTACACACCCGGATATATTACTGGGTATTGCGCTGTGGACTCCGGACGCAACTGTCACCTCAGGCAGTGTGGGAGACCTGGGACGTTGATGAGGAAGTTGATGCAGGTGTAACACACCCCACTGCATCTGCATCAGGACTAACCCGAAGGGACACAATCCTAGCAATTTCCTCACATGAGCGCGCTCTTCTCTAGTGCCCCTACCTCAGTGCACTGCAACTCACGGAACCTCCTGACTGAATATTGGGTGACCTCTGTCCTTACTCCGGATCCCTCCATGTTGCTCTGCAGTTGACTCTGTTATGCTGGTGTTTTCTGTTTCCATTACACTGGTGTCCACTGTTTAGGTTGTGGCCAGCACCAAGCACTCCGTGCGGGCTGGCTTATCCTCACCCCACACACATCCAGCACAGGCGTCACTGTACATGTGGCACTGCCAATAAAGGGGCCGGGCGCACGTGCCCGTAGCCAGTTCAACATGATATGTGCATGTGTCCCTGTGGTCTTGTTGTTTGCATGGGGGCCCTGGGCCCTATGACATTACATTGTGCTGAGTACAGCGGATGCAGACATGTCACCGCAGGCAGTGGGCTAGAACCTGGACATGTAGCTTTGTCATCACCCACTCACTTCGTAAGGGGAGTGGACTGTGCCGTCGTACGCAGAGCCAACGTGGGTGTGTGACTGATATGTGCGTGCCCCTCGGCGTGGTTCTGTACTGGGTATGTGCATCTGCATGTGTCTCTATGGCAGTGTGGGCCTCCTTTGTGGGAAGTAGGTGGTCCCTGAAGGGTATTGGACACCCACGTATGTGTTCTAGTTCGCATTCCATGGGTTCGGCAACACCCGCACCTGTTGGGCCACCTCCTTTTGGCGTTCTGACACCTGGCATTGGGTTGCCATGTGTGGGTCGGTGAAGTTTTGTGAGCCAGCCGTGATTGCGTGTGCTTCATGCTGTGTGGTCTGTTGCAGGGGCTGGGTTCTCCTCTGAGTAGCTTGTCTGCCCTGGTCCTGGTGGTGGGTTGTGTGGGATGTCCATGGGCTGTTGTAGGGCGTCGGGGTCGAAGGTGTGGTGTTCGTCTCCGGCATCACTGATGGGTTGTCTGTTCTGACCTGCTGGAGGTGTTGTTTGTCCCTCTGCATTGTGAAGGGGAGGTGCATGTTGTCATTGTGTTGGCGCCTTGTTCTTGTCGACATGCAGACTGTGTGACAATGTACATTGTGACTGTTTGGGCGGTGGTGGCTATTTGAGTTGGGACAGTGTACATTTGGCCTACATGGCTGATGTGGGGTTGTAGCCGTAGATATGCATCTCACAGTTCCCTGCTCTGTCCAATGTGATTGTTCTGTTTCTGCGCCTGGGCGGACTCAGTTGTGTCCCCTGTTCTGCAGTGTGGGTGTTGCACTTTGTGCCACATTGTCGTGATATGTCCTGTGATTGCTATGTGTGTGTGCTGCAGTGTGCCACGGGGATGGGGGACATGTCCCTGGGTAATTGTGGGTGTGCAGTGTGCTACGCCTCGTTGTGCATGTGTGCCATTGTGCCCATCACCTCCCGTCCCCCAGTCCCTGTTGGATCCTCACCCTGTTGTTGTTGTGTCGGGTCCTGTCGAGCTGTGTCCGTACTCCCACCTCCTTGCACCGTCTCCACACTGATGACTGTGGCCTGGGTTTCCTCCAGCTCCTCCTGTGGCGCTGGACTGCCACCTCCTGTCGCCGTTGCTGCCTTCCTGTTGGCAGCGGGTTTGTGCCTGGTTTAGGTAGTCACGTCCTGGCGGCGCCTCTTGGCCTCCTGGATTGGCCTCCTCGGCACTCAGACTGCATTCCAGGTGGTCTGCTTGTGGGTCAGTTGCTGGTGGTGTTCTGTGACTCCGTGGCGCTGGTCTTGTTTTCCTGCGGTCTGCACCCCGTCTTCCTCTCCCTTTTCTCCTTGGCCTTCCCCGACCTAGTTGTTCCTTGCTGGTGGTCTTTGGGGGTTGTGGGGTTCGCATTGACCTCTGCGCTGGGTCAGGGTGCATCCATGTTGCTACTTGCTTTGGCTTGTTTCTGGTGTGTTGTTTCTGTGGTTTTTATGGTGCAATTTCCCGTCAGACGTGTGGGATTTGCAGGCCTGTGGCTGCTTTTCGCTACTTTTTGTACCGCGATTGGGCTCATCGCATGATTTCTCGCGTTCGCGTTTCGCATTTTTTCGGCGTGGCGTTGATTTTCACGCTGACAATTGACGCGTTATCTGGTGACTATCGCATGCTACCGCCTTGTTGTGAATTCCACGTTGACACAGGGTTATTTTCCCACGATAGGCTGCGATATTGAAAGTTGCGTTACGCTACTCTTGCGGTAGTTATCACACGTTCTTGTGAATATACCCCTAGGTGTATAGTATGACATACCTATACGTAACATGTTTTACGTGAACTCATTCATCTAACAAGGCAGGTGAGGTGCATCCATTGAAAATCAGTACTGGGGGTTAACCTTGAGTATAAATCCAATGATGAATATTATTTTCTCGCCTTTGCACCACGGAGCTTTGCTGAGCTGTATGCAAAACAGGCTCTATTTGAGCATCTGCTGCCAATTACATTCTCAATGTGCACCCCTTTGGAAATGTGGCACTTTTTCAATTTTTCATCCTTCGCACAATGCAGTGCAGCAATTTTTCACAAAGCACTGTATTGCATAGAGAATGGTAATCTAGTTCAAAACCTCTCTTACATATATATCAATATCTGAGATGCCTGACCCGGGTGCAGTATAGTCTGTACGGTATAGTTCATGTACATGAATACGATGACCACTACATCTCTTCTTTTTGTGTGGTCCGCAGTATCTGGGTCTGGGGAAACAAAAGTTATGAACAGATCTGTTAACATCCTTCTTTTTATTCCAAAATGTGGTTTTCTTTGATCTTGTCACCCTCTTCATTTGGCTAGCCGAAAGTGAACCCAATTTTTCCTGTGTGTCTGGGTCTTCCTTTTTCACACTTTTTGTTATAATTTGTCCACTATCTTCTACGGGCCTTGCCAACCTGTCTCACACAAGGTGATATAATGGTCATTAAAATTCATAAAACATTTTCACTTCATCGTAGTGCATTTACAGAAAAAAGTAAACTAATTTATTTGAGGCTCCCAATTATTCAGGAGTTAATATTGACTTATGGTTAGTCATATCTCAGCCTAAACTTAAGGTGGTGACCCACGAATATTCACAGTTAAATGTTAAACAGTTTTGACTGGGTCTAGTCATGACTCATGGCCTCTCTTCACGCTGAACAATGGTAATAAATAGCACAACACGACACTTTCCATGTACTTCGTGTATTTATGACTGACATTACCCCTTTCTATTGAGAAACACTAAATGAAAACTAAGGAAAGTCAATTAGTTTGCTATAGTTTGCTATATTTGTCAAGTAGGTTTAGACACTTGTGAGTTAGAAATATGTTAACCACTTGTTTGTGAAAAACTGTACAGGAATTTTCATGGTGCTTAGAATGTAATAAGAGCTGCAGATTGAGGCACAATGTGGATACATATCAGTTTAGGCAGTCCAGTTAGAATTTTAATAGCAAAGCTAATGACAGTAAAGCACCAATAATTAAAAAATAAAAATTTTGCATTCTTGTCCTGTGTTGTGTCCCTAATTACCTGACTTGTCTTAACTATTAGCTATTACCAGGGCTTTAAGTGGGATGAAAAAACTGGGGGTCTCTCAAAGGGCGTGGCCAATGTAATTAAGGGTGTGGCTTAAAAACACATAAACTAAAAATCTGTGCTTAGCATAGTGTGTTGCTCGACTTGTATTTTGCTGTTTCTGTCATGATACAACAAGTAACATACCTACAAGAAGTCAGGACTATTGGCTTTGTCAATGGTTGTTAGTTGCATAAGATAAATAAGCAGCAACTATGGCTTGTGTATGATATTGAAAAAGCTTCCACTTAAAAAGCCCTGGTGACACCACAACAATGTTGCTGCTCCTGAGTTTCAAAAAGAGAAGGGACATCCAGAGAGAAAATGACTCTCTTTAAGGATTTCCCTTCCCCTACAACGCTCACCTGGCATGACGTCACGCAGTAACTTCTCCATGAGGGAGAAGTGAGCAGTGTGAGCACGCGCACATCGATGTGCCTGCTGTCACTGCAGTCTGGAAAAAAGCTGACCGCCTGTGTCAGGGCACAAAACAGAGCCTAGTAGAGACCCGTTTAGAGGCCCCCTTTAAAAAACTGCCGGTGCTCAGACCCGGTGAGACCCGGCCCACTTACAGCCCTGGCTATTACTATTTGGGATCTCTTAGCCAATCATGTGCTGCCATAGCTTCCGCACCCCAGGCCACTTGCTAGCCGTCACCATGTGTGAGAGGTGAACACATACTGGTTGATTTGGGAACTTCCATTTATTTCTTCAGAATTTTAGATTGGATTTTTGTATGATCAGCCTTGGTCGTGTTTCCATAGGAAAAGTCCAGTCTGAACTGCCAAACCATGTTCTTTCTGAATGGAAAAAAAGGTAACCCCTGACTCGTTTCTACCTGGTTGGGTCTCCTCAGTGAAGGGAATCTTGAAAACTATTGCACAGCAAGTATGGCATGCATATCTGGGTGTACCTGAGCAAGCACAGCATACATATCTGGGTGTACCTGTTGCACTTATGATGTCTCACAATGAAAAAGAGAAGTGATGGGTGAAACTCTCAGCCACTGGTAATTACTCTGGGCAACATTCTAGTCCATCTTTTTTCTAACTGTGCTAGCACAGTATTAAATTGTTAAAACAACATAGTGCCTGATTTAGATCATAGCGGATGGGACACTCAAGCACAAACGTGACGGAAATCCTGTCTGCCGTATTACAAGTGCATTTATCCTATGGCACTTGTAATACGGTGGGCGGGATATGCATCACATTGGTGATGGAGTATCCCATCCACCAAGATCCGCCAAGATCAGGCCCATAATCTTCCAAATGTTTTATGGTGTCAGTTTGCATGAAGTCAATGTGGCTGCCATGGACTCGAATATTCTAAATACCAAATACATTTCGATTGTGTATAGTGCGGTGAGCACAATATCAGGCCATTCTACAAGGACACATTTGAAATGGATGTTCCATGCTTTCTGCAATAATGTGCTTTGGTAATTAAGGCTCAAAGTTTTGCCCATTTAGTACCTCTTAAGTTATTTAATCACAAAATATTATCCATGTTGTTCATCTATTTTTGCGTAGCATAGACTTTGCACACTTTTAGTTCACCTATTTACAAACCTCTGACTTTAAAGGTGAAACCACAGCTTTTTATGCCTCCAATCCATTTGATATTAAAGCTAAGGCCAGTATTGAGCCATACAATCAATAACTTGCGTCAGTATTCATACCCTCTAAGAAGTCCTTAATGCATTACTGATTTGATGACAGTTTCTCCTACCCTGGAGTATTAAAGCTGTTACATGTGACAGCAAAGTGCTTCTGTTTTCATGTTTAAAGTTTCAAGTATATTTATTTTGTTTGATATTATGTTGACTAAGCAACACAACCATTACTTACATTGTTACACTCAAAATAAATAAAAAAGGAAACCAGCAATGCCATACATTTTTGAAAAAAATATAAAACTGAAGTTACAAAACATTTTGATAACAGATTACCAAATGTTAGCTAATCATCTATAAATGATATAAAACACGTAAACATAATCCAGTACATCCTAAGAGTAATATAAAGTCCCGACTACGAAGAGATCTACTCATCCACTCTATACTGTATAATATATCATCCCTCAGTTTTGGACAAGGAGCAGGGATAATGAGATTCCATGGTGAAACCAGAGTAATTTGTAATAAAGTGCTGACTATAGTCTTGCACTTATCATCTAGTAATTTTAAACAAGAAGCAGCAAAGACAGAATTCTGCAGTTATAGCAAAATAATTTCAGATATGATGCAAAATGCAATTACATGTAACATATTTTAGAACAAAAGCAGCAATAAAAAAAATAATTGTTATGCTACTACAAGAAAAAAACCCAATTAAAACGCGCAGTGCTATTTATGTATGACTTGGTATTTACAATAACTTCTCTAAACATGTTTTAAGGATTCTTCTTTAGCATGTGAATTCTTCAAATTATTGATCTATGACATCGCCCCCATTCGACTAATAAATGCAATTAAGAAGTAAAAAATATTCAATAACAGTAAAACCAGTAAGGCCTGGTGAAACTGACATAAACTGGATATGAGGAATTTGCACTTGGCACTTTGCACTTTATATAAAGACCTGCCTTAATGATCTGTGTGTAGGGAAAGAATGGTCTATGTTTTATGAAGACTGAGTGATGATGGAGAACACAAAAATGAGTATTGAATTTATTTTTGAGGCCTTGACAATGTATTTATGCATTATTTTCGTCAATATCATGGTCACTGGTTTCAAATGTGCTCCTCATACGTTGTACTGATGCTCTTGTTTGTAGGAATTTATGGCAAAACTGCAGGCTCATAATATGCTTGCTTTTCTTGCTTTATTTGAAACAGCAGTCTAGAACACAACAGTGAGGAACAAATAGTGGATAGTCAGTGAGTGAAACCTCATTTTGGGAGGAGGTTTTTTCTGCTTGGTGTACAGTCATGTGTCCTCCTCTGCGTGACCAACTGCAAGTATCTTGTATGCCAGACTTTGGATTGTGGCCCGAGACACACGCTAATCTGGCATGTATGCGAAGGTCTATGCATGCTCTTTGACAAATGCCTGGTCCTGGATCTGTCCTGGACTTTGATGAGCATACCACGCATACCCTAGAAGCAGAGGACTACTGTCCCTGTCCCCAGATCAAGTGTGTAATGCAGTGGTGGCCACATACAGTGCTTTCAGAAATCATAGCATGGCGAGGTCTTTCTTATCTAGGTCACAGGAATGGAGGCCTTGTGGCCCACTCATGTAAACCTCTGTGACTACAGACCAAACCGGATCCTAGTGCTGAGATTTTCAATGCATGGATGTATGTGTCAGTGTATTTTTAATACATAGAAAATAATGCTTGATTTAATTGTGTTTTACTTAGCATGACCACGCTTCAATTGACATGACTAGGCCAGAGTCAGCCTGCAATGACTTTTGTTTTGCAGTGACAAAAAGAAATGTGATTTTAAAATTACATGAACAAGTTTCTTACATGCATGCTTCCCTTCTGAGCTTTTCCTGTCTATAAAATAAACAAAATAGAATTATTTTCATAGTGGTGTTTGTTTAGTAGGGGTGAAATATATTCATTTGTTTTCCTCAAGTGGGAAGACACATGCAGAATGTTCCTGCATTTGCAACATATTCGATGCCCTTTGTTCAGATCTGCTAAGCAGTTGTAGTGTGTAGTGTTTTCACTTTTTGCACAAATGTCACATATTTCCTCTATATTTCTTATGTATGCGTTATTATAATTTTGCATGAAAGTAGGTGCTTCTAAATGTTTCTTATTGATATATCATATTTTCTACTGTTTGACATGAATTAAACTTTATTAGTACAGCCCTATGATGTAAGCTCTCACCTTGTTGAGAGTCTGCCTTTGACTGCCCTGTCTGAAACCTGTAAAATGTGCTAGAAAAATACAAACATGGCATTCCAAATGTTCTAATTCCATCGATCGCGCATAGAGATTAATGTAACTGCTGCAGAAATGTTTGCCCTCCACTTGCAAAACTCCCCCAAAACAATTAGAGTATTAGTTGATGGGTCTTTAGCTAGGTGGACAAGAGATAGATGGAGCCCTGGTAAAGGATTTGCTTTGATGATTGCATTTCTTCTTTTATAATAACTGGGAGATGAAGAATGATGGCTAAATGGAGGAAAACAAGAAGAGGCGAAGGTAAAAAAATATAATCCTGGATCATCGATAAAAACATTGAGACGTGGTGGTAATAGCATTGTCAGTATTCTTTCAGATAAGATGTTGTCATTAAAGTTCCTATTTTGAATCCAGGTATACTGTTTTAATCTCAATCAATCAATCAGGGAATTGTAAGCTCGCTACTCACCTGTGAGGGTCTCAAGGCGCTGAGGGGGGGGGGGAGGCCCGCAGATCTGTTTAGCCGAAGAGCCAGGTCTTGAGGGTCTTCCTGAAGGTGTTCAGGGAGGGGGCGCGTCTGATGTCTGCCGGTAGCTCGTTCCAGGTCTTGCCTGCAATGTGAGAGAAGGATTTTCCACCTGCTCTGGCTCTGTGGACGCGCGGGGTTTCGGCCAGTGCGAGGTTGGAAGATCGGAGGTTTCTTTTGGGTACGTGGAATTTGATTCTGTCGTTGAGGTATTTGGGTCCGTTGTTGTGTAGGCATTTGTAGGCGTGAGTGAGGATTTTGAAAGTGACTCTTTTCTCCACGGGGAGTCAGTGGAGACTTCGTATGTGTTGGCTGATGTGTTCGTGTCGGGGGATGCCGAGGACGAGTCTGGCGGCGGTGTTCTGTATTGTCTGGAGTTTGCGGAGTAGGGAATTGTTGATGCCAGCATAGAGTGCGTTTCCATAGTCCAGTCTGCTGGTGATGAGTGCGTGTGTGACTGTCTTCCTTGACTCAGGGGGGATCCACTTGAAGGTCTTGCGAGGATGCGGAGGGTGTTGAAGCAGCTGGAGGTGACGGCGTTGACCTGTCGGTTCATGGTGAGTGATGAGTCGAGTACGATGCCGAGGTTCTTGGCGTGGTCTGAGGGGGTAGGTGGGCTTCCGAGGGCGGTCGGCCACCAGGTGCTGTCCCATGCAGAAAGGGTGGTACCGAGGACGAGGACTTCTGTCTTCTCGGCGTTGAGCTTCAGGCAGCTGTTGGTCATCCAGACTGCGACGTCTTGCATTCCTTTCTGGAAGTTGAGTTTGGCAGTGGTGGGGTCTTTGGTGAGGGAGAGGATGAGCTGGGTGTCGTCGGCGTAGGATACGATGTTGAGGCCGTGTTGTCGGACGGTGGCTGCGAGGGGGGCCATGTAGATGTTGAAGAGGGTGGGGCTCAGTGATGAACCCTGTGGGACTCCACAGGTGATTTTCATGGGGTCGGAGAGGAAGGGTGGGAGTCTGATCCTTTGGCTTCTTCCGGTGAGGAATGCTCGGATCCAGTCCAGGGCTATTCCTTGTATGCCTGCGTCATGTAGTCTGGCGACTAGTGTGCAGTGGGAGACTGTGTCGAAGGCCACTGATAGGTCGAGTAGGATGAGGGCTGCAGAGTGGCTTTGGTCCAGGAGGGTGCAGATGTCGTCTGTGGCGGTGAGTAGGGCGGTCTCTGTGCTGTGGTTGCTTCGGAATCCGGATTGGGACGGGTCGAGGATGGCGTTCTCTTCAATGAATCGTGTCAGTTTCCTGTTGACTGTTTTCTCTGCAACTTTGGCTGCGAAGGGGAGGAGCGAGATGGGCCGATAGTTCTTGAGGTCGGTGGGGTCAGCTGTGGGCTTCTTGAGCAGGGGTCTGACTTCTGCGCGCTTCCAGTCGTCTGGGAAGGTGCCTGTTTTGAAGGTGGTGTGGATGGTGCGTTGTAGTTCGGGTGCGATGGCGGCCGCGGCTCTGTGGTAGATGTGAGGGGGCAGGGGTAGGTGGGGACCCCCGATTGGATGCTTTTCATGGTCGAGGCGGTGTCTTCGGCCGTGATTGGTGTCCAGTTGGAGATGGTGGGCTGGCTGGTGTTTCTGGGGGGCGGGGGGCCGTCTGTGGCACCTGGTGGATGGTCGATGAAGTTGTCGTAGAGGTTTTTGATCTTGAGGTGGAAATAGGTTCAAAGCTTGTTGCAGAGGTCTTGGGATGGGGTGATGTCTGTGGCTTCGCTGCGTGGGTTGGTGAATTAAGCAGAAATCTAGCAGAAACTATAACATTAGCAGGGACTGTTAACAGGGTACTGTGGTGACAGGAACCATCCAGGATACCCAGTGTATGAGGCCATCAGCTCGGGGCAAATCTTCCATCTGGACAAGCGGAAAGTAAATGAGGTGAGTCCAAACTGCTGTGCTGTAAGGTGTGATGATGCGTTGCAGACAGACATTTGCTGATTTCCTGTGGGGAAGCAGTCCTTCTCTTCTTTGTGTGGACTGTAGTCATTCAGTATTCTCTTTGGGGGCATCACATCCCTTTCTGTGTGGGGTCTATCATAGATCACTCTGTGTTGTTGGCAGTCATTGATTGCTCCTTGTTTGTGTGATTGGACTTTTATGTCCTCTGTGGGGGTAGCCATTCAACACTTTTTTATCCACATACATTATACAGGCCACTTGTACAACCCTACACCTCCTCTTACCCATAATCTACCCAGGTATGGGGCTACTTATACAAATCAATATGGATCTTAAAATTGCCTATTCCGCAGAGATATCATGCTCCTTGTGTGCTATATAAACCCACACTTCCTACATTCTGGAAATTGTAGCACTGCTCTTTTATAGTCTTGATACAGGCAGCCACAGCCATCTGTCAAAGACAGCACTCATACATTACTACATAGAGTGGGCTTTGGGTCAGCCCCCTACTCATCATCGAATGACTTTCTTGTCTTTCTCAGTTCCCTGTTTTTTATCGTATGGCTTTCATCTCGATTTTTGTATTTGTCCCACTCAAGAACTATTTCTTCTTTACCATTGCTTTTGATTGGCTAGCCTGTATCTGCTAGTGACGTTATTGAAGTATTTTCTTTCCTTTTTTTAAGTTGTCATTTAGCACTCCATGCAAGTGGGGTCCTGCTTCTTCCTCTGGCTCTTTCTGGCTACAGAGTGTGTTTGCAGCATGGTGTGATGCAACATAGCAACCATCTTGGAAGTACAGAAAATAACAGTCATGCTTTCAAAATGGCTTCTACATTGCATTATGCCACATTGCACCATTCAACATGGTGGCCATCTTGAAAGTGTGAACATGTTATTTTCTCTTGCTTCAAGAGTGCACATGCCCAGACCAAGATTCTACCGAGTGAGCAAGGGCTGCAAGTAGCTTTTAGAAGTGACTGTGGACAATTGAGGGACTTGGCTCATCTTCAACAAGAGTTGGGCTTGGTTCAGAGTTATTTATGTCAGTGCTTCTCCCTGTCTCCCTGTGCTGCGTATGCCACATTCTGTTAACAGAGAACAGCTGTTTGACTCCTAAAGTGATACATCAGCTCACTGAGACCTGTTTTTCATACTGATCTCTCCTTGGATAACAGGGATCAGTGCAGCATTCAGACTATTCAGAGGAACTGAACTGGTGAAGAAATTGAGCCTATGTTCTTTAATGGATAAGGCTGAGATGCCTTTTAATGGGGACCCACAACAGCCTCGGGGACTTGGCATCAACTGTGAGAGTTATTTTTGTTTACCACTGGTGTCCCGTGCCACAATACTAAGGTAGTCATACTGAATAACTAAATTTTCCCTTTCATAACCTGATGCTTTCATGGTAGCAGGATAAAGGCATTCTCCAGGTTGTTGTGTGGGGCTGGAAACCCAAAAACAATGTGACTCAATAAATAACAGGTAATAATTTTCATATCCAAACTACATTTTATCCCAGATAGAGGTCAGAAACCAGAACTATCTAGCACCTTCTGGGCTGGAGAGCAACCCTAAATAGTATTGCAGCGTCTGAATAAGGGACATGGAAACTAGTAATGAACCTGGCCTGTTTGACCAAATCAAAAATAATAAAATAATAAAAATAAATAATACTAATTAATTAACAGGTAAAAAACAAATATAATATGGGTATGTATCTCTCTCTATATATTTTTATACTTACTAGTGGAATGAAAAATAAATAAATAATTTTTTAGAAAATCATAAAGAAAGTAAAATATTAAAATATTTTATACACACATATATCATTATATCCATATATCAGTAGATCAATACATCAATAATATATAAGGTGATGAGTGTATGTTTATGGGTTCATTTTCCTATAATAACACATATCTGTCACAATGTGGAAATGTGATTATAGCAATTGTATCTAAAAGTGCTTCACAACTGAAATATTGGGAAGCAAATATAAATAAAAAAACATAACAATGAATCAAATAAAATAAAAGCCTTAATTTGCAGCAAAAATAGAAAGACTGAGTTTGTAAATATTTATCCATGCGTGTTCATGTGGGACTTTATCTAGTACAATTTCACATCTCCTGATTATTTTCCATACATGTATTATGTTAAAATCTCTATAAGTATACCTCTTATGTGTGGTCATATATCTACATATTTATAAATTTGACTTCCACTGCAGAGAGAAAAAAACTAACTAATCTCCTCAAACCTCATCAAATCACCACTCGATGACTCATCCTATTCCTCTTAAAAATATCCCCTACATCCACTCTCTGACTCATCACAAACCTCTTTTAATACTAAGAACTCCAAAATAACCCTTTCCAAGCTCTTCCCTCTTCTGCCCATCCTTTATCCTATTCATCCAACTAACAGGCTCTCTGACACATTCCAAACCTCTTTTATTACTATGACCTTTTAAATAATCCTTTCTAAACACTTCTCTCCTCTATAGAACCTTGATTGTAGTCATCCAACTATAGACTCACATGTTAACTGCTCCCTCCACTCCCAATAACAATTTATATTTCTCTCTACTAATCCACCCATAATCCACCTTTGTGAATAGTGTGCCAAAATGCTCTTCAACTCCTCGTCAGGGGTAGTAAATGCTATATAAATGCAATTTCAATAACAATAACATTACAGAAATGAAGATTGATTTCTACAAACCTGTACAGTTTTTGCCCTTATAAAGTACTGGTGGTGTAACCAGCATCTAATATGATACATCCACAGTACATCACTGTCACGCCAGGAAACGTATATGCGAGGGGATAGAAATGTTAGCATATAAGAATTGTTCCCTACATTGTCTATCAACCATGTTACTAAATGGATGACTGGCATGAAAACTGGTCTTGAAGGTAAATTGATGTTTATCAAAGCCTTTGAGAAACCAGATTGAAGGATTTAAAATCATTTGTACCATAATGACCACCATACTAAGAGAAGAAATAAGAATCGTTTTTCTCACACAGCAAGTACTGAATCATCTATAAACACACAAGTACAATTAATGGATGATTGACAAAGGAAACATCTTATGGAAGAGTGGATTAGAACACGTTCCCTCTACTATTCGACATTATGAGACTTTTCCATCTATGAAACACTTATGTGCTATGTGCTAAAGCACGGGTACTTATAGTACGGCCCACGGGCCGCCAGCGGCCCGGCAAGCCTTCCTAGGCGGCCCGTGGACCTTGCAGACATCGTAACTGTGTTGTTTTTTTTTTTTAAAGAGTGTCAGCAAACACCGCCGGTTGCAGCAGCGTGGACTCCGAGAGACTCTGCTCTCTGGGGGTCGGGCGATTCCAGCGATAGTCAGAGTGGAGATGCAGGGGCGCTAAGAAGGGGTGAAATACAACAAAGCCTCATTAACAAGTAAATGGTCTTTTAAAGACCTGTGAAGTACTCGGGTGCGGCTGTGTGTGTGCCCGGGAAGCTGTCTCAGCCCAGGCTGCCACACACTCAGTGGGGGGGGGGGGTGACAGAGGGTGATGGAGGGCAGCAGGGAGTGAGAGCCGGGTGAGGTGACGGAGGGCAGCAGGGAGTGAGAGCCGGGTGAGGTGTGCGTTAAGAGCCTGTGATGTGATGTTTCCCGCCAGCCTGTAGTCAGAGGGTTGAGCCAAGGCCAGGGAGCTCAGGCCTGGTCTCCGCTCTCGCAGCACAGCGCACAAATGCTCGCCGCCAGGTTGGCGCTATATATAATTGATGCATGCATACCTACACGGACGGGTGACTGGCGCCAAAGGGGGGCTTTGATCTGACAGCTCGGGGGTGAGAGTCAGAATTAAAGCCAGCGACAGATGTGATCCCAGGCCCAGTGGTGGGACACAAACCCCGCGAAGCAGCAAATTCAGAGAGAAAACGAGCTGGCTTTTACATTACACAGGGAGAGGGGGGAGTGGGGGGGGCGGCTGTCTCTGGGCTGGTGACAGGACGTGTAGACACAGTACGTGTGCACTGCCCGAGGCACAGAGACAGAGACAGATAGAGACAGAAACAGATAGAGACATATAGAGACAGAGCCAGATAGAGGCAGAGACAGATAGAGGCAGAGACAGATAGAGACAGATAGAGACATATAGAGACAGAGCCAGATAGAGGCAGAGACAGATAGAGGCAGAGACAGAGAGACGGAGAGGGAGACAGAGGGATGGAGAAAGAGACAGGGACAGACAGAGACAGGGGCAGACAGGGACAGACAAAGACAGATAGAGGCAGAGACAGGGACAGGGACAGACAGATAGAGGCACAGACAGAGACAGAGAGGCAGAGAGACAGAGAGATGGAGAGGAAGAGGGAGACGGAGGGAGAGAGAGGGAGGGAGAGGGAGGGAGTGGGAGGGAGAGGGAGGGAGACAGAGGGAGGGAGGCAGAGGGAGGGAGACCGAGGGTGACAGAGGGAGACAGAGAGAGAGGGAGACAGAGGGAGACAGAGAGAGGGAGACAGAGGGAGGGAGACAGAGGGAGGCAGAGGGAGACAGAGGGAGGGAGTCAGGGGGAGGGAGAGGGAGACAGAGGGAGACAGAGGGAGGGAGACAGACAGAGGGAGACAGAGGGAGGGAGACAGAGGGAGGGAGACAGAGGGAGGGAGACAGAGGGAGACAGAGAGGGAGACAGAGAGAGAGGGAGACAGAGGGAGGGAGACAGAGGGAGACAGAGAGAGGGAGACAGGGAGACAGAGAGAGAGGGAGACAGAGAGAGAGGGAGACAGAGAGAGAGGGAGACAGAGGGAGGGAGACAGAGGGAGGGAGACAGAGGGAGACAGACAGAGGGAGACAGAGGGAGAGAGAGAGAGAGAGAGAGGGAGACAGAGGGAGGGAGACAGAGAGAGGGAGACAGAGGGCGACAGACAGAGGGAGACAGAGGAAGACAGACAGAGGGAGAGAGACAGACATAGGGAAACAGAGGGAGACAGACAGAGGGAGACAGACAGAGGGAGACAGAGGGAGGGAGACAGAGGGAGAGAGAGGGAGGGAGACAGAGCGAGGGAGACAGAGAGAGAGAGAGGGAGGGAGACAGAGAGAGAGGGAGGGAGACAGAGAGAGAGAGAGGGAGACAGACAGAGTGCGTGAGACAGAGGGAGACAGAGGGAGACAGAGAGAGAGAGAGAGAGAGAGATGAAGAGAGGGAGGGAGAGAGAGGGAGAGGGAGGGAGGGAGAGAGAGGGAGAGAGAGAGAGATAGAGAGAGGGAGGGAGACAGAGAGAGAGAGAGGGTGGGAGAGATAGAGAGAGGGAGGGAGAGAGAGAGAGAGAGAGAGAGAGAGAGAGAGAGAGAGAGAGAGAGAGAGAGATGCGTGTATGCCGGGTCTGGTGGCTCAGTGGACGAAGGCGTCCGCTGCAGGGGCCTGTGTTCAACCTCATGGTCACAGTTTTTTTTTTGCTCTAGCCCCGCCCCCTCCTCACTGACCCCGACCCCACCGGTGCGGCCCTCGGCGACAAACCACACTGTAAATTTGGCCCCCGAGAGAAAGTTTGCGAGTACCCATGTGCTAAAGTATGTACCTCTTCTTGCAAAGAAAAATACTTTGTATGGATTAATCATTAATAGATTGTCTTTTGATTATTTTCGTTATTTATTTTAACTAAATGTTTTTCATATGCCCCTCTCTTCTCAAAATACTTTATATTAATGATGATTCTTCATTAATTGTTTAGCTGAATGTGTAGTTCACACCTTCCATTTTGTACTATTGCAATTAGTCAGCAACATACTTGTTTTAAATAATCATAAGTGGTTAGTGGTTGCCTTTTCTGTGCATGGCTAGGCTAATGTCTTTCTACCTAAGAATTCAAGCAGGCATAGCAACTTTCCTCTTTACGCAGATGGTCAGTATTTGGATAACTCTACTAGAGATGCAGCTTCAACTAACTACACTACACATATACTGTCAGAGTAACAAGGTAACAGTGAGTATCGCAAAAACTAAAATTGTCCCGTTTGGTAGGAAATGGATAGATTATAACTGGAGGCTGGGGGAATCCTGTTCAGAGGTGGTTGACCGCTGTAAATGTCTGAGTGTAACGGTTAAAAGTAATCTTGGCTGAAAAACTCATAGCTAGTTATCTTACAGCAACTATGAACTATTTAATTTAGTTTAACACGCTTTATGGTGGGTATTTCTACATTCATGTTTTTTTGCCAAAAAAATAGCTTGTGTGTTTTTGTGTGGGGCAGCACCTCTAATCTGAGAAATTGCCGATTATAAACAATTTGAAAGGAAATGTTGGAAGAAGCCCCCCTAGTTCGTGTTTCGATGGGTATCCGATCAGCGTGCCTTGAACTGAGCCTAAGATCTTTGAAGCATGCCATGGAAGTAGCAGGTTTAAATTCCTATTGTTTTGGCTATTGAAAAAGCAACTTCTGTTACAATTTCATGCTACTAGAATGTGTTAGTTTCCTAAGGTCAGTGCTCCAGAATATGGGGATCCTGTATTTAAAATTAATTTGCTTGCAGGCTCATTAAAAAAACTTATGGTACTCGTGCCCTCCTGCTTTGAAAATGAGTTCTCCAAAAATTGGCAAAGCAAGTCTCCCTTTATAGTGGCAATAGACATGTTCTTAGGAAAGCACATTTACATCATTTGAGCTGTTATAAATGGCACAAGTGGGCATTTGCCATGTATTCAGAATTCTGGCATTGGTTTTTTACTCCTTCAAAGTGCCTTGGGAAAATTAACAAAGAGAAAGTATGCGGGATGCATGCAAATGTATTTTTTTATATGTTTTCAAGTTCCTGTACTGTTACAAAATGCAAGAGGCGTGGCCTGTTCTAATAAAACACTAAATAAACAATGTAATCTACTTCTCATTGGTTCTCAACTTCTACAATAGAGACGTTGTACTTGTAGCATCCACCCCAGCCTGGGTACCCGCCAATGACTACGCCACACACAGAACTTAATATTACACGTCTTTATTCGTGTGCATGTAGTTGCGAAACCAACATTCTCAAACAAGCTTTCATTGCGTTTCGCTCCTACGTCACAGCTCTACAGAGTCCATTGGGAGCCAAAAGGGTTTCGTCATAAAACTTGCAAGACACTACATCTCCCCCTCTGTTAATTAAAAAAATTAACATTTCTACAAATCAGAATACATATCTATATCTATATCTATATATATCTATATATATCTATATCTATAGATATAGCTATATATATATAGATATATATAGATATATATGAACAATTACATCTCTTCAATCAACCTTCTTGGAGCTTTAATTATTCGACCTGATCTGGTTACTGGATGCTGGCAGCCTTTAGTGTCAGCGATTTTTGAAGACGGTGAAGAGGTAACAGCAGTCACTGAGTTTTTCAGGTTCAGTCTTTCCTTCACCATTTTGATCAGAAGACTGATGAATCAAATGCCAAAAGTGAAAAGAGTCTCTGGTAACAAACTTTTCAGGACACTGGGCAGTCGCCATGTGTCCCTTGGTGGACAGTACGTGGAAAGGTTCAGCACTATATGAAGCATCATATTTCCTCCTTCACATTTGTCAGTCAATCACTAGATCTCCTCTCTTAAACTCAATGGGGCAGATTTACAATTAACTAACGCAGCACGGCGCAGCAAGTCATTTTGCTGCGCCATGCTGCGTTAGTTTGGAAAGCACAGGGATGCGACATATTTACAAGAATATGTCGCATCCTTGTGCTTCCCCCTGCGCTGGCGCACAAACTGCAGCCATGCGCCGGCGCAGGCACCCTTGCACCATGGTGCAAGGATGCCTGCGTCGTGGGGAGATTGTTTTTGTGCAGGAAGGGGAGCCTTCCTGCACAAAAACAATCACTACAACCATTTTCCTCTTTCAATGCGTGCTGCAGAATGCAGCACGCATTGAAAGAGGAAAAAACGAGGAGAAATGAAAACATTTCTCCTCGGTGTGCCTCCCTACGCCACTTCTAGGGTGGCGTAGCTTTCAAACGCATCTCCAGAGTTACGATTTCTCGTAATTCTGGAGATGTGTCTTGTTCCATGGGTGTTGCGTGGGAACACCCACAGCAACACCCATGGAACGCCCCTTCACCGCAAAGTGCTGCGTGTGAAGGGGCCGTATTTACAAGGAGAGGAAAAGTCACGCAGGGTGGCTTTTCCTCTCCTTGTAAATATGGAGCAGCCCCCTGCGCCACCAGTACGTCACAAAAAGTGACGTACTGGTGGCGCAGGGGGCTTGTAAATCTGCCCCAATGTTCTTTGCATGTCGCTTCTTGTCTGCATAGTCTTCCATTTTCTGCTTGTTAACCAAGACTTTGTGTGAGTTGTGTTCTCATTTCCTTATCTTTTGTTGATCCACTGAGGTAACTTGATTGTCATTGCTCTCTCAAACATCAAAATCGTAGGACATTTGCCTGTGGTCGAGTGAGGTGTTGAATGATAGGCACGTAGAGTGGAATTAAATACCATTTTTAAACTGAGCCTCTCAAGTGTTGCACGCTGCACTGCTTTTTTGAGCATACTATAAAACACTCAAAGAGTCAGTTGGCCTGCGGCCACAAAAGTGTACTCTTCTGATGCTTTATGTTCAGATGCTCCAAGAAATCCTTGAATTCTCGACTGTTAAATGGCAGTTATGCCCTCTGTCGCAAAGATACCATTTAGTCTCTCAATTACTCGTTTGTGAGTTGTGGATGAGAGATCTTCTATTAATGGAAAACGTGAGTACTCATCCATAATTACCATGAGATGATGTCCATTTTTAAGTGGACTAAAGAAGTCGATGGCTATTCTCTCCCATGCATGCTTAGGGAGTTCTGACATGTTAAGAGTATATTGAGTAATATTTGTAGAAAGACAGATGCATAGATGACAGGCCTTGAGTTCCTTTTCAACCCTCTCATCTAAATATGGAAACCAAACTCGGTCTAGGATAGCTCTTTTGGTGGCAACAATACCATGATGTCCTTCATGAGCTACTGCAATTATTTTCTGTCACATACTCTCCGGAATTAGGATTCTCAACCATCGTAGTATAACTCAATCCTGAGTTATGGACAGTTCATCTTCAATATTTTTGTATTTTTGGTATTCACCATCACTGGTTAGAGGTTGGGTGTGTTGTTTCAGTGACTTATGTGTAATTATATCTTTCAACTTCAGCATGTCACTATCATGGCTCGTGGCAGTGATGATCTGGGCAAATGATATAGCAGCTGCTGTATTTGATTTTTACAATGAAATTAATGTAAGCTTCAGCTGTCTTGGATGGATTACTCTGACCTTGTATAGCCACTCTGGAAAAGTAGTCAGCAGGGTTTTGAAACTTCCCTGGACGATGCACAATGGTATAATTGTACTCTTGTAACCACTGTTCAATGTGAGGAGGCAGCTTTGCTTTTGAATTGCCAAAGATAGTCAGTAAAGCTTGATGATCAGTTACCAGAATAAAAGGCTTTCTGTCCAAGAATAGATGGAAATGTTCACAAGCCCATATCAAGTCTAAACTTTCTTTTTCAGGTTGTGAATAAACACATTCTGTCTGGGACAAACTTCTACTGGCATATGTCACAATATGCCTTTGAGCATTTGGGTGTCTGCTGTGCTGAGCAAAAATAGCGCCTAACCCGGCTGTGCTAGCGTCAACAACAACCTCTGTATGAAGCTTTGGATTGAAGTAGGCCATTTCAACAGCATTTTCAATGGCTTATTTGATTTTCTTGAAACTTCTCTCACATTCTTGTGCAGTGGCGCCGCATCACTGCTCTTTGAGCAGTGCAAAAAAATAAAAATAAAATGATAATGACAAGATGTTATTATCATTTTATTTTTTGGGCGGACTCAAAGCCAGGTTAGGGTGGGGCGGGGCTGGGCTCGCCGCCATCAGAGGGAGGAGGAGTGGTTTGCACTCTCTAAGTGTGCATGACGGGTTGGCCGGCCCTCTGGGGCGACAAAAGGGTTCCACCATTAAACTTGCAAGCCACTACAGTACTTATGATCTTATTTAAAACACGTGATGTTAGAATCTATCAACGTGCTTTTGAATGTTTTTTTTATATGATCCATCCGGTTATTTCTGTTGACTCTTTTTAAAGTGGATCCTGCTCTCAAGTATTTTTTCTCATTTCCCCTTTCCCAATCATTTTTAATTCCTTACTAAATATTTTAACTGTGTATTAGATGCCTTTATCATAATTGCTTGATTCCTTTTGCATACGTTTACATGGAGAATATGGTCAGCTTAATTAATCGAATTTGATTGAATGAATGAATCAGTAAATGGGTGTTCATCCATCTTGAAGATTGATGATACAACCTACAAATTTGAATGCAAAAGTGAGAAAAGAAATAATTTCGAACACATTCTTTATCCTGTTTTGTTCTGGGAAGTGAAAATCTTCAATATTATTAAACTCAAAATACAAAAAATCGAAAATTACACCTATTATATTTATTCATTTAATGTATTGCACATTCATATTTTTTCAAAGGCAAACCTGTTGTGGGAAACATACTTTTCAAACGGAAAGTCGTTTACATTCTAAACAAATTTCTAGGATTCTTTCACAGGCCCCTACCTGAGACAAGTGTCACTTGAAAAGGCTTATGTATTTTTCCTCTTTGAAAACTCTAATATTAATAATAAATATAAGGGAATGAAATACCATGCCTCGTGTTCTCACCAGCAGCTCATATTTCTTGACAGTCCTCGAACAACGCTTCATTTTATTTCATGAAAAAGGGACTGCACCTCCTTCACCACCAAACAAGAATCTAAGCCTAGATTCCATAACTGCCTTTCCATTCTGTATCCATTAATAATAATGCTCATGTGAAAGGGCCCATGGCTGTGAGCCCTCGATGCTCCTAAGCACCTACTGCCTGCACACAAAAAATTATTTTGTCATTTTTTTAAAACATAATATTGATGTTCAATTATATAATCTAATTATTGTATTTCCTGTTTATTTTGCACTTCATTAAGACTCCGAATAGTAATATTTTATTAAAATGGTTTATTTTCTAATAAATGCTTTTCTCACGTTTGGGTTCAAATATATTGCTATTCTCACTTTTTCTTTATTTCTTTTTATCTAATCGAAAATGGCTTTTTAGCTTACACTGTTTTCTAATATCACGAATACATGAATATTTATTTAATTATATTTTATTTTGGATTCTGCTAGGCCCTACAATAACAGAGCGTAATATGTAAAAGAATAAGTGCTGGGGCACAAAGTTTTGCTTAGAAGACCACAGCCGATTCTGTCGAAGGTCGGTGTGCCGGACATCAAGGCTTGGTATTGCTTAAAAGTGTACCGTATTACTGTTCATATATCAAGAAATAGATGTTATAGTATACATAGATAAAGAAGTGGCTTATTTAGCTACAGTGATTCCTCAAATGGAGAAAAATAGTAGCTTAATTACGAAACTGAGAAAAATAGTAACTTAATAGTGGTGGTGCTGTGAAATGAAGACCTGGATTACGAGTCAGGCTATGTGGAATTACCCCCATTGAATTCTGTTTCACTGGTTCCACACCTGTTTTTTTCCGAGTGTGAGAGAACCAGGCCTGATTCTACTGTGCGGTAATTACGCATGCTAAAATCTCTGGAGGCTTTGGCTGCAGCAGCCAATCCACTTTCCACTTTTTTCTCTTTTTTTTCTCATGGGGGAGCATACCCACCAGAAACTAACTCTCCTTTCCCTGGTCTAATACCCCCACGCCACTTCACCCTCAACCTCACCCTTAGGCCCTCACAGACATTTGCCAACTGCCAAGAGTAGAAGGTAAATGTATGCACTGCACCCCATGGAACTGGGACTTCTGTGTGGATTTATGAAAAGAAAAATCGTCCCACATGGTAATTCCTAATTCCATGGGATTTAGCCTGTAATTGTACAGAACTCCAGCGGTTAATGCACAGTAAGAGTAAATTTGCAAGCGAGGTGAACGTACAGTGCAACTCAGAATGAGGGCCCAAATATCTTACAATGAGACATGGAACAGCACATAGGAAATAATGTGTTTGAGCATGAAAAGCAATTTAAGATTAACATCCTTGTTATTCAGTGGTAGAAAAATGGGACAAGAATCAAAAGAGATAAATAGGTCCTGTTTACATTTTGGGAAATATTTTACAAGCAGAAATCTTTTGTTAAGGATTAGGTTTAGTACTGGGATAAGATTTATGGATAGTGTAAGGGATTGGGTTTATGCTAAATTAACTTTAGAGACTGGGCTAGAGTTAAATTAAGGGATGGTACAAGAGGAGTAAGGGAAGATGTTTGGTTAGCTTTGAATAAGGGCTAGTTTTAGGAATGAGGTAAGGGTTAGGATGTGGGTAAGTGATGGGGTTATGATTGGTATAGATTATGAGTTTGGGTTAGGATAATGATTTGAGTAATGGAAGGTGTTAAGTGATGGTGTAAGAAGAAGATTCAGGAGAAGGGTGGCACAGGAGGTGGTACATGGAACGAGGTGATTCTTAAATGCCGTCCAGAAGGCCAAAGTTTCAGCCCTGTAACACAATGCAAAAGTCAACACACTAGTCCTAATGGCGTCTTCTTGTGCAAAAGCAAGTGACATGAATCCTAATTGACTAACTAACTAATCTTTCAAAGATTTTAATCTTCTAGCATGTACAGAAGAAAGGACTGTGATGCAGCTGCTGGAACACAAACTCTTAAGCTGATGAGTCCTAGCACCTTGGCACTGGAAAGCATTATGAAGCACTGCATGAACATGTGTAAACCACTGGGATCAGATGATCTGGAATATGAAGAGCTGGAGCCTTAAGAGATCCTGCCACCTGCTGTTCAGAAGCCTCAAACTCAAGCAGAAAGGGCTAAACCAGTTGTAGATGTTACACCAAGGAGCTACTGCCAGATTGAAAAGCTGTAGCCAGAGGAAGTCTAACATAACATGAGATCATTCAAGACCTGACATTTCTTTCAAACTGAGCCAGAACCAAGGTCCATAAGGACAGGAGCATGACAAGTACAGTTTCAGTGCTACTGAATATCACAGAAGAACTACCCAACACCTGCAAGCAGGTGTTTATCATATGCCTTGATATTATTAGACCTCTTGGCTACCTCTGAAGCCACAGAATATTAGGTGCTCCTCGTCAATCAGACACATCCAGCTGACATCAGCGCTTTCTTGGGTTATCTTCTTCCTACAAAACAATGCTAACCAAGTCAAACTGCATCCATTTCTCTCCAGATCTGCCAATGGCACACCTTGGGTGCCACAAGGCTCAACACTGTCACCAGCGCTATTCAACATTTTCATATTACTGCGCACCAAAATCCTAAATATTCATTTTTGGCTATCATATGTATAAAGATAATATTATGCTTCAAATTAATTGAGATATGCATGTGGTATCTTCTCAATACGGATTTCTCAAGTTCACCATTGGATGAAGACACATTGGTAAGTCTTCAATAATAAGAAAATGGAAATTCTGCTTATAGGGCCTGTTAGTCAAAGAAGAAAAAGGTACCTCTACTATTTAAATTTTTGGTCTGGGATAAGGGAGAAGGCAAAAGGCAAAACAAAACACACAATCCCATTTGACCTATGAATCTTCAATGACAGAATTATTTTGTGCATTTTCTGTAAAAACTTTATACATTTAGCTAAATATCAGGAGTGTAACTGTTTTGTCCCCCACATCCGAGTACCACTCACTCATTCATTCACAGAAGACACATCCTCTCACATATACCACTCACATCCATCCCAGTCCCTCCTCACATACACTGCAAGTTTCAACGGGAAAAGATCTTAATTTTCTGCTGCTGTTGTGTTGCGGGCCAGGATCTCTCACAAAATCTGTCCACGTACGTTTCAGTAGATAAAAGATAAAGACGATCCACCTTCTTCAGGACCACTCAATTTCAAACATAGATTATGGTGGACTAATGGGGTATAATGTTGTTGCTTTAGGTTTCCTGTCTAACAGTGAGATAGGTTTTTCAAGATGATGCCTCCTATCTTCAACCAAAGGCTTAATGGCTGACAATGAAAAAGAAATTTTGAAATGAAAAAGAAATTTATAAAGCGCAATACAATTACCCGAAGGTGTCAAGTAAACATATGCTGTGGGGTCTTAATTCAGAGTCAAAGGTTAAACAGCCATGTCTTCAACTCCTTCCTGAAGGTCAACAGGTGAGTTTCGTCTTTTAGCCTTTGGGGAAGAGAGTTCCAGAGTTTGGTCGTCCTGACTAGAAAGCTTCTACCACCCCAAGCGCTTTTCTTGAACCTAGGGGTACCTAGATTGTGGGCCTGAACTGAGCATAGCTAATGTGCGGGAACATACAGGTGAATATTTTGCTTGAAAAAGACTGGCCCTATGTCATGAGTTGCTTTAAATGCTATGCAGGGCTTTAAACTCAATGCTTCGCCTCACTGGTAACCAGTGTAATTCCCTTAAGGCGGCAGTGGCCGATTTATGCTTAGGAATGTTCAACAAAAGATGGGCAGCAGCATTTTGCATGACCTGTAGTTTAGTCAGGCATTTGGACCTGAGATTGATAAAAAGACCGTTGCAATAATCGGCTCTGGATAAAACCAAAGCAGTGATCACCAGCTTGCGTAGATCAGCAGGAATAAAAGGGGGGATCTTTCTCAGAAGTTTTAACATATAGAAGGATGCTGAGGTAATCTGGTTCACATGGCCTTCAAATGTGAGCTTTGAATCAAAGTTGACACCTAGGTTTTTTACTTTATTTGAGGGGGTGGGCAGAGGGCCCAGTTCCGATGGCCAGAGGGCTGGGGGCCAAAAGGTGGTGTTGCTGCAAAAGAGTAGAACCTCAGTTTTGTTGGAGTTTAACTTTAAACAGTTGGTAGCCATCCAGTCTCCAACTTCACGGAGGCAGGTATAAAACTGAGATGCCGTGTCCGATGGCCTTCAAATGTGAGCTTTGAATCAAAGTTGACACCTAGGTTTTTTACTTTATTTGAGGGGGTGGGCAGAGGGCCCAGTTCCGATGGCCAGAGGGCTGGGGGCCAAAAGGTGGTGTTGCTGCAAAAGAGTAGAACCTCAGTTTTGTTGGAGTTTAACTTTAAACAGTTGGTAGCCATCCAGTCTCCAATTTCACGGAGGCAGGTATAAAACTGAGATGCCGTGTCCGATGGCGAACCTGTCACTGACACCACAATTTGGGTATCATCAGCATAGGATATTGCTGAGAAGCCCAGCGATCTAATCAGCTGCGCCAATGGGGCAACGTAGATGTTAAAAAGGGTAGGGCTTAATGATTAGCCCTGAGGGACCCCACAGGGTAGTGTAAAGTTGTGTGACTTGAATTCAGAAAGCGCTACAAATTGTTCTCGGTCAGACAGAAAGGATCTAAGTAGGGTGAGAGCTTCTCCTTTTATGCCTATCCTCTCAAGGCATTCCAGTAGTTTTGTATGACTGACAGTATCGAATGCAGCAGAAAGTTCAAGCAGCACAAGTGCTGCATTACCCCCTGCATCGACCGTCTGCCTAATCTGTTCTGATGCAGAGATCAGTGCCAGTTCTGTACTGTGGTGTTTCCGGAAGCCGAACTGGGTGGCATCCAGGAAAGCATTTGTCTCGATATATTCAGATAGTGCTGTGTTCATGGCCCTCTCGACTATCTTAGTGGGTAGGGGTAGTCTTGAAATTGCCCGATTGTTATTAGGATCAGCCCCGTCAAGGTTAGCTTTCTTTAAAAGGGGAAGAACTGATGCTAGTTTCCATTTAGTAGGAAAGATGCCTGAGGAGAACATTTGATTAAAAATGGGGGAAAGATGAGGAGCAATTGTTCCTGATAGAAGATGAAAAATCTTGGGGGGGGGTCTAGTGGTGATCCCGATTTGATGGATAGAAGTAGTTTGATGACCTGATCAGATGTTAGGAATGGAAAATTAATAGTTCTGGAGGCTCCATAGATTTTGGGGTTGTTGACATGGCCTCCTCTTTCATGTTAGAGGTGACCGACGTATCTTGTGGGACGGTCGCACATTGAGACAGGGATGTAGAGAAGCCACTGTAAACTAATTTAACTTTATCCTGAAAGAAAGTAGCCAGGGAATTACAGAAAGTCTGGCTTACTGGAGTGTTGGCTATTTCAGGGGGTTTGGCTAACTTTTTTACTGTAGCAAATAATTCTTTAGACGAATTCTTAGCTGCTGTTATGGCTAGAGATAAATAACGGGTCTTCTCCTCCTGCATTAGTTTTTTATAGTCTAGCAATGATAGTTTATACATGGATCTGTCCTTCATATCATAGTGAGACCTCCACTTCCTTTCCAAACGGCGACAGTTCTGTTTTTGGAGTCTAAGTTGTTCAGTAAACCAGGGCTCCGAGCGTCTAGCTCCTTGGTTAGTGATGGATTTTTCAGGTAAGACCTGGTCAATTGAGTTGAGAATCCACTCTTCAAAGGCGACTGGTGCTATGTTGGGGTCGTTATTGTATTTAGGGGGATTTAGGGCTAGAGAGCTTTCAAGAGTAACAGGTTCAATTTTGTTCCATGGTTAGAAACGTCTAGAATGCTTATTTCTTAAGTTCTGAAATCCTAATTGATGAGAAGAGAGGGAGAACATGACAGCTTTGTGATCGGACCAGGTAAGCGGGAGCAATGGAAGACATTGTAGAACACTATTGTTGGAGAATATACCATCCAATAAGTGCCCTGCTGAGTGGGTGCTGCCGGTTACTTGCTGAATAAGACCTAAGCTATTCATAGTGTCGATGAAATGTACAGCATCCCTGTCTGACGGGTCTTCAAGGTGTAGATTGAAGTCACCTAGAAGAGTGAAGTCCGATGACTGAGATATCACATCCAGGGACAACCCCACTGTATTTAGAGAGTCTGCCCTGGGGCCTGGTCAGACGATCAAGCAGTAGGCCATTGAAGGAATATCGATTGTCTATTAAGATTTTAAACAAAACAGATTCTAGAGTTGACAGATTGTTTTGGGTATTAAATGTCCCTTTCCAACTGCTTCGATGTATTATGGCGATCCCACCGCCCCTTTTTCCAGCCCTATCTTGCTTAAAAATAGTGTAGCCCATTATGGACAGCAATGGCCAGGTCTGGGCCTGAGGCAACATCTGCAAAGGTTTCAGTGATAAAAGCTAAGTCTACGGCTTGAGCTTCCATAAACATGGCAAATTCAGAGGCATGTTTACATAGGGAGCGTGCATTAATCAAGGTGCAGATGATTGATTTGGTCCTGCGTGGCCCTTTCGCGACAAGCATAGTGCGGGGTTATGTCCTTTGTGGCATTGTGGGGCCGAGATGAAAATTGCACTCTAGGCAGTGAGTAGGTACAATAAACGGTTTAGGGCTAAAGCTGGGTTTCCAGCCGCACTTACTTCTGTTGTTGATGTCTGCTAGCTGTTCTCTGGAGTAGGTAAATTTAGAAGTAGATTGGGGTCTGAAACCGGCAGAGTGGCTGGCCCTAGGCTCGGGCCAGGCCCGGACGAGCGCAGACGGGCTTGCCTTTGGCGCACCAGCGGCGCGCCCGCTGCGCGCATCTGCTGCGCGGTCGCACAGCGGCCATGCTTTTAGCTCCCCCGGTGTTCAGTATCTAGACCGCCAACCACCAGCCCTCCTCTTAGGTGTTTCCGGGACTACCGGAAGTTTGGCAATCCTGTAAACTCCCGTTACCCGCCCTGAAGACAAAGTGCAAGTGCAGTTCAGGTAAGATTTCGATAGGCTAAAACTCTTAAAAAGAGGCATAGCAAAGTTAAAACAAGGTCAAATTCATGCAATTCAAAAGGTATAAAATACAGTAAAAACAGCAATTTAGTTGCGTGGTGAGAACTAGTAATTTTTAAAAGAAGGTGGAGGGAATCCCTATTGAAGAATAGGAAGTGCTGAGAGGCGTGATACACGACCGTTCACGAGATAAAGCTATCAAAAACATATAGGGGCAGATTTACAAGCCCCTTGCGCCACTCTTGCATCACTTTTAACATGGGAAAAGTGACGCAAAAGTGGCGCAAGGGGCTTGTAAATCTGCCCCATAGTATAGTAGATATCAAAACATATCTACTATAGTGAGAATGCATTAGAAGAAAGTTTGAGGAAGCAATCTCTGTGTGCAAGGTTATCTCTTCGGAACTCTCTACCACAAAATCTAAGACTGGAAACTCACCACCTTAAATTCTGAAGGTTGCTAAAACCCCACTTCTTCAAGCAGGTATGGCAAGCTCGCCCCCCGGTGATAGCCTACTACTCCTTTTTTTGCAGAGTGCCCAGTCACTCCTACCATCACACTAGTTGATGGCTTCTGCCAGCTGTTTAAATATCACTGTTTGCTGATGGACTATCTGGTTCTCTCTAGGTCTGGGTTAAATCTAAATTCTGCTGGCGCAATTCATGTAATTTCAGGATTTCCATGTTTTTCTTGTTGCATGAAATTCCTCAAATTAGGCCCTTTTGCCAATTTACTGTGGACGCGCCATTTATGATATTTACAGCGAATGCACAGGAACAGCAGAAGGAGAACAGATGTTGTTCTTGGTGCTTTTGTTTAAATGCAATAAGAAAAGAGGAGGTGATCCGGCGACCCAATAACCGCTTGTGAGCTTGGGTACTAGTATAAACTAAAGCAAATAGCCAGCAAAAAGATAATCTACAACAAAATACTGTCAGTAAATATTTATGCATTCAGTGATCTATAACGCCCTGAACAAAATCCATAGGAATTAATCCAATGTCTGATATTGTGGATTAATGCAGAGAAGAGGACAACAAATAAAGAAACAGGCATACTACCAATGTACATACGATCAACTGGTCTGTATTAAAGCAAGTGGAAACAAGAGGTTCTATGAATATCAGGAAATACATATCTATCCAGCATGTTAGTTGTACATATTTCCACACATCGATTCACTGAGACAGAAGTGTATAATCCACTCTTAATACAAGGAATATTCCTGAAGAGCGTATCACTGTAGTGTAGGGTATATATTTTTCTGTATCTGTTTCCAGAAGTCTGGTAGTCCAACAAATAGAGCCCCTACATTCCCCCCTTTCTTGTAATTTGTTCAAGGTTGGGGGGTGTACTAGGTGCAACCGGACACCCCGATAAAATAAGAAAAACAAAAAGAAAATGATACATTGGTTCCAAGCACAGCGGGAGACCGGCTGTTAAAATATTAACTGTTTCCTGGAGGGAGTGCCACCTAATGCCTCATGTGAGGCTTATTTGCATATTTATTTTGCCTCGTGGTGGTCCCAGGTGGGCAGGGGCACCACCAACAAACTTAAAGAGTGTTGAGGGGGCTGTAGTATTTACAGCATCCTCCCTAGAAGTCAACTTTGGAAAAGTGACCCTATGTTTGTGGGGTCACAGAATTTATGAACCCCCTAGGATTTTTATCATTTTTTTAAAGCACCCTCTAGAGTTTATTTCTATTGCTGCATTTTTTGTGGCCTGAAGGGGTATAAAAAAGGTACCGACACATGGAGTGCAACGCTCTCTAGGGACTGTTTCTATATCCTCAATTTATGTGGTCTGAAGGCATATAAAAAAGACAAAGCAAACTGTGACTGGGGGTGAGTGTCTGAAATGTTTCAGTGCTCCGTCCATCATCTCCTCGTGTTTGCTTTATATAAAAAAGACAGCCATGTTATGTTCATTTCAAAATGATTTATTTATAAAATAATGTTCACATTGATTTTTGATCAATGTTGAAATGTTTAATTTTACATGTGGTTATTTTCTTTTTTAATGTGGTGACCCAGGATAAAGTCAATAGGCTTACCTTATATGTCTTGTGATGACCCGTTGACAAAGCAATTGGGCCTGTTTTATTTAGAGTGATAGCCCTTTATACTGTGATATGTTATCTGGTATAGGTGGTCAAAATGTGATTTCAGAGTGCCACCAAGGAATTTCCAAATGCCTGATGTATATATATTTGTAAATTAATGTGCAGTAGTTAGTATTTTGGGTGTAATAAATGTACTTTTCCTTTTTTCAAAGAAAAAGCATTGACTGGACAATCATTTATTAAGTGTTACTGTTGCATTCCAGCGCATGGTGATTACTAGCCCACACCACCTTCCCTGACTAGTCCTTGGAATGCTCTTCTTTGCTTCCCGGAGAGAGTCTAGTGCTACAATGGAGTGCTTGGTTCCCAGTAAGGGGAAATTGTGGACCTATTACTTTACTATTACTCAGATCCTATACAACCAATAACCTGATTTCCTACATCAGATAATTGTGTATGATCTATTTAGATTAGTGGTTAAATCCATGTCCATCATAAAACCAGTAAAACCATGCAGAAGGCCCTGGAGACCATTTGAAATTCTGGCCAGTAGAACTGCATCATCCATATATAATAGGACGGGAATTGGGTAATTGCCCAGTTGGGGTACAACTATCCCAAAGCTCACCGGGTATTTCTCAAGCAGGTTAATGTACAGTGTGAATAGTAATGATGCCAGGACACAGCACTCGCATACCGCCCTTTCAGACTTGATAGATCTTTTACATTCGCCATTTAGGCTGTAATGTACCCTACATGTGATGTCAGTCTGCATGGCTCTAAGCAGGGAAATTAAGGAAACCTCCAGCCACATTTCTGCCATGATGCACCGGACCTTTGATATATTGAGTGTTTCAAAGGCACAGCTCAGATCCATAAATGCACATTCCCCTTTGCTTTTGATTATTTGCCAATCAGAAGGTATAATTTGAGACATTGTTCAATAATCCCCATTCACTGGTGGCAGCCATACTGAACCTCTGAAAGGATTACATTTTCTTTGGCTCAGATTTCTAGTCTTCCATCACTTTTTTTGTATACTTTAATGTGTCTCCTTAAGTGGTTAGGGTATGCCCAGGCATGGGTCCCATGCACATTGTGTCACTGAAATTAAGCTATACCTGGCTGATGAGCCCTAACTAGGTCAAAACTGATCCTGGGCCTGGCAGTTTGGGCCGGACTGTTCCCATTGAAGCAGGGCCAGGACAGATTTGCATATGGCTGGGTCCAATCTGAGGTGGAATGTTGTGCAAAATAAAGATGGACTGAGATGCAGCCAATTAATTATCAGTCAGAGAGATTAATTCAAACATTCCATCCATCACTTCTTTGTATACTTCAGGTTTCCAGTGTGGCTAACAATACTCTCCCTATAATCTTGATAGTTAAGTCAAGCAGGGAGATTGATAGATAGCAGGTAAGCTCTCTCCTGTCCCCTTCTTAAAAAATTAAATTGGGACAATAGTGGCCTCGGACGAGGAGGGGGGCACTCCATTTGTCATGGCAGGCCTAACAACATTCGATAACAGCGGGCCCCAAAAAGGAATGTTATTCATGTTTGTATACGTCCATTGGGACACCATTTGGGACAGAAGCTTTCCCCGTAGCTTTGTTTTATGGCAAGAACAACCTCAGAAAGCGCACTGGGAGGGTTTAAAATGCAAGCTGTTGGTTGGCAAGATGTAACATCCAGTGCCCCCTTAAACTCACTTTCATGGGGTATAGAGTAGACCTTGCTAAAATTGTTCATCCACTTATCAGCTGAGATTAAGCGTTCTAACTTTAGTAACTACAGTTGTTTAACATGAGGGGATTTGGCAATCTTCTAGAAAGCCTTATTATCTCTATTTTTACTTGTGGTCATTAAATTGTTTCAGGATTTTTCCCTGATTTCACTTTTTCTACGATCCAGGACCTCTTTTACATTCTCCTTCAATCCTGTACTTCATTGCTCATACTTGGCTTTTTTTTATGGCTATCCTTAAATTCTTGTGATCTAATGAACAAGCTCTCTCAAAACAATGAGGTATTTTTGTACTGAGTGAGGTCCTGGTGTATCTCATCAAATCTTTGAAGGAGATTTATATGGATGCAAAGGAATTAAAAATCTCTTCAGGTTCTGCCCTGTCATCTAAACACACCCCACAAGCTTTAGAATTTGAACAAAATAGGTCCAAAAGTAGACAAGTTGGATCTATTTTTCTCAATTTTATCAGTGAACCTTTGTTCTTTATGCAATCTATTTCTACCCCGTTAACGTTCCTTCGATTTCAGATGTCAACCAATGCCATACATATTGTAAGGGTGCTATGATTATTTGTACAGTGGGACACAATCTAGAAATCTGATAACCATGGAGTAAATTCCTCAGAAAGGAGCATAAATTTGATTATACTTCCCTCCCGTCGCCTTTAAAAGTTGCTAGAAGTAAGCTATTACAGGGGCAGATCTCTGAAGCAAAAACCAAGTCGTGTTGTGCCAGTAGATCATTTAGGGGCTCATCATAAGGATTGTGTGTAGAGTGAGTGTGCCCTGCCCCTCTAGCACCTAAGCCACAACTTTATCGAGGCGGTAAATTGCAAGTAGATATATTAAAATGATCCACCCATATAGGTGGGCACACTTGGTAAGATACCTTTCAATTTAATTCCCAATATCATTACATATTTCTATATGGTGATAAATCAAAGTTGCTATGATACATATTTATTATCAATATGTTATGGTAGTAGGGATTCTTTTTTTTTTTAAACAAACTTTATTCATTTTCTCCACTTTCAGTACAGGTGGAAAAGATACAGAAATGTTATTTTCACCATAACATAAGCATACACATATGCAGTATGATATCAGCGCTCGAAAAAAGACATAACACTTCGTAACCGTGTATTAAAAATATGGTCCCATCAACCCGGGTATCCAATTGAGCAGTTGTCTTTTTAGCGGATCATTTCTTCACGTCGTGTTGTGTAGCAATTGCATTATTTCCTGGGTAAATAACTAGACAGTAATATACATTTTATTAACTCCCCACCCCCCACCCCTGCTGATGAGCCACCGCCTCCCTACCTCATTTCCTGTTAAGTTAAAAGTGGCCTAGGACCCGGATTAAGCACACTTAATGAGTGCAAATCAATTCTAGATAGCGGAAGTCCACATATACATAAATTAACTAGCGAAAATTGAATCCCTGAATTTAGCGTCTATAACTTCAGAATATCGAATGCTTTGAAAGTTTCCAACAATTGATCCCAGCTCATAGCGATTGGTTCCCTCCTTAGGCCTCTTTTCTCCTCTCTACGGATCACTACACTCTCTGCCAGACCCCACCTCTCTACTTCCTCTTTCCAACTGAGTATTGTGGGGGACCTTGGGGATTTCCACCTCCTAGTGATACCTCGTTTAGCAAGGAGTAAGGCTAAGTCCGCAAATCTGGTTTGTACTTTAAGTTCTTTACGTCTTTTGTATAGCCCTAGTATACTTGCTTCTACTTTGTGCCATCCCATGTTCCCCACCACCTCTTGTAAAATAGTGGTTATTCCCCCCCAATATGGTCTCAAGGTGGGACAATCCCATAGCATATGTAATAAATTTGCGTCTTGCTCGGGGCATCTAGGACAGTGTGGTAGGATAGCAGGGAAAATGGCAAGCAGTCTATGGGGGGGTCAAGTACGCTCTTTGTGTGATCATAAACTGAATGACCTTGAAACGGGCGTTACGGGAGATTCGTTTTGGGTATTCTAATATTGTTGCCCATTCCTTGTCAGACAATGGCCTGTCAATATCCTGTTCCCACTTGGCACGTGTTGCGTTGAAGGGGGTAGGACGGTGTGTACGTATGCCCCGGTAGAACCATCTCAATAAGTGACTACCAGTCCCCATAAGGTACATTAGATGGACCAGCTCATGGGTGTCAGGTTCTGCACTATGAGGTGCCCAATATTTTTTGATGTACCGTGACAGGCTCGCATAAGTCATAAACAGTGAGTCTGTGACACCTCTCTCGTTTATAAAATCAGTATGTGTAAGCAGCATTTTATCGCCAAATAAGTCCCCTATTGTTGTCACTCCGGCCTGCGACCACGGGTCTAACTTACGAGTGGTAAGGGTTCCTAAAGTGGTTGGAATGCCTAGTAATGGAATGATCGGCGCATATGCGGGAAGAATATTTGTATATTTTAATGCCTGTTTCCAGTAGGTAATGGCAGTTCTAAGAAGAGTTCCAGCTTTGTGTGGTAATGTGCCGCTCGGAGAGAGCAGTCTGTGTAATGTACCCTGAGCTAGCATTCGCTCTGAATATGCTATTTCCTGTAAGTTACGACCTGCAATCCAGTATGAGAGCCATTGCAGCTGCGAAGCTAAGCAATATGCATAGAAATCAGGGGCTCCCATTCCCCCGGCGTCAGATGGGAGTTGTAGCTTTGCTAAGCTCAGGCGCCTTCGGCCTGTGCCCCAGATTAAGGAGACCAGGAGTGTGTTCAGGGTTGTGAATACAGCTCTAGGGATAACCACTGGTAGATTCACAAAGTAGTACAATAGTCGGGGGAGCATAACCATTTTGGAAATTGCCAAACGTCCCGCTACCGATAAAGGGAGTGAGGTCCAGAACGCAATCTGTGCCCTCAGGGACCGGATAGCTATGTGTAGGTTGCCTTCGATTAGATTTGTTTTAGTTCTATACACCTGTATCCCTATATATTTAAAGGTATTATGAGCTATGGTTATCTCGTGGTGTCCAAATGGTATAGTCAGGTCAACTGTATTAGAACCAAAGGGGAAGGCTTGAGACTTTTCATAGTTAATAGCTAAACCAGCTGTGCGTTCGAATTGTGTAAACAAGCATGCTACGGGGACTAAATTATTCTGCAATTTCCTAGAATATAAAATTATATCGTCTACATAAAGAGATAAGGCATGATGGGTATTGTTGATGTTTATCCCCCACTCCCTAGAGGACGCACGAAGTTTATGGGCCAGTGGTTCGAGGGCGAACAGTATGGGCGAGAAGGGGCAACCCTGTCTAGTGCCTTGCTGTATTTGATATGGTTCTTAAATGTGTGCTCCTGTGCGCACCCTTGCTGTGGGGAGATGATATAATAATTGGATCCAGCGAATATAATCCTGCGGGATCCCGAATTTCGATAATGCCGTTAACATATAATCCCAGCTCAATGTATCAAACGCTTGAGTGAGATCCAACGCTATGCATCCTGCTTCGGAGGTCTCCTCAGTGCAGGCAAACATAATGCTGCATAGTTTGCGTATATTCAAGGATGTACTTCGCCCGGGGACAAAGCCACATTGATCGATATGCACTAGTCTTGGTATTATGGGTTGAAAGCTTTTAGCCAGGATTTTACTTAAGATCTCAAACTCCGTGTTCAGCAATGAGAAAGGACGGTATGAAGCTAGCCGAGAGTGATCCCTCCCGGGTTTAGGGAGTGAAGTTATTAATGCTTGTGTTGTGGAGGGGGGGAGTTTACCCTTCTCGAAAGCCTCCTTGTATAATTTATGAAGTTGCGGGGCCAATTGTTGTATATACGTTGCATAAAATTCTACAGGTAAGCCATTTAACCCCGGAATTTTGTTCTTAGGGAGGTCCCTGATTGCTGCTTTTATCTCCATTATTGTTATAGGATCAGCTAGCATTTTCTTGTTCTCATCAGATACCTGCAGCAGTTCTATTGAGTCCAGAAATATAGCAATTTCTTGAGTGATCAATCTGTGGTCGGGCAGTATATAATGCTTTGTAATATTCATAAAAGGCTACATTAATGTCCGTTTGTGTAACAGCTTTAGTATGTTTGGACGACCAAATTGCAGTTATAGGAGTAGGGGGAATGGCATTCCTCAGGAACCGTGCTAATAGGGTACCTGGTCAATAATTCCGCATATTTAATGCGTGCTTGCTGGAGAAATGGTTTAGCCGAGGGGTCTCTGGATACCCTAGTTTCAAGTGTGTGCAGTTTATCTTACGTGTCTTGCAAGTCTCGATAGACCTGTTGCCGAGCTCCAGTAGAAGTGCTGATAGCTGTACATCTTATTACCACTTTAAATGCTTCCCATTTCAATCATGTCGAGGATGATGTGCCAGCATTTTCAGTAAAATAATCGGTTATGGTGGACTCTAGTGCTGCGTGATAGACTCCGTTCTCAAAGTGACTAGGGTTAAAGCGCCATGTGGGTACAAGTGTTGGGACACGGCCCCAGGAAAGTGTAATCTCTAAGGCACTATGATCTGATATTGTTTTGCCCACATAGGCAGCTCGGGTAGTCTGAGTAACGAGCGATAAGCTACATAAGATGTAATCAATTTGTGTATGAAGGTCATGGGTGGCCGAGTAAAATAAATACTCTCTTATACCCTCGTAGTGTTTACGCCATATATCTGCCAAGTTCCAACCCTGTGCCCAATTAAGTAATGTTTTCGAGTGGCATAGTGCCTGCGCCCCAGCCAGGGGAGGGTGGGATCTATCCAAGGCAACGTCCGCCACCGTATTCAGGTCGCCTCCAAGTACCCATCCGACATCAGACCAGTCAGCTAATGCCGCATTAACCTGGGCATAGAATACTTCTTGATCGGAATTGGGTGCATACAAACTACCCAGTACTATTGGGCTCCCATCTAGGGTGCCCCGGATCAGGACAAATCTACCCTCTTTATCTATAGGTTTGTCCTGCACCTCGAAAGGGACCCCAGATCTCAACCAGATAGCGGCCCCCCAGGCAAAAGCAGAATAAGTCATGTTATACAGTTGCCCCCTCCATTTATGTTGTAATTTAGTGGCTTCCTGAGCAGTTAGATGAGTCTCCTGTAAGAAAAATATCTGTGCCTTTTGCCGGATCAATTGGGCGTGTACTCTATGACGTTTATGGGGTGAGCCCATCCCCCTAATGTTCCATGTGATGCAAGTGTAGTATTGAATCTTATTTGATCTAGCCATTAGTATACATCAAAATAGGCCAATAAAGAAAAAAGATAATTGTTCGGAGAACCGGCCCACTCCGTGAATTCGCTCCGTGAATTCACTCCGCTTCCCACTTAATAAAACAGAGACCTCATATACTTTTGGTAAATGCAAAAGCATTGAAACCCTTTCATGAAGCTGCAGTTCAGCTCTTTGTAGAATTTATAGTATTAGCTCTCAGCTCAGGGTTTCAATGCTTTTGCATTTGACTCGTGAGGGACACCTAGTAACGACTAGTGGAACTGCAGCTTGATGTAATAATTTCAATGCTTTTGCATTTGACTCGTGAGGGACATCTAGTAACGACGAGTTGAACTTCAGCTCTTTGTAGAATTATTTTGATATTGGATGCTATAATATTCACTGCCCACTGCTAATCTCATCCCATAATGCTTTGCAGAGCCTTTGGTTGGGATTGTATTTTTGCCCATAACTGTGCTTGGGGTGGCCCTAACAGGATGGGACCACCACTGAATCGTTCAGCATGATGTGCTCTTTGTGTTCAAGGCATCTGCTTGGTCCTCCCCCTAGGTTAGGGGGGATCCCAAAATCATCACCTCTCTCATTGGCTGATATTTTAATTTTAATTTCAAAGTTCACTTTTGTGAATTGGCATATGCTTTTTAGCATGTAAAGTTGCTTTATCAAAGCATTTGTGGGTGCAGTTTAGTAGCTGATTCCACTTGAATTCCGAGCAGAGTTCATTGCTCACTCCTACATACACTGTCCAACTAAAAGATACTGCAGTAAATGCCTCACCTAAGCCAAATGGGGAGGGGGCGCCGCCTCCCCGGGGTCCACACCAAGGCACCATACGACAGTGTTCCAGTCTCAATAAGGGCAGAAAGAAGCACAGCACTGGCACCCGCCTCCGTCTGGGGAGGTCCTAATACATGACTCTGTCACAAGTGGGGTACATAAAATGTCCAAATAATTGTCTTACCTCCTCAGTTGGGGAACCCCATATCATCCCTCCCAACGGAATCACAGTCACTTACAAAGTACAGCACTGGAAGTCCGCCATACCATGTCGGGCTGGCACATTTCCCAGGAATCATTATGTGGAACTGTTAGTTGAGGAGTGTATTCTCTGTGTACGATGACAGTGACGAACATAGGGGTGGGCTACGCTCCGGCTCCGACTGAGCCGCATCTCCCGTGGATGATTCGTCATCTGTGATTGTCCTTGTGTCTCTAAAAGTGGCAGTGGAGATGATAGCCCTCCTCTGTTCCTCTAGGGCTTGTGCTGGCGTTGGAGTCGTGTCTTCCTCGTATCGCTTAGGTTTAGTACGTCGACGCTGCGACTGTCGCCTCCTGAGTTGGGTCTCTCCTGATTGTCGGTGAGCCGAATCGATAGGCAAATCAGGGAAGGTGTGTTCAATCCACTCCCACGCTTCCGTCGGGTTATCAAAGAAATGACTTTTTTGGTCATGTATTATTTTAAGTTTTGCCGGATACAAGAGTGCATACTTAACATTAATGGCCTGTAAGTGTCGTTTTACCCCTTGATATTGTGCTCTCTGCTTTTGTACCTGGAGAGTATAATCAGGAAACAGGGAGATACGTGCATTGTCTTTCATAATCGGGGCTTTCTCTCTTGCAGTTTGTAGTATCTCATCACGGTCCCTATAATTAAGCACCAGAGCTACCACAGGGCGGGGCGGCATGCCCGGAACTCGTCGACGTGTAGGAACCCTATGAGCTCTTTCAATACAAAAGGTGTCAGACAAGCGTCCCAGTGGTATAAGAGATTTGAGCCAAGTTTCTATATAGAGCGTAGTATTTTGGCTTCCACGTTCTCCGGCAAGTCAATAATGCGCACATTATTGCGACATGATCTACCCTCTGCATCCTCTACCCTCTCCTGAAGCTGCACTATCTGGTGTTGCATCCGTTCCAGCTCATTTGAGTGTTCTTTCTGTTTTGGGAGTAGGTCTTGTACTGCCACTCTGTTGGCAGTTACCTTTTCCGCTAATTTCTTGTGATCGTCACGAATAATAGCGATGTTTGCCGTCAGAGCTCGCAGTTGTTGTTCCATCTGCACCCGAGATTGGCGAATCTCCTGTAGGATTAAGTCCAACTTGTCCGGTTGGACGTCCCCTGCTGTGGGCGGTACCATCTCCGTGGAAGTGGCAGTTGAGGCAGGGCTAGACTCCTCCATGTCCTGATTCTTGCCCTTCGTCCGCCCCATCTTGTCGCGAGTGGTGTGGTGAAGTCAGTGATAGGATTATGAAATTAGTGTCTCTCAGTGGTTATGGGCTGTCCTACATCGAGTTCACAAGTACTACTATTTCCTCTTAAGCAGCAGGCTCTCTGAAACCCCCCGGAGCAGGAGTTATAAGTATAACTGTCCTAATGTAAGGGCCCTTCGGGAACGCCAGCCACACTGTTATGGGCCGCCACCAAGGACAAGTGATGGTAGGCCCGGGCTAGTGTGGAGTTAGACCACCATAGTCAAGTGCCAGGGGTGTATCTCTGTGTACACCAGACCATCGTCGGTTGCGATCCGCTTGTGCCAAGTATGCCAGTAGATTACCGGCGGAGTGCCTGTTGGAGGATAAATCACTGGGTAGCCATTATCACAGGGGCCTTGGTCAATATAATACGCATTTTTAGAATAGCAGGGAGGGGCCAGCGCCCCCGTTTACTCCAGACTAAAGCAAACGCAGTGCCGCATACTGTCCACCCAGTTGCTCACCTACGAGTCGGTTTAGGCCCCAGCTGTCGCTCTATGGTGATATTCCTCTTATTTTAAGCCCAGAAAAGACTGTTCCTGGCACTTATCTAATCGGGACAGGCTGCGGTACAAGGGAACCTAAGCGTGTGTATTTCAGACAAGTCCATTTCTCACAGCCACCGCAGCACATACTAAGAGGGCTCATCCAAGTCCGCTAGCCAGTTCAACTCTTCATTTATTGCCTGTTCTCCCGGGGTCGGCATAAGCTTAGTCTATCTGTGTAAGGGGCCCGCCTGCTGCATGTCTCAGCATGCTCCCTACATTGGCAGTGCACATAAGTCCCCAGCCGCTGCTAATGGCCGCTCTGTACCTCTGCGAGCAGGATCAGCAAGCGGAACGGGCTCTCCAAAGGGGACACGGCCGACGGGGTCGCAGGTCGTTCTGCGCCTTTACCAATGCTATAGGGTCAGGCCGTCAGTCCGGACGGACCAACTTCCAGCAACACACAACCCAATTCCGAGGTTTGGCCGCCAGTCGGCCCAGGATCGCACCTCCTCGTGACGTTCCTCGGATGGACACCCAGGGGCACCGCGGTCTACCGGTCCACAGCCCACCGTGTGATTCAGGTCGCCCCTCCGCTGAGTTCACATTATTGCGAGTGGGGAGATAATCCCCCTTTCACCGGTGAGGAATCGCCTGGGACGACTGCAGGGCACAGCAGGCAGCTCCGTGACACTCCACAGCCAGCCGTGTTCTATCGGAGGAAGATGGGAGCCGCCATCTTGCCCCGTGTAAAGTCGTTGCGTACCTCCATCGTGTCGAGTCCCCCCGAGAGAATCACGGGGCTCCAGCACTGATGGCACGTCTGCAGCATCCCTACCGCTCCCCCCAGCATTTTGTGGGGAATCGGGTGCCTTCTGGAGCTGAGGATTAGGCGCCGATAGGGACCCCTGGCCGGGAGCTCAGCGATCACGCAGCCGCCATGTACGGCAGTTAGCCATGCCCCCCTGGTAGTATGGATTCTTAATGTGCAAAAGTTAAATGTACAGAAAGATTTGTCATCCTAGACAATGTGATTGCTCTTGTAACCGTAATCAATATCACTAAACCCCCCTTATCCCTCCCTGCTGCACAAGATAAAACACGGGTTGAAAATGTATTATGACCTCCTACATAAAAGCCCAGTTCTCTTGTCAGTAGATTATTTCAAATCTATTTATAAATTCCAAACAGGCAGGTTGCTTAGTTTGGACTGTAGCCCAGCAATGTTCCAGGTGCAGAGGTGGACAATGTCGCTAGAACTACTTTTAGGCAAAAGATGGTTAGTGTGAGCATTTGATTCTATAATATGTCCCCCAGCATGTAATGCATCAAAGGTCTTCCTAGTAAGATCTCTAACCAATGTTACAGAGGGAGAGAGCCAATCACTTGCATGTAGCAACACTGGTGGTGCAAATATGTTTCTAGTTTCAAAATTTAGCCAGTTGTTGCCGTGCTAGGAGCCCCATTGCCCAGTGATGTGCACAAATACCTTGTGAATCAAATGATTTATAGAAGTAGCCAAAGGGTAGGGCCTAATTTTGCCTGGATTGGCCTAGGTCCATCTACATGTTTAAGCATGTTCCCTGTAAGTGCAGAGTTTCTAAAGTTAATTATTACACATTTTCCTATGTAGTGTTTTGGCCCATTTACCACCCAAGACACTCTTCTCACCATAAATATTTCATCAAACAGCTCCTCGCTCCCTCTCGTATGTCTCGAAAGCCAATGAATATCTTTGTTCTTCATTTCCCAGTACTCTTCCCTTTCCATTGTGCGCAATGTGGGAACATTTTCAAGCAGGATCACAAATGGCATTGCGGCTGGAGGCAATTGAATGTGAGTTTTGTTGTCCCTTCTTTACACACTGTACAGCTTGGGGCGGATGTTGGGAAAGTAAGCTATGATAATTTTGCCTCATCGGTCCTCTAGGCAGACATCTCTTCTCCATATCTGGAGTGGGCATACAATGAGTAATCTCATATTCTCACCTGGTTCCACCCCCAGACCTGTTATCCCTAGCACAGTTTGTGTGTCGTGGTGCCTACTTTTTCATTCTCACTCATTTGGTCACCTACCATGCCTTCCAGTTTACTCTCTATCTTATTTAAAAGATTTTCCTCAATGATTTTAAATTTACCCATTAATGCATCACAGAAATGTATGCATTTACTTTCAAACAAAGTTAAACATTTTGAATAATGTCACTCATGGAATCTTTAAACTCTTTTAAGATAGTCAAATTATTAGTTGCTGTATCACCCAGGTCTGCACCATGAGGTGTGGGCAAGTGAGAGTGTGTGTGAGTAGGAGTCTAGGTCAGCAGAGGTGTTTGGTATAGCTGTGGAAGTTTATGGAGTTGTTAGGTATGTGGGGCCAAAGTTCTGTAAGACTTTGCAGGTGTGCGTGAGGAGTTTGAAGAGTGCTTGTTTGTGGATTGTAGATTAGGGTGTGGAGTGATGTGAGTGCGGGGTGAAAGATTGAGGATGAGCGTGGCCATTGAGCTTTGTATGGCCTAGAGCATGGGTACTCACAAACATTTCCTCAGGGGCCGAAATGCACTGTCTGGGTAATCACCAGGGGCCGCACATATAAAGGGGGGGGGAGGGGCGATTTGGGGGCGGAGCTAAGTTGGGCGGGACATGGCATGGTGGAGACTTTGGTGGACAATTTGTACCACGTGGAGAGACACAATGCATGGAATTTACAAAAGAACGTATTTAAATAAACTGTTATAAAGATTGATAGAATGCTGCATTGTGAAACAAACATGTGGATAGGTTTGAAGTGTAACCATTCCAAAGGATAGATAAATAAGCAACAACTATGGCTTTGTTGTATATAAATTATAATATTGAAAATGCTTCAGTTCTGAAACGATGAGACTGTGAAAGAACTAAAACCAGTCTATTTGAAATTACATCAAAATCTTTGAGCAGTGATGCTGCTACTGAGATGAGATTTTGTTGGTTCACCCTGAGGGCGAAAATGGAGACCCTGATAGTTGTTAGTTGCATAAGATAAATAAGCAACAACTATGGCTTTGTTGTATATAATATATAAAATTGAAAATGCTTCAGTTCTGAAATGATGAACCTGTGAAAGAACTAAAACGAGCCTATTTGGAATTACATCAAAGGCTTTGTGCTGCTGTTGAGTTGAGATTTATCTAAGGGCGAAAATGGAGACCCCAGTAGTTGTTAGTTGCATAAGATAAATAAACAAAAACTATGGCTTTGCTGTATATAATATTTAAGCCTGGGCGTAGTTCGCGTAGTCGCGCTACGCGAAGCTACGTGAAGACGTTGGAGCGCTACGGGAGCTACGCGTAGCTTCGCGAGCGTGCGTAGCTGCTTGTCGCGCCCGTTCGCGATGCGTTTTTCTTGCTCTGGAACGCGTTGTGGTTGTTCGGGACGCTGTTTGCGTGCTCGGGGGCGCGAACTTACCCATGCGGTCGCCTATGGGCGCGGCCATTTTGTTTTTCACTTGTCCCGCCCGTTTGCGATCCTTTATTTCCTGTTCCGGGTCGCGTATAGCGTGCTCGCGATGCGCATTCCTTGTTCAGGAACGCGTTGTACGTGTTCGCGACGTTTTTTGCGTGCTCGGGGACAAATATCGCGCGAACTTACCCACGCGGTCGCGATGGGCGCGGCCATCTTGTTTTACCACTCTATGCTATGGTTCTGGGCCTGCTTTTCTATCCTCCCTCAATCTTTGCAATCCTTACTTTTTTACACTGTTTTTCAATTTTTCTTTATTTCTTATCTATCTCACTCTCTGCTTAAGTCTATATTTTGCATTTTTTTCTACTTTTTACTGTGTTTTTTTTACTTTTCGTCTGTTTTATATAACTTTTTTCTTTAAGCTCCTACTTCTTCCCCTAACTTTATTTTTCCCTTCTAACTTTTCTTTTTCACCTCCTCCTACCCCAGAACCATGGCGAAGGGTAGCAGCAGCGGCTCAAAGGGCAAGGCGCGTGCGCCCAATCGCCGCCTGCCTTGCGGCAGACTGCGCCCTGCAGGGGTGCAAGCCCGCCAGCTGTTTACTGAGGCGGAGGTGGCCGCCCTTTTTTTTTTTTATTCAGCGCCACCTCCCCTTGACCTTGGCAGCAGGCGGCAGGCCAGGCTCCGGGTACCCGACCCAGGAGCGTCACCGCCGGTGGGCGAAGGTGCGTCGGGCAGTGTTTCGCTGCTCCGAGGTCCGGCGCACCCATAACCAGCTGGCCCACCGGTGGTCAGACATCCTTGACCGGGAGCAGGACCTGTTGGACCTGCTAGGTGTCGAGGTCGTGGGGCTTGGTGAGTAGCCAATATATATATAGTAGTATAAGTATTGTGATTTGTGTATACATTTTTTACAAATAACAAGAATACTGCTGCTTACATTGCAGGTAAATTACGTTTCAAAATCTTCTGCGATTGTAGGACACAGGTGCTGGGCGGTACTCTTACTTTTTGCAACTTTGCGCTCGCTTGTCATTATTATGTAAGAGTTTACTTTAGAGAACTTCAGTTAGGTAATGCTATTGCTAGAGAGACTGTAGTCCTTCCTTTGTCCTCCTGTCAAATAGTGGTGGATGCATTTGATACTAGGTTTAGTTACTATTAGTTGATAATTTTTGAGCGGTCTGCGTGACGCATCCTCTGTCACTGAGTGCTGCTTACCCCAGTCCTTAGAACCTTTTGTTGTTTGTTTAGTGAGTGGTACTGGTAAGCTTAGCTTAGCAGTGTCAGTCAGCTGCAGAACATCAGACGCAACCAACCAACAATTTGGTGTATGCATTATGCACTTTATGCATGTGTCCTCCTTCTCATCTACGCATTTTTGATGGCAAAAAAAATGGAAATGCAGGCTTAATGAACAATTGGCCCGCCTGGAATAGGTGGGCTAGGTCAGGTGGTACTTAGGCTTAGTTAGTGTTCTGGATTTTATTTGAATCAATCAGAATGGAACACTGAATTAGTGTTCCCAAATAAGTAGACTGTCCGTGAATCCCGCAAGCCAGTAGTCGATCGGATTAGATAGGTCAATTTTATTGCAATTTTTGTTTCCTAAAACGTTTTTGAGCGTTTTTTTAGATAATTTATTTGTTTCACAGCAATCATTAATGTTTGTGTCTTTCTTTTTCTTTATTATATCTTACATGATCACTGATGTGCAGCACCCAGGGGCAAGAAGACGGGGTCCGATTCGGCGGGACAACCACCAGAGGACCGCTCCTCTACCGAGGGCCCTGCTGCTGGTCCCAGTAAGTCCTCCAGTGGTTAATATTAACAATTATATTGCCCTAACTTTTACTGCACCTTATTTTTTCAGAACTATTAATTCTGGCTCCACTCCCTAATTCTATTTTTTACAAAAGATTCTTTGATCTTGACTTGACTATCTGTTTCTAAATTCTGGTTATCCCTGCCTCTAAGTTCTAACTGCCTCTACTATGAATGTCTGTACTCTGTACTACTAATATTAGTCTGTCGCTAAGCTTGCCCAGTTTGCATTGCCACTCTTTATTGTACTGTTTTGAATAAAACTCAGATTGACCAATACTAATAGCTCTAGCCACTGAGTCCAGTCCTTTCGGTTGTCCTCTTCTAGGCTTCTTAATCTTGAGGCTTTGACAATTACCACAAACAAAATGCCCAACCAGATATTTGACTATTTTTGATAGGATATAGAACATACTACTTGGATTCTGCACAGCCCCATGCAGAACTATGCACAATGAAATAGGATGTTAGTGTTGCGAGTTTGGAACTTGGACATTCCTCACACCTCAGTCAGAAGTGAACCCACAATCCCCTGAACGACTAGCTATAGTGTCTCATTAGGTCCCCGAACCCCCACCCAAAGATACCCAATGATTATGATTACACAACCCAGAACATAACACCCTTTCGCTCACTCACTCGTGTAAGTCCACCACCACCACCACACCAAATACCACAGAGTCTATGTGTAAGTTCAAAAGGTTTATTTTCAACTAACAAGCTCTGTATGTATGTTGTTCTATAAAATTCAGTGTACTCCAGCCAGCTCCAACAGCAAAATGCATAAGATTAAAACAATAAACAGTGTTGCAACAAGTGCATGATCATTGATGATATATAAGACAAAAGATCTGTGCGAATTCTGGGCGACTCCTCACCGTAGAACGTAGAATTACTGGTTACATGCATCATTCATAAGCTCTGCAAATCTCTGGTTCGTAGAAGGGAATCCTCTGCCTGAGAAAAATGGTGCGTGTTATATAGTATAATGCAAGCATTTCTCAGTCCTGCCCAAAAAGTGTAACATGTTACCTATGGCTAAGCAATACGGACTAACCGAACTCCATAACAAAGTGGCTTGTTTTTCGACCTCTTGTACGCAACGCTCAGACAGTAGCTGTATGTGCTCATGTGGGCTCAAAAGGCGTCTTACTGTTACTGCGCAACAAGCTGTGAGGTAACATGCGCAAAAGACATGAAGCGGAAAATGGTTGCATGGCTCAGGCTAACTTTGCAAAGAGTAGAGTATAGTATAATAATGACCCTAGGGACCATAACACTACTAGTGTCTACTGACTGTACTCTAGTACCCGATTTGGACTATTGAATGTGATTTATAATAATATGTATGTATTAACTTTTTTTCAATCTTGCTAATGAAAAAGAATAAATAGGGGGAGGTGTACAGGCATCTAAAAATGTGTCATGTTTTTATCTAGGCGGACTAGCAACCACCAGTGGCGGCGGGGCCACCGGCGATTCTAGCCTTCCGGAGGGGGCAGGAGAAGATGCGGCACCTGCAGGAGCTACAGGGGGAGCCAGCAGCGGTGGCGGGCGGTGGTAAGTTATATTCATGACTTATTGACATTGCACTAGCTGGAAGGGTGTGTGGACTTCACTCACTGTACTGTTGTTGAGACTTATTAGGTATGAAGTTGTAGTGAACATTATACAACGGTTAAAGAAGACACCCTTTACTTAGCATGAGCAATGCAGTAGCAATAGCATTACCAGCGTGACTTGATTAACCAATGGCCTCTTATATCTGACTCCAACTCAGCTGTGAAAGTTTTATGGAGGAGACTAAAAGTCAGATCAGATGACCTTGATGGATGTGTTGAACAAAAAGGGAAAAAAGGGTTGAAGGAGGAAGGGCGGGCGAGATTTAATATGATGACTGGCAGAGAAGGATACGTTGGAAGCATGGATAGGTGGCTGATAGGAATCAGATGCATGTGTTGTTGAAGGATGGGTGGAAGGTGAAAGAAGAATGGATGCCTGCCTGGGTGGGCGACACAGTATGTGTGGATACTGTGGATAGCAAGAATCATCAGCAGTGTTTGGGTGAAACTCAAAGCCAAGGCAAGCAACGGAGTGAGTGGACGCATGCGTTGTTGTTGGTGAAACAAAGTAAGGTTTGTGGAGAGATTAAGAAGAATGATTGACATTTACTTAGAATAGATGGATGCCTGTATGTATTCATCATAGACAGCATAGGTGGAGACTGTCACGGGATGCACAGTTTTAGGAAATGTAATAGAAACCGCGCCAGAGTAGCAAAGCCGATGTGGGGAGGGGCAGGGTGGGGGGTAGTAGTAAACAATGTATTACGCGGGCAAATACAGGTAACTTTACTGTAAACATACAAATAAATAAAGCGAATTTCATTGTGCGCACTGCACCGCCAAATGCGATGCAGTGTGCGCAACAAAATTAGTTTCATTTATTTATATGTTTACTTACCTGTAATTGGCCATAATCCATAGTTTACTACCCCCATCCTGCCCCTACCCACGTCACCGCCCGGCCGAACTCCCCGAGTCCTACCACCGACCGCTACTGACCTTATGTCGTTGTCCCATATAAAAGCAACGATCATTGGATCAGATATATAATCTGCCTTTTTGTAGTAGCCAAGGCACTGTGAAATTGAGCAATTGCCCTCCATGTAACAGAGAGAGTATGGCCAGTGCCACCCGTAATAGAAAAATACGAGCTTCCCCACCTGCAAACAGTAGTAAATCCAACTAACGTGAGTCTGCGTCATGACTCGTATGTTTGTCTTGGGTGCAAGCATAGATGACCGAGCTGGCAATGCCGGCTACAACCAGGTTATGTCATTTCGCTAAACTAGAGAAAAGAAGAACACTGGTGTACTGTGTACTGGTTGGAGTCCATAGTGCTAGTATAATGCCTGAAACTCCCACAAATGTTAGAGGCCGAGGAAGTGGGAGGATAGATAGATTATTACCACAAATGTTATGTACTGTGCTTCTTGCTAGTGCTACTGTGCCATTATGTGTTGAATTAATTTTGTGTTACTGTTTAGCTAAGAGTACTGGTTACAACAATATTTTTTTCTTTCTTGATATAGATAGTACTCCTTCCCAAGACAAACCATCGCGGAAGGAGTTGGCAGCCAGGGCCCGGCGCCGGAAAATGGAGGCCATATGCCAGGAGTACCGGCGGCTGGTGGCTCAGGCGGAGGAGGAGGAGGCGGCAGCAGCAGCTGCAGCCTCGTCCGATGCCCCGGGCCCCAGCCAGGCCACAACTCCAGCGGTACGGCGCCGCGGTCTGGTAGCCGCCCGCCGCAATTCGCTAGCAGCCAGCACTGCTGTCCCCCATCCTGGATGCCACTGCAGGGCATTTCGCAGGAAGATTCTCCTCCGGATGGCACGGCTAGAGGAGCAAATGGAGGAGCGGGTCAAAATCATGGTGGACAAACACCTCAAAGCCCGCCGAATTTAACATCGAGGACCCTGTTGCTTTGCCCCTTTTTATTCCTTGTTTTGGTGGGTGGGAATTGGGCGTTGGGGTTTCGGGACATTCTTTGGACTTTTTTCGTTTTGGACATTGGTTGGGGTTAGGGAGAAGGGTGGGTCAGGTGTGGGATAGTTTATTTTTGTTAGGGTAATAAATTATATTTATACTTAAACATACAATGTTAATGTTTTGTGGGGGTTACTGTTTTACGAATTAACGTCACATTGGTTTCCTTGCTGCTGCAGGGCCGCAGCCAGTGTTTGATTTAAATAATCTGCCGACGATGATGTAACACAAACAGATAGATGCGGTACCCCTCACTGAGTTATTTGTCCTACTAGTACTGTCAGTCTCTCCTCCTAGTCCATTTATACCTCCCACCAAACTTATCTTACCTGTGATTGATGATGATTACGTTCGGCACAGCGATGGCTGAATGGTTTCCAGAGAGAATGTAGAAGATGCCATGGTTGTGGTGGTAGTAGTAGAGTAGACACTGGCAGTAGCATTTGCTAAAAAATTAAAAAAGAGACAGTCACTTTCCTGAGAGCGACTGTGGGAGGAGTAGTAGAACGAAGTAAAATACAGTACAGAAGAAGACTGCCAAACAAACAATATTGCAGTTGCAACTGCTAAAGTCAAATTAAACATAATGGTGGTGGGGACAGCCTAGTACAAGAAGTTACAAACTGTAGTTGTGTCGAGTGAGTCACTTAACTTAACACAATCGTAATTCGTAACCTTTACTGCTGTGTGGTAGGAGTTTGATGATTAATCCAATCAATGACGGCAATTAATTATGATGTACTACTATTAGCCGGTGACGGCTTGCACATAGACTGAGCATGGGTGGGCAAGCAGAAGAAGCTCCTCGCCTGCCTTGCAATTGAATTAGTGTTGCTTTCACCACATCTGCCCCAGCAAGCGTGTGATCAATTGGTGTACATTTTATGTAGTCACATCACACCTCAATATAAATCACAGCCCGGGGAAGAGGGTTAGGGTTTGATGAATGGATGGGAAGGGGGTTTGGGGAAAGGTTTGAGAATGAAAAACAGTACGCATGGACAACAAAAGCAAAGCGCAATCTTGGCAGACGACCATGATCTTATATAAAAAATCTATAAAGGGAGAAAAGGGAAATGCATGCATGATGATGAAGATAACTTGATGGTTAATGAGTAGTACTTAATAACTCCTACTAGACAATTAGACAGTACAGGGCAGCAGTATATTCTATGCAATTTGCCTTGCCTGTAATATGCCCTCAGAGACCCAAATTCCATGTTGTACTGGGCTTACTTGTAAAGATAGCAAAGACAATTAAAACACAGTTGTAGGGATCAATTAGCAAACAAACAACACACAACACACAGTCCTAATGATTGAAGAGAAAAAAGGATTCAAATTAATTAAAAGATGAATGATGAATGATACTAAAGTTACTGTATTATCATGCTCAAATTGTGGAGTTGAATCTCGTCCTTCCTCTTGGTCCTATCTTCCATGGACGCTCCGCACATCAATCTTGGTGGCCTCCCTTATGCCGATTGGTAAGGTAAATGTGAGTTGTGTCTCCCAGTATAGCAAGCACAGGGTAAAGGCCGGCCTGTAACGTCTAGATGGAAAAACAAAAGGGGTATTGAAAAATCAATGAATAAAAAAACCATCAATTACGGTGGAGTCCAAGAAGAGAAGAGAGAACACTTTCAGAGTGAGGCGGCTTGGATATATCGTGTAGATTCTGTTTACAGCATTAAGCTACAACAACAACAGGACAGAACAGGCCCACCACAGCACCAGCCCGTGACCCAACCTCCATTTACCTTAATTTTTGACATAGCCAGACAAAAGGCATACACAGCAACTTAGCATTTTCCTAATTAAGTGACAAAATCAATGCGCCGCTGTCAGTCATCACTACACTCGACTACACACCACTACATGGTCATGTAGGTCTGCTGTGTTTACTTTCTTGTTGAATTGTTGTGTTTATGTTTACCTTATGCCACTTCATGAAATGCAGTTATTCCTTGAATCATCTCCGATCCAACTGAATGACTGCGTGCAAAGATAGTATGGTCATCATCATGGTGTGGTACGTGTTGTCCAACTACAACTCAGTCTGTAGTGACTCCGATTAAGTCCATATTCCATATTAAAAAATTGCAACAGATATTGGCCTGCACCTGCAGTAGTAGGAGTACAATTTGGTTATTAAACAACAAGAAGGGAAACATTGACTGTCACTGACTTGAGTCACTTTGTAGATTAACTAGTAGAGTAGAGTTCGACTTCATGCACAACATCAACAACAAACAACAGCAATCGCTCAGAGTCTGCAAGCATCCAATGCATTCCATCATTACCTGTCTTGCTCTTCTCTTTGGCTGTCAGATCATCAGATGCCTAGTTCTGACAGTTGTTATTTTTTTTACGGGGCAGTGGCCTCATCATTACTCCAGTCCACATTCATTTTGAGTGTTAGTCGCTGTTTCGGTTTTCGTCTTATTCTTCTGTGGCACTTTGTCACAGTTTAAGTTGCTTCCCATGGTCAGCACTGTGATGATGGGCCGCAGACTGGGTAGCGCTCATTGATGGTCATTTGAGTTTGCACAAATGTCAGCAAGTTTCTTCGAAGAGTCTCTTGTCTTTCTCTGCCAAGTACCTTCTGTCCTGACAGTGAGGACCTTTGGATGCCTGCTGAGGCTGTAGCCTTCGGACACTGATGAGTTTCGGCTCGAAAACAAAACGGAGGATAGCTATAGTCATGTTTCACTTCTTATGGAGGCGGGACTGGTAAAGGCAACATTTCTTGTACTAATGTCTGGCTTGATGGAAATGTACTTGTGCGAGACAGGAAGATGAAGCAGGACTCTGAAGAGTGGACAGTTAAATGCACAGACATCCAACTCCAATAGGGAAATAAAAAGAGAAGACGGTGGTGATGGATTTGTTGTGATTTGAACCAGAAAGAAAGATACACAGACACATAAAGGAAGGAAGAAAGTAACAATTTGAAAGCCTAGTTGTCAGGGAAGAGGAGCTCGTCCTCAAACTCTGGTGGTTCGGACAGAAGTAGGTCCTGTAACGCACTATTTACGTCATCCAAGTCGCTCTCCTCTTCCTGCTGTGATTCACGTATTTTGTAATCCGGTGGTATAAAGTGCTGATTCATTTTGATCATGGTTAACCTCTCCACGCTTTGGGCCGAGAGACTGGTCCTTTTCGAAGTTACAATGGCACCAGCAGCACTGAAAACACGCTCAGAAGAGACACTTGTGACAAGGGAAGCCAGATACTTTATCGCCAGCCTGCTGAGCACTGTCCATTGGCTTCTTTTCCCATACCAATACACCAATGGGTTTCGATCCATGAAGACCTCTGTTGGGTCATCCAGATAGGCCTGGACCATCCGCTCAATGTTCAGGGGTGCTCCGATGTGCTCGGCCTGTTTTGCCTTTGCATCAGCACTGGACTTACCATACCCCTGCTGTAGAACCCAATCAGTTGCACATTGTGCTGTGGATGATCCTGTTCTTGATGTTATTGTTGGTGTAGGTGACTGCTGGGAGGCAAATGCACTGCCCTCAGGCTCCGAAGTAGAACTTGACTCTGGATGCCCTGTAGTACTGGTTATGGCCTGGGGTGGGGGGCCTGTAATTAACAGCCGTTCGCTTTCGAAAATAGTGGCTTCCTTAGCTATCAAAGTTTTGTAGTTGGCAACATCCACTTCCGAAAAAGGAATTACTGCCTTGCTGTTCAGAAATACTTTGTACCGTGGATCCAAAATTGTGGCACTAATGTAATGTGGTTGTGACAAAATTTTATTTTTAATCCTTGTATTTTCCGATAAGCGAGCGGCTAAGGTCTCCGCCAAATGATATGCGTCTTGTTTGTCATCCACACCTGCGTACGTTTCAGACACATCCTTCAGCTGTTGCTCTAGCATGTGCAACAATGGGATAGCTTGGCCCATAGTACAGTCCTCCCTGCTGACTTCACGTGTGAAGATCTCAAAAGGAAGTAGCATCTCAGTCAGGCATTTAATGAGGTCCCATTGAGCCATCTCAACGGTCATGCCTCTCACAGTAGGTTCCCCTAATCTTTGCATGACATAAGCATTGAGTGGTATGTACAGTTCAAACAGACGATCAAGCATGTAATAAGTTGAGTTCCAACGTGTTGGCACCTCCTGGATGAGCGCTTTGACTGGCATTTTATGCTCACGTTGAATGACCCTCAGCTGCTTCCGGGCTTTAAAAGAATGGCTGAAATGTGTGCATATTCTTCTGCAGGTGACCAGTAAGTTGCTGACTTTGGATTCATTTTTCAAAAAGTCTTGAACAACAATGTTAATGCAGTGTGCCAAACATGGGACCCTGAAATAGCCACCATTGCGCATGGCCAAAACTACATTACTGCCGTTGTCCGTGGCAACAAAACCAATCGTAAGCCCTCTTGGGCGCAGCCACTCAAAGACCTTGGTGTTAAACTCTTCCAAAATGTTTGCAGCAGTATGAGATTTCTCCATGGCAAACATGGCTACAGTTGCATGTTTGCGAGTGGCATGAAAAATCTCTGCAGTATCAACACCAGCAGATATCTGTTCTCTAACCCCCGCAAAACAGATCCAGTGTGCAGTGATGCACATGTAATCTGTGGCTTGGCAACTGGTCCACATGTCTGTAGTCAGGTGGATACTGTGAACAGCACTCTGCTTCAAGGCCTTTCCTAGCAATTCCAGCACGTCGTGATGTAGTGCTGGAACTGCAACTCTGGCAAAATAGTAGCGGCTGGGAACATGCCATTTTGGGCAGATGGTTGACACAAATTCCAGAAAACCCACCCCTTCAACAAAAGAAAAAGGGAGAAGGTCCAGTGCTAACATTTTAGCCAGCTTCGCATTGTACAAACGTGCTATTGGGTGGTTGCGTTCGTACTGCCCCTCACCCCCAAACATGCTGATAATGGTAGGCTGCATGGTTTTCCTTTCTCTTAGGCTCAACGCACTTTTGGTAGTGCGGACCTGGTACTTCTTGGTGTCTCCGGCTGACTCTTACTCTTGTGCCACTGAGATGTTGCTGAAGATGTGTGCAACGTTAAGACTGCACTGCTGGGGTCAGGGACACCTTGTGTACCACTACCAGAGAGAATGTCTCCCTGTCCTTCCTCTTCCACCGTGATCGGATCTTCTTCTTCTACTCCTTTATCCCCACCAACACCAATGGTTGCAGTTTTTTTCTGCCGCGAAGGTGGTCCTCCCAGCTGATCAAGTGGTGTTTTTTCAGATGGGTCATTTGGCCTCCGGTACCATAGTTTGTACCAAGCTTACCACGACTAACAGAGGTATTACAAATGGAGCATATAGCAATGTTCTCCTCCTTTTCGCTAACCGTAAAGAAGTCCCAAACTGGGGAGCTTAACTTTGGCCTCCTGCTGGAGGTGCCACTTCCAATGCCGGATGATCTGTAGGGTGTGTGTTGAATTTGACTCTGTGCTGCTGTACCACTACCTACTCCTACTGAGGTGGTGGTTGTGCTGGATGTAGGTCGCTGCCAGGCCTTTGCTAATGCAAATATGGAAGCTGTAGGTCGTGTTGGTGTTACCTGTGGAGGTATGCGTGCTACATCCCTCGCAGCGATTTTGGATAGGGTAATAATGTTGGTCTCCATCTCCTCGGGGCCGGGAGTGATGTTCGTGATGACTGGCTCGTCATCATCATCATCTTGCTGTTCTACATCGACCTCCATAAGTGTAAGGCTTTCCGGAACCTTCCTTTTCCCTAGCTTGGTCTTGGAACGTGGCTCCCTCTCAGACTCAGTTTGTGGCTTCCAAGTGGCATCTAGATCATCAGAAGGGGGCTTGGCGAAGAACTTGATGGACTACCCCTCCTTTTCCTTGCTGGGGATTTGGAAGACAATGGATCTTCTGAATGAGTGGCTTCTTCTTCTACCTCTGCATGAGGCTCAATTTCCTGAACTGCCCCTACTTCAGGAGGAACAACAACTACTATTGCGGGCGGTGGTTGCGGCTGTTGTTGTTGACCACTTATCTGCTGTGTTTCCTCCTGCGTTGATTGGGTACTACTTTGAGATAGCGATAAGTTTATCTCAGGCTCAGCATCACTGCTTTCCACCATTAGGCTGGCTACCTCTTCCACACTCATGTGCTTGGGCCTGGGTTGGTGGGTTGGGTCCACTGATGCGGAGGTGCTGCCCCCAGCTTGCCCCCCGGACACCGCTGCTGCAGGCGCAATTTTTTTTCCCAAAAAGGTATTGGCCGGCACACCAGACTTAAGTGTCACTTCCTTCTTCTGTTCCTTCTTCTTCTCAATAGCAACTTTCTTGGTACTGGAGGACCTGGTTCCTGCTTTCTTTGGGCCCATCTTCTTCAGATGTCAGCAGCACTCAGTTGCAGAGATGTCTGGTCAGGTCACACGTCACGTTGTGTTGTGTGTACAGCAGCAGGATGTCTGTCTGGAAGTGCAACGGGCAATGATGAGAGGCACACCTCCTCCTCAGTCTTTGTGCACCTAAAAGCAAAAAAGCCAGAACATCAGTCAAACATAGCACAAATCAAACAAATAGAATATAGAACTTAGTGTGTGGTGGCCTCAATTATTAAATTTCAGAAACTCTGTGAACAACAACACACAGTCTAGCCATTTATGAGACGTTGACAACAAGGCCAGGGCTTTCCTGGCTACTGTGTAGTGCTAGTGTACACTCTGGAAGAATAAGAATAGTAAAGAACAAAAACTAAAATGTAGTGGAGCATGTTTGGCCTAAATTTGTGCATCACGTGGGATGTATTATATAGCAGCATCAGGGAGCTGCAGCTGGCAATGGGGATGGATTTGGAAGCAGTAAGACAAGAGGAACAATGGAAAGACACGCAGGCCTATGTGGCAAAAACAGCACACTAATAACTACCACAACAAAATGGCCCCCAGAAACATGGTAACTCACAGGCACAAGGCACGGCAAACAATGAACTCAAGCAGGCCTATATATGGGCAGACAAAGGATGCCTTATAAAACACACACAGCTTTAATGCAAAAACTAAAATCCACATTGCTAAAAACACTTTTGAAAGTTAGACAACCACTACAACAACACAATTATAATTACACAGTACACACGCAAAAAAGGCATTTATTTAACACACCCAAAAAGTGAAATAGTCAGACCCTCCAAAAAAACCACATTTCGCAATTCAATTGAATCAATTCAATGCCATCCATGGCCTAAATGATGTCAAAATTCCACAGACTACACAGAAACAGTTTTATGCACCCATGGTGACTACCTCTGGGCCTACTGGCATACTGGGCCGCAAGCTTGGAGGCCTATGGCAAAAGCACAGTGGCTGGCTTTACAAAATGGCCGCCACCCACATGGCCAGGCCACCCAAAATAACAAAAAAGTGAAGACAAAGGACAGGACCAGGCAGTTGGAGACTCTGGGCAACTTCCTTCCTCTTGAAAAAAATTGTAAAACAAAAAAAGTGACTCCTTGCTCACCAAACTACATCTAAATGACAACCTGAGGAGTTTTTTGTGCAAAATGAACTAAATCAACATTTTCGAGAAGGTTTTATGATGCTCGAGAGATATTCTTCGCCAGATTGTAAATTCTGCGTGTTCGGCATCGCGATCGTCACAAAAAGTCGTTATCGCGCGCGCAAAACGTACATTGAGCGCGCGAAGAAGATAAAAAGTGTAAGTCCGCGTTGTCGCGCAGTGCGGACTTGCCCAAAGTCCGCGAGCTGAACGCCCAGGGTTACCTACTGGCTGAAAAGGCCTATTTATTTAACAAACACCCAAAAAAATAAAATACCACCCCAAAACCCACATTTTGCAAATCAATCCAATGCCATCCATGGCCTAAATTAGGTTACAATTCAACAGACAACACAGAAACAGTTTTTATGCACCCATGAGGATGACTACCTCCGGGCCTACTGGCACACTAGGCCGCAAGCTTGGAGGCCTATGGCAAAAGCACAGTGGCTGTTCACACAAAATGGCCGCCAACACATGGCCAGGCCACCCAGAACAACAAGAAAAGGAACACAAGACAGACAATGCAGGCCTATGGCAAAAGCACAATGCCTGGCTTTACAAAATGGCCGCCACCCACATGGCCAGGCCACCCAAAATAACAAAAAAGTGAAGACAAAGGACAGGACCAGGCAGTTGGAGACTCTGGGCAACTTCCTACCTCTTGAAAAAAATTGTAAAACAAAAAAAAGTGACTCCTTGCTCACCAAACTACATCTAAATGACAACCTGAGGAGTTTTTTGTGCAAAATGAACTAAATCAACATTTTCGAGAAGGTTTTATGATGCTCGAGAGATATTCTTCGCCAGATTGTAAATTCTGCGTGTTCGGCATCGCGATCGTCACAAAAAGTCGTTATCGCGCGCGAAAACGTACATTGAGCGCGCGAAGAAGATAAAAAGTGTAAGTCCGCGTTGTCGCGCAGTGCGGACTTGCCCAAAGTCCGCGAGCTGAACGCCCAGGGTTACCTACTGGCTGAAAAGGCCTATTTATTTAACAAACACCCAAAAAATGAAATACACCCCAAAAACCACTTTTACCAATTCAATCCAATGCCATCCATGCATGCCCTACATGATGTTTAAACTTTAAATTCAACAGACACCACAGAAACATGCACCCATGGGTACCTCTGGCTCTAGTCCGGGCCTACTGGCTGAAATTCCAATCAAAGAAAAACAACTAGGCCCCTGCCGAAACTACAGGCCACAACAATACATTTTAAAAACTATGGAAATCCCCCAAAAAATGTAGGTACAAACAAGCCCCAATCAAACAAACAAGTACACCAATTCTCCAACTTACTTGTAAAATCTCAAATCCAAGAGTCCTCAAATCCAATCCAATGATATGATGCAGCAGACAGACACAAAAAGTGATCCTTCCAGCTCCAAATCCAAATGAAAGTGAACAGCACATGGACAAAACACTGGGAGGAGCCTGCTGGACAGGAACAGGAAGTTTGAGAATCAGGGGCACTTCCTTCCTCTTGGAAAAAAAGAAAAAGGACTCCTTGCTCACCAAACTACATCTCTAAATGACAACCTGAGGAGTTTTTTGTGCAAAATGAACTAATTCATCATTTTCGAGAAGGTTTTATGATGCTCGAGATATATTCTTCGCCAGATTGTAGTTTCTTCGTGTTCGGGATCGCGATCTTACCAATACTGCCGCCGGAAGTCAGATCGCGCGTCCGAATGACGTGTTCGCGTTCGCACACTCTCGCGGGATCGTGCGGCCGGATTCCAAATCTCGTGGCGCCCGCGAACGGATAGGACGTCGCGTCGGCGAACGCAGAATCACGGTAGGTCATTACCGCGCGCGCGAGAACGTATATTGAGCGCACGAAGAAGAAAAACAGCTACGCTACGCCGCAAATTGCGTAGTGCACGGTAACTTCGCACTGTACGCGAATCGCGAAGTTACCGAAACTTCGCAAATTCCGCGAGCGTAGCGTAGTTCACCGCCCAGGGTTAATAATATTGAGAATGCTTCAGGTCTGAAATGATGAGACTGAAAGAATGAAAACAGTCGATTTGAAATGACAAAGGCTTTTTGAGCAGTAGTGCTGCTGCCGAGTTGATATATATTTTTTTTCACCCTGAAGGCAAAAATGGAGCCCCCGATAGCTACACGTCTCAGCACCTGCTTTTAAGCACCTGGCCCACTAAAAGCCCTGCCTGTTAACTCGGGAAGAACAAACTCACATAAAAAGTACATTTCAGCCAATGATTAACTCACAATTGGTCACAGAATACGGCAACAGCGCCATCTACAGTCGCATGCACTTAAATTAATATGCAAAACCACTCGTAATAAATCGAAAAGAAAAACATACATAACTCTTCTGCCCAAGATTTTAAGCGCCCTCGAAAACCCCAAACGATATCTTTACCTTTTGTGTGGTGCATGAACAAGGAGGTCTAGCAACAGAAAACCACAAAATATGGGGGACCAGCAATAACAATGATGGCATTGGCATACACTTACTGCTTTCAAAGGCGAGGAGACTAGGCAATTGGTGCCAGGGGGCAGTGAATCTCGGCTCCATTTCAGCTGGGCACACACTGCTTCCGTCGGCGCTGGGGAGAGTCCGAGGTAGGTAGGTGAGGATAATGGCAGGTAAAGAAAGGCAGCAACTTGCGTGCCTTCTTTTAAAAGCCTCACCTGCCGCGACGCAAGCCTATGACGTCATGAGGGCGGGGCCGCAGGTGAGCATGGAGACACTAATTGTCTGCGCATGCCCCTTTGACCTTTTCTCGGCAAATGCGGCCCCCGAGGAATCGCAACAGCAGTAATGGCGCCGAGTCCGTGACTGCTGTTGTTTTCCATGGAGGCCGCAAGGAAAGGTCTGGCGGGCCGTACGTTGAGTACCGCCGGTCTAGAGTAACCCTGGTCGGAGTTCACGGAGTTGCACTACGCGGAACACCGCGAAGTGCAAAAAAAACTCTGCCGCACTACGCGGAGCTCCGCAAGCGGCGGAGTACGATAGAAAAATGCTGTTCGCGGGGATTGCACAGTGCCAGATGCTTGTCCGCACTGTGCAATCATCGCGAACGGCACCATGCACAGCGCAAGCGGTCCCTGCTTTCCTTTTCTGCCGCTCGAGTAGATTTTTACTCGAGCGGCAGCTTTCTCAACGGGAACGGGCTGTTTCTCAACGCGAGCGGTAGCGAGCATACGCGACCACTCGCAATGAGAAACCTGACCCCCCGCACTGAGAAATCTCGCCGGGAGGTTGATTTTCCACGCTCGCGCTTGCCAACTTGATGTTGGCGATCGCAAACGGGGAAAAATCTCCCTGGGAGGTTGATTTTCCTCGCTCGCGTTCGCCAACTTGACGTTGACGAACGCGAGCGAGGCAAAAAGCTCCGCTCTGCGGGCGGAGTTTTTCGGAACTCCGCGATCTCCGTGTAACACGGAGTGCGGAAAACTCAGCAAACTCCGCAAGCGGAGTTCACTGCCTAGGGTTAGTCTAGAGCAAAGGTCTTCAAACTGTGGCATGCAAACCTCTCGGGGTACGTGGCGGCATTCCCAGGGGATAAATACATCCAGTATTTGTAAAGCACGAACAGCTACCCGAAGGCATCCCGGCGCTGGGGGCCATCGGGAAGATTAAGCAAGCTATTGCCCAGAGTCACATGGTGCTGGGCTGACCTGACGCCGGTGCCGGGGATCGAACCGTGATCCCCAGATTCCAGCGTCAGTCGCCCTGGCCACGGCGCCACACCTCTTCCCATGCGCAAATGCCTCAGTAAACAGTTGTAAATGAAGCTGACCTGGTAGCACAACTTTGTGTATTTTCCATGTTTGCAGGCCATCTTCCTTTACATGAAGTGATTGAAGTTAGTGTTGCCACCTTTCACAGAGAAAAATACAGACTATCTGTTCATGTTTTATCATTCTGCAAAGGCCAAGACATGGTTAAGTACAACTTTATATGAACTCATCTGTATTCATTCTTAACATGGCTTTCTGTCTCTGATTACTTTATTTATCAGTCAGAGGACATTTAAGCATCAGTAGAACACATTTTAAAGTGTTTTCTTCCACTATTTTCTGTTTAAAGTATGCATTGATAACAGGAAAAAATACTGGCTTTTGGTGATTTTTCCAAATTTTGTACAGGATATTTTTGGCAAGTGTGGACCTGAGCCCTCTAGTGGTGAGGTCAAAGACATGGCTCAGGACAACAAAACATTTAATGATTATTTGGGTGTTTTTTCACCTTTGGGCAATTACAAATGAATTAATGCACACACCTCAAATGAAAAATAAATGCAAATTAAACTATTTGGTTGGAAATGCACTCTTTTACATTATGAAACATCAATTGGTTAATGTGATCACTGCAGATATCTTTTTGTGAGACCAGAGATTCACAGAATTGAATACTGCTTGGTGCAGTGCAGGATAGTGACTTGTGTATTTATAGTGCTATTATGTCCCAGCAAGTAACAAAAATCACTGTGAATATTTACATCATTATTTTAGAATTGTATTACACACAGTATAAGATAGGCTGCCACATAATGATTTTGTGTATTTGATAGAAAAAGTTTTTTCAAGAACACATATTAGTATTAGCTAAGCAGACTATACACAGTGCAGACATTTTATGTCTATTAAAATGATACTTTTCAAAGGTCAGCATCCTTACACTATCTCTAAGCAATAACAAATGTTTGCCACCATGATACTTCTAGTGCCTCCTTAAATTAAAGCACTTTAGAGATTCCCCCCCCCCCAACCTGCCTCCATCAGCACCCTCCAAGTACTCCGGGTCCCCATTAACAATTCAGGGATGGATGTTTTTAACAAAAGGTATGGGTACTGTTCTTTTAAAATTAAAAACACTTGGTCCTCTCACATTTGGACAACTTTGACCTCTGTTTACATCCATATGTCCTCTCAAGTGAGTCAAGGAGGTTGCAGGGAGGAGGCCAAATGGGCCTTGTTCAGAGCTCAGAGTGCCCTGACCCCTGGGACCTCAGAGTAATGGCCCAAGAGAAAGCGGAACAGAGCAAAATCCATAGTGTTAAAGAGATAGCATAGAGAAGGGGTGCTATGTGGGGCCTAATCTTTTCATTTACAAATGGGCAGAGCCAGCTTCCCCACTTCCTCAAAGAGATGCCCTGAAGAAGGTGTTGAGAAATGCTGAATTATTTTTGTTTTTAAAAAGCCATCACTACCATTAGTGCAGCAGGTGCATTTGCACTGGAGCAATTGTATGAGGAACCACTGCACCCCAACTAAGGAAATGTTAGGAGCAAAAAGGGAGGTGGGAGGCTATTTTCCTTGTTAACATTGGGGCCAAGTTACCCTTGCTGCACAGGAACAGGTCCCACACACAACAAGTGGGCCAGGTGTGGGTTTTTTCCCATTTTTTGATACAAAGTAGCAGACAGCCTGCTTTGGGCCTCAGACCTAGGAGTGATGGCCCAGTAGTGTGGGCAAGAGGAGTAGATATTATTGGTGCTGCAGGTGCAGTGGCACCAGGGTCCAGGGGTGTGAGGGACAAACTAAACCCCTATTATGGCTGTTTTACCATCATTCCTTGCTTGTATTAGGGCTCAGTGCACACTTGCTGTGTCAGTGTTCCTTTGGGCATTGAACCAATGGCCCAAGAGAGGAGAACATTGAAGCAGAGTAGAACACCTTAGCTTGAGTCTCAGAGAGATGAGAAACGTGTTGGGGCATTTTATCAAGGGGCAAAGGAGATTGCCTGCTTCACAAGGTTTTAGCTCTCAGTAGTGAGAAAGGCGCAGAGGCACTAAGGCCCAGTGAAGGGACCACTGCATCACAATTATGACTGTCTTACTTTACAATCAAAGCACGGTGGGTTGCATTAGGGCTGAGAGCCCCCTTACTGTAAAGAGGTGGGCAACACATGAGAGCTAATTTTTCCTGAAAAGGACAGAGGCTGTTTCAAGATCAGTGTGAGTGCCAGGCTTGGTGGGGAAAGGGTGAAAGAGGCATAGGGGATAGCCTGCTACTCAGGGCTCGAGCTATCATTAGTGCAGAAGATGCAGTTGCATTGGGGCAGAGGAGTGTGAAGAGTTCACAAGACCCCAAATAATGGGAGTAATGTTTTTTGTCAATTTCAGGTTTTTTAATGTATTTTCTCATTTATAATTCTCACATTTAAAGTGGTTTGCTAGATACTGAAAAAGTACCCCTGAAATGTTCTTGTACACCCAACCTTTGCGCCCAGCCTTGCCCCTCCCACTGCCCAAGTCTTTCTATCAAGTTTTGGAGGGGGCCCAATTTCAAACATTTTTGGTAGGGGCAGGCTCAGAGTAAAAATGTTTGAAGAACTCTGGTCTAGAGTCTTCTGGTCAGCTGACTGTTGATTCCAGCACACAGTGCATTGCTGTAGTCCAGCTAGCTAATGATGAGGGCTTAGATGACAGGACTGTGAGCATTGGTGGAGAGCCATTTGAAGATCTTCTTGAGAAACTGGAGTAGAAGCAGTAGACAGAGACTGCATTCATTAGGCCATTCATGTTGAGTTGGTTGCCGATCACTATTCAGATGTCCTGTGCATGTGTTGCTAGGAGGGGTGTGGGTGTAGTTTCACAGGCCACCAGGTGGAGCCCAAGAGTGGGGTATCTTTGCCGAAGATTACTACTTCCATCTTGTCTGTGTTGCGCTTGAGGCAGTTGGTTTTCATCCATCTGGTGACTTCGGTCATGCAGACGGAGAAATTGGTCTAAGTGTTTGACATCCTGTCGGAGAGGCAGAGTATGAGCTGGGTGTTGTCTGCATAGCATATGATGTTGATTCCCTGGGCATGGATGATGCTGGAAAGTAGGGTCATGTAGGTGTTGCACAGAGTGGGTCAGAGTGATGATCCTTGTGGAATTGCACAGATGAGGTTGCTAGCTTGCAAGGTGAATGGGGCCTGGCTGACCCAGTGGGCACAGCCTATCAAGAAGGAGCAAATCCAGCAAAGTGCGGGACCCTGGGTGCAGTCCCTGTGCATTCGTTGGATAAGGATGGGGTGGGAGACAGTGTCAAAGGGTGCAGAAATATCTAGTAGTATGATGGCTGGGGTGTAACCTCTGTTCATGATCATCCAGATGTCATATGTGGCAGCAATGAGGGCGGACTCTATACTGTGGTTTGGCCTGAATATGGATTGAGTGGTGTTGAGAAGGTGATTGTCAGAGAGGTCGATGGCTAGACGTTTTAGTTAATCTTTTCCATGACTATAGCTGGGTAGGGTAGCAGGGAGATAGACTGGTAGTTGACTAGCGACTTAGAGTCTGCTTGGGAGCTCTGTGGGGTATTTCCAGGCATCTACATAGCTGTTTGTGATGATTGAGTCATTCAGGATCAGAGTGAGAGCTGTGCTGATGTGATCAAGTCCTTTGATGAAGATATGGTGAGGGCAGGGGTCCGACGGTGCTCTGGAGTGCATCAACTGTATGGTCGTTGCTGATTCTTGAGTGGTGATGGTGGGCCTGGTGGTCAGGATGGTCCTCTGGGTGTTGTTAGGGATGGACAGAAGGGCTATGAGGGTGAAGGGTCCAATTGGGACTCAAAGTTTTCATAGTTTCTGGTGATCTTGTTGTTGAAGAATAGGGACAGCGAGGTGCAGAGGTCCTGAGAGGGGGAGTTACACTGATGGAGCTTGCTGCCAAAGAAGTGAAGTCTTTCACTATGGCAAAGATTATCTTGGTGCTGCTTTTGATGTGGTTGGTGTGTGCGAAGCATTAAGGGGCTCTGCTTTGCTGATGGTAACATCTGAGGGTGGATTAGTAGGTTCTCTTGTTGGAGCTTAAGGCAGTTGGTTTTCATCCATCTGGTGAGTTCGGACATGCCGGCAGAGAAGTTGGTTTGGGTGTTTGCTGTTTTGTCAGAGAGGAGAAGATGAGCTGGGTGTCACCTGCATAAGATATAATGTTGATTCCATGGGTGCGAATGATGCTGGTGAGTGGGGTAAGGTAGGTGTGAAGAATGTGGAACTGAGCGAGTATCATTGTGGAACTTCATAGAAGAGTTTGATGAGGGCAACATGAGAGGAGTTAGGTTGACCACCTGGGCATGATCTGTAAAAAAGAGCTTGTTCAGAGGAGCACTGGTGTCCGAATGCTGCCACTTGGCTCTGTTTCAGGTGGTGGAGACATGTAAGTCAACAGCTTTGAGTAACCTTACACTTGTAAATGATGAATAGCCAAAAACTGTAAAATTGCTCAAACATTTAAGAATAAACTTACACATGTTACTTACTCACAAGTGTAGGTTACCTTTGTGAAAAGCCCTGTGAATAATCAAAATTAAAGGCCAGAGATACTGAGAAGTCTGGCAGATGACATACAAATTACAGACATTTATTACATAGTCTCTGCTTCAACAAAGTAATCCAAAACAGTAAGACATGAACCATGACTTGCATGAATCGATGAAGTTGACAGGTCTGGTCAATCAATCAATAATCTTTATTAGACTAAATTTAAAGGTCAAAAAAAGCACAGAAAATAAATACAACCTTCACAATCATAGCAGAAATAAAAAATGTACAAGCACTTAAAATCTTAAAAAACACAGCAAATTTTGACACCGCAATTTATAAATTAGGATGCATAATTTTTCCTTAGCTTAATAGCAGCGATTATATAGCTAAGTACAGAAAAACAAATTTCTGGTGTATCTAGAGATTGCAGGTATCCCAAACCTTCTTTGTGTGATGTAAAGTGCTTGTGCACAAGAATTGGACGTAAAAACTGTGCTCTTAGCGAGTGGTACAAGGTACAGAATAGCATAAAGTGCACAGTGTATTGGGAGGATGTGTCATCAAAAAGACAATGCGAAAGAAAGGCAACCCAAGAGCCTGCCAAAAGGAAGGCAACTAGACGATTAAGCATATTTAATCTAAACCTTGTCAGGTAAAATCTGTGCTGTGGGTTAGTAAGCCAGGTTAAGTAGGATTTCATGCCATGGTCATCAAACATTTCCATATAGCTAATGATTGAGCCCATGCTAAGAGCAGTTTCAATTCCCCTGTCCTCCCTGTGTGAAGCAAAGATCTTTTTAATCATATCTGTAGTTTGAGGGCCAATTCTTGCATAGCAGTCAACGAGGGCACTCAAGCCTAGATTGCGGAAGCTGTTTTTAATGTAAGCCAACCATGGAATGGCAGTCATGTTATTGAGATTTAAGCAGTCCTCCAGGATTTCCCTTCAGATACCAGCCTTAGGGTTCTCCATAACTTCACCCATAGTAGTAGAGGAGCTATACCAATAACATCCTCTAAAAATCCCGGGGCATATTAGCAAGGGCACTATCGCTGCTTTAGCGGCACTTTTTGCCGCTAAAGCGGCGATATTCATATCGCCCTATCAGCAAACTGTCTCTAACAGCAGTTAGCGACAGTTTGCGGGCATTAGCGCCCGTTTTTACTGCTTTGCATGTCAGCGATATTTATCGCTAATGACATGCAAAGTGGGCGTTCCCGACGAACAAACCTGGGAAACACCCGCTAACAGGCCTAACGCCTATTAGCAAGGTGGCCATGGCCCCAGTTAGCGACGTGAAAGTCGCGCTAACCGGGGTCATCGCCATTTATTTAACACCTGCAATTAGCAGGTGTTAGCCATACCTAACATGGGGGGTGGATTATGCTGATACGACCACAGGGTCGTATCAGCAAGGTGTTCTCCCTTCTCCATGCAACATCGCTGGTTTTTCAGCGATGTTGGCCCATTTCCCCCGCTATCGCTGGAATATTCATCGCCATAGCGCTAATCGTTGCTAATACAGCGTTAGCGTGGCGATATATTCCAGCGATAGCCGGCGATAAAAAATCACGCTAAGCAGGGTTAGCGATGATTATCGCCTCTTCTTGCTAATATGCCCCCCCATTCCTAGTTCTAAGTGTGTGATAAAACTTGGAGTAGTTTTAGGTATCGCTAGGAGTCTACACAAAAATGTGTTTTCTGCTGCCTGTAACTTCCCTAGAGCTGCGCATCCCAACACTCCTGCACAATATACACCAGGGGAAAATGACTTGCTTTTATAAAGCTGGGTCCTCTTCTTGATTGGTTTATAGCCTTACATTTTGGCGAATCTGAATCTAGTCCAATAGTAAAACATATACCATTACTTCCAACCCATACTACCTGAAGTTGTTGTGGGATATACTTATATATCAGCCTAAATTGTAGAAATCACACAAATCTAGAAACAGGCTTGAAAACAAATGAGTGCAGGCAATCCCCTTCTATATAGGCTGCAAATTGCTGTCACCACAAACCGGGCACAAATTAAAGGAAACATTGATAGAAACTGCACCAGATTTGGGTGGTGAGTCTTTAGTGCAATCTCACAAATGGGCAGCACTTATTGCAGTACATATTTGCGATGCCAAAAAAATTGCATGAATAAAAGCACAAATTAAAGTCTGATGTGTGAAGAAACTCGCAGATGTGTGCCGTATGGCTTGAGAGCGTACTGTGAGTAATTAATACCACATGCACTTGGACCTACAGTAAACACTCACAAACCAAGAGATTTGCATGCTGAAAGCTGCATGCAATTTATGTTAAAAAGGGTGAGAAACCAGCACCATCAAAGCAAAGTCAGCATTTTGAATGCATGTAACTGACAGGAAAGTGGGAACATACTTACTTTCAGGCATTGGTGTACCCATGCATAAGGATGATGATTTTTCAAACTTAGAAAAACACAAAAATGTTTTTTTGAATGTTTGAATTAATCTCAGCCACCAGTAATTACTATAGGCAACATGCCTGACAATTATTTTTGACCAATATCTACTCAGAGACCATACATATGCAAATCAGTTGTGGTCCTACTCCAATAGGAAAATTCCAGCTCAAATTGCCACGGCAGGTCCCATGCAGGCAGCAAGATAAGCAGCTTCAGTCTGCTTTTTAGGTTTCACCAGTACAGAGAAATCTATTGTTTTCAATATAAACTTAAAAGGAACTTACATCCCGCCAGGGGCGTAGCTAGGCCTTAGGCTGCCCGTGACGGCCCCTGCGTTTGCCGCCCTTGGCAAAATGATAGAAGAGCGGGTGGGTGGGGGGGGGCGGTAGCGGTCGCAGGCGATTCTTGCGGGGGAAGGGGGGCCGGCTGCCGCCCCAAAACTCGTGCCGCCTGGGGCGGTCCGCCCCCATCGGCCCCCCCTAGCTACGCCACTGCATCCCGCCTCTTCTCTCTTCTGGCTTCTCATTGGTTCCTGTGTGTACCACTTACCTTTCCTCCATTTCTTTTGGCTGTAGCATATTTTCCTGCATTTACCAATGCTTTTTCCTCGTCTGCTTCTCTTCTCAGTTTCCCACTGCCGAAATACTGTTAACATCCGCTTTGGTGAAACTATATTTTTATAAAGTTTTGCCTTTTACTCTTGCAGCATATTTATATAACAATTTATCACCTGGAGAGATTAAGTAATTTGCATAGAATCACAGGATGTTGCGCTGCGCCGCCGAGACTCGAACTGGGATCCCCAGCTCTCGAGTCAGCAGCTCTGGCTGCTGCGCCACATCCTCTCTACTCCCATGTTATCTGTCAGGAAGCTCTTTTCTTCTTCGTACGATGATTGATGAAAATAGCTCTTTATTCACTACATAGGCAAAACGATTCATTACCAATGTTTGTTGCCATTTGGGCCTCATCCATGATGTGGAGCTTGAGTCCAATGGTACAGCAAGTTCGGGACCCACATCTGGGCATATCTGTTGCAATTAGGGCTCCTCACTCAGGAAAAACAAAAAAGTAAGGGATGAAATGCTTGACTTAAGCTCAGCCACTCGTAATTACTTGTGCTGCATTCCAATCCTGTGTTTTCAGTTTGCTATGCCACTCTAGACATAGGTCAGCCATTCGAAAATAAGGTTGGAACCTGCTCCAACAGGAACAGTCTAGTCTAAACTTTTGGGCCAGTTCCCTTACGGACAGGAACATAAGTAACCAGAGACTAGCTCTGGCCATTTTTGTAAGCAGCGTATATGTGTTCCTCATCAATGTGGCTCTACTGAAGCTATGTGCATCTCTACAGAACAAGTAGTAACCATTTCACAGGCATAACATCACGCTACACATCCGCAACATCTTAGGGCAAGCAGCACTTCGAGACTGGTTTATTCAACATCCTCAGCAAGAATGCTAAATCACCAGTCTGTACCTATTTGATAGGATGTTTCTTCAAATGTTCATTTATATAATGTTTTTATGTATTATATGGCATTAGTGCACTTTACAGACAACAACGCAACAAAATACCACAAAATAGGAGAAGAGTTAAGTATCAGATTACAAGAAACAAATGAGTAACAATAAAGGCCAAGAACAGACAGTCAAATAAAGTAGCTACTTTTGAGTTAGGATGACCTATTTCAGTGGCTCTTGACCTGTGGTTGCTATCTCAGGGGGTCTGTGACTGTTTAGAAAATTAAATAATATTAGCAGATCAATTAAGTATATACAAATAAAAAGCAAAATAGAAAATTTTAAAACACCTTCTAAATGTGAAGGAATTTGAAGTTGTAGATTGCAAATTAAGTTGACATCTCTAGCCTAATTTGTGGGTGCACCATACACCCAGGAAACAATAGTATGGATGACTGTTGGCCTCAATTGAAGCACTAGAGCACACCAACAAAAAGAGAGGATACATTAAGAGCAAAAAGAAAAGCTGATATGTTAGTGCCTTGCATATTGTTTTGTCTTTTAGCAATAAAAAAATGAATAGCTCTATCCTTCCTTTCAAATTAAAATTAATTTTTTTATATTGTTTTGGAATTAAAGAAAAATAGTTCTTCATTTATGTTTTTGTTTGAGATATACTTGTTTCTGTAGTTTTGTGTATTTATTGCTTTAAATAGCGACTGAGTGTGGGTCCACAGAAGTCAAAAGGTTAAGAACCATTGAGCTAGTTAATTCAGGAATATCCTGAGTTTTATGTTGCTTCCTGAAGAACATGTGCTTAGATTGGTTTATTTAATCTGATTCCAGAATGATGTTGAGAAGAAAAAGGTATGCAGTTCCTGTGGAGGAGAGGGGAAGGGGGCAGGGCAGGGGACTGGCAAGGTCCCTGGCTACAAATAGAAAGAGTTAGTGGGAAAGGGGGGGGACTGGGAAGTCCTTCCTTTCGGAATGAGTGCCCTCACACACCCAGCCTGCTGGGTGTCATGCTTCATCATCGGGCATGCTCCTCGTCGGGTCGGCGCTGCAATACCCGACGGGCACCCTATGCAGGGGTTCTTTGGCGGAGATCTTTTATTCCTTGCCGTATGGTGCGGTGGGGGTGAGGGGCCTTGAAAGTGTAGGTGTGCAGATGTGTGAATTAAAACAGGGAAATAGAAGAGTCAGGTAAATTAAACTTTAATGATCCTGCCTTCCCCCTGATTAAAAATGAAGTTGGCGACTCACTGCAAAAATCCTGCAGCGTGTTGTGCTCAATCTTGTGCGGTCAACATGTTTCTTGCCTGTTTAGTCAGGAGGATCTAGTGGCAATTCTTCAGGACCTAATGAAAATAATAACTCTACACTATAATAGACTGTGATGTTCTAACCTATTAATAACAAAAGAGGCACCAAGAGGTCACTAATACTTTACCGTGTCCTACACTTGCCGTGAACTGAAGGGGCCATTCAAAAGATAGTTTTAGATTGGCTGCTGCATCATCAGGTACTTTACCTCTTGGTGCCTCTTTTGTTATTAATAGGTTAGAACATCACAGTCTATTATAGTGTAGAGTTATTATTTTCATTAGGTCCTGAAGAATTGCCACTAGATCCTCCTGACTAAACAGGCAAGAAACATGTTGACCGCACAAGATTGAGCACAACACGCTGCAGGATTTTTGCAGTGAGTCGCCAACTTCATTTTTAATCAGGGGGAAGGCAGGATCATTAAAGTTTAATTTACCTGACTCTTCTATTTCCCTGTTTTAATTCACATATCTGCACACCTACACTTTCAAGGCCCCTCACACCCACCGCACCATACGGCAAGGAATAAAAGATCTCCGCCAAAGAGCCCCTGCATAGGGTGCCCGTCGGGTATTGCAGCGCCGACCCGACGAGGAGCATGCCCGATGATGAAGCATGACACCCAGCAGGCTGGGTGTGTGAGGGCATTCATTCCGAAAGGAAGGACTTCCCAGTCCCCCCCCCTTTCCCACTAACTCTTTCTATTTGTAGCCAGGGACCTTGCCAGTCCCCTGCCCTGCCCCCTTCCCCTCTCCTCCACAGGAACTGCATACCTTTTTCTTCTCAAGTTTATCCAGGGCATGTATGCTGGACCTCTCTAAAAGCCCAGAGTCCCCCCCTTTTTGTTTGATTTCCAGAATGATGTTGTCAATGATAGAAATTTTGATTTTGTGCTTGGGAGGTTTTGACGTTCAGGATTTCCAGGAATTTTGAGTCCATGCATCTAAGTCCCCTTTGGCCTCCTGAGGGTGTGAGTAAATTCATTAGGTGGGGTGAGTGCTTCAGATGATGCCCTCGGTATGCCAGATTAGTTAATCTTGAATTCAATTCTGGCATTTGTGGGTTACCAGTCTCTGTGTTTAAATGCAGGTGAGAACTCTTTTCAGATGAGTGAGTAAAGACTCTGGTATAACAGATAAAATGGCATTACCAAAATGAAGCCTATAAGCACTAGAGTTCTCAAGCCAGTTTGGCGCGAACTCAACCTTGGTCTTTTTAGGGGCCCAAAGGTGATGGTTGCCACCATTGACTCTGTTACTGATATGCAGGAAAGGAGAGTGAGGGGAGTCTATATGCAAAACATAGTGGTATGGAAACCCTTTTTGGCTGATGCAATTTCATCTCCTTGGTGGTAAGCTACGGTAATGGTTGGTGCCAACCCTTTTACCACCGGATTTTAAAAGCATGATTGTAGTGGTATGGTCCACTTTAATTCATGTGCTGAGAAAGACACACGTTACAGTTCAGAAATCCATCTAAAAAGCGGCTAAATCTTCGTAAATCTTCGAATTCCAATATTTCTTTATTTTTCTTACAACCTCGCAGACTGCGAGATTCAACAGACGACAGCTACAGCTTCTAATACATATTAGAGGATATTTATGAAGAGGAGATCGAGGTTATAAGAAAAATAAAGAAACATTCGAATTCGAAGATTTAAGAAGATTTAGCCGCTTTTTATTGACTGAAACCCTGAAGAAGCTAAACTTTCGCGAAACACGTGTTGGCTTGGCTGTATATGTCACGTTATTTGATGGAGAATTTTGATCAAGTGTATGAAACGAAGACAATTTTGAAATAAAAGACTATGGATTTCTGAACTGCAACGTGTGTCTTTCTCAGCACATGAATTAAAGTGGACCATATGGATTATTCCCTGTGAGGGAAATGGGGAACTGAGAATCAGCGCCAGCCTAATTTTCTATTTCCCTTTTGTGAATTTATGATTGTAGTGGTGGCAATGTATGACCAGTGGTAGCTGGCACAGGTAAGAGCGGTGGGGTGGTGGGTGTGGTGGGTGGGTGTGGGGGGGTAGTCGACAAACGATGGGATAGGTAAAATTAAATTTTAAAAAATAAAACCACTTACCTGGTGATCGCTGCATCACCGGCTCGGCGATGTGGTGAGCACAAGGTAAGTGGTTTTTAAAAAAAAATTATTTCATTTTCCCTATCCCGTCATCTGTCAGCTTCCCCCATTATGCCCCACCCCACCGCTCTTACCTGTGCCGGCCGCCACAGTGTACACAGTGTATCACAAGAATACTGGTGCTCATGTTTGTGTAGAATTTTGTTGTGGTGTTTTGTTGTTTTTGTGCTGCCTTATTTTTTTGCTGCATTATTGCAATGTAATGCTGTTGTGTTGTACATTGATTGTTGTTCCGCTATCTGTTTTGTAAGTTTTTGCTGTATTGAACCCTGTTATGATTTAATTGTTTTTTTATGTAGCTTTTTGTATGCAATTGTGTTATGTTCTGTTGTTTACTTGGATATGCTAACAAATGTTGATACATTTCCAGTAAAAAGCAACACATGCTTTTAAAGTTAAGCAACTATTTACCAATGTCTAAGGTGCTAAAATAGCAGTGCTCCAGCTCTTCAACTATTTATGACACCAAGGAGTCCAAGATGATGGCAGAGACTATATTTTAAATTAGCACTTGCAGTGTTCACTTCATGTGATACAGCCCAGCGATTTTACTGAGGGGGAGATGGATGAGGGTACTCCTTCAATATTTGGACCATTAGTCGTTGAGGAATGTGTTTTTGTGCTCAGATCTGATCTTTAGGAACTCATTTTTTGATGGATTTAGGCTTTAGCATGGGCAAATTGTAAGACGTTAGGAATATTACGCATTACAGCTTCTGGGACCATGAACTTCCAACTATAATGTAGTTGGCTAACTGTTTCAGTCAAGGAGAGTTAGTTTGGTACTTTAACATACATGTATATTATGTTATGTTAAGGAGTGTTCTATAGTGCCCAACACCATAAGCAGTTTGTGTCAGGTGCTTGAACAAATAAAACATATGTAAACAAATAATGGTAAAAAACAGCAGTAGGCGCCAAAGACAAACAACAAAGGCAATACTAAACAGACTGGATTTCAATGCCCTAGTTTCTTTCAACAAACTTGTATGTGTAAATTTGAGGGACACTATAGTTATATCTGCAATTAGACATTATCAGTCATCAGACAATTGAATAAACTTGGAGTCAACATTAATGAGCTACATACCGATCATGATCTCCACTGAAGTTAGTTTATTTTAGCTATTCATTCATAGAAGTAAATCACTTCCGTTACCATAACCTTTCATAAACTCTCAACGGAGGACCCGGATCCTGCAAAATCCCACCTCCCAATAGAATACCCATTTCATAACATCAGAGCGCTCTCAGAGAACAGTACCAATCGGACTACCATCATCAATTGGATCATGAAAAGGGTCAGGGTTCGCAGCAGGTGTACTGGGAAATCATAGAGATGACCTGAATGCTCAGACAGATCATACAACAGAGTAAGATTGAAGGGATGATTGGAATGGTCTAAAATTAAATAGTATAAGAGGAAGATGGCAGACGAGCTCTGTCTTCGGCGCCCCACTTCATTTATCCTGTAGCTATCTGTGCCTCCTTCTGGGACCTGAAGGGCTAAGGGCAGACACAGTACCAGAGTCAAGACTTCTTCCCAGCACTCTTGTGTGATGGTACGACGCCCGAGCCGGGGCAGCGTGGCGGAGCCTGCGGTACGGCTTGAGGCTGCAGCCTCCTATGAGGAAGAGTTCCAGGCAGTGGGCTCCAGCAACCGACTGCATTGGGTGACACACCAGTAGCTTGGGCACTTGTCTCTCCTCCCATGACCAGATCGGTACCCAAGTGGGTGTCCTTGACTGCATTGTGATGTGGTGAGGGAGCACAGAGGCGGCATAGGAGCTTTGATCTCCTAGATACAAAGGCTTGCGGGGTCAGAGGTGATCTTGGGCTGCGGTGGGCCCGGTTTAACATCGATACCCTCCAGAGGGGAATCAGAGAGAACTGATCATTGCCTGATGTTGTGCACTGCAAATCACACGAGAGGCACCTGGTTGTCCCCGGGCCCAGCCCTCTGTTTGATGAGGTGAGCGCTTGTTATGGTTTGGACAGGTCGCTCTGACAGTGGGGTGCTTCTTTGCAGACATGAATGATGTTGGGGGTCAACAACCAAGACTAGGCCCTCACTGGAGCCCTGATACACCATCACTACAATGGGTGTAGATAGGTATTGTATACCTGCCTGGAATGTTAGAGGCATAGTCACTCATACAAAGAGGTATAAAATATATACATATCTGAAGCGATGATGTGTTCACTTTGCATGCCTGCATGACACCCACCTACTACCTGGGAAGTTGCTCATCCTCTGTAGGCCCTGGAGGAGCTCAGTATATGAGACAACATATTCCGGGTTTGAGAGGGAGTACTCATATGGATTGCCCCTGGTGTACCGCTTGTACGTCACAGATCTGAGATTGACACAGAAGGCAGATATGCGTCAATTGAAGGAAACGAGATGGGGAACAGTTTGCCCTTATTACAGTCTATGCACCTAGTGTGAATCAGGCCGTGTTTTTTTCTGATTGATGCTGGCTTTCCTCTATATGATAGTGAAACATGTATCAGGGGTTGCTTTTAGTCATTCCAGGTTTTTTGTGCGCTTTATATGATTTCATAATATTTTGCCGTCAGGTAACTTACAACATGAGACTTATTTAAATTGTATACCTCTAAATGTCAGCCAGTGGTACACCATTCATATCTGGTTAGGAGGCCTAGGTGGAGAGTGTTGGAAACTGTCATTATATGAAGAGCATACAGTGGCCTGTTTAGTAGATTTCAAACCACAGCAGAGGTACATAGCCTATGTTTCCAAAAGTGAACATGCATGGGAAATACCAGGGCAGATAGAATTCTCTGAGCTTGGAGTAACAGATTTCTTCCAGATTCATTGATAAGCGATTCACTGCATATAGTTGCACCATGCATATGAGCTGTGAGGCAGTCTTTATGTGCATTTGTTGGATGTTTTAAAGAAGTACTATTTGGGTAAAGGTTGTGTTGAAATTTGTATTGGGCTATATGGAGGGAAGAAAAGTGAGGAAGTGCTGGACCCCTCACTTCTCTTCAGTCTGGCAGAACAGGGTTTGGCAAGAAAATATTGGTTGCAGGATCCTTAGGTTTCTGAATATAATTGGTAATGTAATCCACAGATTTAGGCTAGCATGATTTTTACATTTTGGGAAAGTAGCCTTAACTAAGAGTGTTCATTCGCAGAGTCAACTGGCTACTGGGACACAACACTTTTCTAAACATCCGCTCAGAAATATTGAGAGGACAGTTAGATGAGTAAAGGGTTGCATTGGTCACAGTATTTACTTTTGTCAACATTTTTCTGTGGTTGAGCCTCACTCTAATTGAAACCTTTTTTTGTAGTATTCTATATTCCAGCAGATGCTTGTGAATATCTTCCTTAAAACACTTCTTTTGTAGCGGCTGGAAGAGCTGATGATGTTAAATTAATTCATTATTTTGGTTGAGGGACTTAAAAATGTATGATGAGAGAATAACCCTGATCACTGCAAGGCAAAGGGTTCCTTAGAAGAGTGGAGCAAAAACTGAATGATTGGAGCATAAGCAACGGTGTTAGTTAATTGAAGATGGGTGGGGACAAGCCCAGACTGCAGGCTCCTCTAAAAGGCTTGAGTTGGGCGATCTATCAAAGCTCTAATGTCTGCCATTGAGATTTGGTGGATCCCCAGAACCTATCGGCGAGATTTGGGCAGTGCTTAATTAGTGACAGTGGTTACAGTCGGGGCACTGCCACTCCTATTGGCAGACCAGGACTTATTTCTCAACATCAGACTGACTCAGAGAAAGAGAGAGAACAACAAAAAAGGGGTGAACGAAAGAGAAAGATAGTAAAAGTGACGAAGGGAGAAATCAAGGAAAGAAAACCACCTGTAAGAATGAAAAAAAGAGACAGGAAGTATATGGTGGCAGAAGAAAGAAGAATGGTGTGGAAACAAGGCTATGCAGTCTCAGTATTTTGCAATTTGGCTAGCTTAGCATCCAGTTGTACTCATAGTGGGCTCCTAAAAACAATTTTGGGTCACTGCAGTTTTAAATTTTTTTTTACTAAGTACTGGATCTGGGACAGAAAAAATAACAATCTTGCAATGAGTTTGCTTGGCCAATAATCTCAGAAACTTGAATTCATAGTTTCCGTAGTCTAAATGTAGAAATCTGCACTGATTATAAGGATTACTATTACAGATGCAGATTTACTACTTTTGGATCGATTCCTTTTTCTTTGATTTATCAAGTCGAAGAGTTAGAGTGTGTACAGAATCACAACTGATGTATGTTGCATTAGATTGAGTCCCTCTATATCAGGGCACAATTCCTAAAAACTGAAACGGGGGACTAACCAAGTTAGGCAGTAAGTAAGTGATTCATGGTGTGTGACATCTTGTGTGACATCACAGAAAGTGGCATCATGGCCCATGACCTCACAGGAAGTGACATCATGAGAAGTGACATTAGCTCTTAAGACCTTCCACATATGCTTATCAGATGTATCACAAGTGGATTTGAGTGGATTACTACATTTGACAAATAAATCTGATCAATACTTAAGCCTGTGACTTGAGCAGTGACGTAGCTAGACCTTTTGCAGCCTGTGGCGGTCCCAGCCTTTGTGGCCTGACGGCAGCCGTAAGAGCGGTGGAGGAATCCTATGTTTGACACCCCGCCGGCTGCAGGAAAGAGCGGGTTGGGGAGGCCGCTGGCCCAAAATCTTGTGCCGCCCAGTGTGGACCGCCCCCTTGCTACGCCACTGGACTTGAGTTCCCTGCCTGAAGGAATGATTAGCTCAAAGGTGGATGATGTTTGGTTATTAATTAACTACAGTAGACAAGCCACTAAGTGCTACAAGGTAGGCATAAAAAACTTGGCACCAAGAACTAAGCACAGTTTGTACATTGCATTAAAAATGCTAAAAATGATAAATGTGAATAGCAAAACTATAACATTTAGTAACCTATCTAGCATGCCACCATTGTATACACTGACTATGTTAGCCCACTTTGACCATTATCAAAAAAATGCAAGTAGAACACTACATTTGGTATTCCAAGCTTGGAAAACAATATTCCCAATGACAGAAAGTTATAACTGAATATTCTGCACATATATTAATTCAGACATAAAGGACCATGCTATATTGTCACAAGATGATCAACCATAAGAAATGAATAATTAGTGAGACCTTTTACTTCACTGAATTCCTAACATGTGGGTAACAAAATCCCTTACAAAATACCATGCATATGGTATCTTTGTTATGATGGGTAGTAAGATCTACCTTTCTAGACTCCACATGGCGATGAGCAGTCAGCCATCTGTTAACATATGGCAATGGATTCTAAAGAGTAAGAGGAGGGCCCATGAGACCTATGAACATTAGTGAAGAAAGGCATGCAATACTAAGACAGTTTCGTAGGGTGACATTTCAAGTTATTGGTGCTGATACCTCTTTTGCAATCACTGGTAGTGTGTTTATTGCCTTATTGCAGTTGTTCTGTAACATCCTTCCCAACAATGTCAATATGGTCTCTGAAACCTTCTAATATGAGTTTATAATTGGGAGAGAGTCACCTGCACAGGTCAAAAGCTACCCAAACTCAAAATTACTCTCTGGTGCCTTTGTTTGAGGGGCCTGCTTGGAGGGAGTTTCTGCAGCAAATAGTGTAGCCTGGGTCCTTAAGTACATGGTCAGCCATCACTTGCTGTGCATGCTCTGTGAGTGTGACTCCTTCAGATTTAACCCCACACCTTAAAATGTCCTAAGAAAAAGTTGTAAAAGAATACAGGAAGAACATTTCTGCATTCAACAATCAAGAGGTCAACATTATTAAAGAAAAAATATAAACAATTGGGGGGGATTTTCAAATCCATAAAAGGCTTAAATATTTAAAGTAGATTATTGAACAGAGCGGCGAGCTGATCATTTAGCTGTTTGAGTCAAACGTCTGCTACTACAAAGACCTATGAGTAGCCTGTAGACTCATTTGAATCATAGTCACGCCACCTCAAACATTCACCATTGTGAAAAATGTATGTAATTAGAACCACAGAGGCTAAAAATGCACTGCCGCCCATGGTTGCTTTACTAAAGCATGGGCAGATCAACAGGTTCACCTCGGAAGACCATAGGCAATGACCGGGCACATAGTGCCTCAAAAGTTCTTTGATGTAAACTGGCACAGTGCCATACAGTGCCTTGTGGCAATATACAAGCTCTTAAACATGGCCATCTGTTTAACTGGCAACCAATGAAGATATTGCAGCAGCGGAGTAGCATGCACTCATCTTGGTAGCTTAAGTAACAATCTTGCTGCATCATTCATTGTCACCTGGAGCTTGCCCAGCAACTGCTTGGGAAGGCCGTTGTACAGGGCATTTACATAGTCCAACCATAACAATATCATTGCCGACATCCCTTTTTGCATAGTTGAAAAGAAAAGAATTGGAACCAGTTTCCGGAGCTGTCTCAAGAGACCTGTGCAGCTTCCGCATACCGCCACCACTTGCTTGGACATTGACAGGATACTGTCCAGCTTAATGCCTGGGCTTTTAACTAATGGAACAGTGCACGGGGAGCCTAGTTCCAGTTGCCAGAAACTGTCAGTCAAGGGATTCCTCTTCCTGGTGATTGCCAGCACTTCAGGCTTGTCTGGATTGATCTTCAAAGATTCAAAGAGTTAGCTGTCATCCGGTTCATGGTGAACCACAAGATGTTCTGCACGTTCAACTGCGACTGTGAAGAGCTCTCAATCTGCAAGACAAGCTAAGTATCATCTGCATAGTTGGGCAGTTGACAGTCCAACTGAACTAGTGCCGTAATCAGCGGCTGTAGATAGATATTTAACAGCAATGGGGATAACGCAGATCCCTGAGGGACACCGCAGGCTAACACCCTTCCCCTGAAGACATGACCACCCATCTGCACCCTCTGTGAGCGATCACTCAAAAACTACGAAATCCACAGAAGGGCAGACCCTGTAATCCCGCAATCCACTAACCGTTTCAATAACAGTTGATGATCGACCGTATCGAACGCTGCAGACAGATCTAACAAAATCAGCACCGAAGATCTATTCTTATATTTACTAATAAAATGTATTTTCTAAGTTTGGGTGGTGCCTTAACGTGGGACACATTACCTCATGAATTTAAGGTTTAACACCGTGCCTGGTCCAGTGAAATGTGGAAAATCTGATTGAGGTAAATTGTGGGGTGTCCAGATTTTGGGAACACCATTCTGCTCCCACGGCTCAATCCTTGCCATGTTTGGAATCCATCCAGCATGCTTGCAGACATTGTGAAGTGGATTATGAAGCGAAGGGACAAGAAGTATATACGCCAACACTATAGATTTAGGCAGAAGACTCATGATTCTGTAAGTTACATATCAAACAATGTTGCCTTTCGTCAGTGTAAAACTTCCTTTACCCAAAGATTGGACAAACTATCTCCACCACCAGGTATACTATTCCATCAATCTAGGCTATATATAGGGTGCATATGCCAATCGACTTGCCTGTGGCTTCTGCCTGCCACCTTGCACCAACCTCATGTGCCAAGAATTAAAGACAAAGCATTAACCTTTAATGTAAAACAGAAGAAATAAAAAAATGTCCAATGTTGAACTTGGCCCTCTCTGCAGGGTCACCCCAAAAGTTTTAACATTCACGCCTCCTGTTTTCTAAAAATGTTTCCCAATGCGATCCAGTGCTAAACTACTTGCGCTCTCTCCTTTAAACATGATAACATTGGCTTATACCCAACTGGCTCATTTAATTTACTTTTAAGTCCCTAGTAAAGTGATACCTAGGGCTTGCAAATTAAATGCTACTAGTGGGCCTGCAGCATTTATTGTGCCACCCACTAAAGCAGCCTTTTTAAACATGTCTCAGGCCTGCCATTGCAGCTTGTGTGTGCAGTTTTAAACTGGTGTTTTGACCTAGCAAAATAAACCTTTTGTCATGCGGATACTTTAGCTAAGAAGCGGCATCTAGTTTGTACAGGATGTAATACCTCTCTTAAGCAGGCTTGTAACACCCCTCTGATAATAAAGGAATTAGGCCTAGTTCCACAGTACAGACTGCACAGGGCTATCTCATTAATGCAAGATCCCTGATCAAAAATAAGGTTGCCTTTAGAGACTTTGTATCAGCAAGGAAGCCAACCTGGGTTTTTATAACCGAAACTTGGGCTACGGATGCCTCTGGTCCTGACCTTGTAGATGCCATTCCCACTGGATACACCCTTGCTAGAATGGACAGGGTAGATCGGCGGAGAGGGGGTGTGGGCATTCTATATAGAGAAACCCTGATTTGTCGCACTCAGGCTTTGTCCGCTCCTCCTGATCTCTACCAGGCCTTTTATTTTTCACTTAATCTTCACCCTACGGAAAGCTTCTCTGGCATCCTTTGTTATAGGCAACCTGGCTCTAGGGCGGCCTTTAGTCAGGATTTTAGCAGGCTTTTAGAACCTTATTGTGAAAGATCCAATCTCACTCTCCTGGGGGATTTTAATTTTCACTTTGATAACCTTGATTGCAAGGCCACCCTGGGTCTTTTGGATACCTTGAATGGCTGTGGTTTTCCACAGCTGGTCAAGAAGCCTACCCATCAAGCGGGGCACATACTTGACGGGGTCTTTTCTAATGACCCACGTGTAAGTGTGGGGGAACCTATCCCTCTAGCTTGGTCTGATCATTTTGCCGTCCCTTTTGACCTACATTTTATGTCTCCGGCGCTGACTATCTCTGGTGACATGACTTTGGACGAAAGGAGGAACTTTAGCCTCATAAGTAATGAGTCTCTTTCAAATTTTCTTAACAATCTTGAGCTCACTAAGCTTTATGATGCTAATCTGGCAGCGGCAGAGCTATCGCAACAATTGCTAGCAGCAATGGATACCCTTGCACCTCTTAGTAAGTACTATTCAGCAAGGAAAAAACCCTCTGCTCCCTGGTTTACGGAGAGGCTCAGAACGCTGAGACAGGGCTGTCGCAGACAGGAGAGGCACTGGTGCATAGACCTAGATCCGCTGAATAGGGCACTACATAAGCAGTGCCTCAAAGAATATAAAACTGCCGTCATGGAGGAAAAGAGATTATACTTCTCTAAGACTACTGATTCTATGAGACCCTCTAGGGATCTCTTTAAGGTAATAAATTCTCTTACCTCTCCCCCTGCTTCCGACCCTTCAGATTTTTCTCAGGAGCGCTGTGATAAAATAACTGACTTCTTCCATACTAAGATTGCAGATATTTACTCCTTGCTTGAAGCCTCCAACCCCATTGAGGGGTCATCTGTCCGATCCACCTCCCATCCCATTGGGGCCGCACTCATCGAGGGGTCGCCCAGCCTTCTTACCTTTCCTATTATGTCTTCCGAGGTGACCGATCGGATCCTTGAAGGGGTTAAATCGGGTTCCCCTTTGGATCCTTGTCCCCTCAAGGTACTAAAACATGGTCGTGAAGTTATTATTCCCCATCTGACTGATGTTTTTAATATTGCCATTTCAGAGGGGCAATATCCCACGCTGTGGAAGACGGCTGTAGTGAAGCCACTTTTGAAGAAACCTTCTCTGGATCCTGGTGAACTGAAGAATTATCGCCCGATCTCCCTACTTCCTGTCCCAGCTAAGATTCTGGAAACTTACCTTAATTCTCATCTCAGTACTTACCTAAAAGATTTCCATCTACTAGATGGCTCGCAACATGGATTCAGAAGCCATCACAGTACGGAGACAGCATTGACGGCTGTATTTGATAATATCCGGGTTCAAGTGGACGCAGGGCACACCACCCTCCTTGTTCTACTGGATCTTACCGCAGCCTTTGATACCCTGTCTCCCTGTAGATTGATTGATAGCCTCAGAGAGATAGGTATTGGGGGCTCGGCTTTGGGGCTCCTTGCTTCCTTTCTCAGTGAGCGGGCACAGATGGTTAAGCTTGGTCAATTTTACTCAGCCCCCAAACCCTTGCTGTGTGGTGTTCCTCAGGGCTCCTCCCTGAGCCCTTCTCTTTTTAATATCTATGTCGCTCCTCTTGCGAAGGTTGTGAGATCCTTTGGGTTGGAAGTGCTGTCCTATGCGGACGACACCCAAATTATGGTGTCCATTTCGCATAGTATAAAGGATTCGGCCCTTAATTTTAGGAACTGTATGCAGGCAGTTTCCTCCTGGATGGTGGAGAATTTTTTGAAATTGAATGGAGAGAAGACGGAGGTCTTGATCTTCGGGAGTAAACAGGAAATATGGTCCAGTGACTGGTGGCCGGACGCGCTTGGCGTCTGTCCCTCTCCGGTCTCCCATGGTAAAAACCTGGGGGTTATCGTGGATAATTCACTGTCCCTGAACTTGCAGGTTAGTAGGACAGTTTCCACGAGTTTTGGGATCATTAGGATCCTACGGAAAATTTCCCACTACCTCTCTTTTGATGCACGTAAGCAGGCTGTCATTGCACTGGTAACATCCAGATTGGACTATTGTAATGCCCTTTATTTGGGCATTAACAAAGGCTTAGTGCGACGTCTGCAGATGGTGCAGAATGCCGCAGCCAGGCTGGTGATGAATTTACCTAAATATCATTCAGTCACAGCCGCTATTAGGGTGCTGCACTGGCTGCCTGTGGACCGTAGGATCCTCTTCAAGACCTTGTGCATGACTCACAATGCCTACTACGGGTCAGGTCCTGAGGCGATTAAGGCCATTATCCATCGTTATGTTCCTAGCAGGCGGCTCCGGTCTGCAGATAAGAATCTGCTTATAGTACCGAGATTCAAGAAGGTTACATGGGGAGGTAGAGCTTTTTCCACTGCTGCTGCTAGACTGTGGAACTCCCTCCCGGAACAGCTCTCAAGTCAGGTGTCCCATTCTCTTTTCCGCAGGGCCATAAAGACCTGGCTTTTCTCACAGACCTCGGTATGAGCATGTCTCTTTGTCTGCACCCTTAGGTCCGCTTATAGCGCCTTGACGCCCTTGGGCTTAGTTCGCGCTTTACAAATTTCATATTCATTCATTCATTCATGCCTAAAATTTCCTTTTTAATACATATAAGTCACCCCTAGGCGAAGAAACTGATGCTAAACGTTTGACTTTACATGGATCCGTTCGGTAATTTTCAGGGGGATACATGCTCTAACAAAAACACTAATCACTTACATCACTAATTGTCTAACTCCCTCATCCATAATTCTTGAAAACAGAAGTATTTCCCTCAGACACGCATTTCCATTCATTATCACTTCGATTAAAGTAAAAAAAAAACTCCAAATTAAATCAAATTATGTTCAGAGAACAGTGCAAGAGACATTTACAGAACCCTGCGATGAGCTAAATGATACAGTCAGGAAACTGTTCTTAGTTTGAAACATTCCAGCTGTGCCCTGCAGCACATAATTTATAAGGCATGTCACTTTCTTGTGTGCACAAGGACCTATGAGCACATAGAACATTCAAGTATCATAGTTAGAGACTTATATTGCACACAATGACAACATTGCAACGAAAAGTATTTGCTTCCAAGGGGCACATGCATCAAGCTGTTTCAATTCGCAAACAGGCCGATTTTCAGAATAGGCCCGTTTGTAAATGGAAAAAAGCCTTTTCCTGTGCATGTAGGTTTTGGCATTCCCAATTTAGGTAATCGCAATTATTTGCGATTACCTAAATTGCGAATGCATTTAGGGAATCGCAATTTACGATTTCCCAATGCCGAGGCATGTAGCCTTTCCTGAATGCGAACTGTGCATTTAGGAAACGCTAATTACCATCAACTTCAAGTTGATGGTAATATGTGCATGCTTTGAAAAATGCACAAAAATGCATTTTTTAAAGTTCCATGTAGCGCACACATGCCCTTAGGGCATGTGTGTGCTTTACATATGCACACTTACCTTTTTTTGTGGGGTGCTTCAGAGGGGCCTAAGCCCCCGGGCACCCTTGGATTTGCATTCGCTATTTGCGAGAACCAATTTGGTAATCACAATTAGCTAATGCAATACCATTCATTCCTATGGGCCTGTAGGCCGATAGGAATGAATGGAGTCACATTACCTAATAGCGATTCGCAATTTCCGAATCGCTATTAGGTAATGTTAAGGAATCCGCAATTTTTTTTGTGATTCCTACATGCATAGCATTTAGCAATTCCCAAATAGCGAATCAGTCAAATTCTCTTTTTGGGAATTGCAAAATGCAGGCTTGATGCATGTGCCCCTTAATCCACTAGTGGAGTCTGTCGACAATTCTGACTAATTTCTAATTTAATCTCAGCATTCAGTACCCCTTGGACCTAATGATATTAATCTTATTCTTTTTGTGGTTGATGCTTTTAACTCTTCGAAAACCTATGGGCTGGGTCACTGGAGGGCAGCAGAATTGAAGAACCAAATTATGCGGCAAGGCTGACAAATTTGCAGAAAATGAAAGACAAATTATTTATGCTGTCCTACATAGGAAAACTATGTTGTGAACACAACACTTTCTGCCTCCCAAAGTCAAATTGTTTGATTAAAACATACACGACATCACAGTCGGGAGAAAACAAGCCAGCATGCACCCACTTCCTCTATGCTATGTCCCTTTTATTCTGTGAATCCCTATTGTCTTCAATTTCAGGTATACCGTATGTTTCTACTATATGGTCTCATACTTTGCATTAGATATGTATTATGTACATTTCTAAGCTCTTCCTGCTGTTTTTAGAACAGTGTCTATGATATTACAGATCTTTACTGAATGTGTGATGCAACCACAAATGTAACTGAACATTTCCATTACAACAAGGAATTCTTTCTACTAACTTGAATTATATGTAAGTAAGGATTTTGTTTCATGCTGCAGAGAACAAAATTTCACGTCCATCAATTTATTGATACTAACTCTACTTTAGAAATTGTCAACACTTTAATTGCCGGAATACAGCAATCAGCATCTCTCAGGCGCCCAGTTGCCTTTTGCAAAGTGCCTGGAATGGTGTTGCACCCTTTTTGCAGCTATTTTCATAGCTTTTGATCCGACTGAACCTGAAAATAGTTTGTTAGGTTTGCAAATTTAGCAGCAGATGTTGGAATAGGTAGCTAGTGCACCCAATGCAGGTGTGTGGAGAACGTAGCTTGCACAGAATCAAGTGATTCCAAATACCATGTCTGTGGGAGAAAATGACGGTGGTGTGCTGCTCTTATTTGTTTATTCTCTTCAACATGGTTGGTGTTGTGTCCAGCCGTGGTACGTGCAGGTATTAGCGGTGGGGCGGTTAGGCCGGGTAAGGGGGGATTTCGAGGGACGATGCAGAGAGAAAATTAAATAAATAATTAATTTTCCCTCGGCATCGTCCCTCGAAATCCCCCCTTACCCAGCCCCACCGCCCCACCGCTGTTACCTGCACAGACCACGGCTGATTGTGCCAGAAAATGCATTGCTATGAGTAATCTTGCAGTGCAGGCAATGTCCAGAAAAGTGTCTTACTGTAGCAGGTTGGGTTGAGAGAGCACAAGGGGAAGCCTTGGTCTGCGCTGAGGAAATCTCAAGACAATGTCCCAGAGCCCTTCAGTCACTGCAAAAACCCAACACAGGAGAAGTAATTTCAGGTTATTTCCATCAATGGTGATGTATCATGCCCTCTGTGGCTCTTCTGACCTGCAGTGTTCTTAGAAGCATATTAGGATGCAGTGTGCTTCCTGCTAGCAATATGACTGAGGCCACCTGAATGCTTGGCATGGCTCTTGTCATGCACAGATGGCATCTGATTCTATTTCTGCGCGGAAGAGGACTTTCTTCCTTTATGTACTGCTGTAGTCTGCACCAACTGACCATTGTATGTGTGACGGTTAAAAGGGAGTTGTATAGGGCTGAAGTTCATCACCGAGACTGCCATTTCACTTCAAAAACTCAAAAATTGCCCCCTTCTTCTAACAAAGCTGCAGGTGCCTGTTTATTTAACAGGTTGCAAAGAGAGACATAGGACCAACAGTGGCAGGATGAAAGACCTTCCTCTCCCTTCTTTCACTTTAAGGTAGAGGAGCTCATGGCAGACCATTGAGAAGGGGACAGAAGTTCGTCCAGAATTCCTATATAAGTAAGCCACCAAAAAGGACAGTTTCTTTTTTGGGAGGGGGGCATGTTAGTGTTGTTTGAGGAGAAGCCATCTCCTTTCAGACGTTTTACATAACTTTTGGTGTGTTTGGATCTGAAATATATATATCTACTGGTTTCGACCTGGGACAGGCATCATAGAGATTCACAAATCTCTTGAAAGCAATGGTTTCCTTTTTGAGGTGAAGAGGGGTCAGAATAATCCTTCATCTACAGGACAAGTTGTTCATGGCACAAGACAAGTGAATGCTTCATCAGCAGGTGGTGAAGGCAACATCCTTGAAACTGAACTTAGGGCTTGTGATCAATTGGGAGAAATCTGTCCTGAGTCCATCCCCAGAGATGCAGATTTTGGGATTCAAAACAGACTTAATTTGGGAAGTTTTGAGATTACCTGTGAGAAAGATTTGATCAATCAGAAAATAGATGAGAAAAGTGTTGGCCTTACACAGATTTTGCTAAGGGATCTGTCCAGAATTGAGGGCAGACTATCGGCATCAATACAGGTGATATTTTTGGGGCCCCTTCATTTTTGAGCTCTACAAAGATAAAGATACTCCATTTGCAGAGAGGTCTCTCATATGTGAGCAGGGTGCCTTTATCAGTGGTGACCAGGAGACAGCTGCAGTGAAGGCTCAGTCACATTGAGTCCTGGAATGGATGGGCCATTTTTGGTGCAAGACTGGGTATGGTAATAGACCCAAATGCCAACTGTTTAGGCTAGGAAGTACATTGTGGGGGGTGTCAACATGAGGGCAGAGGTCAGAATGAAAGTAGACACTGTTAATACATTTTTGGCGGTTTTAACAGGCTGTTCTATGATGTTCACCATGGCAAAATGCAGTGTTGTGTCCTTCTAAAGATAAACAACGTATTAGCGGTGTGGGACGTCAGTCATAAAGGAGGTACAAGAAGAAGGTGGTAGAGTGCTGGCACTTTTGCCCGGATCGGCAGAATTCAATGAGGGTGGGTTATCTGCTGATTCTGTACAATGTAGTGGTGGACTAAGATTTACATCATTTGTTGGAGGGAAATGGCTGGTACAACACGGGCTGAGCCAATCATGCCATTTCAACGCAAGCAGAACAACGCTTGCCTGAACCATGCATATGCCATAACCACACATATGAGTGGTTGAGGCAGACAGTAGTCTAGATGTGTGGAACAGGAAGGATCGGGAGAGGATGCTCTGGGACGTGGCCTGGTAAATTGGGCTGGGGCCGGGTTTTGGGGAGGTAGTTTTTAGGGCTTGGGGCCGGTATTAGGGCTTGGGGGTCAGTAGGGGTAGTTTTTAGGGCTGGAGGCTGGGTTTTAGGGCTCAGGGCAGGGGGAGGGCAGTTTTCTGGGGTGGGGTCAATTTTAGGGCTCAGGGTGGAGGGCTGGGCTCGGGCGGGGGGTAGGGGTAGTTGTTAGTGCTGGGGCTGGATTTAGAGCTCAGGGCGGCGAGAAGGGGTGGTTTTACGGGCTAGGGATCAGTTTTAGGGCTCGGGGACTTGGGTTGGGGTAGTTTTTTGGGCTCGGGCCAGGTTTTAGGGCTCAGGGTGGGGAGTCTGAGTAGTTTTAAGGGCGGGTGTGGTGGATTGCAAGACTAGGGTATCGGGTGTTAGGGCTCAGGGCGGGGGCCGGGTGGGCACTTTACCATGCATATACCTTTAGCAATCATGCCTGTACAACGAAATTCGTTGTAAAAGCATGCGTGTTAAAAGCATGTTTGGTAATGACGCAGTCGTGGCTCAGACCACGTTGTTTAGGCTGGTGTGGGTTTGGCATGCATGGTTGTATCATACAACCTTTGGTAGATTAGAGCAATTGGAAGCTGCAACTGTCATTAGTACAATGATTGCAAGAACACTAGGCTCCATACCAGGTGGCCTTTTTGCTTTTATGCTGAATTTCAACCTGGTGTGGTATTCCAGTTGGAGGCCCAATGCAAGAGTTCTGATGATAGGTGCATTCCTGCAGAGTTGGGAGATACTACTGTACTATGCATTTCCTTCTTTCAGGATGACCGTGAGGACAGTAGTATCTGCAAGTCTGATTTTGGTTACTTTTTGGTGGCCAACTCAGGTACAGTAGCTGGACCTTTTGGAGCTGTTGGTGGATTCACCAGTACTTTTACCTCACAGCCCAATAATTCTGATGAATCCAGTGGAAGAGACACTCCCTATGATAGAACAAGATTTACTGAGATTTACAGCCTAGTGGATCTCAAGGAAACATGGGGCATCACAGAACTTTCGGGACACGCTGCCTTGCTCACCAAGGGCCTTGGACCGCAGAGACACACAAGACCTTTTGGGCAGCTTGGAATAGATGGTCTAAGCTGGTGCATGAATGGGAGTTGCATCCCACTTTTGTAGTTGTAGTTCATGTCATAAATTTCCTCTCTGAGCTTGTTGAAGAGGGCAAGGTATACAGGATGGTGAATTCAAATAGATCGGCAATTTTAGCAGGCCACATGTGGATCGAAGTGCAGTGGGAAAACAGCATTTAGGGCTCGATTACGAGTCTGGTGGTCCACAGACTGCCAGACTCGCGGGGCGCGGCTGTGGCAGTCTTTTGACCGCCCTATTATAATTAGGGCAGTCGGACTGCCATTGCCTCGACTCAGCCACCAGGGAACCGCTTTTCCCTGGCAGTGTTGCGGGCGGTCTTGAGGCTACAATATGCTTGGCAGGACCGCCGCGGTCCGACCAAGCATATTACGAGTTTCCTCTCCACCATGGTTTTCATGGCAGTTCCTTCTCCATGGAAATCGTGGCAAAGAGGAACAAAGGAGGCCCTACAGGGCCCCCTTCTGCCTCAGGGCCATGGGATGCATGCAGGGGGGCACAACACGTCCCCCCCTGTATTTATGCACCCCAATTACTGCGCGGCATGGCCTTTACAGTCTATGCCATGCAGGAACTGTTTTTGCCGTTCCCATTGCGGTGCCCATTTTCTGAGACACCCCCATAGGAATGTAAAAAAAAAGCCTGCCACACACGAGAAATACTCATAACCTGGCAGGTGGCCCGACCATGGGTTTGGCAGTGCGGCGGCGGGGCAGACCCGGCGCCGCACCACCAAACTCATAATCAGGCTCTTAGTGTGTAGGTTGTTGAAATGAGTGAGTGTGCAAACTTCTCGTTTGGGATAAAGGGTCAAGTGAATGAAGTGGGAAGCTGGAATAGATGCGTTAGAGTTTGGGGCTCATTTGGCTATAGGTGCAATGACCTTGAAAACATTTCAGGTAAGTGCACGTCTTGAAAAAATAATGAGAGTGTCTAACTGGTCAGGTCACTCAGTCGTCAAAGAGTTTTATTTTAAGTAAGGGTGGGCGGAGCTGGCGTAGTGCCTATAGGCGTAGCTCCACGGAGTTTGAAAAAAAATCTGCGTAGCTACGGATAGCTCCGCTCCGCTTCCTCCCTGCTCCCCCCCCTCTCAAATGCTTTAAAAATAATAAAAAGAAGGCACTTACAAGTGTTTCTGCCGCCTTCCCTGCCTGGCCGCTCTCCTTCCTGCTCCTCGTGGCCTGGCGTCCTTCTTCTTTGAAAAAAACACTACGTTGTACGTCTTGTGCATGCGCACACGCAAGACGTACAACGTAGTGTTTTTTTTAATGAAAAAGGACGCGAGAGGAGCAGGAAGGAGAGCGGCCAGGCAGGGGAGGCGGTAGAAACACAGGTAAGTGCCTTCTTTTTATTATTTTTAAAGTATTTGGAAGGGGGGAGGGAGCGGCTAACTCCGCTCCACCACGGAGACGGAGTTTTGCCTATCTCCGCGTTCGCCACGGAGTGCGGAGTAGGCAAATCTCCGCAAACTCTGCTGGCGGAGCGGAGTTACCAGCCCAGGGTTAATTTTAAGCCATTTGAAGCAGTGGCTGTAAATATGATGAGCCAGCTGTAAAACAATATAACAGGAGCCTCTGCATCTTGCCATAGAAGAGATTTACTGGACAACATTAAGGAAAATCTAGTTTGTCTTAAAGACACATAGGCATGTATTATCCCTCCTAGCAGAAAAAAGGGGAGTGGATACAGTGGTTGTTGCCAATACTAGTAAATGAGGATAATGTTCACAATGTTTACAGTGCATGAGTTTGGCTACTAAGAGACTCTGGGGTCAGATGTACTAACATTGGGAATAGCAATTTCAAAATTGTGATTTTCTCTGAATCGTAATTAGCGATTCCTAGTGGGTCGCAATTTGACCTACCTCATGAATATTAATCATCGCAGTTTGCTACACATTAGGAATGATGGCCATGATTAAATGATTTTTTTAAAATGCAGTCCATTTTCATTAAAGAAAAAAGAGATGCGTTTCAAAAAACTAAAATAGGCAGTAGAGACCACTGCTTGCTCTTAAAAAATATTTTATATAACATTTTCAGAGGAGAGGGGGTACCTCTCAGATCTCTTCCCAGATTAGGTGAATTTCTACGGTTTTCTAATGCTATTTCCTAACTATAACATCCCTGTAACCTTTCGTTTTTTAGTGATGTCACTTTTTTAATAAACAAAACCACGCAGCCACTCCCACACCCACTTACACACCCACACAGCCACTCACATACCCATATAGCCACTCACACACCCACACATTCACTCGCACAGCCACTCACGCACCCACACACAGGCAGTGATACACTTATAGAAATTGCAATCGCATATGTTTGTATTAAATGTGTTGCTGTTTTAGTATGACGTGTGCAGTATGCTACCAGACCCCTTAATTGTACGAAGATTTACGTCGAAGCTGCGGATCCATAAAATAAATTTTAAAAGTAGACTTGGCGCATTGCATTTATAGAAAGAATACATAAGTTACCTTGCCTTAATTTTTACATTTTTACTTTTAAAATATATGATAAGAATGAATAAAATGTATTTATAAACTTGTGAAAATGCATATTAGTAAATTGAAGTTATGGGTGAAATTGTAGTGCAATTTATATTAAACAAAAGTGAAATGCAGTAAAAAACCAAAGGTTACAGGGACGTGATAGTTAGGAAATAACATTAAAAAACCATAGAAATCCACTAAAAAAAACAAAGGTTACAGGGACATTACAGTTAGCAAATAAAATTTTAAAAACCAAGGTTTACTACGACATTATAGTTAGACTCAGATTTCACCCGTACAAAACCAGTGAAATTCAGCAGTTATAGTTTCCTGAGCTAACTATAACTTACGCCCCACAATGCACTGCTTATAACCGCACATATTACATCACTCATGACATGGTCAGTGACATCACTGACAGTTCCTAGAGCTGCAGAGCAGGAAGCGGTGAAGTGGAGCATGAGGCTGGTCAAGGGTACAGGACGGAGGCCGTGAGGACTCCTAACACCGCAAGTACAGATCCCGACGGATAGCTCTTCCACAACCCGCCCAGGTACAGGCAAGCTTTGCCCACTATACATCACAGTATGTTCACATACATCTGCTGTACATACTTTGTCCAGTGTGCACACTGCTAAGGAATTGTCACACTGTAGACAACGTGTTCATAAAAAGGACTGAACCCGCACTGTGAACTTTGGTCAGGGCAGATTTCCTCCTGAATACATCCTGCACTGTGCAGTTGTAGCCACCCACACTGTCTACATACAGCTTTGTGCAGCCTGACCCATGCGTCCTTGTTATCTGGATCCTGGCACCTGCACTCACCTTGCTCTGTAGTTTTACCCACAAACGCATTGCTTAGTGCTGCTTCTCTCACATCCATAACGTACTAACTCTGTACACACTACAGATTGCTTCATATACAAAACACTGTGGATAATGACCACTGAAGCATGACCAGTGTAGCCATAACCATTCTTAGTCTAACTTATTTGTAGAGGCTGTCCTGTTAAGTTGGCCAAACCTGTGTACTCACTTGCCTGTGTAGCCTTATTTACGTGAACACTGCCATCTGTAGCCTGACCCAGACACTCTGCACCCATTGCTGGCTGCTCCACCTACTGAACACAATGCCCAGTGTATTTATCTATTCAACACATTGACCACTGCTGCCTTGATCAGCACTGCTCAGGGCAGAGTCCTCTGTACTCCATACTGTATGCAACGTTTCATCTTCAGCCCACCTGCCCCAGGTATACACTGTCCTCTGTGTCTTGGCCCTTCTACTTAGATTAATATGCAGTCTGATCAATGTACACGGCCTGCCCTGTGCAGCTTGCTCCCTATATCCTCACTATCCACTGCAGACAGCCTCATGCCTTTGCCTCTTACTGCTAAGGTTACCCTCCCCCAACTATACTCCTTCCCTACAACATACCATCAATGCATACACTTTATATGTTGTCCAATTCTATCTGCCAAATATTTACAATGAGCTGTATAGACTACCTGCTCAAGGACAATGCATGTTCCATTTCCTGTGCAATAACTGCACGGATATTGTGTACTCGCACATACGTGAAATGCACTGTACAACCTGGAAAGCAGACTTTACATTTTTTCACATATATCGTGCAACAAACAACATATAAAGTTTCTTCAAAATTAAAAAAAAAAGGTGCATTTCAATAATATGAGTTGGGTTTCAACTTAGTACATCACATTTTATCACTAAGTTGAAAGGCATTTGTTAAGGGGGAAGTATTTAAACATGAACTTAACCATATACATACTGCTCCACCTCCATAGAGACAATGCTATTAGTGAATTAAACGGCAAGTCAATTGGCTTACATAGAGAAACATTCTAGTCTATTTAAATGACACAAGAGAGGTGTTTGTAGAAAACATTCTGAACTCGGGTATTTTAAAGTGCTCACAAATGTAATAATGACGAGAAAGGAAACATGGTGAAATAAAATATTTGCTTAGGATCACACAATGTGGTCAAGCGGGGATAAAACCCAAGTTTTCTGGTTTCACATTGTCATTTAGCCACTAGAGGGGTATCTCTGTCCCTCTCCTTAGTTAAACCTAAAGATAATGTTTTTTCTTTAACTCTTGGAACAGGTTAGAGCGTGGGTGGCAGGCAGAAGCCACATGAAAGCATGGCCCGTTTTGAACTCGGGGACTAAGAGGACCTGAAGTTGAGTCAGAACCAGGCATCTGGTTCAAGCTGGACTTAAGCTTACAGTGGCTTGCCTACCTCTAGTTATCACATCTTGAACTGCATGCACACACAGCCTTGTGAGCACAACACAAAACTTTCCCACTTTAAAAACTTCCAACCAAAACATTCATCACAGCCCCAAAAGTTTCAATACGGCACTACTTACCCATAAACAAGCAAACTGCATCTGATTTTCCAATATGAAGCTGGTACCAACATGGTCCCTGGGAACAAACGTTTGCCTCCATTCAACTCTACTCACTCTATGTCACTCCTCTCTTTGCCACTTTACTCTACTCTGTGCCACTCTACGCCACTCCACTAATTTTTAGGCTTGCTGAACAGCAGCCATGCTGGTGTACACCATGGCTAAAACACATTGGCAAAGACAATAGCTCTTGTTTCTTCTGCCAATGCTACACAGTATCCTGTTTACATTGATTAGCAGACGCTTTGGTGATATCATTACAAGTAATGTTAAGATACTTCGTAATTAGAGCTCCAGCTTTGGCTAGTCAGATAAACATGCCTGTTTCACTTGTTCAAGGTTTAATTAAGAGTAAAGCTGGTAATGTTATATTTAATAATGGAGGGTACATTATTATTATGTTTTGTCCTCATATGCCTTCTTTGTTCCTACTGAAACCTCTGAGATTCCTTCTGATATATGGTATATCCTGCCCCGTTCAAAAGGAAAGGAGATGACATCATTCTGGTCAAAGCAGAGGGGAATAGTTGACTGCCACGTCATCATCTCATGTCACTGCAATCATCGGACACCAGGAGATTTAGTAAGGCCATCCTAGGCCAGCTCTAATCCTTTGGCATCCCTTTTCTCTTTTCCTAGCCAACATTTCAGAGGGTGCCAAAGCTTATTCACTTTTTTTGTTACCAGATGGCTCATCTCCATCTCACCGAATCAAGTCATTCTCCCTTAGATGGGACAGTCGGGTAAATCCAGTGTTTACAAATCATCCACCTACCCAGTAATATTAAATAAAATACCAGCTTATTACCAGAGTCCAACCAAGCTCCAGTCTCAGGCGACAGTCCAAAGATAATCAATTTGAGGCTTCCAATTGCATATGCAAGAGATCTGTTATGAACTTACACACATCCTTCCAAAAGAGCTCAATAAGAGGGCAGCTGACAAACATTGGATGTCATCAGCGTCGGAAAGCCCACATTTACTGCAATGCATCTCCTTTGACCCCTTCATTTTCGATAGTCTCGTCAGAGTCCAAAAGGCTCTAAGACGGAAAAACAAAGTATTTCTCTTTAAATAAGCAGGTTTAATCACCTTATATAATAACTGGAAGGATACTTGCCACAAGAGTTCTACATTTGTAGGCGGGATTATGTGCTCTTCCAGATTGTTTGTCCCACCTTTAGACTCTCCCACTGACTGGGCTCAGCTCTGTAGCTGTATGAATTTAAACTTAGACACTGTCCTCTTTGTGATTTGTTGGAACAGGTCCCAGGAACATAACTGCCCTTCTTTAAAGAACTGTCCCCATTCAGTAATTCCTGCTACTCTGAGACTGACTGCCAGCCTATCTTTCAAAAACATCTGGTGAGCCCGGGGAGTCCCACAATGGGGCATACTTACTATATGGTAGCTTTGTTATACTGCGTATCTGCGCCCAGAGTTGCGCTGCTGCTTGCAGCACCTTTAATTTAACTTTTATTTTTTATTCTGGCGTCCAAACTTAAACATGAATTTGGCCCCGCCTGTCCCCACCTCTTCAAGTAGAGTCTGCACCAGCCTCACAGTGCCTGTCCCACCTTTATCTGATAAGAGGAATCTGACATTTTTTAGTTGGAAAACCCAGGCGTATAATTGAAAATCTGGTAGTGCAATGCCCCCTTTATCGTATTTTTTTTGCAACTTCCTTCTTGCAATTCTTATTCCCTTGGCTGTCCAAATAAAGGAGTCTATTTTACTATGAAGCTGTTGAAACAATAGATTCTTAAAAAGAAGTGAATCATATTAAAGAGGAATGTAAATTTGGGGAGAATGGACATTTTAACTAGGTTAGCCCTCCCATATATTGTTAACAGGAGATGTGACAAGGCAATTATTAACCTATTAGTTTCGGCCATCATTTTCCTATAGTTTAGTGCCGCCTGTTTCCCTAATGAGTGACTCACTCTTATTCCCCGATATTTTACCTTGTCTTTTATCAAATTATGTCTCTCCTCCATATTCCAAACCATTACCTAAGTTTTAGTTGGGTTTGCCTCATATCCTACAACCTTCCCAAATTCTACCACCTGTCGGTCTAAACTCTCCACTGTTGCCGGTAGGTTTTGTCTAAAGACCATAATATCATTGGCGTACAGAGAGATTTTTTTACACCAAACACCCAATTCGAAAGGGGTTATTTGTTGCTCGAACCTGATATTTTCTGCAAGGGGTTCAATATATAAATTAAATAGAAGCGGAGAAAGGGGGCAACCCTGTCTGGTCCCCCTGCTTATTTTGAAACTAGAGGTTAAGTTTCCATTTACCAAAATCTTTGCAGCAGGGGCCCTATAAATACCCTGTATGGCCCGCAGAAAATTTTCCCCATATTATAGCACTTCAGCATAGAGTAAAGTAATTGCCAGTTCACTTTACTCTATGCTGTCAAAGGCTTTGGTTGCATTGAGTGTGATAATAGCTAGGGGTAATTTATGCTCTTCGGCCAGATCTATTGTCCCAATAATCTCATGACTTAATTGATGCATATATCTGCCTTTCATGAACCCCTTCTGATCTTCTGCTACTAAGTTCCTAATCACTTTACCCAATCTATTAGCAAGAATTGTGGTGTAGAATTTATAATCACAATTTAGGAAGGAAATTGGCCTATATGCCTCACAGGATTCTGGGTCTTTCCCCTGTTTTAAAAATAAGATTACTACTGTTTCCTCCCAAGACTTTGGTAAAGGAGCTCCATCTTCCCAAATATCTGTAAATAAATCAACCAATACTGGGCATATGGTATCATTAACTTTGATGTAAAATTCATTTGGGAGCCCATCTGGGCCAGCTGCTTTGTTCTTTTTCCCTCTTTTTATCACTGCATAGAGCTCATTCTACTTTATATCACCTTCTAAAAATTATTTCTCCTCCCTTGAGAGCTTTTCCACAGTCTGGCCCTCAAGCCATCTATTAAGCTGTGTCTCTAAAATAAGCAGTTCCTCTGTATATAGCTCCCCTTAGAAGTCCACAAAGCTTGCTCGATCTCCTGTCTCACCCTTAAAGGCTTCCCTGTTTCTCTACATATTATCTCATTTATATCGTTCTTTACTGATTCTGTTTTTGTTTTCGATGCCAGAGGTTTCCCGACACTTTCCCTGTGCTCAAAGTGTGCTAATTTACTAGCTTCCCATCGTGCTCGAACCCTGGCGTCTAGAGTGGCAATAAGGGCACGTTTATGCTCAGAGATTTCCTCCTGCCACTTCTCCATAAGGTCTCCCTCTCGTGGTGGTTCTCTGCACTTTAGCTCAAGTGCCATTATCCTTTGTTCCAGCTCCTCAATCCTATTCTTATATTCCCTTCTCTTTTGTGCTGAGATACTAATCAAAAACAACAATTGATGGACAGAATGCAGAACAATGTCACACATTCACCCCAGTACAGAGATCTGGGCCTAAATCCATCGTTTTTTTGCTCACCATGCCATTCCAGTTTGGACCCAGCCATATGCAAATCAGTCTTGACCCTGCGCCCAATGGGAACAGTCCAGCCCGAACTGCCAGGCCAGGTCCTCCCTGGACTGGAAACAAGCATCCTAGGACCGGTTTCGGGCTTTCAGCCCTCATCAGCCAGGATAGCTTGACTCCAGTGGCATGGAGAGCACGGGACCCACGTCTGGGCATACCCGTCCCACTCAGGGTGACAAATGCAAAAACAACAATTGATGGACAGAATGCAGAACAATGTCATACATTCACCCCAGTACAGAGATCTGGGCCTAAATCCATCGTTTTTGCTCACCATGCCATTCCAGTTTGGACCCAGCCATATGCAAATCAGTCTTGACCCTGCGCCCAATGGGAACAGTCCAGCCCGAACTGCCAGGCCAGGTCCTCCCTGGACTGGAAACAAGCATCCTAGGACCGGTCTCGGGCTTTCAGCCCTCATCAGCCAGGATAGCTTGACTCCAGTGGAATGGAGAGCACGGGACCCACGTCTGGGCATACCCGTCCCACTCAGGGTGACAAATGCAAAAACAACAATTGATGGACAGAATGCAGAACAATGTCATACATTCACCCCAGTACAGAATGATGATGGATTAAACCCAGATCAGTTGACTGGGGGTGAGTGCTTGCAATGTTCAACACTCCGTCCATCATCCCCTTTGGTTTTGCTATGTTCGCCCTAAGTTGGCAGGGTATGCCCAGACGTGGGTCCCTTGCTCACTTTGCCACTGGATTCAAGATAGCCTGGCTGATGACGGCTGTAAGCCAGAAACCGGTCCCAGGATGCTTGTTTCCGGTCCAGGGAAGACATGGCTTGGCAGTTCGGGCTGAACTGTTCCCATGAGGCACAGGGTCAGACTGATTTGCATATGGCCATGTCTGAACTGGGGTGGCGGAGAGAGCTAAAGAATGATGATGGATTAAACCCAGATCAGTTGACTGGGGGTGAGTGCTTGCAATGTTCAACACTCCGTCCATCATCCCCTTTGGTTTTGCTATGTTCGCCCTAAGTTGGCAGGGTATGCCCAGACGTGGGTCCCTTGCTCACTTTGCGACTGGATTCAAGATAGCCTGGCTGATGACGGCTGTAAGCCAGAAACCGGTCCCAGGATGCTTGTTTCCGGTCCAGGGAAGGCATGGCTTGGCAGTTCGGGCTGAACTGTTCCCATGAGGCACAGGGTCAGACTGATTTGCATATGTCCATGTCTGAACTGGGGTGGCGGAGTGAGCTAAAGAATGATGATGGATTAAACCCAGATCAGTTGACTGGGGGTGAGTGCTTGCAATGTTCAACACTCCGTCCATCATCCCCTTTGGTTTTCCGAGATACTAATCATATCACCTCTTATGAAAGCCTTATGTGTATCCCACACAATATTTTTAGATGCTGAAGCTTTATTAATCTCCAAAAACTTGCTAGTCTTTTCCTTTAGCCTATTTATTACCGCTTGATCATTTAATAATGATCTATCCAACATCCATCTCCTCTCTCGTCTTCCCATCTCCATCTTCATCTCTAGTACAACTGCAGCGTGGTCAGACTAGTGAGCAGGAAGATGTCTAATACTTCTGACATCTGTTCCTAGGGATTTATCTATTAAAAAGAAGTCGATCCTCGAGCGATGTTTATATTTTGAATTATGAAAGGTGAACTGCTGTTCGGTATTGTGCATATCTCGCCAGATGTCACTTCCCATCTTGACTATGCTAACGGTCTCTACATGGGTCTGCCAATTGGATTGATCCGTAGGCTCCAGATAGTGCAAAATTCAGCAGCCAGACTGGTCTGCAAGGTCCCTCTTCGCAAACGTATTTCTCCTTACCTGAAACAGCTGCATTGGCTACCCGTGGCCAAGCGCATCGAATTCAAGGCCCTTACGTTTGCTTTTCGGGCATTTCAAGGTAGGGGGCCCAACTATTTGAGGAAGAGACTTCGTCCTTACCAGCAGGACAGATCCCTTAGGTCTAACCACAAACGATACCTTACCACCCCCCGGTTCGCAAAGGCCAGAATGGGGGGAAGGACATTCGAGGTGGGGACCACTAAATGCTGGAATAACCTACCTGCTCATTTACGCTCATTGCAGTCCGAACAGGAATTTAGAAAGGCCTTGAAAACCTGGCTTTTTAGTCGCAATGATTAAAGGTCAACTGACCACTTTCTCTGCTGTTGTCCGTATTAGCGCCGGGACACCCCATCCGGGGTAGCTGTGCGCTTTATAAATATCTTTTATTATTATTATGTCGCACAAACCAAGCTGTCTCATTAGAGATTTAATATAACCCTGCATTTTGAGAATTAATCTTGATCAACTGTTATTAGATCTGTCCAGCTGATAACTCATTACTACATTAAAGTCACCGGACCATATAATCGGGAATTAAAACTGTATCCGTTCTGAAGCCAAAGTTTGTGAAGGTTCTACGTTGTCAATATTTGGGCCATGGTACCCTGCCAAAGTATAGCGCGTACCAAATGTTTCCAAAACTGCAATGACCCTCCTCCCCTTCTTATCTGCTTTCCACTCCAGAATCGATATCTCTGTTTGCTTTTTTACTAGTATGACCACTCCTTTCGTATGGCAGTTTCTTTCACTAAAGACCAACTGACCAACCCACCTCGATTTTTTACAAATTGCTAAACATTCCACCCTGGGTAAATGTGACTCCTGAATGATTACTATTTGAGCTGGCACAGTGTTAGACCTGGCACCATTGGCGTGGGTCTCCCTTCCATTTTTTGCTGTTGCCTCTTATGTTTTTGCTGGTTTTAGATGCTTTTGGGCACTGTGCCACTGCTGTTCAGTGCCACAGTGCAAGTGCTCCCTATGGTAAATTGATGTATGGATTAGTGACTCCATGATTGGCTTGTTTGGCTTAGTGTCAGAACCTAGTACAGTGCACTGCGTGTGCCAAGGGCTTGTAAATCAAATGCTGCTGGTGGGCTTGCAGCACTGGTTGTGCCACCCACCGGAGCAGCTTGTAAAGTGTGTCTCAGGCCTGCCATTGCAGAGCCTGTGGGCAGTCTGGTACTGCCATGTTGACTGGGCAAGTGTACCCACTTGCCAGTCCCTAAACCTTCCCTTTTATACATATTAGTCACCCCTAAGGTAGGCCCAAGGGCAGGGTGCATTGTAGGTAAAAGGTAGGACATGCCCTGGTGTGTGTGGCATGTCCTAATAGTGAATTACAGCCATTTTCGTTTTTCACTATTGCAAGGCTACCTGCTCCCCATAGGCCAGAATGGGCAGTTAGATTATTACATCTTATAATCCTAACTGACTCAGGGAACCAGGTAGAAATTCGAGTTTAGTACGCCTGAACTCAGAATGATAAAATACATCTTTTAGTGAAGTTGGTTTTAACATTCTGTGTTTGAAAATACCACTTTTAGAAAGTAGGTATTTTCTTGCCTAACTATCCAAGCCTGCCTCTGCTAGGTTGTGTATTCCTTGTCTGGAGTTTGAGTGACAGGGGCTGGGGGCTTCTGATGTCCCTGGCCTACACTGTGAAAGGAAAGAAGGAGTCTTGTCAACAAAGTGCTCCAGGACTGACCAGAACTGGTTTTGGACTAGGCAAAGGCCTCTCTGCCTTCAGAGAACAAAGAGAAAAGTAGTATAAATATTGGGACCCAGACCCAAGAACTTTAGATCACTTCTGGGAATCAAGACGAACCTTTGCTGAGGAGAAGAACCAGGAAGCTGAAGGAGGAGACTACCCCTGTGCTGTGTGTTTGGGGGTTGGCCTGCAGTGGTTGCTTCATTGCCAAAGAAAGGAGAGAAGCACTGAGTGTGCTTTCTATCAACTTGAAGAAGAATCTCCAAGGGCTTGAACTAGAGCTTGCCTCCTGCCTGAAGTCTCAGGGATACAAGACTTCACCAACCAGCTCCCCCCTGAATTCCCTTGCTGGGAATTGAAGTGCCTGCTGCTGTGCTGGGCCTTCTGAGAGACTGCGTGTCGCTGGGAGCTGGAAGCGCGACGCAACAACGAGAAGCGTGTCGCCGCTGCAGCCGCTGTCATCGCATCGCCGAGGAAGCGAGACGCCGCTGCCGCTGTCATCCTCGCATCGCCGAAGCGTGGCGCATCGCCAGAGAAGCGGGACGCTGCCACAGAGGACATCGTCGCATCACCGGAGAAGCGCGTCGCAGGGCCTGTCGCGGCTCCAAAGATCATCGAGTCGCCGCACGGCCTTCGGGCGTGCACGCATCGCCCAAAGTTGTCGCATCGCAACCAAGACGCCATTTTGTCGCATCGTACCGGAGAAGAGAATCGCATCGAGGTGCCATCTTGTCGCATCGCACCGGAAAGCAGTAAGAAACCGACGCATCACCTCCCCACACAGTAAGGAAGCGAGCATCAACTCCCCTGCGCAGCAGTAAGGAACCGACGCATCCACTCCCTGAGTGTAAGGAACCGACGCATCACCTTCCCTGCGACCCTTTTGTTTTCTTTGCGTTACGCATTCAAGGTACATTGAGAGTAAAGTGTTGCATCTACAACTTGAGAGAACTGAACTATTTTATAACATTCTAAAGTCTATTTTTGAGTACAGTATTGTGGATTTTTGTCGTTTGGTCTTGTGTTAAGTCTATATAAAAATACTATTTTTATAATACAACCTGTGTGGTGTCCATCTGTAGTGTTGTCACTATATTACTGTATGTGTTCACAAATGATTTACACACTGCCTCTGAGATAAGCCTGCCTGCTCGTGCCAAGCTACCAAGGGGTGAGCAGGGGTTATTTTAGGAGTGTAGCCCCTCACCCTGACTAGACGCAAGGGTCCCTATTTGTCACAGGTACCTACCTATGCCAACTAGAGACCCCCAAATCTAACATTGGTGGTCAGCGGTGAGGATTTGGACTTGCATTTGTGATTCATATACAGTGATTGGTGTACACTACTAGTGAGTGCAGACCATAACGCAACCACATACTTTTTGAGAATTTTTTTCCTTGGAACTTCTTTTCTATTTTTGATTCTTTAGAACTGCCAGTCTTTTTGCTACCATGAGCAAGACTGCATCCATAGTATCTGTAGACATTGTTTTGGAAGAAGAGAGAATTGATACTTACACTGTGCCTTATCTCAAAGCTTTGTGCAAGAAATTTAAAATCTCTGTGAAAGGCCTCACCAGGAAAGAGGAATACCAAAAGGCGCTGAGGGCCTGGGTAGAATCTAGGAATGCCAGTGAGCATCCTGAGGAGCCAGTAATGGAGGCAGAGGATTTAAATGAGCACCTCGAGGGGCCAGTGGGCCCAACTGGAGGGAAAGCACCTTCAGGGGCGGGCAGCAGTGTTTCTTCCAAAGGGTTGTCCCCAGGAGAGCTGGAGGACAGAGCAAGGGAGAGGATGCATAAATTGGAGCTAGCTAGGCTCAAAATGGATGGTCAGAAAGACATAGAGAGCAAGAAAATAGAGCTTGGGATGGAGTTAGAAATGAAGAAGTTAGCCTTAGAGGAAAAGAGAATGCATTTTGAGCATGAGAGAGGATTGAGGGAATTGGAACTCAAGGCCAAGAAGTTAGAGGTTCCTCCCTCTGGTGGCAGCACACCGCCAGTGCATGTAGAAGCCAGAACCTACATTCCCAAAGATGTAGTTAAAGATTTCCACAAGAATGAGGATATTGGTCAGTGGTTTAGGGCTTATGAAGCTGCAATGTTGGCCCACCGGGTCCCTGAGAAGGATTGGGGAGCGGGGTTATGGGGCCGCTTTGTTAGTGATGGGAGGGACACTTTGTTGGATTTGCCTACAGAGGAGCAGATGTCCTATACCCACATGAAGGGAGCCCTAATGTCCAGATTTGGTTTGACCCCAGAGCTATATAGACAAAGGTTTAGAAATTGCAGAAAACTGGAGTCTACCACTTGGGTGGAATATGTGTCTTTCTTTTGCAGAGCATTGGATGGTTGGGTGAAGGGTAGCAAAGTGGATAATTTTGAGGCGCTCTATGATTTGCTTGCATGGGAGCACTTGTCAAATAACTGTTTTCCAGAGCTACGCCAGCATCTTATTGATAGCAAGCTGACTAACCCTAGGAAGCTTGCTGAGGAGGCGGACCGCTGGGTGAGCACCCGGGTCCAGAAGGGTCATGTGGGAGACTTCGCCAAAGGTGGGCAGGGTCCCCAGCAGAAGAGTGGGGGACAAGGGTAAACAGAGGGAGTTCCAGAAAGGGCCCCAAAGTAATCCCCAAGGGAACCAAGGGAAAGGTTCCGCGCCTCCCCCTGAGAAGAAGGCAGTGGCCCCGACAGATAAGCCTGTTCACAAGGGGCCCAAGACCTGTTTTAAGTGTGGTCTAGTAGGCCACTGTTCTTATGATGCTAGATGTCCCTTGTATGGGAAGACAGCACCCACTGGTGCACCACCCCGGCAGTTGGCTAGTGTAGCCCTGGGGGAGGAGATGGGTGCCCAAGGTGGGTGGGGTCCCGCAGAGATGTCCCTTGTCTCTTTAGGAGACTGTGAGGTGGTCCCCAGGACCCAACTGCCTGATAACACTAAAAAATACAGGCAGTGGGTGACCATCAATGGCAAGAGGGTGGAAGCTCTTAGAGACACCGGAGCCAGTGTGACAGCTGTCAGTTGTCGGTTGGTGTCTGAAGAGCAGGTAGTCCCAAATGCATTTTACCCAGTTGTTGCCGCTGACAACACAGAGAGGCACTGCAAGGTGGCAAAGGTTCCCTTTGAGTGGGGGGGGGTCTCAGGGACTCTTCAAGTAGCTGTGAGGCCAGCCATGCCTGTTGAATGTCTGTTAGGTAACGATTTGGAGAGCTCCCCTTGGGCTAAGGTGGAGCGGAGAGCTCATTTAGAGATGTTGGGTTTGCCTGAGTGGGCCTGCGTGACCACTCGGTCTATGGCAGCCAGTAAGGGTGTTCAAGAGGACCTGGAGCCTGATAAAATGGCCCAGGTGCCTGCCTTAAAGAGAAGAGGTAGGGGGCCCGGGAAACCGGCCCCTGAGGTTCCCACGGCCCAGGAGGTGGCGGACCCTGAGGGGGATGCCCTGGAGCCTACTGGGGAAGAGATTGCTGAACTGGGAGACCTGCCTGAGCTGACCCATTGGCAGCAGGAAGGAGGTCCCTCCAGGGAAGAGTTCTGTGAGGAGCAGAACAAGTGCCCTTCTCTTGTGGGTTTGCGGCAGCAGGCTGCAAACCAGGCAGCAGGTGATCAGTCTGGATCACATTGGATCTACTGGGAGAATGGTCTCCTGTATAGTGAGCCTAAGGTTGCTGAGCCTGGGTCAGCCCGTGTGCTGGTGGTACCCCAGCGCTTCAGAGCCTTCCTACTGGGGCTGGCTCATGATGTGCCTTTAGCAGGACATTTGGGGCAGGACAAGACCTTTGAAAGGCTTGTCACCCATTTTTATTGGCCCCAAATGAGCAAGAGTTCAGACACTCATTGCAGGGCCTGTCAGACTTGCCAGGCAAGTGGAAAGAGTGGGAGGAAGCGCAAGGCTCCTCTCCAGCCATTCCCTGTGGTCAGCACCCCCTTTGAAAGGGTGGGCATTGACATTGTGGGGCCTCTGGATCCCAAGACAGCCATGGGCAACAGGTTCATCCTGGTCTTGGTGGACCATGCCACCCGGTACCCGGAAGCCATCCTCTCAGGACAGTGACGGCCCCCGTGGTGGGACGTGCACTGATGGGGATTTTCTCCCGCGTGGGGTTTCCCAGAGAGGTGGTGTCAGACCGAGGTACCAACTTCATTTCCAAGTATATGAAGTCCCTGTGGCAGGAGTGTGGTGTAACCTACAAGTTCACCACTCCTTACCACCCCCAAGGTAATGGGCTGGTTGAGAGATTCAACCGGACCCTCAAAGGCATGATTATGGGTCTTGAGGAACCCATGAGGCGTAAGTGGGACGTCCTCTTACCATGCCTTCTCTTTGCTTACCGTGAGGTGCCACAGAAATCTCTAGGGTTCAGTCCCTTTGAGCTTCTCTATGGACACCCCGTGAGAGGACCTTTGAGTTTGGTCAAGGAAGGCTGGGAGCAATCTCCCAGGAAACCTCCCAGGATGTATATAGCTACATGCTGGCCTTTAGGAACCAAACTAGGCGATTCAGAAAACTCGCTGAGGCGAATCTGGAAGCCAGCCAGGAGGAGATGAAGCAGTGGTACGACCAGAATGCCACTCTGGTTGAGCTTCGGCCTGGTCAGAAAGTGTGGGTCATGGCCCCAGTGGAGCCCTGTGCGCTCCAGGATAAGTGGACCGGACCATTTGAGGTGGTGGAGCGCAAGAGTCCGGTTACCTACTTGGTGGACTTGCGGTCTCCCAGGAACCCCTTACGGGTCCTGCATGTCAACCACCTGAAGCCCCACTTAGAGAGGTCCGAAGTGGGCATGCTCCTAGCAACAGATGCTGGAATGGAGGAGGAGACTGAGCCTCTTCCTGACCTCCTGTCTGCAACAGAGCAAGATGGGTCAGTGGATGGAGTGAACCTCTCTTCCACCCTGACCCCTGAGCAGCAGAATGACTGTCACCAGTTGCTGGGACAGTTTTCTGACCTGTTCTCCCTGATTCCCAGTGTCACTGATTGGTGCGTCCATGATGTAGACACTGGGGACAGTCCTCCTGTCAAGCACAAAAATTACAGGGTGACTGACAGGGTGAGAGCTTGCATCAAGGAGGAGGTCTCCAAGATGCTTGCGTTGGGGGTGATTGAGTCCTCTAACAGTCCTTGGGCCAGCCCAGTGGTCTTGGTCCCAAAGGCTGCCGCACCGGGTGTCTCACCAGAACTGCGGTTCTGTGTGGACTACCGAGGGCTCAATTCAGTCACCAGGACTGACGCGCACCCCATCCCCAGAGCTGATGAGCTCATTGATCGGTTAGGGGCTGCCCGGTACCTCAGCACGTTTGACTTAACGTCTGGGTACTGGCAGATCGCCTTGACTGATGGGGCAAGAGAGAGGTCAGCATTCTCCACACCAGATGGGCACTACCAATTCCGGGTTATGCCCTTTGGGATGAAGAATGCCCCTGCCACCTTTCAGAGGTTGGTCAACCAGGTGTTGGCTGGACTGGAAGAGTTCAGTGCCGCCTACCTGGATGACATTGCAGTGTTCAGCGCCAGTTGGGAAGAACATCTGCGCCACCTCTGGGAAGTGTTGATGGCGCTGCGGAGAGCAGGCCTCACGATCAAGGCGAGTAAGTGCCAGATCGGGCAGGGTTCCGTGGTGTACTTGGGACACCAGGTTGGGAGCGGCCAGGTGGCGCCCTACAGCCCAAGATTGAGACCATCCTGACTTGGGAACCCCCAAGACCCAGACAGAGGTGAGAGCCTTTTTAGGACTCACTGGGTATTACAGGAGGTTTGTCAAGGGGTATGGCAGCATTGTTGCACCCTTGACAGAGCTGACTTCCATGAAGCAGCCCAAGAGAGTGATTTGGACTGACACCTGTCAGAGAGCTTTTGATGCCCTGAAGACTGCCATATGCACGGCGCCCGTGCTCCTGGCACCCAACTTCTCAAAAGAGTTTATTGTGCAAACAGACGCTTCAGAGCATGGTGTGGGGGCTGTTCTATCACAGATTAATGAGGAGGGCCTAGACCAACCTGTAGCCTTCATCAGTAGGAGGTTACTTCCACGGGAACAGAGGTGGAGTGCAATTGAGCGTGAGGCATTTGCTGTGGTCTGGGCACTGAAGAAGTTGAGACCATACTTGTTTGGGACTCACTTCCGGGTTCAGGCAGACCACAGGCCCCTCAGATGGCTGATGCAGATGAGGGGTGAGAATCCAAAGCTGTTGAGGTGGTCCATATCCCTACAGAGGATGGACTTTACGGTGGAACACCGCCCTGGTACAGAACACGCCAATGCTGATGGTCTGTCCAGATTTTTCCGCCTTAGTGATGAGAACTCTTCGGAGGTAGGGTAGTTCTCCCCACATTTCAGCTTGAGGGGACACGTGTTAGACCTGGCACCATTGGCGTGGGTCTCCCTTCCATTTTTTGCTGTTGCCTCTTATGTTTTTGCTGGTTTTAGATGCTTTTGGGCACTGTGCCACTGCTGTTCAGTGCCACAGTGCAAGTGCTCCCTATGGTAAATTGATGTATGGATTAGTGACTCCATGATTGGCTTGTTTGGCTTACTGTCAGACCCTAGTACAGTGCACTGCGTGTGCCCAGGGCTTGTAAATCAAATGCTGCTGGTGGGCTTGCAGCACTGGTTGTGCCACCCACCGGAGCAGCTTGTAAAGTGTGTCTCAGGCCTGCCATTGCAGAGCCTGTGGGCAGTCTGGTACTGCCATGTTGACTGGGCAAGTGTACCCACTTGCCAGTCCCTAAACCTTCCCTTTTATACATATTAGTCACCCCTAAGGTAGGCCCAAGGGCAGGGTGCATTGTAGGTAAAAGGTAGGACATGCTGGTGTGTGTGGCATGTCCTAATAGTGAATTACAGCCATTTTCGTTTTTCACTATTGCAAGGCTACCTGCTCCCCATAGGCCAGAATGGGCAGTTAGATTATTACATCTTATAATCCTAACTGACTCAGGGAACCAGGTAGAAATTCGAGTTTAGTACGCTCTGAACTCAGAATGATAAAATACATCTTTTAGTGAAGTTGGTTTTAACATTCTGTGTTTGAAAATACCACTTTTAGAAAGTAGGTATTTTCTTGCCTAACTATCCAAGCCTGCCTCTGCTAGGTTGTGTATTCCTTGTCTGGAGTTTGAGTGACAGGGGCTGGGGGCTTCCAGGAGACAGGGTGAGTCAGCACAGGGCTGAATAGAGAGATCTGCATGCAGATAGGAGGGAGGAGTTGCACCTGGGACCTGAATAGGGCTGTGCCTTTCCTCCACAATGCTGGCTCCACCTCCTGTGGTGTGTCTGATGTCCCTGGCTTACACTGTGAAAGGAAAGAAGGAGTCTTGTCAACAAAGTGCTCCAGGACTGACCAGAACTGGTTTTGGACTAGGCAAAGGCCTCTCTGCCTTCAGAGAACAAAGAGAAAAGTAGTATAAATATTGGGACCCAGACCCAAGAACTTTAGATCACTTCTGGGAATCAAGACGAACCTTTGCTGAGGAGAAGAACCAGGAAGCTGAAGGAGGAGTCTACCCCTGTGCTGTGTGTTTGGTGGTTGGCCTGCAGTGGTTGCTTCATTGCCAAAGAAAGGAGAAAAGGACTGAGTGTGCTTTCTATCAACTTGAAGAAGAATCTCCAAGGGCTTGAACTAAAGCTTGCCTCCTGCCTGAAGTCTCAGGGATACAAGACTTCACCAACCAGCTCCCCCCTGAATTCCCTTGCTGGGAATTGAAGTGCCTGCTGCTGTGCTGGGCCTTCTGAGAGACTGCGTGTCGCTGGGAGCTGGAAGCGCGATGCAACAACGAGAAGCGTGTCGCCGCTGCAGCCGCTGTCATCGCATCGCCGAGGAAGCGAGACGCCGCTGCCGCTGTCATCCTCGCATCGCCGAAGCGCGGCGCATCGCCGGAGAAGCGGGACGCTGCCACAGAGGACATCGTCGCATCACCGGAGAAGCGCGTCGCAGGGCCTGTCGCGGCTCCAAAGATCATTGAGTCGCCGCACGGCCGTCGGGCGTGCACGCATCGCACCAAAGTTGTCGCATCGCAACCAAGACGCCATTTTGTCGCATCGTACCGGAGAAGAGTATCGCATCGAGGTGCCATCTTGTCGCATCGCACCGGAAAGCAGTAAGAAACCGACGCATCACCTCCCCACACAGTAAGGAAGCGAGCATCAACTCCCCTGCACAGCAGTAAGGAACCGACGCATCCACTCCCCTGAGTGTAAGGAACCGACGCATCACCTTCCCTGCGACCCTTTTGTTTTCTTTGCGTTACGCATTCAAGGTACATTGAGAGTAAAGTGTCGCATCTACAACTTGAGAGAACTGAACTATTTTATAACATTCTAAAGTCTATTTTTGAGTACAGTATTGTGGTTTTTTTTTTGTCGTTTGGTCTTGTGTTAAGTCTATATAAAAATACTATTTTTATAATACAACCTGTGTGGTGTCCATCTGTAGTGTTGTCACTGTATTACTGTATGTGTTCACAAATGCTTTACACACTGCCTCTGAGATAAGCCTGCCTGCTCGTGCCAAGCTACCAAGGGGGTGAGCAGGGGTTATTTTAGGAGTGTAGCCCCTCACCCTGACTAGACGCAAGGGTCCCTATTTGTCACAGGTACCTACCTATGCCAACTAGAGACCCCCAAATCTAACACACATCTTTCAAGAATTGGAAAAATGTCCTACTCCTACGTCCGACTCTTAATCCATTAATATTCCAGGACAAGATCCGTATACTGTGGTTATTTATTGCAACTTGTAATTTGATCTTCACAGCACTTCCTAATCTTTATACCAGATAAGGCAATAGGACTTTTTTCTGTTTTTTCCCTCTATGCTTCCCACCCTGTGCTCCTTCCACTCCCCCCCCCCCCCCCCCACCATCCCTGGGGAACCCTACCACTTTCTTCCTTGGCTAACATAGCCATTTGGCCCTGTTGGGGAGGGAGATTTGTCTACTAAAACCCCTATTGTGTAAAGAGAGATAGAGAGAGAGGAGTAAGGAAAAGAAAAAGAAAAAGAAAAAAAAGGAGAACCGAAGAGACCAGTAATGTAAGGTTTTAGCAATGATTTGAATATGCAGTTTGTCGTCAAATGCTTGGGATCTGAACCGAGGGCACCCAACAATCAACTACACCTGGGATCCCTTTTCTCTCCTCTTTTTCCCCTCTCCTTCCCCTTTCCTTTTTGTGACAAATCTTTATGTTATCTATATGTTATCTTAATTCAACTTTAAGCTTTTCCAGCAACGCATCAGCTTCCTCATGATCCCTTAAGTTATACATTTTGTTGTTTATCATCACTCGAAGCATGGCTGGAAACTTCAACTGAGCGGTTCTACCTAAGCTCCTGAATCCCTCCAGTCTCTTCCCTAATTCCCACTGCCTGTTCAGAGTTGCTTGTGATATATCTGATCTGATGCTAAAAGAAAACCCTTCTCCAGACAGAGCTCCGAGCCTTAAAGCTGTATTCAGAGGTCTGTCCTTGATAGAGTAAGTGAGGAAGTTTGCTATTATTCTGTGTAGCTTTATTTTCCCTGGGACCTTCCGAAACAGATCACGATGTATCCTTTGGATGTCCTGCATCAGGGACTCAAGAGATCCTTCTCAAACCCCAGTGGATTTTAGCAGGTTGGCTACAAATGTCTTTATGTCAGCCCCCTCACTTCCTTCAGGCACATTTAAAATTCTAACATTATTGCGTCTGGCGTTGTTTTTTAAAGTTTCCAGCTTATCTTGACTGTCTTTGAGTTTGGATTGTAGGGTATTCCTTTCCTTTCTATCCCTCGTGGCACCTTCCTGCAGTTCCACCACTGATGCTTCTAGAGCTTGTGTTCTTTGAGGTAAGGTCTCTAATTTCTCAGCTAGACCTTCACAGACACCCTGGAGCTACTTCTGTTTCGCTTGAGATGTAGCGAACCCGCTTTTAACCTCCTCGGAGTGTGATTTCATAAGTTGTTCCAATGGGCCTATCTGTAGAACAGAAACGGTGGGGGTGGTGAGATGCGACCTCAGATTGCTGTAGGTCTTTCATTTGAGGCATAGGACTTGGAGGGTGGGGTACTTCAATTGCCTCTGTTACGGCATCCTTGGCCTTTCCTGCCACCAGGCTTGGAACCCAAACACTTTCCTCGCTAAAGTCCTCTTCTGCCAGACATTTGAAATCTATTTGGGCTCACTGGAATCCTCGGCATTTCTGCCATCCGCCCACACTTATCTGGGGACGTCATATTGTCTCTAAATTCTTTGTCTACTACATGAGACAGTCCAGATACCGGTGTGGAGTTTAAAATGTCTATGAAGGTGGTGGAAATAATACCTGGTGAGTGGCTTTCCTCAGGGGTCCTTTCCTGCAACTTAAAATATGATCTGAGAGAAGGGGTAATTTTTAAGCTCCTAGGTTTTCTCTCTTTATAGAAGAAGGCCTGAAAGATATTTGCACCTTCTTTTTTTAAATACCCCCCAATGGAGGGTTCATTATTGTGAAGTTTATCTTCTCCTTGAGGAGAATGTACATGTTTATGTATTTAACATCACATTTAGTGCATACTTTGCAAGTGGGAAGCAATTGTTTTGGAATTGAAAGCTCACTGGTTGTGAGTAAACAGTCTATTTTTGGTCATGACTGTAGATAGCATGAACCACTAAGAGAAGGCATGACCGATTTGTCTTTTGTGGATAGTCTGATATTGATGTTCACAAAGATGGTTAACGCGTTACACAATAATGGAAAATACAATAGAGAAAAAGAAACTAACTGAAGTTTAGTGTGCTGTATTTTGTGAGTTAAGGTGAGGAGGTCTGCCAATGCAACTTATTCCTAATACTCCTATGGCTCAGCAACCTCTCCTACTTAATGGAGGAATTTTGAGCCATGGGTGCAAAAGTTCGTCTTAACCCGTTTGCATAGAATAAGAAGAGTGAGGCCTAAGGACCACGGCCCGGGCCTAAGCTGGGTGCAGTGTAGACATGGTCTAAATAGGGCTAATATTAAGGCTGGAAGGCAGCTTGGTGAATCAGTCTTTTAGGAATGTTAGTGCAATAAGGCTCCAAAGAAATCCAGGAGGTTCGCCAACAGATCAATAGGGAAAAACTCATCAGTACAGACAGAAATTAACATTGTCCATGCTCACAATGATGGAACTTAGCAACTAGTTTTAAAACATGAGTGTTGTTTCATTTTATGACTTATTTGAAGGAGTGCACATTTCACGTTTGAACTTATTTATTTTGCCAAAATGAAAGTGTAATGTCCCAATGCAAGCTACAGAAAGTAAGCACTGCTCATAGGAACACTCTTTACTTTCTGTTCTTTGCACTGCTTTTGCCACATCAGAAGCAAGGGTTCACAAAGACAAATCAGGGTTAGCAAATGCTAACTCTGGCGACCCCAAATGACGGCCATGCAAAGATGGTTGTTTACATACCCAATAGCCTAAAATCTGGGGGCATATTAGCAAGACCCACGTTAAAATTATCGCCGTTTTAGCGGCAGGAAACTGCCGCTAAAACGGCGATAATGGGCTTAGCTAATATGCGTTAGTAGAATTCAATAGAAGCCCAGGTTAGATGTGCAGGACATCTAACCTGGGCTTCTATTGGAATTCCATAACGCATATTAGCAAGCCCATTATCGCCGTTTTAGCGGCAGTTTCCTGCCGCTAAAACGGCGATAATTTTAACGTGGGTCTTGCTAATATGCCCCACGGTATTTTGTGTGCCCTAGAGACAGGAATCTGCTCTCACCCGTTTTAGGCAGTGGGGAGTCTGGGGTCGATATTTGTGTCACAGCTCTCCCTTAGTCGGCAAGTTGTAATTTCTACTAAATGTATTTCTGCTGTTTGTGTTTACTGAGAAGAATATTCCATTTTCTGGCCCTATCAGAGTGGGTATTGAGCGTAAATGCCTTCGTAGAACATAGAACTGACTTTGGGAATGCATCATATTTGCGTCTCCCTGGAAGGGTAGAGCTAAATTGCTGCGTGTTCAAAGCACAGCTGCAAGAACTTGTTCCATACTGAAAATATTGACAACCTGTCTGACACCTTGTGCCAAGTGCACTAGTGAAAAGAGTTCACTGTAGTATGCATTGCATATTCTACCTCAAAGACCCTGGTTTCCAAATATGGTCCAAAGATATTCCTTAGATCTGCTTCAAAACTGCTTTTATCATCCTGAAATACAAGCTTAGAACTGTTGGTGGCAGAGCCCTTAGAATTCGGGGACCTCAATTATGGAACACCATTTTGCGCCTAAAAAAACTGATGGGATGGATAAGTTAGTAAGCAATGATCTTATGAAAGGCTCAATGTATAAAGCGAAAAGTAGAGGTGAAAGAGGGCAACCTTGCCGGGTGCCCCTAAGTATCTTAAAAGAAGCAGACTGGTGGTGTAAATAGATTAGTTTAGCACTTGGACGTTTATATAAGGCTCTAATCCATCCATAAAAACGACCGTGGATGTTATACTCAGTGAGCGTGGCCCAGAGACAGTCCCATGTTACACGGTCAAATGCTTTTTCTGCGTCCAGCATGACCATCCCTATATCCAAGTTCAACTTAGATGCAGCATCAAAAGCAACCAAAGTAGTATTAACGTGTGCAGTAGTGTCCCTGCCGGGTATAAAGCCATGCTGTTGATCAGATACTAATTGTACCATATGAAGTGCAAGACGCATTGCCAGTATTTTTGCAAAAAAATTTGCATCGCCGTTTATGAGTGAAATAGGGCGATATGACCCACATTCTTCCTTTGGTTTATTTTTTTTTAAGAAAGAAATGATATTTGTCATATCCCAAGAATTAGGTACCGTCCCACTCACACTGACATAGTTCATGATTCTGCTCATCAAAGGGATCAGGCTTGTCTTAAATGCTTTATAAAATTCTAACGGTATAGTATCTTCACCAGTTGCTTTCCCAGAGGGGAGAGCCCCAATAGCTTCAGCTATTTCTTCAGTCGTAATATCTAGATTAAGGGAGTTTACCTGTTCCGCTTCTAGTCTTTGAATGGAATTATGAAAATTACCCTTATCTATATAATCCAGATTTTTTTTTTCCGTCAAAGGCATTGGGGCAACTATATAGTTCCTTATAAAAACAAAGAAATTGTTCTATTATCTTCTCGGGCTGTGTATAAAGTATCCCCCCTTCTCCTTTTATACCCTTTATTTCTCGTTCCGCCCTTTTATCAGAGAGTTGATGTGCAAGCACTTTGCCTACTTGTTCTTATGCTGATGATATAGCCGTCTTTTCCACGGACCCAGTTAAAGCTATGGAGGCAATTCAGACTGAGGCTAGGACTTTTGGGAATTTTTCGGGCTATAAATTGAATGTAAATAAGACGCAGACTATCCTTAACTACCAAACCAGTAGGGAGGGTTTTGGGGTCTGCTCAGTAGCAACCTATTTAGGCGTACGGGTCACTTCAGATTTAGGTCAGGTCATAAAATTGAATTATGATCCTTTGTTGAAACTTATGATTTCTAAAATTAAGAACTGGCATAAATTACCTATTAGTATCTTAGGACGCTGTAATATCATTAAAATGATTGTCCTACCCAAATTTATTTATTTATTTAGAGCAATACCATTGCGAGTCCCGAATTATTATTTTTATAAACTCGAGGGGGCTATTGGTAGTTTTATTTGGGGCTATAAACAACCACGACGCGCTATAAGATACCTAAAACTCCCCTATAAAAACGGAGGATTTCAATTACCTGACTTTAAAACTTATTTTTGGGCCTCTTTCGCACAACGTTTGCGTGATCTTCTTTCACCTGGCATACAGCATTGTTGTTATAGCCTGGCTATTGGCAGTGATACTAGTATGTTTTTATACAGGATTAATGATCCAAATTATTTCAAAAGAGTACGGTTTAAGACTCATAGGATATAGTATATATTTGGCGTGAGATCACTGCTAAATGCTCTTTGCCATTGATGCATCTTAGTTTACCATTGCGGAGTAACCCCATGTTACCGGAAATATTTCACGATACCCAGGCTAAATTATGGGAAAGATATGGCATTAGTCAACTTAGGCATCTCAATCAATCAATCAATCAATCAATCATGTCACTTATAAAGCGCACTACATACCCGCGAGGGTCTCAAGGCGCTGGGGGAAGAGGGGGGTGGTGCTGCTACTGATCGGAGAGCCAGGTCTTGAGGAGTCTTCTGAAGGCCAGTAGGTCTTGGGTCTGTCGGAGGTTGGTGGGGGAGGGTGTTCCAGGTCTTGGCGGCGAGGTGGGAGAAGGATCTGCCGCCGGCGGTCGTTTTCCGGATGCGGGGGACTGTGGCGAGGGCGAGGCTGGTCGAGCGGAGCTGGCGGATGGGGTGTAGAAGCTGACTCGTCTGTTGAGGTAGGCTGGTCCGGAGTTGTGGAGTGCTTTGTGTGCGTGGGTGAGGAGCTTGAAGGTTATCCTCTTGTTGACAGGGAGCCAGTGCAGGTCTCTCAGGTGGGGTGTGATGTGGCTGCGTCGGGGGATGTCGAGGATAAGACGTGCAGAGGCGTTCTGGATGCGTTGCAGCCGTCTCAGGAGCTTAGCCGTCGTTCCTGCGTAGAGGGCGTTTCCGTAGTCCAGCCTGCTGGTGACGAGGGCCTGGGTGACTGTTTTTCTTGTTTCGGTGGGGATCCACTTAAAGATCCTGCGGAGCATTCGGAGGATGTTGAAGCAGGATGAGGAAACGGCGTTGACCTGCTTAGTCATGGAGAGGGTGGGGTCGAGGATGACCCCTAGGTTGCGTACGTGGTCGGTGGGTAGCGGGGCTGTTCCCAGTGATGTTGGCCACCAGGAGTCGTCCCAGGCTGAAGGGTTGGAACCAAGGATGAGGACCTCCGTCTTGTCCGAGTTCAGCTTCAGGCGGCTGGTCCTCATCCATTCGGCGACGGCCTTCATTCCTTCGTGGAGGTGGGCTTTGGCGGTGTGAGGGTCTTTGGTGAGGAGAGGATCAGCTGGGTGTCGTCGGCGTAGGAGATGATGTTGAGGTTGTGCTGTCGGGCGACGTGGGCGAGGGGTGCCATGTAGATGTTGAACAGCGTTGGGCTGAGGGAGGAGCCTTGGGGTACGCCGCAGATGATCTTGGTGGCCTTGGATCGGAAGGGGCGAGGCGGACGCTTTGTGTTCTGCCGGAAAGGAAGGATGTGGTCCAGTCCAGGGCCTTCTCTTGGATCCCGGTGTCGTGAAGGCGTGTTCGTAGTGTGTGGTGGCAGACCGTGTCGAAGGCGGCTGATAGGTCCAGGAGGATGAGGGCTGCTGTTTCTCCGTTGTCTAGCAGGGTCCTGATGTCATCGGTGGCGGCGATGAGGGCGGTTTCGGTGCTGTGGTTGCTGCGGAAGCCGGACTGGGAAGGGTCCAGGATGTTGTTCTCCTCGAGGTAGCGGGTCAGTTGTTTGTTGACGATTTTCTCGGTGACCTTCGCGGGGAACGGGAGCAGAGAGATGGGTCGGAAGTTCTTGAGGTCCTTGGGGTCTGCCTTGGGTTTCTTGAGTAAGGCGGTGATCTCGGCGTGCTTCCAGCTTTCCGGGAAGGTTGCTGTCTCGAAGGAGATGTTGATTATTTTCCGGAGATGGGGCGCGATGGCTGTACTGGCTTTGTTGAAGATGTGGTGAGGGCACGGGTCTAGCGGTGAACCGGAGTGGATGGTGTTCATGATCTCGCTGGTGTCCTCGTCGTTGATGTTGGTCCAGGAGAGCAGGCGGTTGGTGGTTGTGGGGGCAGTGGTCTGTATAATATCAATGGGTTTCGCACGTTTGAAGATTTACAAACGCTATCTGGAATCCCCAAGAATATGTTTTATAAATATTTACAGATTAGAGATTGTTTATGGGGGAGCAGAGATATACGACAACCCAGCCGATCTGATATATTGGCCTATTTGCACTCTGATGCAAAACGGAACACCATTTTGCTTGCTTTGTGAATAACTATTGAATCGTTGCAAGAAACTGAAACCCTGGCTGTGTTTTTCTGTTAGCAATGGTCTTTCCTGCCATTTTAGTCTCCTGTTACTGATTAGCTCTTCTTTAATGCAGAATCCCCTCCACTGTGTATGATATACATTAAAAATAACAAGAGATAAATAAAATATTAAATATAATATCCATTGCCAATCCTTTTACTATAAGGTGTAGCGATCCCTTCCCCTCCAGTTTTAAAGATCGAGAAACCTTTATTATTACTTCAAGTGCACCAATAATGCAGGACCCTCAACATATGGTAGCAGTGCTCAATTGCTCTTGGGAAGTAGGGCTACTTACACATATCCAAAGACATAGGTCTCCCATCTGTTTGTGCTGGTGTAGAGCTAAACTGAGGGATTCCTGTCCTCATATACACACATGTAGAGATGACCATTCATGTTCACCTGTCCCTGCATTTTTTCTTCTTAATCTATGGTCATTTTTAATTCAGTCAGAAGTGCTCATAATGAAAAAACAAGCTTTGAATAAATTATATTAAGTATTGAGTATCATTTATTGCAATTCCCTTTGCCACATAGGTGCAAATATCGCGTGTTTACATTTTCTATGTGGGGCACACCCATAACTCCACTCTACTCTGCAAAGGACAAACATACTAGGATCTTTTTAGGCTTTTAGCTGTCTTTTGTCGAGGATCTACTGTGGACAATACTGATATTTACAGTGGGCTTTGGGTCAGCCCAAAACTCGCAATTGAATTTCTTTTGTTTCACTCACATTTGCTTGCTTCTTATTCAATGGTGTTCCTTCCTCTTCTTGTTTTCCTTCCTCTTCTTGTGCCTGTCCCACCTCTGTAGCATAGCTTCTTTACAATCCTTTTGATTGGATGACTTGTATCCTTTCACTGCTCACATTCAGAGAATTACATTTTTCTTTTGCCCTGGAAGTATATATGTTTTCTTACTCTCTGCTCTGTGTGCTGCTTTCCCTCTCACATCCCCATCCTTCCCCGCTCTCTGTTACCCCTCTGCCCCAAGCTTGCATGTTTCTTCCCCACACTCAGCTTTTGTTATTATTATTTTTTTTCTTTACTGCTCCAGGATTGGCATCTGCCATCTTGGAAATATATTAATAAATGGTTGCAGCATCATACAGTATGTGTATAAATCCGTTGTGACACATGCACGTAGATTTGTCATCATACTGGTCTTCCGTGGTGTCATGCAGGATGCATACAAATGTATGTATCATGACACATGCTATACATATTATTGAGCTTTTTTAGCTCTCTTTTTGTGTGATGCCGCATAGCATTGCCTAAAAACTATTTTTGAACAGCAATGGCAAGCCAAAATGTGAAACCTATTGGCTTTGCCCATGCTTGTTTAACTATTGGTGGGAGGTTTTACTACTGATTCCATTGCTTTCCTCCACATTTGGAGGGGATTCCCTACTAAATTAATCCCATGGGTGTGCTTTATTCTACAGGTCAGTTATTGAGGATTTCCTATTCCAGAATGCACCACACCCATTACAATTTAGACTATGGATAGTCTGCAACAAAATCACTAAAGTCAGTTTTTTATGAATACTGCTATTGAAATTGTGGAAGCTGCACTTGTAGCAGGTAAATTAAAAAATAAATAATGGGTTGGTTTGGAGTTTTAATAGCATCAGTTTATTACCGTTTAGGGAAGTTGGAAATCTTATAGTTTGAGGCAGTGGTGCTTAAGCTTTTGACTTCTGTGGACCCCCACTTAATCATTACTGGAACTTGTGGACCCCCAATGAATTAATATTGGAATCCGGGGACCCCCACTCAGTCATTACTTGAAGCTATGGAAACCAGCCAAAACATTTTCGATGATTTGAACTGCAAAAGAATACACAAAAAATACAGAAAGGAGCATTTGCCAAACAAATACACAAATGATAAAATATTGTATTGAATTCACCATTAAATATTTTAAAAAATCAAAATTTTAAAAGGCAGGCCGGAGCTTTTCTGAATTCAATTTCTGACAGTCACAATCCATAATATATTATATTTGATGCACTTGCACTGCTTCCACGAATCAATGTGAGGATACTAACAATTTTTTGTTTCCAATTTCCAATTCCTTCATATTTACAGAACGATTTAAAACTTTCAGGGGCATATTATCAAGAAAAGGCGTTAAAATTATCGCCGGTTTAGCGGCAGAAAACTGCCGCTAAAGCGGCGATAATGGGCTTGATAATATGCCCTTGAGAATTCCAATAGAAGCCCATGTTCTGGTGTCAACATGGGCTTCTATTGGAATTCTCCAGGGCATATTATCAAGCCCATTATCGCCGCTTTAGCTGCAGTTTTCTGCCGCTAAACCGGCGATAATTTTAACGTCGTGCTTGATAATATGCCCCTCAGTTTTATGTTTTGCTTCTTTATTAATATACATGTTATTAGCTATCAATATTATTTAATTTTCTAAGCAGACGCAGAACCTCTGAGTAGGATTTGCGGACCCCAATGGGTCCCCGGACCACAGGTTAAGAACCACTGGTTTAAGGAACTGGACTCTGGCAAGATATGCACTTGAAGGAACAAAAGCTGGACTTCTGTTTTTTCACTTTACAAGTATAATGGCCGCATTTACACTTCTATTGTCTAATAGTCGTCCTTAACTGTATGAAAACAATAAAAGGAAATCCAATAGGAAAGAAAGCCATTGAAAAGGCTAAGAAGTGCTTTACTTCCTGTTTGTTTGATCTGCCTCATTGTTGGTAAAAATTTATGCTACCACTTAGATTATGAATTGATATCCTTGCTGCTGTTTCACATATTTTATATGTATATATAAAACGCTCCATTACAGAAATTTGTGGCATGTATTTGCAGTATTGTTTCAAGTATGATGATGTTATCTGACACAGAAAAACAACCACAGTTCATTTATTTTTTTAGTTATTGTACTGCCACAGAGTACACACTGCAAGCACAATAAACTAAAGGCATGTACAGGAGAGCACGGATTATCAGTGGGCATAGCGCCATCCATAAAAATACAGGTATAACTTTAACAATGTAATTGTATTGTACTGTAGCATTTTATGGTGCTTACTACATCTATGTGGGGCAGGCGCTGAAGCGCTTACCCACACAGACAGAAAGCTACAATGTGTGGTGTGTGTGTGGTTCAGTGGATGTTGTTTTTGTTCTGAGCCTGTATTGTATGTGTTTTCAATTCATGTGTGAAGACCATTGAAGTGCGGTTATCATGTTATGAGATGCAGCGCCTAGCAGTGTGATGACTAAAGGTACGTGAGAGACAGACACACAAATCACAATTATAATAAGGTCTAACCAGCTTAGCAACACAGGCAGTGTGATGCTGTGTGCCCATGCACCAAAAGGGGGGAGGGAGGGTAACCAGAGAAGGCCCAGTAGTCCATAAAGTGACATGCCAGACAGAGATGATGTTGAATGGGTAAAAGGATACCAAAAGGGCAAGAATGGGAATTCGTGATATAAGCAATAGTTAAGCACCATTTTATTTTATTTATGTATTTATTTTTAAAAAAGGGGCACTGTCTAATGCTGAACAAATACATTCCATGAAGTAGGAAGAATGTGAAAGTGCAATCAAATCTGGCAACCTGAGCAGAAACTAAACAAACTTTAAAAGGCCCAGATTCCACCTACTCCTCCTAGGCCAAAGCAAGCCAAAATATTGAGCACAGGTTCTTGTCCCAATCCCTTTTCTGGCTCTAGAAGGTTATCAGAGGTGGATGAGCACAATTCAGGAAAGCCCTACTTGAGTCGTAGCTCAGACTCCAGCTAGATCATCCCGCACAACGGAGAGTGAGAGATGAAGAGCTTGATAGTTTGCTGCCCTGACTCCACAAAAACGTATCAGTTTCTGCTATTACCCCTCCATGCATGCCCAATACTTTTTTGGGATCCCAGAGAACGTTTCTCTTTCTAGTTCCTTTTGACCTTTTAGAATTTCTTCCCAGAACAACTTCCACGTTCATTATTAGTAGTGAATGATATTTCATGGTACAAAAGTGACAATGCGGTGAAATTAGACTTACCCTGCATCCATTATTAACTATGAAATATAATTACAGCAAGAACAACAAGGAGTGTGTTATAATGTACTTGTTACTTAATGCATCTTCCCTATTGAGGTTCTCTGCCTTGCTGCTCAGCCAATGGTGATGTCATTGAAATGTTCAGTGTGTTTGTGTGGAAGGGAGAATCAGTTGGTGTGGAAGGGCTGAGCAGCGAGGAGACTGCTCCTGGTGGGGCACATAAATGGATCTGACTATCATCCTGCAACCTGTAACCTAAGATGTAACCTCAAGAATAAATCAACAACCTTTTCTACAAGACTTGCCTGCGAATCATTCTTCATTGTAACAGAGTACATGCTGTCTGGATCATAGCAAAGAAATCTAAGAATTAAAGCTAACATTTAAATATGTAATGAGTCATTTAGGGTCCAGTGGAGTGGGAGCTCCATCCAAAATCCCTCTTCCCTTGCCTCATTTAGAGGTGTGGGAACCACAGGGATTTGGACGGCGGATCTTCGGCTGGGTCTGTTGCTGAAAATCCTTTACCCATGAGATGGTCAGGCACTAGGGCTCCTGCTCACAATGGCAATTCTTTGCCCTTTGTAGTGTGGTGCTACTTCCACTGAATTTTTCTCCCTGGCACTGCCATGCAAAATACAGCTGCTGGGACAAAAAGACAGAGAAATGACACTGATGCACATGGACATGACTTCCTGCGGGTCAAGGAGATAGATTTTTTCATTTTCAGAAACAAACCCGGTGTTGGAGGTTTGTTTCTGAAAATCAAAAAAGAATGCCAAGAGGGCTGCAACAACATGGCGGCCTGCTTGGCATTTAGATTCGTATACATTTTTTAATGTGGTGGGTGTTCAGCCCCTGGGGGCACAGAGAGGAGGACCTCCAATGACCCCGCAGGTTTGCAAGCCACCCATTACCCCTTCAGGAGTCCCAAAATGTCTTTTTCTAATAGTTATGAAAGTCTTCACACCGTGAGGACAGGTGTGACATCCTGCTCATTTTGAATTTCTGGCTGGCCCTGTGTTCTCCCATGGTCTTGACACCTTCAAGCCCACTGGTTCTCCCCACCGTTTTTGATTGCTCCTAGGCTAGGCTGGTGTATGTGCACCATAACGGCTACCCAGACCCACTGTAGATATTGGCTTCTGAGGCCCCATCACATTTTGGGGCCTCTGCTGGAGGCAGCTGAAAATATGTAGGGGCATAAGCCTTTTCACCTACACCGATGGAAAATGCTTCTACTGATCCTCTATATCAAATTTGTTTAGCCTGGCTTCTGTGCTTTCCCCGAGGGTGTGCTGTGTGCTTGTATTATATGTGATAAGTATGGACACTTTGGGGCATATTCACAAGAACGTGCGATAACCATCGCAAAAGTTACTTAACGCAACCTTCAACATCGCAGTCCATTGCGGGAAATTTACGCCTTGCTAACTAAGTATTAACAACACGGCTGTACCATGCGATAGTCCCCAGATAACCCGACAACTGTCCATGTTAAAATCAACGCCACACCTCAAAAATGCGAAACGCAAAAATAGCTGCGATGTGGCCAAGCGCGATACAAAAAGCAGCGAAAACCAGCCACAGGCCTGCAAGTCACACGCGTCAGGCGGGAACAAACACCATAAAAGCAGACCAAACAAACGGTGAGATGACAACGTCCGAGCACAACCCCCAGCTGTGATGCAGAACAAATGACCATTGTCCAAATCCGACAGTCAGTTCCCCACAAACAGCCACAATGTACATTGACATGCATTCAGCAGGTAACCTGCGCCAATGCGGAAACAAACATGGAACACACTGTGAAACCGCATCTCCCCATCACATTGCAGAGGGACAAACAACACCCCCTGCACACCGACGTGCCATGTCCATGACCAAACAATAATGGAACCACGGACCAATGTAGGGGCAGTGACTCCCCCCACATACATGTCGCCCATGTCACGGGACTTGAGTCACAGGGTGCATCCCTGCATCATGGCGGCACATAACAGACCCCAAAAGAAGCCCTCTTGTCACTTGAAGGCCACAAATGACAGCCAAAATGGAATGAACTGGGACACACGTGAAACGCCGAAGAGTGGGATACCTTAACAACTGTGATACACAGTACTGGCATTACTAAAACGTGACACCCTAAACAGCCTCACTGCACAGAGGTGACACACCCACCATCCATTAACAAATCCCAAAATCTGCAGCACAACATGTCGCACCCACACGTGTCTGAGTGAAGTGCCTGTACAGATGAGTGACATGCACGCAGGGAATGTGTCTCGGAATGCATTTATTAGCACATGCTGTGCCTGTGGTCAGTCAACGTACTGTGCCATTACTGCTAAGGACCCTCACAATGTGACGTCCACCAGAGAAGAAATTGCCAATGATGTAGTCCCTACGGGCAATTCCTGCTGCGGCTGCAGTGGGGTGTGGTCCACCTGCTTCATCTCCATCATCATCGTCCGGTGCATCTGGCACACGTATCCATGGGGCTCTGCTGCGTACACATATGTTGTGCAACACACAACATGCAATGATCATCTTGCACACGAGGCCTGGGCTGAACAGGAGCCTTCCACCTGTGACGTCCAGGCACCTGAAACGTGACTTCAACACGCCAAATGTGCGCTCCACGATGCCCCTGGTGCGTCTGTGGGCCAAATTGTACTGCCTCTGGGGCTGTGTGTTCGGGGCCCGGAGGGGTGTCATCATCCAAGCGCAGACTGCATATCCTTGGTCACCTGTGACAGTGCAGAGAGACATGAGTCAAGACTACGTACTGCATGATGTGTTGGCAGGCCCACTGCTTCATCGGTGTGTGATATGTGTGAGTCAGTGATACCCGCATGACATGTACTGCGTGTTGCTAATGAGCAGCATCACTGTGTAGTACGCAGCCTCACTGCTGCACCACACCCCCCGAGCACATTCACTATTGTGCGCCGGGCGATTGTGTCACATGCACCCCCGTGGCAAACCATAACATGCCTGTCTGCGCATGTCAACAAGCCTGGCTACGACACAGTGATGATGCTGCGCAGAATGTGGCCGCCACGTGTGTGTCGGCCCATTGCAAGGACAGGGCTGACACAGATGTAGAGCACCTGCCTGGCTGTACCCGACATGCAGTTGAGGGTACATCTTTGGCTCATGCAGAGACAATAGCGACACACACAACAGTTGGCATGTGTGATCCACGACCCCGAGCGGGCATGCCCTCCCCCATGTACCCCTGCAGCAGCTCACGCACACCGGGGGCATGCCACATGGCAACTTTGCCGATTGCGAGATGGGTGGCGCAGACACTACAACTGAGACACACGCATCAGCCACATCCCTGGCAAGGCCTACACTGCACCACACCCAGATCCACGTGTGGAGTAGCCACACCCATACGCAGTACCGACGTACGCCAGTCCACCCCGCGTACGCTCACAGGGAGGTACGACACGGTTTCATGTCCCAGGTCTACACCACTGCCTGCGGTGACATGGATGCGCACGCTGTACACAGCACAATGTCATGTGGAATGACCCCGGTCCCCCATGCATACACAACAACACGGACACACAGAGTGAGTCTGTGGGACTGGCCACGGGCACGTGCGCCCGGACCCTTTTATTGCCAGGCCCACATCTCCAGTGACGACTGTGCTGGATGGGTGTTGGGTAGTGTAAACCACCACTCAGGGGTTGGTTGGTACTGGCAAAGATAACAACAGTGAGCAGACAATCAGCAGTACAAGGTACGTACATCATGGGTCCCTGACTTGAGCAGCCCAGAGTTTGTGGCCCCGGATGCACAGCGGCAGGCACAGTCACACCGCCATGGGACGGTGACTTGCGGTGCACTGAGGTAATGCCACGTGAGCTGAGCGTGTACTCGTAGATGTCCAAGGGGACTTACGCAGAGGGTTGCGGAGGACAGTGGCAGGTGTCCTTCCAGGGCATGATGCAGAGGGCAGAAGCAAGCAGGAACAGACAGATGGTGGAGTTGAAGGCTACAGACCCCACTTTTGCAGCTTGACAGTATCAGCTACATGTAGATGAAGACAGCCCCCAGCCCATGGGCTCAGACGCCACCTACGTCCAGACAGAGATTGCCCATGGATTTGAGGGCACACACTCAGTGGCGCCAGAGCTGGAAGGGGATGCAGTCTGCGATGAGGCCTGTACAATGACATGGACTCTGCTATGTACAGTGCAAGACTCGTGTGCCCTACTCCACCGCAGTGTCGGCCGGAGGCTGCGGTCAGCGCGGGCCAACCGCCGTCCAGCCATTCCTCCTGGATCTCTCACACACGACGTTGGAATGGCATTTTTATTACTTTTGTGGGTGACGTAGGTTGTGGCACCAGAGCTGAGCGGGTGTGCAGCCGGAGAGGAGGCCGTATCCTGCCTGTGACAGACTGCATTGGATTGGCGTGAGGCCTGCAGGACTGCAGTGCAGGCCCAAACCCGGAGTCAGCAAGGGCCCACAGACACGTTTGGTGGGAGTCCTGTGCACAGACTTGGTGGCACCACATCGGAGGGAGTATGGTGACATGTACTCAGCCTTCAAACATGTACTCTGCCATGGTGTGATCAAGACTCAGTTCCATATGTGTGACCTACTTGTCCGCTGTGCATGCTGGTGGAGTACGTCAAAGGGAATGGAGGTCCGCGGGCCTGTGACGCGGTGGCCGTGATGATCAGAGGAGTCTGCCAAGGTCGGGGTCCTCGGGCTTGGATCAGGCACCGGCACCTGGTGGGCCCGCTTTGGCACACACCGGTGTCGGCAGGTGAGCAGTGATGCCTGGATGCGCAGGGGCGGGCATGACGGCTCCGGGGACCAGCGGTCCGTGGTGCAGCAGGCGCACAGGATCCCAGGCAACACCGCTCACGGCGTAGGCCTCGTGGCGGGGTGAGAGGCACCGCCCTGGCAGGGATGTTGGGCCTTCCGGAAGAGGTCCACGCCCAGGGCTACGTGCTTTTTATTCACACCCATACGCTGACCTGGCGTACGCCGGGCCAGCCCACTCCTCTCACGCCTACAGGGGGGGACGTGACAAGCTACGTTTCCTTGGTCTCCCCCACTGGCTGGGGTGACATGGTTGTGTCCACTGTCCACTACACCACACACCAGCGGTGTATGTGGACATGGATATGTGTGTGGTCTGCATACTGCAGTGTGTCCGACACATCCTCGCCACACTTGGCATTGTGTGCAGTCCCATTCATCAGTAACAGCGCCTCCTTCGCACATGCCGGGTTCCCTCCTCTTCCCACATTCTGCTGATGTGTGGCTAAGGTGCCATGCCGTTGATGGCTCATGTACATGGCTAGGCCTGGTTCCCATGGTGAGTTGTGCTGTTGTGTCTGGTGGGTGGGCATGTTGTTTGGCATGTTGTATGTGGGTTGTGACGTGTGCATTTCCAGGACTGTGAGTTGTATGATTGTGGAGTTGAGGTGTGTGGTGTGTTCATTTGGTACTTACCAACGAGCACTGCATTTCCGTAGGTGCCATCCTGGAAGCGCCGGTTGATGATGGACTGTCGGAAGATGTATGAATCATGCACACTGCCTGGGTAGTTGGCGACTACATTGGTGAAGAGTCCCCGGTGGTCCACTATTGCCTGCACATTGATGGAATGCGTGTGCTTTCTGTTGCGGTAACTCTGTGCAGTGTCGGAAGGAGGCACAAGTAGGACATGTGTGCAGTCTATTGCCCCCAACACGTGAGGGAATCCAGCTATGGCGTAGAATCCTTGCTTGGTCTCCAGCTGTTCCTGCGCAGTATGGGGGAAGTATAGATACTGGGGTACCAAGCTGATGATGGCATCCAAGACAGGTGTGAGGAACTTTGATAGGGCTGGCTGTGAGACTCCTCCGACTCTGAAGGTTGTTGGTTGGAATGTCCCAGAGGCCAACAGGTGCAGCACAGCCAGCAGCTTTGTCTGCGGAGGGATGTTGGTTGTCCGCTGTGTTGGTACCGTCAGCCTGTGGGCAATGATGTTCAGGATGCAGAGGATGGTTGTCCTTTTGAGCCTGTAGTGGGCAATGACATACTCTGGTGTCATGTCTGTGAGGATGGTGCGTTTTCTGAAGGTCCGCGGTCTGTGTCTGCGATGCCTCTGTGGTGGTCCGGAGGGGTGGTGCGGGGGGGTCCGGGGGGTGGTGGCGGGCCGGGGGGTGGTGGCGGTGGGTGTTGTGGCCCTGTTGGGGCTCCGAGCTGCATGATGAGTAGCTCCATGGCATCTGTTGTCCTTCAGGTGTGGCTGTGGGCTGGGCTCCCTTTTCTGGTGCCGGCTGCCGTCCGACTTTACACCAGGTCAGAGCAGGTGTTAGTTTCCTGCTGCTAACGCGCCATATCGCATGTTTTGTGGCCTTATCACCGATCTGCCTGGTCGTTGTGAATGTTGCGGTGTGGTGTTGACGCGGCTTTTTGCACGGGAACGCCTACTCTGCATCTCATTAGCGATAGTTGCCAGTGTCATCTGTGGCGATGCTTTCGACGGCTGATATCGCGGGTTGACTGGTGTTAGGGGCTCTTCACACCAGCTTGTGAATGGTGCGATGTATTTATCGCAGCATTGGCTGCGATAAAGTGCCGTTAACTCGGCGATGGCTCCCTGAGAATATGCCCCCATGTGTATGATAATCACCGCCCTCTTTGGGGACTCAATGCATGTAGCAAAAGATGGAAATTCCTGCATTAAGGTCAAAGCATTCCTGGATCCCCCTTCCTTGCAAGAGCCAAGCAGTGCAGTGTGTAAATGCAGTGTGATACTGCTCCATTGATTTGCAGGGCTGCATGCTGATTAAATGTTTAGGCAGAACCCATTTGGGACTTTGAGATTTTAATGTGAAGCTTTTGATTTGAAGTACAGGTTCATGGGGTGAGGTGCTGAAAGGACACAGTCTCACCGGGCTTTAACAGAATCCAGAGCAGGGCGCTGAGGTGAAGAATTACCCCAATCCCTGTCTGTGAGGTTGCCTGGGAGCCACCTTCTCAACTAGCGAGGACATGCCCCCACTTGCCACTCTACTGAAGAAATGTCCTGGTTTAGAGAAGCATTTTGTTTGTCACATCTGAAACTAGTTGAGGGGTGGGTGCACAGCTCTCTAGATCGCAAGAAATCTCCAGTATCCCATTTAAACACAGAGGTCATGATGCTTCCATGCATGGTCTGTGGAGCGCATGCCTAGCCCCAGTAGGCACAAACAGTAGCATTAACGTTAATGTAATCATTAATGCAAACATTAACATTGGCCTAAGAATTCACATGTGTAAAGTGACATTACGGGGCTTTACCATATGTAATTTGCAGATAACTATACATTAATGACCCATGAACATGCGCAACTAAACCTGAAGCACAGGCAGTCAGAGCAAAAAAATCTTTAATACTTTACATTATGATTCTAACAATAGCTCTGTTGCTGCACCACTATTAACAAGCGTTGGCAAAGCCATAAGGCATAGTGTTGACTGCCAGCCGTTTGGTTTTGTCAGGGCTTGTTTCATTTTGCTATTGTTTTTTGCAAAATGTTATTGTTGGGCAAGCTGCTGGGCCCTTGCCAGTCTGTGACTAACTGCAAACATATTTTTTTTGTTTGTCGTAGTTCTTTATTACTTTTTGTAAGACATCAGCACATAATGAAGCAGGACCACTCGGTAAACATCAAAATAATGTTTTGGTCTCAAAAAGCACACATTGATTGCCACAGTAGTCCTTGCACTGAAGAGAACAACTGGTCCAAGGATTATTTCTTGAATTCTGTATGCCAAGTATTTTTTCCTTGGCCCTAGCAGCAATGCTTCATGGCTGGTTCTGTTTGTTGCACTCCAGGGAGGGATCACTTAGGCGGCTTCTGAAAAAGTTTTGGCATTAAACCATGGGACAAACAGTGTTTTTTCAAAGCACTCTTGTTATGCTTTACAGACTTTAGTAATGACCGTGAAACATTGACAAGACTGGTTACATGGCCGATTAAAATTGGCCTTGAAAAGGGCAATTCCACAAGTAATTCATAAAATGGATAGAGATCACCGTAAAAAATGAAAACGCTATTAAATCGTAGAAATGCAACCCTTTTTTGATTTTTGTTGGAAATTAAGAATAGAAAAGTCATATTGCTGTTGAGAGCAGGAAGCCTGCCATTAAAATCTGTAGCAGAGGCTTGGATAAACCTTCCATATGAGAAATGATTGTGTCATCTCTGTGAAGCTGAGGTTCATTGTGTGTTATTTAATTGCTCTGCCCTAAAAGTACTTCAAAGTATGTTTTTAAGTTCACTATTTGGATAGTATTTGTTAAAATCATCGAGTGATGTTCAAATTTATATGATGTCTCCTCCCTATGAACAAGTCTGTTGCTGTATTTTAATTTTTTTTTAATGTTTTTTAAAGTTTTGCAATGTGAAATATTTTATATTTTTGTATTGTGCTTTGCTGGCCTGAGATGCGCTATAGATCAATAAACATCTGACTTCACAAGATGATTACTGATCATTGCAAAAAATAAAAACCTGCTTTGGAAATATCAAGTATCTTGCATCTTTTGCCTTCAACCAAAAAGGGGACAGGTAGCCCAAGCCTGATAAATATTAAGCAAATGGACCGCTAGAACTTTCTCCCTGGAAGCCACCCTGCTTTAAAAATTAATATGTACTGATCCTGCCTTTCAATTTTCCCTTGAGATAGGGAATATGCTATGGAACTAGTCATCATCGCTCATTTTCCTGATTGAAGAAGAGGGTTTAAATCCTCGCTAGTAGTCACAGAGTAAACAAAAATGGGATAGCAGGAGCCACAAGAGCTACTGCCTTCATCATGCAAATTTATACTGTCTTTCTACTGTTCATGGTGTGTAGTAAAGATTTGTCCACAAAAAGGGGATTTGGGAAAAAGGCAGGAATACCTAGCACCTGCTTTGAATAAAAATATGTATATATAAGAGCAAGGGGCAACCCAGTAACCCTGGGACCTGGGTAATCAAGTAATAAAGCAAAACAGTGGTCCCTCGAAGGGAAAATGTGAACCTCTCTTCCTTGGAAAAAATGTGTTTAACCATCAACAGATTGGTTCCATTTCTAAACAAAACAGTTTTATTCAATATGTTCAGTAATGGTGCAGCAGCGCAGTGCAAGTAAAATAAGTGAGTGTAAAGTGCACTGGTGCTACACATGCTATGTACATAAATAGTGACTGATTCAGGATGCAAAGGTGGCTGATACACACTCTGACGCAGTGGAATGCTGTAGGATCCAGCATTTGATCTTTTGTGTAGTTCGACCAATGTAGATACAGTCACATGGGCACTACACTAATGTTTTCCAAGAAAGTAGAGTTTCGCACTTCCCACTCGAGGAACCACTGTTTTGCTTTATTGCTTGACTAAAAATATTGCATCCACTCTGGAGGCTCAGGATTAAATTGCAACCTTGACTCACGAAAGGCCCAATCGCGGTCCACTGCAGCCATTCAGTTAAGACTGCCGGTCTAATGTTGAAACATTCCGTAAAACTAGATTGGCTTAACAATCACCGTGCCTGGTATGGTGCTTGGTAATTGTCAAAATATTTTAAATAATAGGCACTAAAGTAACACCTGATGAGACGCGCCCATCTTCAAGTAAGCCCAAAATGATGTAGACTAAACCTATCAACCTCTAGTAAGAAGTTGAGTTATTAGCAGGCTTTTTTTTTTTTTTAGAGTTTTATATAGCACGAACTAGACCTGAGACAACAGGTATCAGAGCGCTTTACATGAGCACCAGTTTCGTTACAGATGAACACATTCAGGTTTTTTGTTAGGCACGGGTAGATTAAGTGATTTGCCCAGAATCACAGGATGTTGAGCGTCGTTGCCGAGACTCGAACCCGGTTCCCCAGGTCCGAGGTTGACTGCTCTAGCCGTAAGGATACATCCTCTCCCCAAGTTGAGATGGCAGGAAACCAGAAGAGAAAAGGAACCACTAACGGGGAACATTTTAGAGCCAATCACAACAGACAGAACGGAGGAAATAATATAATTCTCAGTCACTGGAGAATAACAATCACCACCTAAGCCTTCTCGTTTCTGACCCAGCTGGGAAATAAGGGGAAAACAGCTTATGTGTAAACAATGAGGTTGTGAATGGCACATACCTGCATCCTCACCTTCTGCTGTACACACTGGAAATAAGAAGAAGAGATAATGAGGAGAACATTGTGCAGTACTGCAAAGATGGCCAGAGGTAAAAGGCCAAACATCCTAGACAGCTCAGCAAATAAAATATCCCTTGCTAGAGATACTAGTAATCAGGTTACCTGCCATGGGTGAGAGTAACAGACAATCCATAGAATGTGTGAATACTGAAGATGGTTGTTATGGCCCAGAAGACGTCTGTGCAGAGTGACTTTTCTTTACAGAATCAATCAATTAATCAGGAATTTGTAGAGCACACTACTCACCCGTGAGGGTCTCAAGGCGCTAGGGGGGGGGTGCTGCTACTGCTCGAATAGCCAGGTCTTGAGTAGCCTCCTGAAGGTTAGTAGGTCTTGGGTCTGCCGTAGGAGGATGGGGAGGGTGTTCCAGGTCTTGGCGGTGAGGTAGGAGAACGATCTGCCACCGGAGGTCGTTTTTCGGATGCGGGGGATGGTAGCGAGGGCGCGGTCGGCGGAGGGAAGCTGGCGGTTCGGGGTGTAGAAGGTGAGTCGTCTGTTGAGGTATGCTGGTCCGGTGTCGTGGAGTGCCTTGTGTGCGTGGGTGAGGAGCTTGAAGGTGATCCTCTTGTTGACGGGCAGCCAGTGCAGGTCTCTCAGGTGGGGTGTGATGTGGCTGTGTCGGGGGATGTCGAGGATCAGGCGGGCAGAGGCGTTCTGTATGCGTTGCAGTCGTTTCAGCAGTTTGGCCGGGGCTCCCGCGTAGAGGGCGTTTCCGTAGTCCAGCCTGCTACTGACGAGGGCCTGGGTGACCGTTCTTCTTGTGTCAGTGGGGATCCACCTGTAGATCTTGCGGAGCATGCGGAGGGTGTTGAAGCAGGAGGATGAGACGGCGTTGACTTGCTTGGTCATGGAAAGCGTTGAGTCGAGGATGAACCCCAGGTTGCGTGCGTGGTCGGTGGGCGTTGGTGCTGCTCCCAGGGCAGTCGGCCACCAGGAGTCGTCCCAGGCTGAGGGGGTGGAGCCGAGGATGAGGACCTCCGTCTTGTCCGAATTCAGCTTCAGACGGCTGTTCTTCATCCATTCTGCGATGGCTTTCATTCCTTCGTGGAGGTTGGTTTTGGCAGTGAGGGGGTCCTTGGTGAGGGAGAGGATCAGCTGTGTGTCGTCGGCGTAGGAGATGATGTTGAGGTCGTGAAGTCTGGCGGCGTGGGCGAGTGGGGCCATGTAGATGTTGAACAATGTCAGGCTGAGGGATGATCCTTGGGGTACGCGGCAGATGATCTTGGAGGCTTCGGAACGGAAAGGGGGGAGGCTAACACACAGAAGAGCTCTGTGTGTTAGCCTGCTAAAGAAACCCCTCACCTATGATCTTGTGCTTTGTGTTGCTACTTTCACTGGGAAAACATGGAGAGTTATAAAGGACTAATACATGAAGTTGGCGGATGGGAATGCATGGCACCTGTTGATGTGCCGGGAAAAAGCTGAAACAAACAGTTACACAAATATAAAAAAGAGACAGGGGACAATAAAAAGATAGGTGATGTTTCTTTACCTACAATGTGAGACATTGGAGTAGAAGAGTGTCCCAGTATTGAGCATGTCCAAAATACCAGATAGCATATGGATGTGAAACAGATACTATTTCAGTTTCCATTTATTGTCTGGCTTGGAAAAGACTTCATCTAGCAACGAGAAGATGTTAGCCTCCTGGCTAATTTGATCAATAGCTGTTGCTAATATTACTATTAGATGCTAATCTACCAGATCTAGTTCTAAAATGCAATCAGAGCAACACATATTTCTATAGCCATGCATGTTTTGTTTGTTACAGGTTATAGCACATAATTTATGTCTAGTGACTTAGGGCCTGATTACGAGTCCCGCCAGACTCGCGAGACGGTCCAGCCACCGCCACAGTGACGTTCTGACTGCCCCATTACAAGTTGGACGGTAAGACCGCCATTGCACCACCGCAAACCCCAGGGATCAGAGATCCCTGGCTGTGGCGTGACGGTCCTGAGACCGCAATATGCTTGGCCGGACTGCTGCGGTCCCGCCAATCATATTACACTTTTCCTCTCCGCCACGGTTTTCACGGCGGTTCCTCCTCCTTTTAGGCATTGGCTTTCCAGTTTGCTGCCTCCCGATTCTTCGCCGGACTCTGTCATCCATGCTCTCTTCCAATTTTCCTTTTCTCCTCCTACCTACGTTGCTCTTTCTTTGGCTATTCCCAACATATCTCTTCTCCTTTCTACCTCTCCTTCTACAGCCTTTCTCTCCTATGACTTTCCCTTCACACCTCTCATGTCTCTCTCAATCCAGAAGGTGTTTTCCTAAAAAGGGTAAAGTTCCATTTGGCTAATATAAGGTGATACCATTTTGTGAATACTCTGGTGAATCACCATGAATAATTCAGTGTGTCGGAACAATCACTTTAAATGTACACTTCCCTGCACCAGGAGCCAGTGAGTCCATCATCGATTGCGATTGATTTATTCTCAGGAGGTAATGTAGTTGACTCCATCGACTGTGGAGTTCTTGAAGCTTTAAAATTTTATTTTTTGTTGTTCCGGGCATTAATGCATTGCAATAATCCAACTTCGCACTAGTGATTCTCCTTGTTGTGGTTGCCCTATCTGGCCCATCTAGGAATGGCGAAATTATGTGTAGTAGATTAAAATAGTAGTTGGCGACGGCAACAAGTGCATTTGTCTGGCTATCCATCAGCATAAAGGACTCAAAGAGCACAACAAAGGTTTTTACTTAGTCCTTGAATGTGATGACAGTGTCACCCAGTTTAATAGTATTGTTCATCGGGCTCTTTTCAACACCCAGTCTGGCCCATCCAAAAGGTGCTCTGTTTCTTCAGTATCAAGGTACAGTATTGTCAAGCATCCACAACCGTATACTGCTAAGGTACTGTTAACCACATGTTAAGGAAAGATAATCTAAGCGTAATAGCCCTAATTCTGAAATTGCAGCCAGAGTCATGTGGCAATTTTGGCATTGGTGGACATAAAGGAATCACAAAATAAAATGATAGACGGAGTGTTGAACATTTTCAAACATTCATCCCCAGTCACAGATCTGGGTTTAATCCATTGTTATTTTGCTCGCCACGTCACCCTATTTATTTATTTGAAAAGTTTTATAAAGCACAAACATGACCCGAGAGGGTATCAGAGCGCTGTACAAAGGAGCAGAAGCGAAAAGGAGGAAAAGGCAAAAATACAACTGCAAAAAGTAACTTAACAAGCACAAATATAAAACAGGAGCAGCAACCCACCACGTGGAACAAGTAAAGTAACAGAAGAGCAACCAAATTTATGGCGCATGTAGAGTCACAAAAATGTGCTATGCTGAATGAGATATCAAAGAATAAACCTTAGTTTGGACCCAGCCTTATGCAAATCAGTCTTGACCCTGCTCCTCATGAAAGTTGAACATATGATGTTGATTAGATAGGCCTGTGAATGAATTTTAGCAGCTTCCTCCAAAACCTTCATTAATAGAAGAAGATTTTAAAAAATGGGCAAAAAAGATCTGGGTTCCAGCAGGTCCAGTTGTGTTCTTCCTAAGTTCACAGTATGCTTTCTTTACAATGGACTCAAATCATGTGGGAGTCAGGGAAGTCATCCTCCCTGAACTAAGTTCACAAAGTCAGTCTGAGTCAGGATTGGTCGGGACTCAATAAGCCTAAACTCAATAGTTGCCAGTCCCCTATTAAATTAGGAGTCAGGCCCCACCATGTCGTCCAGTCACCACTGTGCCCGCAGACATAGTGACCCTGAGCCATAATGAGGCTATCAGTTTAGTATGTGGATTTACATGCACTCTGCAAAAGTGTGAGGAGTTTGGAGGGGCTTCTCGGACTGGTACCCACCCTCTACATGCATAGTGTGCATGTAAAGGCAGTGGAGACAGGGAATGGCAGTACTTTTGCATGGCCAAAGGGTATAGGGAGTGCAAGTGTTCCCCCCGACCCTATCCTCCTCTTCTCATTGAATGGCAGAGGCCTGTGAGACAGAAGTAGCCATCCATAGAGGGTAGAAGGAGGAGTCTCTATTGTATGACTGCTGCCAATATCAGTCATCCAATGAGGAGGGACGGTGCTCATCTGGGTGGGACAAAGGCCATTTCTTATTTACACAGGTAGCTCTACCAGCTCGGACCTTCCAGCACCATGATCCTCAACCTCTATGGAACTAAAAGGCTGCCCATGGAGGGAGCGTTCAGCTATTTGCTAATAAATTATGCTCTGGATGTGCGTGCTGAGAGTGTACATGTTATGTGTGCATGTGTGAATATGTGTATGCTCTCCTGAGTCTATGTGCTTGTGTGGTGAAGCCTGTGTGTAGTTCATGGATCATGTGTGAGTGAGTATCTTTGATGGAACATTGTCTGTGTGCTTCATCTTCTGCATGCTTTGCATGATTTTTTCAGAGTTGCAAGAGACTGGAGCTATCTACCACATGCACATATGGTGGTAGTGTACAGCCCAGGTCTGATGTAAGCAAAAGACAGGCATTCACAAGCGTATGGGGACGCAGTTGTACAAAGTGTGTTTCAGTAATTTTCTCACCAGCGCATATGCATTTATTTTTATTGTTTCAAGTAACTACAGGCTCAGTAATTGTCAGTCTTGTAATCCGCTTGTCCAACATGTGGGGAAATGTTCTGCATGTGCGTTGTGACATCTTCATGTAGATACATAATCAGGATTATTGAGTATGCTAGTTCCAGTAAAGATATGCTCAGGGGGTCCTTTCCATGATTGAACGATCACAGGCAATAGTCATTTGTAATGCAATGACCCTTGTACAATATATCAGCAAAAATTCTAAAACAAACACAGTTTTGGCTTAGTTGTATGTCAGAATAATTTACAAAAAGACTCTGCTGCAAACGTATTAAAAATATCAACAACGAAAATATTATGAAGGTAAGTATGTGTATGCTTACCTACACCTTACGAAGATCGTGCATGGCGGAGGGCTGGGCGCACACGTATCGTAATAAGATATTACTTTACATTAAAAAAAAACTTTGCAATCCACTGAAAAAACAAAAAGATTAAAGTAAAGTTATATTTGTCTACTAATATTAAAAAAATGAAATTTAAAACCAAAAAAACACTGAAATTCACCAGTTATAAGTAACTGACATAAGTATAAGTTGCACCACTATGATGTACTGTTCATGATCTCGCATATTACTTAACTGATGACATCTGAAATCTGGAGCAGCGCAAGTTAGTCCCTGTCCTGGGGTCACAGAATAGACAGGGGCTACTGGGCCCTAACGGTGGTGATTGAGGTTGTTTGCCACTGTTGTCCTGGGGTCTGTCCTACAATGGCTTTGCAAACCGGGCCAAGTACATCCCTTACCTCACTTGACACTCAAGATCGCCAGGGCCAGCAGTCAAAGGCTTCTCAGGGCGGTAGTGTGGGAGTCAACCACCAGACACAATACAAGGGATCGGCAACTACAGGGCTGTAATCTCACTGACGATAGTCAGTAAAGAGCCACACCACCCTTCCAAGATTGTTTCTCCCTGCTAAAGGAGATTTCAAATTACCACAGTCCTCCGTGCACTGTGGGCATACACATGGGGGAGAGGATGTGGCTTAAGGGCTACAGCGACCGACTTTGAAGCTGGGGCTTCGAGTCTAGCGGGAGGTTCAAACATCCTGTGATTATGGTCAAATCACTTAATCTCCCTGTTCTTAAAAAAAAAAAGTGAATGTGTCTCTCTGTAATGCAACTGGTGCTCATTTAAAGCGCCCTGATACGTTTGGGTCGAGTTTGCGCAATATAAAACTACAAATTAAAAAAATTAATTAGGCACAGGTTAATATTACTTCAGGTTACCTCATAGATCAAATGGGCAACTCAGTTCAACTTCTTTTCCCTCTTGCGTTCAAACAACTTTTGAACCTACATGACAGACTCTTCTGGTTGGAATGCACACAACATGCGGGCGCTGCTGAATTATGTCCATCGTTGGAAAATTACATGAGAACAAATTCAGCTTGTTTCCCCAGGTCGGCCTGATCCCAGATCCCAGCCAGAAATAGCTGCCGGAACCGAGATCCGGCAGAATCTCCCTACTTTCAAGCAGTGCAGGGGACATTCCTGTCCCAAATGTCAGAATTACTTGATTAACTTACTTTAAATTATGCACTGTTTGCCACTAACTTCACAAAGAGGTTGCCCTTAGGGAGACTATCCCAGATATTGTTTTTGTTCAATATTCAATATAGGGAGAGGATGTGGTCCATCGGCTAGACTGCCTACTTTGGTGCTGGAAACCAGGGTTCGAGCCTCGGGGTCGCGTCCACATCCTGTGATTCTGGGCAAATCACTTAATCTCCCCGTGCCTGAATGTGTAATGTAAATACGGTGCTCATGTAAAGCGCTCCAATACCTTCGGGTCAAATTCGCTCTATATAAATATGCAAAAAAAAAAATATTGCTATCTCACGTGCTTTACATCGCCACCTTTCTAATAAACGTACACAAATATGTATTGGGCACTCCAATGTCAACAAAGAGTTTATGCGGGATTCTTGCAAGGAGGTAGGCCGTGCTTAGATCTGCAACACTCAACTCCAGGGAATCACTGGGGCTTTCACACAATGTTCTGCATGGGACCTCCTTCTGCCTTACAGGACAGATTAAAAGGGCGCTCCTGAATGCTAATTGCTGCTCGTTGGATCGCCGTTAGATATCGTTCATGCCTACAGCAACCGTTGATCTTGGGCACGGCCAGTTTCAAATGCGCAAAGCTTCTGTCATGGCTGGCTTCCTTCCCTTCCCCCCGCGGCGGCTCCCTCGGAGGCAGGCAGGAACTGCCCGGGCTCGAGTTCCAGTTAATGGCCGGCGCATCCCGGACACATGCGGTCACACCTCAACCTTCCGCTGGCCTTGCATCCTGTGCTGCCTGCCCTGGCATCGGAGAATTATCGCCCCTCTGGGAAACCCAGCAACCCTGCAAGCGCAGCTCGGTGCCGCGGTGACCTGCGCGTGGAGGAAGCTGCGAATGCATTTATCTGTGGTAAACAGTAAAGATAATGCGAAGCAGAATTCTGTGTATGTTCCTAATGTCACACCGTAACTTCCTGTCCATCTCTAACAAATACACCAGAAAAAATACGCGACTTTTATTTTTTATGTGAATGTTATTTTGAGACATTTTTCTGTATTCGCCGCGTCACCGTGAGTTAAATGTGTAAGGTGATAGACGTTGCAGAGTCGCCGTAGCCCCCTCAATCTTTAAGTCACGTTTTCTTTTTCTGTAAGCTACTAAACTCCCTCAGGCCGTGCATTCAACCTATTGCTAAAAACACGTGAGTTGTAAATTTGAAATACGCTATGATTATTGATGAGGCAGATAATAACGCTACAATGGAGTGTCTTCATTATTTTGGGGGGGTGAGTTTTTTGTTTACTTTAGGAGCGATAACTCGTGTATATTTTGAATATGTACATGTTGAACTAAAATAAACACATTTAAAATGTGTCCACATGTTTAACTAAAATAAACACATTTAAAATGTGTCCACGTCACAGAAAGAGCACATGTTGCCTCATGTCCGAGAAATCAGCTCGTCCACCCAAGGCTTTTTCTTTCCAATGTTGGTTCTGTGTGGTTAAAATCGACGCAGAACGACAAATATCAGCAAACACGGAAGAAATACGGCCCCATGTACACTACTCAGTCAAGTTGCGCGATGGCTCGTTAAAAACAAATGCAGCGTGAGCTCCACTTACTTGCCCTGTGGTTTTACAGTGGCAGAAAGCTGCTTTGAAGGAGATCACATTTAAAATAAATTGCCTGATATTTGTGGTCGAGAGAGGGACATAGGGTGATGGCACGGTAGATCCTTAAGGGTTATGCGCCTTAAAGACGCTGCGTTCCTCGACACACTTCTCCTTTGCTAACAGAAAGTATTTCGCAAGATTTATACATATGAATGCTAACCTGCAGGTGTTCGCCCTATTGTACCAATATAGCTTTAAACCGTTGTTACCTTAGTGTACTGCATAGATTCTCAGTCTACTAGCGCCACCTACCGGACAAAAAGTGAAGAGCTTCGATATTGCCGTCATAGTGCGCCCATCTCAAGCTATTTTAAACCAAACTCTGTACATATTTCCATGAGAAGAACACTGGGGCTTATTTACAAGCCCCTTGCGCCACTTTTGCGTCATTTTTAACATGGGAAAAGTGACGCAAAAGTGGCGCAAGGGGATTATAAATCTGCCCCACTGACTTTAACTCAGATTCCCGTTCTGCGCTTTTTCGTGTAAGGGCAAGAAACTCCGGAAATGAATTTCCCATAATTCGCCCAGGACCGCATGTTTTATTTTCGAGGTCCTCCTTAAACACTTACTCCCCCGCCAATGGTGCCTATTACATGCCAATTTAATTTTATTACCGTAGGATATTTCCACCATTTGCTGAGGTCAGTACATTTTTGTACTTTATGCCATTTTTCTTTTTATGACTTTTTAACACTTCCTAAACATTTTTTAGGGCACTTTTGTGTTTACAAGGCCACAAAACCTTTGGCAAGCTGTCAGAAGTTAGTTGTATTATTGCCCACTGTTTACTGCAAGCAATAAAATAATCATGTCCAGAAATGCATCCAAGGCCGGAGGGATTATCATCTGACTTAATGAATAGCTCGACAGATGCGTTAAACCGATTATGATTGCGGAAGATGTCGACAGTACAAAAGTTGGTGGAAGACGTGCATATAAAAAAAAAACCTCTGCATTTTTTGAAACTGCATGATCCAGTTGGTCCCGTACAGTTTCTCTCTGCATCCCTTTGACTGCATACGAAATATAGTCACCGGGCGATGCCAGGAAGAATGCAGCCTTGTGTTTGTAGCGCCCCATCGGCTTGGTTGCTATAACGACATTGCATGCACATTCTGTTACTTTTTTTTACTTGCGCATTTTGACACATGGCTGTTTCAAGACGCACGTGTGGGCTTAGCTTTTTTTTTTTTTTTAAATAATTTGGTGAAACATATTGAAAGTTTAACATATCACGTGCAGGCGCAATATGCCTCATTCTTGCTATGAATAGTGAATAAATAGCTGACTCGGCATCAGAGACTTTGTTATTCCAGATAACCTCTGCGGATGCGAAAAGGCTGCAGACGGTCAGCCTGTATTAACCCCATGTTAGCACCGTCACCGGAGAGGCCAACGGATCAGGCGCTAAACAAGGTGAAGGGGTGCATCCTGCCGAGGGCGAGGCCTCGTTTTACCTGCCTCTGAACATGGGTCTCCCTATCGCACATCAGCTCGCGCTATTTCCATATATTTTATCTTTGGGGTTAATGATATGTTGTGCGTTTCCTTCTTGTCTGAAAAGGACACCACCCCATCACCGCTAACCAGTGCTTAATTTGTAAAAAAAAAAATAAGTGCCAGAGATCTCGTCAGGAGGCCACTGCTTCTTGCACCACACATTGCCCCTGCCATGCTGCCAACGATAGTAATAACACGAGTACTAACCATCACACTCCCATAAGTGTGACAATTCGGACTATTTCAGGCCCACAAAGTTATAAGAATGGCTTGGGTAACAGGGAATAGCCAATTTTAATGTTTATTGAAGGAATAATTACCTGTTGTGGTCATCTCTAAATTAGCCAGATAGTGCCACCTTGTGGCAGCTATCACAAGCGCTGGTGCTGAGAATTAAGTGCTGGTGCTGAGCACTTGGAAACCACTGGCTCAAATTAAGCACTGCTGCTAACCCACAATACATCACAATAAATGTTATCTCACAAACTTTTATCCATGTGGCAGGCAATTGATAAAATGCTCGACCACCTATTACAGTATCAAACATTAAAAATAGCAGTTGGCATATTAGAACCAAAAGGACAGGAGTTGCAGAAGAGTCTACGGGACTTCCAAATAGCAAGCAACATAAGGATAAGATTTTCTACAACTTGATGTCTTTAGTGTCCCTCTCCCCCACCTAATATCTGATCTCTACCCCAAAGGGCAGCTTGCAGTCTGATCATCTAGATAGTGTCTCTTCTGCGCCCTTGGTCCCTTTCATTTAGAAAAAGTAAAAGATTTGATGTCAACACAAGTAATGTGGGCCAAAAAGGCAAAGAAAAAAAAATACAAAGCCAATAGGTCTCGTCTTTAAAAGGCGTTAGCTGACCCTTTTTGCTTTGCCAGTGCTTTTTGCCGATACTGAACAGTAACAGTCAAAAAAGGTTGGGGCTGATGTCGAACAGCAACAGCAAAAATTTACAATCAGTACCAGTGTACGCATGCGCATGTATGAGTCATGAGCTGTGGCAGGTACAGTGTGATTACTTACACTTGAGGATGATACATCACGCATGCACACATAGCTTTATGATGCTGCAGATGCCATTTTTTTTAACTTTTATTTTATTGTTTGAAGATGGCGCAAACCCATTTTGGAGAGGTAAATTAATGAATATATAAAAGGTGCAGCCCAGAAGCAAATTGCAACTCCTAGCATGTCGGGAAAAACAGAAAAAGAAAACTTAAAAAAAGGGGTGGAGGAGCAACAGAGGAACAGGGGGGAGCAATTAAAAACACCCTAATGGCATGGTGGAACCGAAATGCTTTAATACAAATACAAAAAAGTAAGAAAGAGGGATAAAGGGAGTGAGAGGAGCTGAGGAGAGGAGAGGGAAATGAAAATAGGAAAAAAAGTCGAGCAGGATGTGCAAGCAAAGGATAACTTGTTGGAGGTTAGGAAGCAGCAAAGAGACCGTGGGATGTGAGCGCGGAAGCCACACATAGGAGAGAGAGCAAGAAAGCACAAGCATTTGCATTGAGTGCTGAAAGGAAAGAAAAAGTTGTTTCGGGAATGTAAGCCCTGGAAAGATACAAGTCATCCATCAAATCAAAAAGATGATAAAGAAGCTATGCTCGAGCGGAGGGACACACAAGAAAAAGAAGGAAAGCCACTGAATAAGAAGTGAGATTGACAAGAAAGCCAATCAAAGGTAAGTACTGAGTTGACACAACGCCCACTGTAAGTATTAGTATTGTACACAATAAGCCTTTCAATAGCAGACAGCTAAAGCTGCCTCTAGGCAAGACCTAAAAAAAGCGTTGATGCTCCTTCTCTTGTACATGCCTTTAAAAAGCATTGCACTAGAAGAACATGTTTTTGGGATAATGGTTGGCAGCAAACTGCAGGTGGAGAACTTCGGTTGGACTGGGGAGTCTTGCAAGGCTGGCGATGAGGGAGAGCAGCAGTTATACATGTAATAACTGCAGCAAGCTATCTGCTCAAATGTAATCAAATCTGTGCTCTGAATTAAGAAGCATCACATTCTGTTTCTGCTGTGGAGTATTTATTAAAGGAGAGTGTTGCAATTTGAAGCAGAGGCTATGGCACTATTTTGTGATGATAAAATAGTCTGGAGATTATCTCTAAGGGGAGTGGATACATCCCAAGGAGAGCAACCAAGACCCCTTTATTAGAGGCATAACCTGCACAAATAGCATATGCAAATAGGAATCCTGTGCTTAACAAGTTCATAAACAGTGCCTTCCTTTACTGAGAAAACAACTGAAATTGGTAATCAACAAGTTGTGTATTTTATAGTATGTATAGCACTCTTGTCCTGGGCCTTTAACAATGATACATTTTATAAGATAAGTGGAAACACTAAGAAGCACAATTAGGTACATTATTCACATTTACTTTTTGGTTTACTGGACACAGGCCTTTGAGTATCCTTACTTAGCTCTTACTGTGTAGCTATATCTCATAATGGCAGATTATAAAGACCACCAGCTAAGAGCTGGGAGAAGCTCCCTGCCATGGGCCCCCATTGTCTCATGCCTCACCAGTCTGAGGCATCAGGAGCAGGCCCTGCAGTGCTTCCTACCTGGCCTGAGCATGGTCAAATCATGGCCATGTACCTAGTGATGTTCGACCCCCCACATTGGTAAGAAGGAAGGGTGAGCTGGAGACAATATATCATGGAGAGGGACCCCTAGAGTAGAGTGTTGGGGAGAGGAGCCAGTAGAAGGGTGCAGTGGGTATCTCCACAACAGGTGGAGGGTGAGGGGAGCAGAAGTGATGATTCTGGGGCATAGAGAGCGCGACTATGAGACCATGCGACAAGGACCGGTAAAGAGAGACCCCGAACGCACAGTCATGGATGAGATAAGGGAGAGGGATATCAGAATTGACGATGAGGGATTCATGGACACGTCGAAAAGATGGTGAGCCCTTTGCTGAACACTTCTGGACAGCATAGGAAGGGGTTACCACTGACTGTGGAGAGGCAGAAGGGAAAGAGAAGAAGGGGGAAACCTTACATTGTGTTCAGATGCTTAGTAACAAATGTGAAATATATGTTGAGGAGAGGTAGGTGAAGTGAGGCGAAAGAGGAATCTGATAACAGGATGAAGTCCTCCATATTACATACAAAATACAATTGTTGTCTCACCTGTGTCTTCTTGGAACGTCCCTCTCTTTACTTTCTGCCCGCTACATGCCTTCTATCTCTGAGTACGGCCTACTCTAAATCATGTGCCTTATTCTCTATCATTCTATAGCTGCAGATCTCCCACAGCTCATCTAAAAAACAGATCCTTCTTTGAAAGTCAGACACTGCAAGATAGCTATACTTAATCTCCTCTAACTCATTCGCTAATCACACCTACCATCTGCATGGACTGAAATATCCACCCCACTAATGAGGACACCTAACTACTACTAATGTAATCCACCACTATGGAACGGTCTCTTTGACAGCGTAAGATTAAACCCAATGACAACTGGATTAACCACTAACCTTGGGTTCCAGAGCAGCATGCTGTCTGGTGTAATGCACTTCAATGCCTTGTCTGGGGTAATAAGCACTATATAAAAGCAATTACAATGCAATACAATACAACAGTGATTTTAAGAAGGAGGAGTAAAAGACTGTCAAACAGGAGTGAGCTAAACATGGCCATGCAGGTGTTCACCTGGAGCTGCACAGCTTCAGGGAGTGTTAATTGAGGATGGTCCTCTTGGTGAAGCAGCATCAAGAGATTGTTTTTTTTTCTCTTTTTTACTAGTGTTGAAGTGGAAGCACTGGGTGAAGAATCAACCACTCCTTGCATTGGTGAACAGTGTCTATTCCTTCTTTGTCAGGTGGCACAGCAGTTGCAAGAGGTGTTAAAGTGTTACCAATAGCAGGCGAGTCTGATCACCCCAAGGCCTGGAGCACTTGGGGAGGCAGCCCTGCACCAGTGAAGCCCACTTTGATCTCCTTGCATTGACTGCTGAGGGTTGGGGGTGGGGAAGGGGAGGAAAATGACCATATTATGCTATTTAACAGATTTATATAGCGCACTTTCTGCCATTAGCATGGCCTTAAACCAAAAGTTCAGGTATCTACACCAATTGACATCCATGCCATTCCGCCATCATTTGCCACTCCGCACTCATCCTGCAGATCTGCTGCAGGGCTGCCTGAAGCACCCCAGGCCCTGAGCAGAGTGGACCTGTCTGCTTTTGGTAACACTGCTCTACAGCTGTGGTCTCGGCGCTTGGCTTGGCCAGTGGGGTGGGTGATGGCGGCTGCAAGTGTCCTCTCCTTGCACCAGCCCTCGAGTCAAATGCTGCAATTCATGGACAAACGTTGATAAATTATACACTCAGTAACCTCCCTTTTAATGCAACTTCATTGGGAAGCACACCTTTGGCAGAGAAAGTCTTCTACCCCATGGTATAATGTTTTAAAATCGAGAAAGCATCAGGGGGAAAGGTAACACCATTATAATCTTTATTATTCATAAATAAGCAGCATGAGTCATGTTCGCCAAGCCATATTGGTCCTAGTAAAAGGCTGGTTCTGCATGAGAAGAAATAACAACACATGTTCCTCTGTAGGAAGGGAGATGCTCTATTTAAATAAAAATTACAGTTATTGTTCAGAAAGCAGCTAGAAGCAAGGGGGTGTGCATCCCTGGACAGTGTATTCTGTTGTAATGCACTGTTCATATAGTGCTTTCATACCCTTTTCTGGGAGGACTAGTGAGTAGCTACTCAGTTTGTTAGGCATGGTTGGTAACATGTTAGTTTGTTGCCTATGAGTATTATGTTTGGGGTCGTGCACCTGGTTCAGTAGTGTGCTTCAATCATGTTGTAGAGAACTTGTGGCTGGGCTTCAGCATGAAGTGAGGCAAAGGTATGTGGGAGAGATCAGGTCACATTTGTATATACATTCCTTTATTGCCTTATTATACTTTCAATTTTAAATAAGTTGTGGGTTTGCATTCTGGAACAACAAAGGGTTCATAAGCGAGAGTGTGAAGTTCATGTGCTCTTAGGGTAAACTAGGCAGTGCAGGGAGCACCCAAGGAGCGTTGCAGCAACTGTTTTTTTTATATTTATATAGCACTTTAAACCTTGAGGTAGACACCTAAGCACTTTAGGTAAGCACAACACTTATTACTCAGTGAAATTGGTACATATTTTACCTACCTCAGAAAGATGAAACATTCAATGCACCTAAACTATGCTTTCAAGTGAAGAGATTAGGTTTGCTGCCGCCTCACCTCATAAAGTCCAGTTTAACTTCCGGCAAATGAGAGTCACAGAATTCACTCAACGGATGCCACATTGTAGATCACTCAGGTGCTCGCGACTAAGAGAGAGACCACTGCTACCCAGAGTACCTAAATAAAACGTTTCAATGTGATTGATTAGCTTCAGCTGGTATGCAACCTTGAGTAAGTTACCACTTCCCACCAGCTGTTCTAAGTCCAAGACATGTGGCAAGTTCTAAATTACATTGGGAGACCCGGCTTCCCGCCACCAAGTATGTAGTCTATTTTGTCCATCCAGGAGCTCTGAAGACCAAGTACCTTGAGGTTCACCTGGGAACAAGGAGGGTGCAGCACAAGGCAAACAACAAGTACCCCAGTAAATTAGTGTATAAGGTCATGACAGGAACAGCAATGGTGTGGCACAAGCAAATCAACAAGCACCATCGTAAAACTGTGTATGGAGTTCATCTATGAGTGGAGATGGTGAAAGAAAAGGAAATCAACAGTACAAGGGTCAATGGGGATCACCCAGGACGTGTGTAACTGGAAGTAAGGGGAAATACTGTTTATGTTATGGTTAAATCTTTAAAACTCAGACATGGCTTGTTTTTGTCCCAGGATGGGAGCTGTCCCTGGGCAGGCTTTGAGGTACATCCTCGGCAGGGAATAAGTTGTCCCAGTAATTGATTACACAATGGCATTGATTCTGCTAGAAGTAATCGGCTAGGGCAATGTTATAACTTGAACAAATAACAGAAAGGTAGTCACTGCTGCCAAAGTTTTCTCTGGTTTGAAACATAAATTAATGCCTAAGACTGCCTTGTCTTAGAGTCCGTCACTCTTAGGTGAGTAACAGTAACTAAAAGAAAGGCAGAGAGAAATCTAGAGTACTGAAAGCAGTGGAACATGGAAAATATATGTGCAAGCTTTGGTGTGGTGAATAGTCGGTCTTGCAGGCATGCTCAGCAAAACACAGGCATATCATACCAGAAGGAGCTTGTATAGGCTGGGGGTCCATTGGGCAAGAGAGATTATGGTGCAGAGAAGAGGGAGCGAGAGAGATAAATTGGGAGAAGGAGATAAGATTATTCTTTTTAGGGGTTTGAGTCATGGTAATACATTCTGGACAAATGGAAATGAAAGAAGGCTTGGAGCGGATTTGAAATGCACTTGGCCTATGTCCATATTCCATATCTTGCTGTCCCAGTTGCTAACGTTTTGAGAAAAAGGTTTTGAACTGTACTGATAGCCACCACTGTGGGCAGCCTGGTAACACCTGGTAAGCTTGCCATTCTGGTTTTGTTTCCCCCAGAGTTTGGTTTATTGACCGACATCAAGCACGGGCTCATCTCAGTGTCGTGACACACTTGTTAGGTCTGGCTTGATAGCATAGCTTTCTGCCTGAAGCACTGTTAACAGTTCTTTAAAATATACAGAGTGGGCATTGACTCAACCAAGAGCAATATTATTGTCTCAGCTCATTCAATTGGCTGTTTGGTATATTAATCCTCCTTCCGGGAATTGTTTCCAATGGAATGCATGAGGGACTATTCTACAGCTGAAAAGTAAACCTAGTCATCATGCTGTTTGTCATATTCAATTCTTTATTTCCTAAAGATATGCTACCCAGAAAGGAATTGGTATGTGTTACTTTTTCCCAGCATTGTAAAAGCAAACAGGACAGGCTGTAATGTGATAAACAGCATTGGTGCATGAAACACATGTAAACAGCATTTGTGAATGCCTATGCTTACATTAGTTGGCACGTTAAAGTCAGGGCTATAGACATTGTCAATGCCTTTTTTGTGATTTTCCACTGCTTAGCACTAGCAGAACAAGACTCACTTACACCACTGGGCCTTTGGTTATAATCTAAAGAGGGCCGTACTGGTCAAGTGTAAACATGCTACTTGGATCCAGTCTGGTGGAGAGATTTGGATCTTCCATTTTGGTTTTATCAAACCAATGCGCATGTACGTTCTGGCTTTAATATAACAGCAGCAAAATTCCCTTTCCCATGGACCCATGGGAAAAGCAACAAATCTACTGTAAAGAAAGAAGAAAACTCATACTGTGGTAAGTGCTAGAATACCCCCTTTGCAGTGAGTCCCCGTCCTGGTTGCTCCATGTAATTCAATCCTATCTTTTATCTCACATTCCCAATTTGTTTCCGGTTCATGCTGCTTTATTGGATCAAATACATTGTCTTGTCTTTTGTACATATTTCATGATCACATTCATTGCATTATTAGCTCCATGCCTCTTCTTGGTAATGGTTTGCTGCTTCTGTGCTATGTGCGATGCTAGGCTGTGCCACTTCAGTGGAACAACTGTACTGACAACACAGGCGTGGGTTGAGGCAGTGTGGGGCTTGGTGGTGGTGAATTTCCAGATCAGCTTAGTTTTATCTGGATTTTGCAGTGCCGGCATCTTGGCAGTCTGCCCCACTTCCTGCTCATCCTTTGTCGAGTCTCTACATGTGTGCATTGCCTTGCATGCTGCGCAGCTGTTTTTTATACTGACTTTTCAGCAGCTTGGTGTGTCAATTTTATTGCCCTGATTGCTAACAGTAATCTTCATTACTCTTAGTCCAATGTGTCCTCATCCCAGTCATTACTAGTGAGGATTGCTACCAATCTCAAAGACAGAAAAGAAAACATGTTTGTGCTAATTTACCCCACCCACCCTCAGCTGAGTGCTATAATAAGTTAGTATTCCCATAGCACTTCCTGTGATCCAAAGCCCTGTCAAAGTCCTGGACTTAGAAAGCGTGGATCGGTCATAATTACTGGAATAAGGACAAGTTGAACTAAGAGTAAAGAAGATTATGGGTAAGCAGTCAGGGCATTACTTCTATGTTCCTCATTCTCATCCCAGTCATTGCTTGTGAGGTATACCAAAGCAATAACGTCCTTTGACAAAAAATCGAAACATGTTCACTAAAATAATGCAATGCCCAGTGATTTGATTGCAACTGAAGAGTGATCAAAATCTACTATAACAGTAGAAAACTTGCAAATCACAGCCTTGCAGACTGCAACACACCAAAACCAAAGTTTTCTTGAACATGTTGCAGAATCTGAAGTCTATAATGTCTCATGAATGTGTGTTATTACTAGGCACAGGACCTGCCCTGCAAATCTCTTCTAATGAGACACCCTGGACTTTATCCCAAGAAGCAGCAACACTCCTGGTGGAACATCTTAGCATCTACCGTGGTGGCTATTCTTCCAGATTTGAATAGGCAAACCATATATTTTCCTTAGTCCCTCAATCAAAAGTCATTTTAGAAGCCTTCATGTCTTTTCCAGCCAGGTGAAAGGTAAAAAGGCGTCTCTTTTTCCGAGTTCTCTGGAACAGTTAAGCTAAGCGGATAGAGAAACCTTAGCATTCAACAAACTCACTAACTTTTCTTCTTCAGAAGAGGAAAAAGGAAAGAAAACATGAAGAATAATCTCCAGATAAGTATGACATTTTGAATTCACATTTGGTAAGAAATTAGGATAATATTTCAAGATCACAGCATCATCCAAAAACTTTAAGAACGGAGGAAGACATAAAAGAACAGACATATCTCCCAACTTTGGTACTAAGTAATTACCACCAAGAACATTGTTTGAAAGACAGAAAGCTAAGATCAGCAGTATCCAGTGGTTGAAAGGGAAATAAACGGTATCATTTTAAGACCATTGAGAGAACCCAAGGAGGAACTGACCAAAGACAAATAGGATGAGAAATATAAAAACTTTTAAACATTGCAGAAACTAGAACTTCTGCTTCTTTCATTGATTTTGCACACTCACAAAAAGCTTTCATTGCATACCACTGCAATTTAAGAGAGGATAGAGAAAGACTCTGTTAAATCCATCTAGTAACAATTGTAGAATTGCAGCGGTAGAAAAAAACAACGAAGACAGATTGTGGAGAGAACACCAAGAATCAAAATTGGCCCAACGTCTGTAATAACACATGAGAGTCTAACCTTGGACCACATCTATTTAATGTGGGGACAACTCTAATTTGAAGAAATTCAACCTCTTAACCTGCAAAATGATAGATTGAGTTATAAAGGAAGTAGAGGGCTGTTCATCTTTAAAGGAGAAGGAATGTGACGGAACACCTAAGGAGGCTGAAGTGCTATCTCTTTGAAAAGTGGAAACCAAGTTCTTCTGGGCCAAAAGGGAAGAGCTGTAATTGTGTGAGCTCTTCCTTGATGGATCTTTAACAACAATCTCTGAATTATTTTGAAATGGAGGAAAGGTAAACATTAGCTTCTTTGGCCATTTCAGAACCAATGCATTTACCCCCAATGCTCCCTGTTTCAGAAACCTGGAGCAAAATCTTGGGAGAAAAAGACCCATGTAAGGGATCACAAACTTCCTGCAAATCTTTGGGAAGGTCGATCTGGACAGCATCAGGTACTGGGAGGCGGCAAAAACTCTACCTAATTGATCCTCCTCCACATTGTCCAGACCGTTGATGTGCTCTTTTAATACTGAGAGTAGATGTCTCTCTATCCGAAGAATTGGGGAGTATATTACCTTATTCAGGGACTGTGAATGTGTACTGCCTTGATGATTGATATAGGCCACTAAGCTAAAACTGTCCAAAATATATGCCAACAAAGAAGATGATTACCCTGGAGTGGGAGGCATGAATACAGAAGAAAGGGAGAGTTGTAAAGCAGATCACTTCGAAATACGACAAACGTTCTTTGAATTACAAGAAAACATTACAACTAATGACGATGACATTAGACAAAGACTAGAAATCACACAAAAAGAAGCAGGGTGCACTGGCTTAAAGGAAAAATCCAGATACTGTCCTGCATTACCACCGGGAAACAAGATAGACATATTCCATGATCTTGTTGTGGCTGAACTCAACAAAATGACGAAAACTTGTGAGACAATCTCATGAGAATAGAAAGTGAAGCACAGAAAAACCTCAGAAGTGACCCATTATTAGAAATAAAACCGGAGTACAAAGGAGGAAACATCGTCATCATGACCAAGCAGGATTACATAAGGAAAGAACTTAAAAACTCCTCGATGAACCTTGCTGTTCCTGGAAAATCCCACAACAAGCCTGAAAAATCCCACAACAAGCCTGAAAGCAATCTACCAGTCAAAACTGATAGAGTGGGAACATTTGGGACTCTTAGACAATGATGAAAAAATATACTTGAGTCCGCAAGATTCTGTTATACCACCCATATACTTTCTCCTAAAAATCCACAAAAACACAACTAGCCCACCAGGAAGACCAATAATCTCCTCCAAAGTGTCAATATTTGAAATTACATCATCATACATTGATCATTTTATAGCACCAACTGTATACGGCTGGCTTAAATGTCTGTGAATATTTTCTCAGCAAAAGGAACATCAGATTCAAATACCATAACAGATTGTTACTAGAAATTGTGAATACATGCCTGTAAAATAATATTTTCTTAATCGATGGGTACATTTAAAAAAAAATCAAAGGCACTACCATGGGTTTTTAATTTTCGATGAGCTACGCGAACCTCACCATCGGTTGACAGGAGAAGTAGATAGCCAGGGGAGAACCAAACGTAATATATTGTAAATGATGTGGCTATGTTTTATAGACAACCTGTTCATAATGTGGGACAGAACTGGATAAGAATTCAAATACTATCATATGAAACTTGACAACAACGACCATAATCTGTAGTTTACATTTGATATTGGTTCAGTGATGGTGATCTTTCTGGACACAGAAATCTTCATACAAATAGTAAAATTGAAACAAACCCTACAACGTAAACCAACAGCTATGAACAATATATTAATGGGGAGAGTTGTCATCAAAGAAATCTCAAGTGACTTCTTTAGATTAAAAAGAAACTGTTTGACAAACAAAGAATTTGAACACCAAGCTGCATGCAGCAGCCACTAAAGAAGGTTCATGGGGAGACACTATCCAAAACAAATAATTGAAAAAGGTCTGAAGAGAGTAAAAAAAAACTGTGCCATGAGATTCTGAACGAAAATCCTAAACCTGCCACACAATAAGGAAATGAACCGATTCGACTCATGATCACCTACTGACAGGTATCCGAAAAACTCAAAAGAATATTACAAACATATTGGAGTCTTCTAAAGGATGAAGAAACATTAAATACAAGAATAGGAAACCATCTAACAATAACATTGAGGAGAGATAAGAGCATCAGGGATATATTGGTACACAGTCACTTTCAAGAACACATGGATCAACCAGAATTATGGCACAATAGAAAAGACTTCCAGAAATGCAAATCAGGCAAGGCATGCAAAATTGGAGTCAATAAAGCAGACTTTTTAACACCAATAGGGTACCAGACCATAAACTCCTGAATAACATGCAAAAGCAAATGTGTGGTTTACATTATAACATGCCCCTGTGAACTACAATATGTGGGAAGTACCACTTGTCAACTCCAGAAGAGAATTTTGGAAAACATCAGAGTGGAAACCAATAAAGATCACAGTTATGCCACAGTCACACACAAGAAAGCAAAACATGGGGGCAGCTGGCACCCAATGAGTTATGAAGCTACAGCTCAAGTGAAAAAAACACCACAGAGGTGGAAACAGAGTAAGAACCCTGGGACAGTTGAGGTCAAAGTTTATAATCATGCTCAGAAGCTCATGGCCCACAGGAATGAATAATGATGAAGAACTGTTTGTGGAGCTTGAATAACCGCAACAAATAGTTATCATCAACATCACAGTTGTTACGGTAAAATATAGATCATGTACCACATGAACAACAATAGACTCTCTCACAAGAGGGTAAGACCACCAGAGCAAGACAAAATAGCAACTGCCTGAGAGACACACCATCACCCAGAAAGTTAGTCACTGCAAATATATATGGAATCAAGTAGGAGGATAGGCCACTTAAGGGCTGGAATTCAATCAACAAATCTCACGTAGCACTGGATGAGAAAAAGTACAATCCCCACAATTCCACGCCAAATAATCACAAAAGAGAACCAACAGATTGGAAATATTAACAATGCATGCACAAAATAATTGTACCAATACAGATGCGGAATATAAAACATGCACAAGTGATTGCGTCTGAGAAAAATCTTTGCCAAAGAAATTAGATGGAAAACAGTTTACATCCACAGAGAGGACTGGGATAAACGTGGAAAGCATACAGTGCTACACAAGGGAAACGGCAATTCCTGCAATTTCATTCGTGGTGACCACAAAATGAGGGAGTCTGGAACCCACGTTGCAAAATGCAAATCAATTAAAAAGCATCAATTATGACTTCTCAAACTCACATTTTTAATTGCCAGTTCCTGCACATGCACTTCACAATGTTGACTACATTTCCCAAAAACCTGAGCAATCATGGAACAATAGTGAGGAGGACAATAAAAGAAAGGGAGAATGGAATGGCAAGAGCCTGCTCGCGATAAAGACTTGTTTCGAATTATATATGTATAACACACTCGCACACACACACACACACACACACACACACACACGCACACACACACACATTACACACACACATTTCCTGATGAGCTTGATTCGTATTGTGAGGGGGGAATTCATCACATTTCTAGGCGCTCTCAAACAGCAAACAGGGCCAGCAGCAGCACATGCGAGAAGCAGAGCAGCAGCAGAAAAGAACAGCATCCAACAGTTACCAGGTAACAAAGGGAGACAAACAGCAGGTGCAGGATGGTGAGTGAAGCCGATCTCTCCTAGCAGCATTCACCCGGAGCCTGCCACCCCCGAAGATCACTGAGACTGACTTCTATTTTATAACAAGACCCTCAGATCTTTTACAGCAGGCTAGTCATGGGGCACCCGGATATCCGCACACTATTCTGCGTGGTTTGTTTCATTATTAAAATCTGAAATGAGGCCTCGAAACCGTACAATGCCCGAGAGAGAAAACACCAGTCAGTCCGAGGAGTTAGTCTTTTATTTTGAACTCGTGGTAGTTAGATCGTGTCAGGTTCTGGCACATTCGGCCCAGGTGTGTCCACGATAAAAGCATTCTACATGTATTTCCCAAAACTTCTACTTTTAACACCACTGTGTTTATATACAGCTATATTTCCTGTGATAAACCACACACTCTGCCTGGAGCTCTCTGACGAGGGATTCCCACCTGAATACAAAATGCCCAGTAAATGGGAGAATCCACATTCTCGACCTTTCTTTGACCGAGGGGTTGGTTGTAAATTGATACTGCTCATGCTTAAAATCACTAGAGATAAATGAGGGTGCTCAAAGTCAGAGTTGAGCATGACCATCAAGCCCACAGTCTCCCCCTTTTCCTACTTCCTATAATAGTGGTGGGCTCTATTTAGTCTCCAGATGTTTTGTATTTGTTCCATAACTCTTTGCATCCTTTGTATGTCTCTGTCTGTAATGTAGTTTTCCTGTTGTGGGTCTCACCTACACGTATCCAGTTTACAAACTAGGCTCTTCCTTCTTGAGAAGGTGTTATAAGTCAGTTGCAAGTAGAGCTAGTATATGCTGTCACACTGAGCTCTCTGCTGCTGCATCCATGCTGGTTTCTAGCCGAGATTTTGCCCAGATCATGCCCTCTGCCATTGCTTTAAATGGGATGAAAAAGACGGGAACTGTAAAAGGGGTGTGGGCTAAGAAATCTTCTCAAGAGCCCCTGGAACTCAGGGCGCAGCCTAATGCATGTGAAATACAATCCTGTGTTTGACAAATTAATAGTCTTATTGACAAAGAATAACCAAATCATCAGGCAGCAACAGGAGCAATTAAGCAGCTAATTAAGTGATTAAGGAATTAAGAAAACAACGTAATTCGAAATGTGTTATCTTATTGTTATGTACAGCTGAATTACACGTGTTTAATCAAGCAATGCGAACTGATTAATTGTATTTTCAACATTAAAATAAAAAAGGAGGCAAGCTATGTATTTAATAATTTATATAGCACTATTATCCTTAACCATATTCAAATCATATCAAATCAAATCATGGGACATTTGTAGAGCGCTCATATCACCCGAAGGTCTCATGGCGCTTATAGGCATCTCCAACTAAGAACAGCTGATAGAGAAAAACAAACAGGGGGGTCAGTTGTCAAAAGACCATGCTTTAGTTCCCTACGAAAACGATGATGGTCAGCCAAGGTGCGGAGGTGTAGAGGCAATTTATTCCAAAGGGTGGGGGCTAAGAATGAAAAAGATCTTCCTCCATTACGAGTTGTGCGGATTCTAATGGAGGCAAGAAGGTGTTGATTACTGGATCTAAGAGGCCGGCTTGGTTGATGCCAGTTCAACTTCTTTTTCCAGTAGTAGGGGCCGCTACCATACATGTTTCTGTGTACCAAACAGAGAATCTTAAAACGCGTTCTCTTTCTCACAGGTAACCAGTGGAGCCGTCTCAGGTTTGGGGCCGAAGGGGAACCTGACGGGAGATTTAGGACCAACCTGGCTGCAGTGTTTTGCAAGACCTGCAGCCTAGATAAAAGATCCTCATTTATAGCTGATAGCAAGGCATTTCCGTAGTCCATGCGATTGATAATCAATCCCTGGACCAACGGTTTCCTTGCTTCCATGGGGATCCATTTAAAAACTTTACACAGGTTGCGCATAGTACCAAAACAGGACCCGATTATATGGTTCACCTGGTTTTTCATCGATAGGTTATTATCGATTTGGACCCCTAAATTTCGGACCGATTGTTTGGGTATTGGACTAGGACCCAAAGTTGCCAGCCACCAATCATTAGTCCAGTGTTTTTGTGCGTTCCCGAAGAATACTATCTCGGTTTTATCGCTCTTTAGTTGTAGATGGTTTTCGTTCATCCACCTGTTAACGTGTATCATACAGTCCCTGAAACGGGCCTTGGTGTCTATGGGGTTCTGACCAAGGGTGACTAGAATTTGAGTGTCGTCAGCATATGACATTACGTCAAAGCCGTACGATCTGATCACCCTGGCCAGCGGTGTTACGTAGAGATTAAAAAGTGTTGGGCTCAGGATAGAGCCCTGTGGTACTCCCATCGTGACTGGCCTACTACAGGAACTGATGTCGCCAACTTGGACAGTAGTAACTCGGTCCATCAGATAGCTCTTGAACCATCCCAGGGCCTTTCCTCTGACACCAATCACCCATAGCCATTGTATTAAAATGCTGTGGGAAATGGTGTCGAAAGCCGCCGATAGGTCTAGTAGAATGAGAATAGAGGATTGTCCTCTGTCCAATGATAGTCTGATGTTGTCCACTACCTCTACCAGCGCTGTCTCGGTGCTATGGGCGGCCCTGAAACCAGACTGTGAGGGGTCCAATAGATGGTTACTCTCCAGATGGTGAACAAGTTGTCTGTTGACCATGGATTCGAGTACTTTCCCAAAATATGGGAGCAGTGAGATCGGACGGTAGTTGACCAGGAGATTAGGGTCTGCAGTAGGTTTCTTCAGGATGGGTCTAACTCTAGCGATTTTCCATATTTTGGGAACTGTTCTTGGACTAATGAATAGTTGAATAAATCGATGACACTTTCAAGGACAATGGGGGCTATCGTTAATAGGAAACGTGGTGGGACAGGGTCAGCTGGTGAGCCAGATTTTATTTTCAACATGGCTTCTGTCACTTCCGTGGATTCAAATTGGGAGAATTCCTCCAGGACGGGGGACTGACATGTTTGTAAGACCGGGTTATTTTCCAAGTTTTTAGTTGGAGCTTCTTGAGGTGGGAAGGAGTTATGTATTACATTAATTTTATCATCGAAAAACTTGGAGAGGGAATCTATCCAGTCCTGCGAAGGAGTAACCCCTGTCTTTAGTTGGGGGGACGTGAACTCCTTTAGGACCTTGTAGAGCTCCTTGTTAGAGTTTGCCGCCTTTTCTATGCGATTTAGTAGAAACGCTTTTTTTGCCTGTCTGATACTCTCCATGTAGTTACGATGAATATATTTATACTTTCTGTGATCCGTAGGATCTTTACTCCTTCTCCACTTGCGTTCAATCACTCTGCAGGAATGTTTTATTATTTTTAGTTGCTCCGTGAACCAAGGAGCAGATCTAGATTTAATTTTCACCTTAGTAAACGGGGCAATCTTATCTAAGGTGCGAGTGATTTCATCTTCGAAAGTAGTTGCATTCCTGTCTACGTTTTCGGCCTGGTCTTTTAAGAGTGGCCTGAAAAAAGCTGAAAAAGAGCAGGACGTGACCTTTCGCCAGGACCTGCACCAAATTAGTTCATTTTTGTGCTCTATCTTTTCTAAAAAAAACTGGAATCGAGAATTTTAAAAGATGGTGGTCTGACCACAGTAGTGGAAGGGAGGGTTCGACTGTGACACCTGGGGAGTTGGTGAATAGTAAGTCCAGGGTATGTCCAGCAGTGTGAGTAGGACCTGTCACCATCTGAACTAGCCCCAGAGAATCCATTTCAATGGTAAGCTGGTTGGTGTCTGAGTCAGTCAGGATTTCAGCATGGTAATTAAAATCCCCTATTAGAAGGAATTGGCCAGTGGCCAGTACATGTGGGGCTATCTGTTCACACAGCATGTGTGTGAAATCTTTCTTAGGGCCAGGGGTCTATATACTAGAGCTCCTCTCCATGGGCCATGAAATGTACCATCGATTCTAAAAATACATAATTCTATCTGTTCGGTACTGATTGAGTCCAAAGAAGTAATTTTTATGCCTGGACCGGTGCCAATAAGTAGGCCCCCTCCTCTCTTTCCCTTTCTATCAACTCTAATAACCATAAACAATTAAAATGTAGAAGCGTCCCCTCGACTGGTTGCTAGCTAGCATATTCTGTAATGAAATAGCATCTTAGGACTTGGGACTCTAATGGTAAATAACAGTATCCACCATGGTATTTCTTCCCTGAGTCCCAAAGTGACTTCCAGTAATGTTGTGTTACATCTCCAGCCTGTGGCAGAGACACAGTTTTTCTTCAGATGGTGAATGATTGAACTAGCGGGCACCATAGAACCCTTGTTCAATGTCGTTTTTAAAGTCTGGCCTTCACTCGGCTTTAAGCTGTCTATTTGTGAAAGACCTCGTTTGGACCATATCAACATTTAGAGGGGGCTTAGAGCCCGCCCATTGCTTACCGTTGATTGGCTTCATTGACATAATCATTTGCCTGCTTCTTGCTCAATGGCTTGCCTTCCTCTTCTTGTGCTTGTCTCTCTCCTGCAGCAAACCCACTTTAGCATCCTTTGACTGTCTGACTTGTAGCCTTCCACTACTCACATTTAGGCTACTACTTTTTCCATTTTCATTAAGCACTCCATGAGACTGCATGTGTTTTCTTGCTCTGTCCGTGTGATTCTTTCCCTCCTCTTAAATACCTGCACCCATTGCTTCACCTTCACACCCCACCCATTTCTTCATTACTTCCCTACCTCTCACAATCCTTGAAATAAATATTTTAATTGAACTTTTTTTTGAGGGCCAGTTAGCTGCCATTTGCTGTGGGGCTGATGTGCATTCAAAAGAGTGCTTTAATGTGCCATCATTGCTCCCTCACTCCTTGCCACTCACCAATCCTCACATGCTCCTTTGTTCCTCTCCCTCCCTTTGTGGTCATTTAAATATCTTTTTTTAATTTTACATCTTTTTGGAGGCCCCAGCATCTGCCATTGGCTTCCGGGCTGCTCCGCTATCCAAAAGGCATTTTTACAGAAATTAAATTTCATCTTATTTATTTACTGATCTAATTGGAGTCCACAGTCTTTGGTGGGTAAATAAAACAAGCATTGGCAAAGCCAATAGGTCTCACCTGTGTGACCTATTTGCTTTGCCAATGGGAGTTAGCCACTCTGCACAGCAGCTGTGATGCCGTGCCATGCGGCTAAAGTATGGTAGGTTTTTGCCTACAAGATTTTCAGCAGGTAAAACTTGAAAATCTAGAGAAATTTGTGTGGAAAACAATCATCAACAATTAAGGACCCGATTCTGATGTGGTTAAGAATGGCTTCGACCCTCAGTCGAGCCATCCTAACCGCATCGGACCTGCCCGTTCGGATTCCTTTCTGACCGAGCCATTCCGATGGGCTCGGTTGGAAAGGAATCCGACTCGGTTTTCTGGATGGCTTTCGATGTGCTCGGAGAGCCCGTCCGCCATCCAGAAACCCTTCAGTACTCCCCCGGCCGGCTCTTTCCATCCGAGGGAGTACGATGGAAGCTTCCCACTGGCTTTCTGTGCCGGCCTTTCCGACACAAAGGCAGTGGGAAACTGTCTTTGGTGGCCCCCAGCAGGGCCCCCATGGGTGCGAGGCCACCGCATGGTTGCCTAGGGGGCAACGATGGTGCCCCCATGTTGATCCCTGCATCTGGTGGCAGGCACCTTGGGGTGCCTGCCACGGGGTTCAGAGATGAACTGCACCTCTGCACTTAACGATGCGAGCATGCATTCCGTTCGGAATGCATGCTCCCATTGTTAAGTATAGGATTGCGACCGAACAGGGTTCGGTCGCATCCTACTTGCAGGTCTGGAACCGACGACAAGAGGTCGTTCGGTTCCAGTGTCTGACCGATGTCGGACGGACTCCGGTCCGTCCGACTTCGGAATCGGCCCCTAAGTGTTCTTGGACTCTACCAGGGGCAGTAACAATTGTGAATTGCTTTGAACTTTAGTTATAGACCTGAGCCTCAGATGAGGTTTTATAACGAGGGTGAGGTCATTTAACAACCATTACAGCCTGCAGCAGAAGTGCTATTAGAACATCCCACCCATGGGGATTAGAGTGATCTAAAATTAACAGGGAGAAACAAAAAGACAAGCTTTGGAATGTTGGAGCAGAATCCCTGTACCAGACATTATGGGGCACTTCCTGGTCTTCAGTGGAGCTCTCAACATTCCAATGTTCTAACCTGAGTGTCATATCTCGGAATGGGGGAAAACACAACATTAATGTGTTATCTCACATGCTGAAGGGCAGAACACAGACTAATATAGAAATCCCAGAGACAGCACTGCACTGTATAGTACTCGCATTTACTAGGTATGATATTACCACAACAAAATACTGGCCACAGAAGAATGAGGGCCTAGATTGAAATCTACTGAGAAACAAAATGTGCCGACGGGTATCAGCACTTTCCACAAAACCAAAGTTCACAAGAACTAAAGTATAATCATGACACACCTCAAATGAGACATTGGTATCTCCACGGTACATAAAAGATACCCCCAAATGATATTGTTGAACTCACTGGCAAAATAAAACAGTATTAGTGCAAGAGTGAAAGCTTCCTCTGGAGAGCTGTTGCTCATTATCATTTTTTATTTCTCTCTACAGCTTCTAAAATTGATGATAACAATCTTATTTTCAGGGTTATTCTAAATTGGACATTGAAATACAGCTACCAACTATTCTTTGTAATGGAGTTTCAGATACTTTGGAGAGGTAAAAAGCAAGCAGTAGACAAAATGGCTTTTTCCAAGATGTAAAGTTCACTACTTTGGGTTTGTTCTTTTTCAATGAGTTGAATAATTGCAAGGCTCTCTTAGTTGTAGTTTGGCCATGTTAAACTGTGGCAAGATATCCCCATAAAAGACCTTGGGCCAGATGTACGGCCATTGAATTTTGCAACTTGCAAATTGCGACAAATTGCGAGTCGCAATTTGCAAGTCACAAAATTCAATGTACAACAGTGTCTCAGACGCTGTTTGCGATTCCCAATGGGGTCGCAAATTGCATGCCCCATGACTATTAATGAGGCTTTCGCAATTTGCGACCCCATTGGGAATGGCTAGCACTCCCAGGGATGGTGGCCTGCTGGGGTCATCAGACCACCATGTCTGGGACTGCTTTGTCAATAAAGCAGTTTTTTAAAAATGCATCCCGTTTTCCTTAAGGGAAAACGGGATGCATTTAAAAACGAAAAATGACGCTTTTCAGTTTCATTTTTTAAGGGCAGGAAGTGGTCCCTGGAACCACTGCCTGCTCTTAAAAAATCTTTGCACATCCATTCAAAAAGGGGAAGGGGTCCCCTGGGGACCCTTTCCCATTTGTGAGTGCTTTACCACCCTTCTGAGAAGGGTGGTAAGCTGCGAGTGTTTTGGGTAAGGACTCGCTATTAGGAAGGGACGCCCTTGGCACGCCCCTTCCAAATAGCGAGTCGCTAACCCTATTTTGCGAGTCGCTCATAGGTTAGTGACTCGCAAAATAGGGTTAGTACATTGGGCTGACCTATTTTGCAGTCGCAAAGGGGACGAAATCCCCTTTGCGACCGCAAATAATGGTCGTACATCTGGCCCTTTTTCTCATTCTGAAAGCTTTTATTTTGAGCCATTTTGAGTGTGATAAGAGGAGAATAGCCATTTATAGATGTCGGGCAGGATATTTTGTTTCATGGGCCTGTACTTTCATTTAAGAAGTTAGTGCATTCTGAGAGATATAGTTTTGGTTTAATTAATTGAACCACTTGGACTGAAACACCTGGAAACAATGATTTGTACAAAGAAAGATGAATACTATAATGCTGGAAAAGTTATGCCCTGGTGACACGGTATCCTAACAGATTGATACAATTATTTGGCATTCACTGTTAGGAGAAGAAAATAGACTTTTAGGGGAAACACAAAGTCAGACTTGCTTCTTTCCACAAGCACGAGAACACTAGTGGCAAAGTAGTGAGAAGAGATTGCTTAATTGGTGAGTTATATAATGCAGATGAAGGACTTGGGAGAACTATTAAAGCCTCACTACAATGCAACAGTATTAAACAACACACTCATATGTTAGCATATTAGATAGAGAATTTACACTTGCAGACCTATTTACACAGTAACATTTAGGAACCTCTATGGCAAAAGAGAACACAGATACAGCTGGGACAATGCAACTACAGGTCAGATAATAACGGTGAGTGAGTGAGGTTTACTATATAACCTACACCACAACAGAATTGCCTTAGATAGCTCTGGGGCATTTAGAGTGTGCATTTGATGTCTATGTACATTATCAGCACTGGACAGAGATGACTGGGACCCTAAATACATACAGGTAATGTCTGCATGTCAGCTTTTAGAATTTTGGGGAACATAGTGAGTTGGAGTGGAGTAAGCTTTTTAGATTCTGCCTCCTATCATTGCTAAGGAAAGACCCACTTCAGGCTGCTCACGCTCCCTGTCACACTTGTAAAGGATGACAATCTCTAGCTGGGCAAGACCTGTCTGGGTTCTGTTCCATTGGATCTATAGCAGGATAAATATTTAATGACAACAAAGTGCCAAAACAAAGATTCCATAATCTAGAAACCCTCCCCCATGGCGAGTTTCTTAAATTACATTTAGAGACTTAGGCAATGAATCCCCAACATCAATAGCCTCCACAATTACTATGGTGTTTTTTCCTTTATGTCAACAGTAAACCTACCCCAAACCCTTTCCCTTAGCCCTCTAATTTACCTTTTTTACCTCTATCCCTAAAACTAAGTTCACCCTAACCTTCTCCTATTCCTTACAAGTCATGCCTATTCTTCCTTTCTAATCTTCTCTTGTCCCCCTAACTCCAAATCTAACCCTACCCCTGCCATTAAATCTAACTCTTATTTTAAATCTCACAATAAAATATGACCTAATTCTAAACCTTACAAGGATCCATATCCAAAACCTAAACCCAATCATTTCCACAATGCCTTCCCTATATTCTTACATCTTTACATGTTCCTCCCATCCTCTTCTCAGTAAAAATGTATGCACCTGATGCTATTCCAACATGTATTTAGAATTGGTTTAAATTGATTTATATTATCATGTCATTCACTTATGCATCAAATGATGTGTTTGCAATAAATATGATCAATTGTTGTTTTCCTGAAGAAGGTTGCCTAGATCCATGGACATGCCAAACACTGATGATGCTTGTCATGTGTGCACTGTGAAGTCCTGCATTCTAATTTATGAATTTATAGAGTGATTGATGCATGCAATTGGCAATTGTTCTCTTTTTATTTATTGTCTTTGATAACTAGCATCAGGAGTGATACATTGAAAGTGAAGTTAACACATTGATTTTACAGTTAATTATGTTTAGATTTGCATATGAATATTTAATTTAAAGAAAATGTTTCCTTTGTGTTAAAATAATTGTTTTTATATTGTTATTTTTTTGAAGTGATGGAAGAGCCACAATTTAAAACAGAGGGATTTTGAACCTCATTAGAACGCAACAAATTTTTGATTTACAAGTTCCCTCCGTTACTTGGGCTAATACTACCTTCACAAAAAAGTGGAGCAAAAAATGTATATTATAACAGTTTACAATTTATTGAAAGAATCAATATGGGTTTTGATTACAAAGAGGATGGCAAGTCAACATTTAATGTTTTCCTAAGTAGTTCTTACTTTGCCTACTGAAGCAGGTTCCACAAAATAACATACATTTGATTTCTGTCAGAATATTAACTGCAAGAATATCAAGATAAAAAAAATAACATGACCTAAATATTGATTACCAAAATATTGTGAAGGTAAGTATCTAAATTTAGGTATATATTTACTGTTCTCTCTCTCGCTGTATATATATATATGTAGTATATGTAGTAATATACAGTTTGAGCCGTGTCATGTGATCAAGGCCGTGGGACGGCCGAAACGCGTCATGGCGGACTAGCTTGGTGGCAATAAAGAATACTATGCACTGACTTGGGTCTACGCTCGTTTAATTCTTGGAAGGAAACTACAAGCGAGAACATACAATATTTTACGGAGAGGCTGCCTCCGTTTCGTAGACCCCCTCCTCAGGAAGCAGGCTCCGGATCGGCAAGTCAATCTTCCGGGTTTCTTCTGACTATGGCACTGCGGGCTCGCAGAGCTGCATTGACGGGGACCCCGGGGGCACTAGAAGGATTTCCCGTAACGGAACAGCCGGAGCCCCCTGCGCAACATACAAACGAAGATTCTACCTGGTAGGCAATATCTCGGGCAGAGAAGCACTAACCTCGTGGATTGCTCGGAGGAGTGATAGCGGGAGCGGGAGCTTCCAACCGAAGGTGGACCGTCAACAGGTACGTGAGATTTGTTACGTGCAAGAGAGGAGGTGTGCACCATACAGGGAAACTCTACCGGCATTGTTTGATTTAGAGTATTCTCATATTGGGACAGATTATATACCTCACAGCCACCAAGCATGTCCGCCGACACGCTCAAAAGCAGAGAAACAGCGGCAGAGGAAATGTTCTCTGATGACCCAGCAATAATACAAAGTGCAACTAGGGTTGCAGATGGGGAAAGTAATGGAAGAACCAAGGGACTAAAGGAAAATTATCGGACCCTTGAAAGGTTGACGAGGCAGGAACAATCAAAGTGGTGGGAGGCTCGATCATTACAGAGGTACCTTGATGTGGGGAGAATCCCCAGGGGCCTCCGTATAATGATCGCCCCCAGTTATGAAACACCGAACCCACTGATGATGGCCGAGTGGGCGCAATGTAACCTTGAATCCTCACGCAGGCTAGTAGTGATACTAGTCAAGTACGCGGAGATAGATAAAACCGATCTTCAAACCAAAATTGAAACATTGGAGAATGAGATCCAACAGCAAGGGGATCCTCAAAGTAGACAGAAATTACATGAGGAAATGACAAGTAGACTTAACAAAGAAGAAGACAAAATAAAAATGAGAAAAACATATAAATTCAGGCGTGACAGAGATGACTACGCCAATGGACAAATATTTACTTTTGCACGTAGATATGATTCACTCAGAACAGCTACAGCCAATCAACGATTACAGGGTGCGAACACTAAGGATAGGAATCAACATCAAACTGAATCTGTGTCAATGTCAGATTTAAGCTCTGCACCCGAGAGTGAATCAGAAACCGAAACAGCAAGGAGGAGACAAGAACACAGTGCTATAAGATTAACGTTGAGGGAAGAGCTGGACATTTTAAAAAGTAGTCGAAGAGAAACACTGCGACCCCGAAACAAGGGACCTGCGGCAGCAGGGACATCCAAAAGAGAAGGGGAAGAAGACAAGCCCAGAGAAAAAGGAGAGAGCAAGAAGAGGGGGCGAGGTCGAGGGAACCGCAGATAGAAGATGCTCATCATGAAAGTATCACTACAACAGACCCCAATACCACTCCACAAAACACTATTATGGATCTGGCTAACATCAATTTGACTAAAGCAGAGCAGCAATTATTGTCATTAGGTTTATCCTATTGCCCGGAATCCAACTTTGACTATACACAAACCAGGGCTGACATATATGAATGAATGAATTTGTACTTGTAAAGCGCACTGATACCCTGGGGTTTCCTGGTGCTGTACGCATACCGCTGTGGAACCCTTCCTGGCTTTTCCCTGTGAAATGTCCACTCCTGGGCACCCCCAAGGTGAAGCCAGGCATCCCAGCGCTGGTGGGGCCGTTGTGGAGATTAAGCAAGCTATTGCCCAGAGTTGCAGAGTGGGACCCCATGATTAGAATAGGCACCGAGGCGAGAATTATCAGGTCCGAGGAAATTGAGCCCAAGACCCGCCGAGGCGGGAATTGAACCCTGGTCCCGGGCCAGATCTCTGCATCAGGGTCTGCCGCTCTAACCATTGAGCCACACTTCTCCACTACAAATTTATTAGAAAATTAAAGCTCGCTAAATTCCATCTATTAAAAACAACTAAGGACAAGTCAGACAACATTGAGACACCTAGCAGTGAGACAGAATCCATAGGCCTAATGGTCTCGGATTTGGGCCTATTACAGGACATGCATGAACTACAATTGGGACGATTAAATTCAGTTCTTAGTACTGATACTGGAGCATCGCAAGATGTCAATGGCCAGGAATAAGAAACTCTACCAACAACAACCGCCAAACCTAGTACTCCCTTCAAAGTCAAGTCAAAATTTGTACCCATCATGCCTCGAGACTCTCTGGATATCTTTAGCGACCAATTGGTGGCCCAGATCAAAAGGTTGAATCATTCAATGAATAGATCCAAAACGAAATTAACCCATCAAGAAAGAAGTTACCATCTATTGATAAACAAATTGAGCAAAGATAAAAAAGTGGTCATAAGAAACGCAGATAAGGGAGGAAATATAGTACTCTGGCCCTTGGACCAATATCTGGAAGAAGCTTATAATCAGTTAAATGATCAAGAATGTTATCGGAAAAGTTCCATGTCCAAATACAGACAAACTCAGGAACAATTTTTCTCTCAACTCCTTGCGTGGAAAAGCTTGGGTCTAATCAAATGGGACGAAAATAAATTTTTAAAGAAAGAGCACCCGACCACACCGGTCATATATTTTGTCCCAAAAATACACAAAAACATAGACAGACCACCTGGTTGCCCATTATAGCTGCATGCAATGGACCATTAGAAAATATGTCGAAGTACATAGATTATTTCTTACAGGAGCACGTTGTGAATTTAAAATCGTATGTGAGACACCAGTGACTTCTTGCGAAAAGTTAAAGATATAGAATGGAATGCGAATTATTTACTCATAGCCCTAGATGTTTCGTCCCTTTACACAGGTATTAGAAATAGGGATGGAGTCAGGGCTGTGGAATATGTCCTTTCTAATAGACCCATACGATATGCACAACATAACAAAATGCTTTTAAATATGTTGCTATTCTGTTTGGAAAATAATCTTTTTACTTTTAATAACCAAATGTACCAACAAACACAAGGAGTTGCTATGGGGGCCAGCTTCTCCCCCAGCAATGCCTGTTTATTTATGGGCTGGTGGGAGGAGCTGGTCCTCATGAGGAAACATGAACAAATATTTCTAACTCAGATCATAAGCTGGTTAAGATTCATAGACGATTTATTTATTATATGGAATGGAACCCAACAAAGTGCTATGGATTTTATAGGACAATTGAATATGAATGATGTCAATCTTAAATTCACGTACTCTATGAGTAAAACAGAAGTTACATTTTTAGATGTGCAAATCAAAATAGTGAATAACTGTCTTACGACCACACTATTTAGGAAATCTACGGCAGGCAACACGCTATTACATGCATCAAGTGCACATCCTATTCACCTTATCAATAGCATCCCATATGGTGAAATGCTACGCATAAGACGCATATGTAGCAATGAGGATGATGCAGACAATATACAAGCACAATGTTGCAACCGCTTCTTAGCAAGGGGATACAAAACCAAGGTAATTGAAGCGGCTATAACTAAATCAAAGCAAAAGGTGAGGTTAGACCTGCTACAATACAAGAAAAAGTCTGATGATAAAAGTAATACAGTGGAACCGATCAGACTTATACTAGGTTTCTCTAAACAGGAAAAACAACTCCGAAATATTATTAGACGAAATTGGCCAATCGTACGTGATGACCCCATTATAGGCAAACTACTACCCAATAATCCTTCCATCACTTTTAGAAAAACTACCAGCATGGGAAATGCATTGGTAAGAAGCAGCCCAGAAGATCAGGGAAGAACTACATGGTTGTCGGCAAGGAAAGGATTTTTTAGATGCACAACATGTAAAGCATGCCAGCAGGGTGTCAATACTAGCACTTACCGCACTGCATTTGATGATAAAACACGCAACATTACTCAACATCTTACATGTAAGACTGAATTTTCAGTATATGTGCTGGAATGCAGTTGCAACCTAAAATATATAGGTAGCACGAAGCTGGCAGGGCATAAAAGAATTTTGCAGCATATGAGGGCCATCACTAACAACGATGCCAGTTATCCGGTCGCTAGACATTTTAAGGAGTTTCATGACAGTGACCTCAAACATCTTAAATACTATGCTATAGAGTCGGTACCGCCCCACAAGAGAGGTGGGGATCGGGAAGGCAAATTAAGACGCCTAGAAACCAGATATATTTTAGAATTCGACTCTAAGCATCCAGGAGGTCTAAATAATACAGAAGATTTGCACACCTATTTATGAATTTGAGATCCTATAAAATTCAGAATGTTTTATACAAAATTATATTGTCATTTTAGGAGTTTTTATCATTTTTTATGGGTATTAATATGATTTTACAATTGTATGGATTTCTATGAAATTTTGATGTAACTTTCCTATTATGCTTTAGGATTGACGCACCTTTTGCACTTTATAAACCTTGAAGGGTTAACAATATATCGTACAGATCTGTGCCACACAAATATACCAACATGTCTGGTAATCATGTATAAAAGTTCTGTCTTTATAGAGGAAATATTTTTTAACATCCGTGACTATGAGATCTGATTCTGTACATATTTTTATTTATATATATTTATGCAGAGTATTTTATGAATATATTTATTGTGAATATATATGAATTATTTTTACATCCAATTTTATGTATTTTAGCAGTAGGGGGTTGAATCAGTATCTCAACATGAATGAAGTCGCAGAATAATATTATATACCATTTAATACCAGGTTCCCCGAGCTGCTCGATCTCATTTAGTTATACTGTTTACATTGATTTTCCCTGGTCCTATCGAATCTGCATTCATAGGCATATTCCATTTAGACAAAATTCATAGTCCACAATCAATGGGAATATATGGATGTGCTTAAAGATTTATCTGATTATATTATTTTGTGTATTCATACACTTTAAATGAACATTATATTGTCGTCCCAGAAAAGACTACATAGGATGTACGGCAATGTATAGCACACAGCACTTTTTCACTTTGCACTTTTTTGTATAGGGTATCACGACACTTAATTATTATATTTAGTTTTTGCACTTTATAAACTTTCTGCAGATAGTTGAAAGATAGACTCTGCTGGATTGGTAGTTATAAAGGCATTTAAGCATATATTAGGCAGATATACTGTCCTTGCAGAGTCTAGGCAACTTCACATACTTGAGCATTACAGGGATCTGTATGCAGAAAATGTCAAATAGTGAATTGCATTGTAAATACATACACAGATAAAATCCACATATTTATAATGTATAATTTTAGAGTGATATGTTTACAATGTATATAGTATGTTGTCTATGTCAATTTATGCAAATTCAGCACTAGCACTTTAAATACAATATTCACAGTTTGAGCCGTGTCATGTGATCAAGGCCGTGGGACGGCCGAAACGCGTCATGGCGGACTAGCTTGGTGGCAATAAAGAATACTATGCACTGACTTGGGTCTATGCTCGTTTAATTCTTGGAAGGAAACTACAAGCGAGAACATACAATATATATATATATATATATGTATATATATATATATATATATATATATATATATATATATATATATATATATATCCATCAAAAGGTTTGCCCAACTTGAGGAGGCCCACCCTGAAAACAAAAACCTCTTAGAGTGGAGATTGCAGCCCCTTCGAAATGCCGCTTTTCATCTTGCTTTGGCCCTACGCGTTTCGGATGTCACTCCTTGATCACAAGCCATACGCTCAATAAGACAAACAGCAACCGGAGTGTAAATCACCTGCTCTTTTATTTGATCGGTCAAGCCTCAGTGGGCGTGTCATCTTGCCCAAGTGGGCGGTGTCATCTTGCCCCAGTGGGCGTGAACATCACGGTGTTCTGGTACTTGCAGTCCATACACCCTTATACTCCCCAGTGGGTGTCACTGCGTCTCGTATTCCGGCAATAAATCCTCAATGGGTGAAGCGGACACAGTTGAGTGCGCTGCCAATACAAATCCCTCACTCTTAGGCAAGATTTCAGTCCTGCATTACGTGCCCAAACCTTCAGACACGCCAGGTCCGCACAATAGCGGCGGTTCCTCCATATATATATATATATATATAGCAATAGTAAATCTATACTTGCCAAAAAATGCTTAATGTCACTATATTTTGGTACTTAGGTCACGATATTTTAGTACATCAATATGTTTTCCTAGACGTTTTGATGCCATATTCACACATCATATTGTAAGCTATACTAAAAGGCACATTAAGGTTTTTAGTAAATGTTTTTATTTTATTTTAAACAGTAAATGACTGCTCATAAGTAGCCAACACATTCGGTAATTTAAGTCTAGTCATCCTATGCAATCTCACAATACTTTTACTATGCTTACAGATAGTAAGTATACTCATAAACATCTTCATGACTTTGTGCTAATGAAAGCAGTATTTAATGTTGTAACAAATGTTAAAACATTTTAATGGAAAGGTGAGCAAAGTACCAGTACCTCACTGTCCAACTTTGTTATATTATGAGTATATTGTCTCCTAAATTCCACCTAACAAAAATATTGCTCACAAAGACATCACCCCATTGGAGCTAGTAATAGAAAATCTACACAGATCAGTGAACACGACTCATAACTCAATGTGCAAGCAGAGCGAACAAAAAATCAATTTACGGTCAAATGCTTGTTTTTATATAAAAGGAAGTATTTTAATTCTAACTCTACACATGCAAATGTAAACAACATTCAAAAGCAATAACACTGTCCCCCTTGAGGTCGGGGCTCTAGTAGTTGTCAGACCACTCCCTGTCCTACTAACTTTAGTGCAATGGGTTTGATGTTATTCCTCATTCACTGATGACCACCTCCAGGGAATGTAAACTATTAGGCTGTACTCAAGAGCTCTCCCCGCTGACTCCTTTCAGAAGTTCAGTCACAAGAGTCTACGGGGGTCACAGAACCGATGGCAGTATGTTCCTTGGGGCCCCAAAGGTCCAGTTCATAGTTTATCCGCGCCGGCAATATGGAATCCTTCAGCAGAGCAGCAAAGTCCCACTCCATATTGGCAAAGTTGGGCTGCACGCGGTCACAAGCGGCAGCACCGGGCAGGTGCAGGGTCTCTCCTTCGAGCCTCCCCAATGGCTGGTTTTAGCAATCACTATGGTGATCAAATGGTAAGTCACACTTCCTTTTGCAGTGAAGGGGAGGTTGATCTCCTTGTTCTGATGGGGCTCCGGCAATGTCCTTTGATCCTCAAGCCTCCTTCGGTGCAGTTCGCAGTATGCAGGACGGACCCGCCTTGGTCACAGCAGCTGTTTCCCAGTCCCTGGTGATGGCCCAAACTCTTGGCCTCAGCAGTAGGGGTGGCAGTAAACTCTGCTCCGACAGCGGAGTTTGCAGAGTTTTGTTATGCCGCGTTTTGCTTGGAGCACAGAGTTTGGCAAAAACTCAGCCAACTGCTGTGTGGTGGAGTTTAACCGGCACAGCGCCCACCCCGACAAAACTGTCCCAACAGGCCTTTCATCAGTTCTCAAAACACAGAGCTGGGCAGATGTGCGAGAGTGCAGAGTGGGTTAAAAAAGAGGAAGTGGGAGAAAATTCGGGGATTAGTTCATGAAAAACAGTTGGTCAACCTTGCAGACTCTGTAGGACCAGGACTCATTGAACTATCCCACCCGACCGCAGCCGCCTCCATGTTTGCTGCCCCAGATCCTCCTGCCTGCAGCCCCAGACTTTGGCTGCTTCAACACAGGCTTGGGTGCCCTCCCTCCTTGCTAAGCTCGCTGTGGAGGGGTGCGTGGGCATGCTCAAGATGATGGCAGTCTGCACTCTGAGCAAAGGGGCTACATGCGAGAACTTGTGTTGATTTCCCTGCTTTGCTTGTTGCACATGCTCCTGAGGGCTGAGGCTGGTGTCCTACCTGGTTGCAGGGGACCACTGATAAGCCAAGAGCTTTCACACAGGTTGTGCTTATTCAGTGACGAGTTGTCCCTCCCTGAGAACACATCTAGTTTGTTCCCTTGACTCAGGTGGACACACCTATGTGCTTCTTAGCAAAACCTGTTCACACAAACTTTTAAAAACTCCATGCATAGGACGGAGATGAGAGGACATATTTTTATATGATGGTGTTTCTCAACTTATTTCACTTCTGACCACTGGACCCCTCCCCCCTTTGAAATATGTCTTGTAAGACTTGTTTTGGTCTCTCATTCCAGTACATCTTCCTGTTCATTTTATTTCTATGTGATGTTAAAGTTGGACCAAAAGTTTCTACACACGGCCATCGTTACTACTTTGTTTGGTTGACAACTAAAGGTAAATCTTATGTACACAGAAAGAATTCAACACAGTTTTCTTTATTGCCATTGGGGGTGGGGCACACTTCCAGGTGTAAGGCCACACTGCACAGTTCCACTTCCAAAACAACGGATGAATGTATCACTTTAGTATTTTGCTCATATATTTGTGTTGGTAAATGCATACAACTTTGCTTGCAGCAATTTTAAGAACAGCAGACTAAAATAGCAATGGAAAAAGTGGTAGCCATGAACATTTGTGAGTATATATGAATTCTTGAAATTAATATCTACACGGATTTATGTCCATATATATTAACACGTAAAATGGTTGGCATGATCATACCTGCACATGATACGTAACCGGGCTGTGAGGAGGAACAGGAGCGCCACACATTAGTCATGTAAAAGCATAAAGTTCTATTGCCGTACTCTTTTTTAGATCGAGCCTAGTGGCAGCGCGCATGCGCTCCTCGCTCTGCAAGGCATGCTGTAGTAGGGTATGCTGTGGAAGCCTTGCCCACTCTCCGCCCATATTTGTCATTGGCTTTGTGTCATTGTCCTTCGAAAATGCTGGCTTTTGATTGATTATGAAGCTTGTTAGTCCCGCCTTGGTACCGCCTTGTCTCCATTTGTTAACGCCCATAAGGACTGGACCTTTTACTTGGCTTGTTACACGGTGGGCTTTATCTGGTGGGTGAGCACTATTTTGATGGGGACAATGGCGACTGCAGCGCTACACGCTCTAAATTGTATGCTTTTTACTTTAATGAGCACAGCGCCCGCTTTAGGGACACTGCGCTCACTTTATTTATTTATATTTAACATTCATGTTGAGCGCGTCCACTCCTGGGACACCGCACTCTGTTTAATTTTTATTTTTTATTTTTTTTACTTTCATAATAAGCGCGGTGCCCGCTTCAGGGACACCGCAATCTGTTAGTTTGTTTGTTTGTTTGTTTTTTTTACATTAAAACTGAGCGCGGCGCCGCTTCAAGGACACCGCGCTCGGTTTCTTTATATTTTTTTTAACTGTAACACTGAGTGCGGCGCCCCCTTCAGGAACACCGCGCTCAGTGTTAAAGTTAAAAAAAAAAAAAGAAACCGATGTGTCCTTGAATCGGCGCCGCGCTCAGTTTTAAACGTAACCATTTGCAATGCAATAGGTCGCGCATTTACACGAGTTTAAGCTATTGGCATTGTAAAAGACAATGCCTTTTATTTATGTTTTAAAAATAATAGGCATTGTCATTTACAATGCCAATAGCTTAAACTCGCGTAAATGCGAGACCTATTGCATTGCAAATGCTTGTTTTCTTTGCATTGAACCTGAAAGGTGTTCTTTCTTTGCTTGATGTATTTTGCGCGGTTTGTGAACCCTGGATAAAGCTGAGGTAGCACTTGTAAGGCACATCCATTGTGTTCAGCTTGCATGCATAAGCCCGGTGCCCATCAGCATAGAGGCCTCTCTTTCCACATGCTGACAAGTCCTGGTCTGTGAACAAATACAGGTGAGTCCCCAAAACTGTTTGGTCCGTGCAGAAAAGATCAAGGATTTGGAAAACCTGTGTGTGTGTGTGTAAAGCAGAGCTGCTGCCCTGCCTGGGAGAGCCTGTCTGTTGCATGAGCTTGATCGCTGCTATTTTACTTCAGGGTGAGGTGTTAGAGGTGGGTGGGTATCTTTCCTCCAGAGATGCTGTTGTCCGTTTCACTCTATAAAGACTCCAATCCTAAGTATAAACCGAGAGTGACTTCTACAATATGCAAAATTGGTATTTAGACCCATTTAAGGTGATTGCTGCCACCAACAGCCCCCACTGGGTATTGCTCTCCATGAACACAAGCTTTCCAGCAGCCTTAAAACAAAAGTAATATATAATTAGGGGTGAGCAGAACTCCGCAGGAATCCCCCACCCCTACTCAGCATCTCCGACGGTCCTCCCCTAGCACACAGGTTGCCGCCACCGCACTCACAAGTCTGGTCACACTGACCTGGTGTTGATGTTCATGGTGGCCCCCTCTCTGGCACATGGGTCACCAATCATGAGGTTGTGCAGGCCTTGTGCCCTCCATACAACCCTTGCTCCTTGGCTCAGCCCACGGCAGCCCCTCCTGGCACACAGGGGTCGCCAAAACCATCCAGCTCATGGGCTGTAGCCTGATCGGTGCAAGAGTGGATACCTCGCTCAGGGAGTGCTCATGATAAGGCTCCCTCCTGGAACTTGCTCCCTCCAATGTTTTCCACTTCCTCACAGGGCACACTGGTATTGGCAAGCAGGCAGGTGCTGGTGCTCCAGGCTCAAGGGCAGGTGGTTTTGCTTTCCCTGGGTGATGTCCCCTCACCGGGCAGGGAGACTAGCAGGCCTGGTCCCTCAGTCCTGGTTACAGGCAGATATTTTGCAGAGCTTCCCCTCTTCACACAGCCCATCTGCCTGCTCGGAAGATGGCAAAGTTTAGGGTTTCAAACCCCCTTACTTATAGTCCTTTTCCAGACACAAAATGTAATTTAGTGTCTGAGTCTTTGACGTTTTATGTTGGGGTTCTGCCTCTTTGAAATTGACTTCTTTCCCCTTTCTTATTTCTCCTGAAGGAAGTCTGTCACAGCTGGCAGGACTCTGAAACTGATTAACCAACAACAAGATTCATGGGAGTGACCAGAGTTCACACGTGAATGTCAGCCCTAGTGATATGTGCATCAAAAGGTTAATCCTGGGCTTCCAGCACTACTCTTTAAGATTCCCTTATCAGCCCCATCCCTCTCTTCCTGAGATGTGTCCAGACCCCTTCCTTTTGATCTATCATAGAATCAGAGCCCTTAGAAATGCACAGAGAGAGCTTTGGCTCTCTCGTCCTCCAGTGCATGTCTCTCCCAGCGTACAGGAATGCAGCAATACACAAATCTATCTGGGGGGACCCCTTTCAAGGTCCTCCATGTAATGTACCAGTGCAAGCACACTTCCACTCAGTGTATATCCACAGCACGCTTACTGCACAGCACTGTTATACTCATGTACTATGGCACCACAAGCAAATCTACATGCAGCCAATGCTTTTAGTCTGCACACACCGTTCAGTACTGCAGCCTTTCTGTATTGTACCAGAGTGTATTATTTCAGAAACACACACTGCCAGCATACACACATTCACCATGTGTGCACTGTACTACACTTCAACCCTTGGGTAGTGTATTTCTTATGAGCACACATGCATTCACCACATGTTTCCATCACAAACGCACTTCAAAATCTACCTAATGTAGGCCAGGGGTGAGTTAAGCACACAGAGGTGGAACTTTAAAAAAAGTCAGTGAGCCTGTAGGCCTCACCCCAGGGACTCAAAGGTTAAAAAGGTCCTGTTCACTACGACTGATCACTACACGGTATGCTGCCTCCCCTGCGCTTGTGCTGCTTAACTCCTGGTGAATGCAGTAGCCTTCCACCACTATGAGGGCAACACTTCTTACGGATTGCAGTCCAACAAGACCGCAATCCATAAGACAGGCCTATGTCATGGCTCACTCATATGATCCATGTTCGCATATGACAAAAATACCAACCTTAGGGTTCCAGATAACAGTACAATTGGGCACTCAGGGTACAAGCCTCTTACCTTGCAGAGGACGTTTCCACCTCAACACCTACCCATTTCCTTTTATGTGAAAATGTTTCACTGGCCTATCAGTTGTCATAAGTATCTGAAGACATGCGTGATCAGTAGGTGGTATCTTTAGGAGTGTAAGTTTCTATTGGCTGTGTAGGGAATGCACAAAGAAAATGTACAATTGTCTGCAGGTTCAGCAGAATGCTGCTGCTTTATTAATTGAGGGTAGCAAAAGGTGAGGAATTTTTTCCTTTTGAAACGATGACTACCGATTTTGACATTGGCCATGATGGGAAATGCATTAAACAGCATTAATTCATACCTATGACCTATAAATACATACTAAGTAGAAGTTATTAAAGAATTGCCCAGAACATAGAGAACCAGGACATTCAATGGCCAAAGCCTTAACCTGGGGGTTACTGCCCAGTAGATTTTCAGAATGGTGCTAATTTGTTGCCTTTTAGGCTCAAATTATAAAACTACTTTGTCTCTTAATTCTTTTAAGCACACTCTCTTTTTGACCGGAAGATAAATGGCGCAGCCACAAATATTTAGGGGTCATTGAAACCAGATCAGCCACCAGTAGTTCACTATGCATATCAGCTTAGCAAACCTTGACCCACCTAGTTAAAAGCCAACATTTGCGTCCCACTGATGCAGTGGGTTGTAGCATTCTATGTAAAGTGGCATAAGGCAACTAGCAGCAGTATCTTACAAACTGAAATGTAAAAGGCAACAGGAGGCTAGAAGTGATGAGTGATAATGTTTATGCAACATGTAATTGCTGATGCTACCTCCATATGCAGGTGGCATTACCCATAGAAATTAGTAATGCCTCCCACTTTCAATAGTATTGCAATCCTCTACTGGATTAAGTAACCAGGGCTTGAATTACATGTCAGTCTAACTGTCCCACACTATGCCATTGCTCACCCTTAACTGGGTGCAGATGGTGTGCCTGATGCAGACCGGGACAACATGCCTGATTACAAAACGTACATTGTTCCCAATGGAGATGCAAACTCAAGCCTGGAATTGAACAGCACATTAGTGATAAGCAGAGCAGCTGTTTGAAGTCACTGGTCCGCCTTCCTCTGTGGATGAGGGACCCAGTGTTGGAGAAAAAATATATATCCATATATATGTACCACATAGATATGATCATCAGTTCCAAATCTCTCCTGCATTATCTCAAACCTACTGAGCTATCTGTTTCTGAACCAGTTGCTCCAAGCTGCAGCTCAGTGCTCCCCTCCTTCACAGAGTGTTTTCCCCTTCCTTCACAAATCTATTCCAGCCATGACCCGAGGCCCTCTGCTGCCCTCTCAGACACCTCCAAAAGCTGTCAATATAAACCACTCTGAGGCCTCCAGTCTCTCAGGTTAAGTTTAGCACCTGTCTCTCACATTAAGTTAGCTTGACCTGTTTTCTTCTCCCTTGTTTGCCTACACTATATTATGTATATTTTGCACTGTGTTCATTTACTTTTGCACATATGTGGCAATTCTATTTCCTGTATTTTGCCCGTGTTTGGACTGTACCCCCTTTCGGATTTTGCTGGTGGCTGCATTTTCTAAATTATATAAAGGCCCAACAAGAATGACTCAGGGCAGAAGAAGCATGTTTCTAAGGCGTAACACTGGTATGTGTGTCTACCTTCTGCTTTGCCCTGCCAATAAGCTTTGGTACTTGCAAATACATTTCATCTGCTCCGGAGCCCTTGTGTCTGTGTTTTCTTTGCATCACTCCGAGGAGGGTTGGACAAGTTGTTCCCTAACATCCGGCCTTGCTCTGAAGGGGTGACAGGGTTCCCTCTCGCCAGGCAGGTACAATGTGGTGACTGTACCATTTTGCAGGGGTGTGCCTGAGAGGTCCCTAGGACCCCTGTGTCAGTCAAATCAAAGGACACCCGCTGGAGGGAGCACTGACTGTGTGACATCTCATTTGTGGTGTACAATCAATGTGCCTCCTGACAACTTCTTCGCCCCTTCACCTGCATCTGTAATATGTCCAGGGCTCAGGAGGAGCACATGGTTCCCTCATTTGAATGGAGTCATACCTCCATGAAAATAAGGGAATGCCCTCAAGAGATTAAACCAGCACACATTTAGCACCAACGCAATCCATTGTACAGAAGGAGCCACAAAAGCATCTGCCGCCCGCCACCTATGTAATAACATAGTACCTCAGGGCACAAGATGCGGGAGAAAATGCCCATTATGCTCCCAGTGCACTATGTATAATATGGCCCCTGGTGAGTTATTTCCACACCACTAAAACCAATGAGGCATGGGATGATGTTATGTGCAGTGATGTACTTGTGAGTCACAAAGTGTTGTTCCCTGTGTTGTTATTGATTTTTTATTTACTGCCTCTACCTCATACTATTCACATACTTACATACAAAGCATCCACACTATAAGCCTTATTTTTAGTAAAAATATCTCCTCCTTTATTGAAAAATATTTTTGTACACAGCGATAAAAATGTTTTTAAAAACAATTCATAAAATCTTTTTACAGAAGCGACCATAGACAATATTATAATAGTTTATCTTCCATATGTGTAGTAATCCTTTGTCTACAAATCAATTATACTTAACACATATTTAGCATTTCTTTATAGGCAAGAAACCACATTTCAATTGTATTCACTGCTATATATGTAATAATAGACAATCGTATTCAGATGGTACATCTAGCAATAAGTCTCCAAAGTAAAAGCATACATCTAATTTTGAATAATATAACAATATAATACAAAAGAGTTGTCTACGCAGCATTTTGGTGGACTTAAGTTGGTTGACAACACCTTCTTCATGACAGACTTTAGATTAAAAACAGTATTGTTCACTCTAGAGATAAAAACAATAAATACATAAATATTCAGTAAAGGAGGACCTCATATATCCACCAAAAAGCAGGCTATAGATCTTATAAACATATTCCACTCATTAATGCTCCATTTGTGTACATCTCTAACAGCCTTGACTATTTAATACTCAAATAAATGTCAATCAATCATCTGCGATACTTATTACAAACATCAGAATTTCCTCCAAGTGATACCTTCACAAATTCCACAATCATCTATATTAGCATTCACTCCCCAATCTTTCTTGGCAGTTGCTTACTTACAGTTTAACTAGTTTATCTTATCAATTGTGTAGATATTAATCTTGTGTAGTAATTTACTTCCTTAGAATTTGATTCAACAATTGATCGGGGTTTCCTCTCCTCTCCCCCGTGTAGTCTGCAAGGATATATATTAAATCCATTATCCTCTTTCATAATTTCCCTATAATTTTATTATCTATGATAATTGTTAATATTGATACATGCTCACCCTCGAATTCAGGATATTTAGGACTTAGTCCATTGATCGATAGGCTAATTTAAGGTTATGGCGTAGGCCTCCTTAGTTTCTTCACCCTTACGCCTTATCCAATTTTTAGAGCCACTTTTTATTCATCCTCAGCCTTGGGATCTGTAAGATGTCCAAATATAGCTTTATAAAAAACCAGGCTTAAGGCAAAATATGTGTTTATATACTCTGAATCTCATTTCCTGCTTGAACATTATTTTTCAACCTTCCTTTTATTAGAAGATCGTAATAAACTCAGAGGTGCATACATCAAATAAATACCTCCTACTTAACTTAAAACTCCTTTCTCTTTCTCCAGACCCTTTTATATTTCTTTATATATCAATGACTACCAATCCTGAAAGAACTCTATTCAATTTCATTCCGATATGATAATTAATATTTCATCGCTACAAGGGATGTCCATAGCTTGTTTCAAATAAACACATAATGTTATACAATACCTCAAATAGTTACCATCTGCCAATATGCCTGCTAATCATGCATGTGCTTCCATTAGAGAAAACCACTTGCATATTTAAAAGATGCTTACCCATGGGACTAATGGAAGGGTCACTGAGGAACCCCTCATGGGCAAGAAATTTTCCAAAATCCTTTTGTTTTACCACATAAGGATCCCCTGATCCTCCTGGATTCAGGTACATTTGGGTGGATATGCAGATCCAGACCCCAATTAAAAAAAGCATACACTCACTCACAGATCCACACATCTACTCACACACTCATTCACAACCTCACATACACACTTGCACACACCCACACAACCACTCACACACCCACACATACACTCACACACCCACTCACAGGCCCTCAAAACCACTCATGCACCCGCTCACAGACCCACACAGCTTTCACACACCTACTCACACACCCACTCAGACCCTCAAAACAACTTGCACACCCACATAGCCACTCACACACCTGCTCACACATCCACACAGCCACTCACAGATCCACACAGCCACTCACATGCACTCACATGCCCACCACACACCCTCACACGCCCAGGTTGCAGGGACATTATAGTATTAAAAAAACCATAGAATTTCACCGATAAAAACATAGGTTACAGGGACGTTATAGTTAGAAAATACAATATTAAAAACCTTAGAAATTCACTGAAAAAAACAAAGGTTACAAGGACGTTATATTTAGGTTCGGATATAACACACACAAAACCATAAAAATTCAGCAGTTATAGTTATAGTTATCTCTAGTAACTATAAATTGTGCCCTAAGTTAACTATAACTCATGCCCTCGCCATGCAACGCTAATTACTCCACATATTACATCACTCATGACATCTTCTATGGCATCATTGATAATATCTCTGCAGCATTTGCAGTGAAATTATTGATGAGAAAACTGTGCATGGCAGGGGAGTGAGTTATAGTTACCTTAGTATGCAAGTTATAATTATATGAGATAACTATAACTGCTGAATTTCTATGGTTTTGTTTGTGTAAAATCTGACCCTAACTATAACATCCCTGTAACCGTTGTTTTTTTTTCAGTGAATTTCTAAGGTTTTAAAAAAAAATTATTTCCTAACTATAATGTTCCTGTAACCTTTGTTTGTTTCAGTGAATATATGTATACACATATATATTTCAAATGAAAAAAACAAAGGTTAACAGGTAGAAAAACATTATATATTCTTTCAATACAAACCAAACTTACACTACCCAAATATTACAAATTCTAAAGTTATAGTTATAACTTAAATTTATAATTAACACACCACTTTCAAATTACTTATGACTCACGTACCCCCGAACACAGTGTTGTCTCACTCACTAGTCACACTACATTAACTATAACTCAAGCCTTTGCGATGCACTGCTTATACTTTTCATATTACAACACTTATACTATGTGAAATCATAGCTTTCATAACAACACTTGCCATCTGAAACGAGATAATTTGTGAGAAAACTGTGCATGGTAGAGTGGAGAGTTATAGTTAATGTAGTGTGGCTAGAGAGTTGGTAACACTGTGACAGAGGTACGCAAGTTATAGTAATTTGAAGGCGGTGCGTAAATTATAAATTTAAGGTATAACTAACTTTAGAATATGTATTGTATGTGTAGTTTAAGGTTGGTTTTTATAGAAAGAATAAATAACGTTTTCCTACCTATAACTAAGATTTAACCTTTGTTTTTTTCATTGAATTTCAAAGTTTAATTTTTTTTAAATTAAAAAGGGTTTCAAATATTGTGTAGTGTCATCAAGTGGAGTACTTTTAAGTGGAGTATTGTAGAGTACAGTGGAGGACACTGACAGTGTAGTGTTGTATAGTGGAGTGACTTATAGTGGAGTGGCATAGAGTGGAATAGTGTAGAGCGGAGTGGCGTACATTCAAATAGTGTACAGTGGAGTGGCATAGAGTGGCGTGGCGTAGAGTGGAGTGATGTATTGTGGAATGTCATAGAGTGGAATGGCGTACAGTGAAGTGGCGTAGAGTGAAATACCATAGAGTGGAGTGGCATAGAGTGGTGTACAGACGAGTGACATAGAGTGGAATAGTGACAGTGGGGTGGCATAGAGTGGCGTTGCATAGAGTGCAATGGTGTACTGTAGAGGGGCATAAAGTGAAGTGGTGTAGAGTAGAATAGCATAGAGTGGAGTGGTGTGGAGTCAACTGGCATAGAGTGGAGTAGTGTATAGTGGTGTGGCTTAGAGATGAGTGACATAGAGCAGAATATCAATCAATCAATCAATTAATTTTATTTGATTCAGACCTAAACTGAGGTCAATAAATACAAATACATAAATATAAAACAGTTATATTTGTACCCTTAAAACAGCTTTAAAAACTCATTATAAACTTTAACAGGTTATAGCGAATTGGGGTCGGCAAATACAGAAAACATGAGTTTAAGAGTATTAAATTTATGTGCTTTTAAAACAGCTTTAAAAACTCTTTAAAAACTTAAACAAGTTATAGCAAACAAATTCATTTGGGGGAGACTTACACAACATAATTAAAACTTGAGTTAAAGTAGCGTTGTATCTAAAGCAAATAGGCTTTATAAATCATCGCAGAGCCTCTACCAAAATCAGATTTGGACAGATTAATAATACGTGAGAAAGATCTTGTGCTCCACCGTTACACAAGTCACAATTACCTGAGGGATTTTCAGGGGAGTTCCATCGGGAGGAATATACTTTTAAAGGGAGAATTCCTAATCGCAGAAGAAGGATGCAGCACCTTTCTATGTGCTCTAACTGAAACTGTAAATAGTGCTTAAGGGTTTTATATACTATATTTTCTGCAAATTTTTGATAATACTTTAATTGGATACAGTACTCCTTATCTAATTCAAAACTTATTCTCGGCATCATATGCTTTAAAAAGAGCTTCAGATGCGCTGGAGACCAAGCCTGCAAAAGTACTACAGTGCATTGGGATGCATCGAGGACTATTTTAAGGTTCCTATTGAAAGTATGCTGTGCTGATTCAACTCTAAAAGTCTCCAATTTTAATATGTATCTTAGGGAGCCAGGGACTGTGTGTAAAAGGTTAAAGGCCCACCGTATAATATTGGAAATGGCTTGAGCATATATACTCGTTAAAGAAAGCTCAAGACGTAAGGCTTGTACGGGGACTGATTGGGTGACTTTTAGCAGTTTCCGTAGAATAATCCCTTCTTTCACTTTTACTGGTTGCCAGGTTTTAATCTGTAAATATTCCAAGGCATAAAATAGAATAGATGGGATTTTCATGCTGTAAACCTCCAGCAGGGATTTAAAATGTCTATTAAATTCCCAGTTGAGCAATAAAATCTTTGTAATGCCCCGACATGGGCCTCTGCCTTTCGCCTGAGATGTTGAAAATGGGGAGCATTTTGTAAGTTATACGAAAAGATTCAGCCCAAATAAGCGTATTCTTTCACTATCTCGATAGGGTTACCTCCCAGTGACCATGTGAAAGGCAGAGATTTCCTTCTTCCTCTAAAAGGTACATTTTTGGCTTTCGATATGTTAGGGACCAAAAAGTTTTCTTTTGCGTATCGATTTAATTCGTTTAAATTTCTTTGTAGGCCAATTGGGGTACGAACGAGTATAATGATGTCATCAGCATACATTAGGCTATGGATATTGCTTTGTGCTAATTTTGGTGGAGAATTATTAATTTGGGAAAAGTACTCCGGTAGCTCACTTATGTAAATGGAAAATAACATTGGGGCGAGAAGGCAACCTTGTTTCAAACAATTCATTGTGGGTATTGGACTGGTTAAGCCCTTTTCTCCCCCCATTTGGACTCTACACCATGTTGCCTAATGCAAAGAAATTATCATTGTAAGGAGATCGTGGGGAATCCCTAGACTCTCTAGCTTTTTCCATAATGTTGGCCTATCCACCCTATCAAAAGCGGCCGAAAAATCAATGAAAGCGCAGTAAACTATTTGTGGTTTTACCACTACATACTTATCAAGGACAGTCTGGGGGAAAGCAATATTGTCCATAACTGAATGTTTTGGGCAGAAGCCAGCCTGTGTCATAGGAATCACATCATTCGAAAATGCCCAGTCTTTTAGGTGGTCCAATATGCATGCTGCGAAGATCTTACCAATGGCATCTAGGAGGGTGATTTGTCTGTAGTTGATTGGATTCGATCTGGAGCCTTTTTTAAAGGGGGGACCACAATGCTCCCCCGCCAGGATTTTGTTTTTTTCCCAGTGTCAAAACAATATTGGAAGAGAGGGGTTAAAAATTTGCTCCAGTCTTCAGGGTTTGGTTGTAGGACTTTGATTGGGGTGTTGTCTGGGCCCATTGCTGCGGATGATTTGGCAGATTTAATAAAAACAGCGATCTGTGTAGACGATATAGCTAACATGTCCTGATCAGATTGACCCTTCGATAGGGGTGCTGGCCGGGTGAGACTTGGTTTTGAATGTTAGATTTATATAATTTAAGGATGTGTTTTTCCCATTCGGATGATGAGACTGGCGACGCTCTGATTGATTTTCTTATCCCCATTTGCATAGCTACAATCCTCCAGAATGCCTTGTTATTTCTACGTTTTACTGCAGTTTGAATATCGACCCATAGAGCAGAATAGCATAGAGTGGAGTGGCATAGAGTGGAGTGGCGTAGAGTGTAGTAGTGTAGAGTGGAAATCCGTTCAGTGGAGTGGCACACAGTGGGGTTGGGTAGAGTGGAGTGGCGTGGTGTAGAGTTGAGTGGCTTACAGAAGAGAGGCATAAAGTGGAGTGGTTTAGAGAATAATAGTATAGAGTAGAATGGCGTAGAGTGGAGTGGCATAGAGCATAGTGGTGTAGAGTGGAATAGCGCAGAGTGGAGTGGCACAGAGTGGAGTGGCATAAAGGGTAGTAGCGTAGGGTGGAGTAGCATAGAGTGGCATACACTTAGGTGGTGTAGAGTGGAATAGTGTAGAGTGGAGTGGGGTAAAGTGGAGTGAAGTGGCTTACAGTAGAGTTGCATAGAGTGAAATGGCATATAGTGGAATAGCGATGAGCAGTGGTTCTTAACTGTGCTCCAGGGACACCTGGGGGTCCATGAAGCCTTCTCAGGGGATTCACGACTGCTTAGAAATGTCAATAATATTAACAGATTATTAAAGTGTATATGATTAATAAAGTGTATATAAATAAAGAAGCAAAATGTACAATTGAAAATTTTAAATCCTTCTTTAAATTTGAAGGAATTTGAAATTGGAGGTTAAAATTAAATTTGTATTCTCAGATTGATTCCTGGGAGCAGTGCAAGTGCATCAAACAGAATATAGAATGAACAATGAGTGGTCTCAGTTGAACTAAGAAAGGCTCCAACCTGCCTATAAAAATTCAAATTTTGATATTTTTAAATATTTGTTTGCAACTGAAATAAAATGTTTTCTCATTTCTATATTTGTGGGTATTGTTTTGCAGTTCAAATCATCAAAAATGCATAGGTTGGGGTCCCCGGCTTCCAGTAATAGCTCAATGGGGAGTGATGGGGGGGGGTACCCAGATACCTATATTGATTTTTGGGGTCCCCAGTTTCCAGTAAATATTAAGTGGGGGTCCACAGAATTCAAAAGGTTAAGAATCTCTGGTGTAGAGTGTAGTCGCATAGAGTGGACTAGCGTAGAGTGGCATAGAGTTTTATATTGTACAGTGGCGTGGCATAGAGGGTAATGGCATACAGTGGAGTGGCATAGAGTGGAGTGGCGTACAGTGGAGTGGGGTAGAGTGGAATAAGGTGGAGTGGTGTTGAGTGGAGTGGCATAGAGTCAAATAGCCTAGAGTGTAGTGATGTACAGTGGCATACCGTTGTGTGGTATGCAGTGGAGTTGCATAGGGTGCAGTGGCATACAGTAGAAAACTTTAGAGTGGAGTGGCGAACAGTGGAGTGGTGTACAGTGGCGAACAGTCAAGTGTCATACAGTGGAATAGCATAAAATGGAGTGCCGTGGAGTGGTGTGGAGTGGAATAGTGAAGTGGTGTAGAGTGGCATAGAGTTGAGCAGTGTACAGTGGAGTGGTGTAGAGTTGAGTGGCGTAAAGTGGTTTGGTGTTATGTGGAGTGGCATAGAATGGAATGGCATACAGTGAAATAGCGTAGAGTGGAGTAGCGTAGAGTTGAGTGATGTTCAGTATAGTTGAGTGGTGTACAGTGAAGTGGCCTAGAGTCTAGAAGCATACAGTGTAGTGGCATAGAGTAGTATAGTGTAGAGTGGACTAGCATAGAGTGGCTTACAGTTGACTGGTATACAGTGGAGTTGTGTAGAGTGGAGTGGCATACAGTAAAGTTGCATTGAGCAAAGTAGCGTGGAGTGGAATAGCGTAGAGTGGAGTTGAGTAGGATAGAGTGCAGTGGTATTGAGTGGCGTGACATAAAGTATAACATTGTACAGTGGAATGGCATAGAGTAGCATACAGTGAAGTGGCATAGAGTGGAGTGGCATACAGTGGAATGGGGGTACAGTGGAATTGGGTGGAGTGGCATAGAATGGAGTGGAATACAGTAGAATAGTGTAGAGTGTAGGAGTGTACAATAGCGTATAGTGAGTGGTGTAGAGTGGAATAGCGCTGAGTGGAGTGGCATACATTAGAAATGCATAGAGAGTATTGGCATACAGTTGAGAGGCGTACAGCGAAGTGGCATAGAGTGGAGTAGCATAGAGTGTAATGGCGTAGAGAGGGGTGGCGTACAGTGGCATAGAGCCAAGTGTCATGGAGTGGAATAGCGTGCAGTGAAGAGGCGCATAGTGCAGTAGTGTACAGTGGAGTGGAGTACAGTAGGGTGATGTACAGTGGAGCGGCATATAGTGGAATAGCCTAGACTGGAGTGGCGTAGAGTGGAATAGAGTAGAGTGAAGTGGTTTAGAGGGGAGCAGCATAGAGTGGAATAGCATAGCGTAGAGTGGTATAGAATGGAGTGGCTTGGAGTGGAGTGAAAACGAGTGGAATAGTATAAATTGTAGTGGAGTAGTGTACAGTGGAGTGCTATAGGGACGACTGGCATAAAGTGGAGTGCGCTCAAGTGGAGTGGAGTGGCATAGAGTGGAATAGTATAGAGTGGAGTGGCGTAGAGTGCAATAGCATACAGTGGAGTGGCGTAGAGTCCAGGGACATAGAGTGGAATAGCATAGAGTGGAATCACATCCAACAGAGTGGCGTAGAGTGTAGTGGTGTAGAGTCGAATACCATAAGGTGGAGTGGCGACCAGTGGAGTGAAGTACAGTGGAGTAGCTTACAGTGTTGTGGTGTTCAGTGGAGCGACCTAGAGTGGAGTGGTGTAGAGTGCAATAGTGTAGGATAGAGTGGCGCAGAATAGAGGGGCATATAGTGGAATAGAGTAGAGTGGAATGACATACAGTAGAGTGGCATAGAGTGGAGTGATGTAGAGTTGGATACCGTAGAGGTGAGTGGAATACAGTGGAGTGGCATACAGTGGAGTAGCTTACAGTGTTGTAGCATAGAGTGGAGTGGCATAGAGTGGAATAGGTTATTGTAGAGTGGTGCAGAATCGAGTGGTATAGAGTAGAGTGGCAAAGTGTAGAATAACATAGAGTGGATTGGCATAGAGTGGAGTGCATAGAGTGGATTGGCATAGAGTGGAGTGCCATAGATTGGTGTAGAGTTGAGTGGCATAGAGTGGAATAGCATAGAGTGGATTAGCGTAGAGGGGAGTGACATAGATTGGAGTGGCATAGAGTGGAGTGGGATAGAGTGGAATAGCATAGAGTGGAGTGGCAAAGATATGAATAGCGTAGAGTGGAGTGGTGTAGAGTGGAGTGTCATACAGTGGCATAGTGTAGAGTCTAGGGACATAGAGTGGAATAGCAAAGAGTGGAGTGACATACAGCAGAGTGGCGTAGAGTGGATTGGCATAGAGTAGAGTGGCATACACTGGAGTGGGGTAGAGGGGAATAGGGTAGAGTGGTGTCTAGTGGAGTGGCATAGAGTGGAATAGTGTAGAGTGTAGTGATGTACAGTGGTGTACCATTGAATGGCGTACAGTGGAATAGCGTAGAGTGGCGTGGCATACAGTGGAGTTGCGTAGAGTGCAGTGGCATACAGTAGAAAGGCATAGAGTGGAGTGGGGTACAGTGGAATGGTGTACAGTGGCATAGAGTCAAGTGTCATACAGTGGAATAGCATAAAATGGAGTGGCGTGGAGTGGAGTGGAATAGTGTAGAGTGAAGTGGCATAGAGTGGAGTGGCATAGAGTTGAGGAGTATACAGTGGAGTGGTGTAAAGTGGAGTGGTGTAGAGTGGACTGGCATAGAGTTGACTGGTATAGAGAGGAATAGCATAGAGTGGAGCAGCATAGAGTGGAGTGGTGTTCAGTATAGTGGAGAGATGTACAGTGGAGTGGCGTATAGTAGAGTGGCATACAGTGGAGAGGCGTAGAGTAGAATAGTGTAGAGTGGACTGGCATAGAGTGGCATGCAGTTGACTGGTGTACAGTGGAGTTGCGCAGAGTAGAGTGGTGTACAGTAGAGTTGCATAGAGTGAAGTGGCGCAGAGTGGAATAGCGTAGAATGGAGTGGAGTGGCATAAAGTGGAGTGGCATAGAGTGTAATATCGTACAGTGGAATGGCATAGATTAGCATACAGTGAAGTAGCATAGAATGGAGTGGCGTATAGTGGAGTGGGGTAGAGTGGAATAGGGTGGAGTGACATAGAGTGGAGCGGCATACAGTGGAATAGCGTAGCGTGCAGTGGCATACAATGGTGTATAGTGAGTAGCTTACAGTGGAATAGGGCTGAGTGGAGTGGCATACATTCGAATTGCATAGAAAGCAGTGGCATACAGTAGAGAGGAGTGGTGTAGAGTGGAGTAGCATAGAGTGTAATGTCATAGAGAGGGGTAGTGTACAGTGGCGTAGAATCAAGTGTCATGCAGTGGAATAGCATGCAGTGGAGTGGCATATACTGCAGTAGTGTACAGTGGAGTGGTGTACAGTACGGTGGTGTAGAGTGGAGCAGCATATAGTGGAATCGCCTAGAATGGAGTGGTGTAGAGTGGAATGGCATAGAGTGGAGTGGTGTAGATTGGAGTGGTATAGAGTGGAATAGCATAGTGTGGAGTGGTGTAGAATGGAGTGTCGTAGAGTGGAGTGAGATTGGGTAGAAAAGCATATATTGGAGTGGTGTACAGTGGAGTGGTGTACAGTGGACTGCTACAGAGTGGAGTGGAGTAGAGTGGAATAATATAGAGTGGAGTGGCATAGAGTGCAACAGCATAGAGCGGAGTGGCATACAGTGGAGTAGTTTACAGTGTTGTGGTGTACAGTGGAGTGGCATAGAGTGGAAAAGTGTAGCGTTAAGTGGCGCAGAATCGAGTGGCATAGAGTAGAGTGGCATAGAGTGAGATAGCATAGAGTGGAGTGGTGTAGAGTGGAGTGGCATACAGTGGAATGACATAGAGTGGACTGGCGTAGAGCAGAGTGCCATAGAATGGTGTAGAGGTGAGTGGCATAGAGTGGAATAGCGTACAGCTGAATAGCATAGAGTGGAGCGACGTAGATTGATGTAGATTGAAGTGACATACAGTGGAATAGTGTAGAATGGAATGGCAAAGAGTTGAAGAGTGTAGAGTGAAGTGGTGTAGAGGGGAGTGTCGTACAGTGGCGTAGAGTTGAGTGGTGTAGAATGGAATAGCATTGAGTGGAATGGAGTGATGTATAGTGGAGTGGTGTATAGTAGAGTGGCATTGAATGGAGTGATGTAAAGTTGAAAAGCATAGAGTGGAGTGGCGTAGAGAGGAGTGGCGTACAGTGGAGTGGTGTAGAGTGTAGAGGCAGATATTGGTGTATTGTAGATTGGTGTGGCGTAGAGTGGAATAGCGTACAGTGGCATGGCATAGAGTAGACTTTAGTCGCAAAGAGTGGAGTGGCGTGGAGTAAAGTGGCAGACTCTGGAGTGGCATAGAATGGAGTGGAATAGAGTGGAGTGTCATAGAGTGGAATAGCGCATAGTGGCGCAAAGTGGAATAGGGTAGGCATGGAGTGGCATACAGTAGAGTGGCGTAGAGTGGAGTAGCGGTCATTTAAAAAGAAAAAACGAAATTGCCATTTGTATTTTTTAACAGTAGGCTGTAGTCCGTGGAACCACTGCTTGCTTTTAAAAGATATTTGTTTTCCAGTTTCAAAAGGGGTTACTACCTCCTTAAAGGAGTCGGTAAAATATGAATGTTTTACGACCGTAATTAGGTCGCGAAACATTCATACATCCTATTCAGATTCGGTGTTTGGAAGGGACACCCTAAACACACCCCTTCCAAATACGGAAACACAAACAGAAATTGTGATTCGGTAATGTGTTACCGAATCGCAATTTGTGTTTTGTACATATATAAAAGCATTTTTGCTGTTGGAAACGGCCCAATCAGCTAATACTGACCACAAAAACCTTCTTTCATGTGTCCGTATGTGACAATGAAATGTCCATTCATGATCTAGACAATTCACATTAGATTGTAAAGATATGAAAGAAAGGCCTGGCGTGATTCTGCCTTCCTCTTGTAGGCTTTGAAACTGTCTGTGCAATAATGCTATAGTACCACATATCATAACAAACAATTACAGAGTGCCGTTTCAAAATTAATTCTCCATTCTACTACATATATGCATGAATATAACTCATAATTTGAATAATTTTTTTAAAGAAGTATCACAGTCATCATTGAGACTTAATTGCAGGTTAGTTCAATAAATCATTGGATACAAGTAATCAACATAAATAAATTAGATATATATACTCTCCATGAACCCTCCAACTGTCTTCACATATCTTGTTCCTGTTCTCTAGGTGCATTTTCACTGTGTAGGACATATTCCTAAAAATTAAATGGAAAGATCCCATATCAGTGAATAATACTGTGCGGTAAAAACTTTTTTTTTTTTTTTAAAACACCACTAGTACAGAACATTAAAAACATCATGTATTCATAGTGGGAATTCTAATTAAAGTTCGTAGGTGGTGAATGAGTCATAAATGGACATGTAACTCCTTACCCAAGTTCACCCCTCTGGGTGCCAGATAACCAGCTTCAAGAATAAACATAGATTACATTCAAAGCTCTATTGTTCCCTCTCGTGTTCTTTGGAATGGAATCAATTCCAAAAAACTTCACTGTTCTCCAGTCTCCAATATGCATTTCTTTAAAGTGTCATGTTGTTCTGTAGCACGTGTCTTTGTTGGTAATAACATGCATGTGCTCAAGGATGTGCTGTTTTACGGCAAAAGTATACTAACTATGTACAATTTGTTGCAAGGGCATGATATGGCATACACTACAAATTCCTTTTTATGGGTAATATGTTTCTGAATGGTGTGTTTTTGGTTAATTGACTGCAAGTAATAATCTTTGGCTGATGTGCTATATTTGCATGCTTTGCAACCTCCACATGGGTAAAAACCAGGGGGCTTATTTACAAGCCCCTTGAGCCGCAGGTGTGTCACTTTTAAAATGGGAAAAAGTGACGTACCGGTGGCGCAAGGGGCTTGTAAATAAGCCCCCAGGGGTTTAACGAAACCATGAAGTTTGTATCAGACTCAAATAGCTATGTACTAATCTATCCTGCAACGAGGCACTCTTTCTATACATGATGGAAGGACTAGGTCCAATCGCTCCTGTCAATAGTTCATCCTGTTGCAAAATACCCCCGTGTTTTTGAAGGATATTTCTCAAATTTCTGAGTTGAGTTGTGTGCAGTAATAAAATGAATATGCCCCTGTGTTCCTTGTACCTTATCAGTAATCCTGCACTCAGTTCCAAACAATAAGGTCTCTCTTCTAGATTCATCTGTCCTCTCTGATGCCTTTTTGAGCATTTTCTTAGGCTATCCCCTGTTTCGAAATCTCTATCAATTTTTCACGGGTTTTGATATATGTCTCTTGTGAACTGCAATTTCTTTTAGACCTCAAAAATTCACTGTATGAATGCTCCACCTAAAATTAGGCGAATGATTACTCTTAGCATGCAATATAGAATTGCCAGATTTACCTTTCCTGAATAATTGAGTTTCCAAGGTAAAGTTGGCTACTGTCAGTTTCAGATCAACCAATTTAAGGGTCTCCTTACTGTGATTCATGGTAAATTTTAGATTCAGTTGGTTGTTATTAATACTTACCAAAAAGGCTTTAAGTTCCTTTTCGAGACTCTTCCAGATAAGAAACATGCCATCAATATATCTTACCCAAACTACGATGTTGTGGGTGTAGTATACTGCTGCATTTCAGATCTGCTGAGAACCTGAACCTCCCACCAGCCCATGGTGGGGGCAAAGCAGGTGCTCATAGCAATTCCTTGTACTTGCTTGTAATGCTGGATTTCAAAGAGAAATATATTCTCATTTAGACATGTCTCGATCATTTCGAGTTGCATATGTGTATGTTTCAAGAAATTGATGCCTACTGCCCTGAGGTAATATTTGCATGCTCGAATGCCATCATAATGTCATATGCTGGTGTACAATGCTCTATCATCAAGATGTATTAAGACAAAATCAATTTCCCAATTCATATTTTGGATCTTATTGGTGAAGTCTTTAGTGTCCTTAACAAATGATGTGCAGCTTGGAATGAACGGAAATGTGATCTACATATATAGATGTATTTTCCAGAAAACTATTTTTATATGAGAAGATAAGACATCCAGGGGTGCTTACCCGGTTCTAATGCACCTTGGGTACGAGGTAAATGGTTGGAGTAGTAGGCGTATTGTTTTTTATATAAATTCCTCCCAATCCAAGATTGGCTTATTGTGCCATTCTACCAATTTCTCCTTGTATCTTACTTGGAAACCAAGATAATATTGCTTGTCAATACTTTCATAACATTCATACTTTGCCAGTTTTTGTATGCTTCATCCAACATATTTCTCCCTTCATAGGACAACAGCATTACCTCCCTTATTTGAAGGTTTTCCCTTATACTTATTAAGTGTCACCAGTGTTTCATATTTTTGTGCTGTCAAATTATGCCCATGTGCACAAGATACAAGGAGAAATTCTATAGGAAATGGAAAAGAAATGGATTTGTTGGTTTGCTACTAACTGGTTTGGTTTGCAAATAACTTCGGTGCCATTTGACATATCTTTACGAAAAATCTCCAGAAAAACCAGCTCATCCACTTCAGCACCTTCCTTGAAAGTTTCAGGGTGATCTGTCAAGCCGGGGCAAAAAAAGTGGGTCCCAAAATGCAATTTCCCCATTCAATTTAAGTAGGGAATTTTAGGCAATGCTCCAGAATTTCACCAACTTTAACAGAAAACATGCTTTTTGTGATTTAGTGTAAATCCATTCAATAGTTTTTTTTTTTCAATGAAGGTTCAAAATGTATAGATATTGCAACAGCAGGGGTGTAACACAGGCCCCCGCAGCCCCTGCAGTGCGGGGGGGGCCCCAAGCTCCAGAGTGCCCCCCCAGCACAGCACTTCGGCCGGAGAGCTCCTGATAGAGTCCGGAGGGGGCACCTCCACGTACCTTGCAGGGAGGCCCCCTCAATTATCGTTATGCCACTGTGCAACAGTTGGGTTCGCAGGACTTTCACAGGAGTCCCACGGGCACGCAACTTCCAATAAAAGAGTGCTTTGATTGGCCAAGGGGGCTTTTTTCACATTGTGTCGCCTGTTGTACTCCAAATCACCACTTCTTCTGTTATACTCCACTTTAGGAATTTGTGATCCAAGCCAAGTAGAGAGCTAATATTCCTTCTATTCTCCATATTTATTCTGTGAATATACACCATACGGAGTAGTGATATTACATTTGTGGCTCGGAATAGGATGTTTTCAGAGGCAATTTAATAATATGGTTTTAATAATATATAAATAATATTCAAATCTGCATTCCCATCATGCCATTCCACTCATTAACACCAGTACATATTTCCTTAAATTATATCAAGGAAATATATAGTATAGTAACTTTTGTCCTATTTCTTAAAATTATTTTTCCCTCCCTGTCACCCTTGAAGACCTTTAACACATCCCCGCTCATTTTACTATTTTGTATTTTTTATATATTTGTGAGTATTTTTAAAGTGCTACATGCCACTGCCTGCAGCCTCAGAGTGCTTTGAAAAGAGGGTGTAGATGCTCAATGGAGTTCAGGTAATCTTTCGAGTGAACTGCTTTAGATGAGTCGATGGTGGTATAAACATTGACTTGCCAAAGCCAACATGTACTCTCTTTTACATTTACTGGCTGTTGCATTTTGGCACATGACCTGCCAGGCAGAAAAGATGGGCATAGGATGCAGGAAAAAGTTTCACTGTGATCAGAAAGTAATGGGTGCTTAAAATAGGCCTTCTGGCATCTGCATTCTGGAAGATGTGCAAAGAGATTGTTCCAAAAAACATAAAGGGGAGTGAAGAGGTATGATCAGTCATGGACTCAACCTCCTCTATGAACTATGAAAAAACAGAAAGAGTCCACTCTGAGTTACAAAATGTAGTGCTAACCTTCCAAAAAGTGACTAAACCCAAGCGAACCGTTAGGTTTCTAGCATGGGAGAAACTATAAGTTTTCTAAAATAACCCTCACCCACCAAAAGGTCCCTTGGTGGCATGCTTCATCATCAGGTTCTTCCCGCCCCGCTGCGGGACGGGGCATGCTATGACCGACGAATACGTGGGAGCACTTTCAAGTGAAGTGACGTTATGTGTTTGGTGCAAGAGTGGAAGGGTCAGAAGTGAGTGAATTAAAAAATACCTGGCTATGTGGAGAAACTAAACTTTAATGCTCCCTCTAGCTGGTATTAATAAAAGTGGGGAGTAAGGAGGAAAGGTGCTTTATTGAGCAGTTCCCTCGCTGGTCGATATATTTCGAAGTCTACCCATAAGCTTCTCTTCAGGACCTATTATGTTGATCCCTTTTACCACTCTGACTCTAGCCTAGTGCCTTTCAGCCTATTAGATGTTCTGAATTAATATGTAAACACTGTGCAATACATTCATTCTTTACCTACTTGGTAATTTTTCTTAACAGAATGAATTCGAGTTTCTTAATTAACAATTTATTAGGTTGTCTAATCGGACCCCATGAGCTTCGGGAGGGGAGGAGCGCTTATAGTCACACATTCGTCAAAGCATCTCGCTCACCCTAGGAAATGCTGCCTGCCCGTGGCTCCGTCGAACCGGATGATGAAGCATGCCACCAAGGGACCTTTTGGTGGGTGAGGGTTATTTTAGAAAACTTATCATTTCGCCCATGCTAGAAACCTAACGGTTCGCTTGGGTTTAGTCACTTTTTGGAAGGTTAGCACTGCACAGTGACAAAACCCAAGAATGGCAGTATGTTCAAATACTGCTATGTTTTTTATTATGGGCGGGCCCAATCATGTTAACAAATAAATAAAAATACAGTGTACATTTGCAGTTTCTTTTGTGTATTTCCTTCGAACTGAAGATTTAGTGTTAAAGATTGGATCTGAATCATCTCCTGTTTGGAACACACAAAAATGGATGAAATCCAACAGCCTTGCCTTAAACCGATCCAAAAACAGAGATCCTCTCAAAGGGCTCAAAGGGAAACCAACCTCTCCCTTCCAGCTGGCATGCTGCCCCATGCGGTTCTCCATCCACGGCATCCTCTGTTAAAAAACATTGGAATTCTTTTAGACAATAACCTTACTTTCTTAGTACACGTGGGACGTGGAATGAAGAGCACCAAGTCCTTACAAAGCCTGACCAAAAATATAACTCCTACCCAGCCTTGTTGAATTTCATGTGCAGTATTTATTTGTGTGCAGAATATGATATTTTTTCCAGGGAAATCATTAGTGTGACTGGCAACATTACTAAGTGTTATTATTGTCTATGCAGAGATCTGAGTTTCAAGCCAACACAACCTCAAGGAATAAGGCTTGGACCCCTCTGCATCATTACTTTGGGGCGGGGGGTCAGGTGCTAAAGGGGTCCTGGATGTTCTGTTTTTAGTCCAATTAAATTTGAAATAAAAATAGAAAGTAGTAAATAAAAATTATTAAACGTCTTAACTCTGTGCTGTAAGATTTACATTGGTTGACTGTCTCTTTTATTTTATTCCATTCTATTCTAGGAATTTCTAAAGCATATGGCTATCCTAACGGGTCTCCCAGCGCTAAACAAAAATATCCAGACCCTATTTCACACAAAAATAGACAAAAAGGCAGGTTTTCAATTGCTTTCTGTAACTCTGTTCCTCTTCATTCTTGCATATCCTAACAAGCAAAGAGCTCCATAGTCTAGGGTCCATGTAAGAAAAAGACTGAGCATCACTTCTCACCTTCTGGATCTTAGGGGTCACCAGTTGACATGAGGCAGAAGATCGCATGGTCCTGTCTGGGATGTAAGGTCGTATCAGGTGTTGTAACAGCGTAGGGACCCTCTTGTGTAGAGCTCGATAGGCCATACAGAGGACCTTAAACTGAATCCTCTGTTTGACAGGTAACCAATGTAGAGAGGCCAGCGAGCCTGACTCAGAGTTATGCTTAGGAATCTTTAGCAGCAGGCATGCCGCTGTGTTTTGTATCACCTGCAATCTTCTTGTAACATATTTGGGACTACCAAAATAGAGAGGACTGCTACAGTGCAGATGCGACAAAACTAGAGCCTGGCACATGAGCCTCCATGAGAAAGAAGGTAAGAATGCCAGGATTTTTCTAAGCATTCTCAGCATGTCATAACAACTAGCCACTAGTTTCTGCATTTGGACATCTAAGATGAGTTTGTTGTCCAGCCTGATGCCTTGTTTCTTTATTGCAGTTTTAGGACTGATTTGGCCTGCACATCGCATACCAGCGTTTAAAGTCATTGCTGACCACCATCACGCTTTTGTCCCCATTGAGCTTAAGACAGCTTGCTGACATCCGTTCCGCTACGTCTTTCAGGCAGAAACTAAGCTGAACGGAAATTGAAGATGTTTCAGGAGTATGAAAGATAACAATCCGGACGTCATCAGCTTATGACACTATTGAAAGGTTTTAGGATTGTACAATCTCAGCCAGGGGATGTACCTACAAGTTAAATAGTGTGGGACTCAGAGAAGAACCCTGCGTTATTCCACTCTTCAATGGATAAGACTCTGAGTAAAACAGCTTCCCCAAATACTTTTGTGAGCAACTTATCCACCACCTTCCTGTTTCATTGTTGTGATGACGACTCCTCATTCAAATTGTGACCCAAATCAAGAACATAAAAAATAAAGGTAAAACCTTTACCTGCCAAAACCAGTTGCTAGGAAACTTCTTAAAGTCTAAGAAGCATGAAAATGACACTTATCAATAGATTAGACTACATACAGTACACTTTATCAGTGGTCTGAAGCATGCCATTTGACTGGAAATGAATTAATGATTAAATAGTAAGCATACATGCTATCTCTGTCACTGTGTAATGGCTGTGTATTAGTTTCAACACTTCCAGTGGGGAGAAGAGACATGCAATACTCTTCTTGCCGCTGTTTACCTAAGTTTACTAAGGCACATCCAGATAAAAGTATTTGCCAAAAATACTCCAAAAACCTTTGAAAACTCTCAAATATTCCTTGCTAATGCCCTCATTATGAGTAATCCAACAATTCTGATGGGGCCAGTAACGATAGTTAACACCCCTGCTGGAATTATATTTTTCCAAGAATACTAAATTTCTGTGGTGTGTCACCCTAAGATTTCTGATTCTGCACACATGTAAGTTGTCCAGGGGGGTTATCGACCGAAGTCATGTTGAATTCAGCATAGTAAATCTGTTTCCACGCGTCATTCCCCAAAAACTCCTAAATTACCTTTATTTTCTCACACCTGAAAACACCAAGGCTCGTATTAGTGATAAGGTGCATTGTGTTTGAACCATGGTGCACGTTTAAACAGGTGTGCCGGGCTCAAGCAGGGACAGTGCATCCTATTACACTGAATGTGCTGTCCCCAGGGCAGCCGCGAACTTTCAGCCTCCCCTGGGTGTCAGTGCGCCTCACAAGGACATGTTTGCTTCTGTGCCGTACAGTACGGTGCGGGCACAGAATCAAAGTGATTCTCTCATTTGCATGGGTCCATGCCCCCATGCAAATGAGGGAACGCCCTTTGAAGATGGCCCTCTGAAGATAGAGCTGGTGCTACATGTATGCCAGAAGTATTACAGGAGGGTCCGCACTAGTGTCTGCAGCTCCTTCTGTAATACCATAGTGCCCTGTGGTGCAAAAAGCAGGCACACACACTCGTTGCACCCCTGGAGCACTATGGCCCCAGGACTCCTGAGAATGGGGCAGAGAAATAGCAGGAATTCTTATGAACTGCTCATAATGAGAACATAAAATTGTCTGGCATTCGTGTCAGGTGTAAAATGTTGTATATGTTTTTCTTTTTACCACTTTGAAAATATGCTGCCTACCCCAGTGCATTTCAAAGAGATGTATGTACCTGCCTCTCTGCCTCAGCTATCTTTTCAACTTTTGAGTGTTCGGAGATGTGAAAGCCACTGGGGGTGGCAACATTTTAGTTGATGTCAGGACTTTAAGTGGGCTGGGTCCTGCCGGTGCTCGGCACCGGCAGTTCTAAAAAGCAGGTACTGAAACGGATCCCTATCGGGCTCTCCATTTTTGTCCTCAGGGTGAAAAAAAAAATCTTACTCTGCAGCAGTGCCACCCTTCACTGCCTTTGAGGTAACTTCAAAGAGACTCGTTATAGTCCTTTCACAGTCTCATCATTTCAGAATGGAAGCATTTTCAATATTTTATACAACGAAGCCATAGTTGTTGCTTTAATCTTACACAACTAACAACCACTGGCAAAGCCAATAGTCCTGGCTTGTTGTATGTGTAACGTTACTTGTATTATATGTCTGGATGTAATGACAGAAGCAGCAAAATACCAGTCGGGCAGCACACTATGTTAAGCACAGATTTTTAGCTTGCGTATTTTCAAGCCACGCCCTGAATTACATCGGCCAAGCCCCTATGAGAGACCCCCTCGTTTTTTCATTCCACTTAAAGCCCTGTTTGAGGTGCGTGTGCGTCCAATCTCTGGGTTGTCACTGCACAGCCATAACTGCCTGTCATCATTGTTACTGTTGTGATCGTGATAATTAAGAGGCACCAGGACACCCTCCATCATTCATTTTCTATCATGTGCTATAATTAAAGCGCTCATTTTTCCTTTTTTTGTTCATTTTACATACAAATTCAGAAGGAAAACAATGCTTTTTCCTTTTTCTACTTATTTTAAAAACTGAGAAATATAGAAAGTCCGTCTGAGTGACTCCCTATGCTGGCAATCATGATTTCGGAGGCCAGCCTCTAAGGATGCTAATGTTTTTGTAGGAGTATTGTATCACATGTGACTGCATAGTATGCTAAACCTCGACGTGCATACCATTGTGGGTGTGCTATTATCTGTTTATTAAATGTAGAAATCTGCTAGTTTGACTGAAAAAGTCATCTTTACTGGACACAAAAATAATGTGGATAAACATAAACCGTCAAATTAAAAAAAAATAATGCAATGGAATGGGCTCACACTTTTTATCGTCGTGGCTGGCCAAGTATTATTGCCTTCAGTCCTCACAGTATACTCCTCCTTTGTATGTTCTACATTGCTACCCTATGTAATCTTTAGGTTGTAACTATTTATGACGTAGAACGCATTGTATTTGTGTTGTATTGTATTGGACTGTTTGTGTATCTCTCACCCTGCGGGGATGGTATCGAGAATGCTTCAAACATATATACAGGTTGATTACCTCCCAGTTGAGTCAGTTGTTGGCCTACGAGGTGATAAGCGTGATTCAAGGCGTGAAATACATTGTGATGTTTTGTTTTCATTACCACAATCGTATAGCTATTTTTAACATGTTTTTTCCCCTTTTTATTTATTGTTAATTACTGTTTATTATTTGCTGTTTGTTTCCTTACACAATACTTTATTATTTGGTAGTGTTTTCAAAACTATCAGTAAAAATCTTGAAATGAATAAGAAAATAACATTTAAAAAGCCGGAGCCCTAGTTGTGCTACACGGTCCTTAAGTTTAAACAGTGACTGCCGGAACTCTGTGTCTTCGGCCATCCATTTCATCAGTGCTCATGGGTACCCAGTCAGTACGCCTTGGTGTGGTACCACAGTGTAGCGCGCATGCCGAGAATGAGCTGTTCCATGAGGTGCGCAGCTGCAGACATTGCATCACCCATCCTTCTCGCACATCAGCAGAATATTAGGCCTGTGCTACCCAGTAAGGTATCTTGGTTCCCCCTTGTGGTAGAAAGAGGTACTGGTCATCTGATTTTTCTATTCTGCACACACAGAAGACCAGCCACTGAAGGCTAGACTGAGCGTAGACTATGTTAGAATTATATGTTTTTTTCTGTGAAGCCTTACGAATAGATAACCACACAACACCATCACATAAAAATACAGTAGACCAGTAGTACAGCAGACGAGCACAGCCGTTCACCTGTCTGCAATCATGCAAGATTAGGCATATATTGTATGAAGACTTTGAAATAAGTTAGTGAATCGTAAAAAAAAAACAGAAAACAAAAAGACAAAACCAAATCGCGACTTTTTTTTATTAATTGGTGGGTTTGAGCGGCAGTCATTTATAGATGGGAAATTACCGATAGCAGCAGATGAAACAGTGCACGGTCTAACAGATCAGTATACCACCTAACCATACTATTCCGGAAGACGCTCTCCCGCCTAACGAGGTTTGGTATAGATAGACAGGGTGATACGCTGTTTTCTGGACTTCAAAACCATCCTTATCACCACGGCCAGCTAACCCGGTGCTTTGTGTCCGGGCTGCCTGTTTCTCAAAGACCCACTGTTTACATTCAGGAGGGTCTGTGGCGCTTGGACGCGAGTCTGCCAGGCCGAGCAGACATCTGGCTGTCACTCCTAATTGCATCCTCGCACCGGTAGTTGTTTCTAGACACCCCTGATTGCCTTTGAACGCGGGACGGTGATCCACACCAGCGCCAGGCCATTAATGCAAGAGCAGGGCCGCTCGGTGGCTTTAGCCTAGTTCCAAGGAAGATTTATGACGCACCAGGGGTGTTCATTGCACTGAAAGGGCTGCTGTTTAAGCCGGTATTGCTTTTAATGATGCCGTTTCCTCTCTGGCCTGCACGACTTACTCTTTGAACGCTGACAGAAATAGGGCATCAGAAAATTATTTTCCTGGTGTTGCCATGTTTACTGTTTCCTGGCAGCGCTGTGGCTAAAATTAGCGCCAAACATAAGAAGTTGAACCATGTCAGCGGATGAAAGAGTTTATTCAGATTAATGCAAGTTATCTTGATTTAAAAGCTACAGACGGTGGGCAGGATGCGGCACCAATTAAAAACACGAAACCTAATTTCGAGACAAACTGAGTAATCACATAATCTTTAAGCTACCTGACTGGGTGTCAGTGACACAGCATCATTTCTGTAACAATATTCCAGATTTATTAGGTTAGCAAGCTGCTTTTACTTAAGGGGCACGGGCCAGCAAATAAAACAAAGGCAGGTCGGGACTCGATTACTTCCTCAAAACTGTAATGTGTCTGTTAAAATAGAACATATTTTTCCTCGTAATTGTCAGAAGAGAAATACAGCTTGCAATTATAGAGGCACAGATCTTTGTGGGCGGTAGACTGATTTAGGGGTTGAATGTAAAAAGGAAATACGTTAATTGCGTAAAGCAAACATGCTTCTAGGGAGGGCGGAGCAATGGGTTCCCTTCACGGCGTTGATATCAAAATAGGCCGCGCGTGATGGGGTGGCAGCTTTTCAACCAGAGTGCATTTGGGGTGGAATCAGGAGGCGTGACAGTTAAGGCTGGCAACAAAGAGGTGTCTGCCCGGTCCACGCGCTGGCTGCATATCTTGTTGGTAAATGTACAACGCTCCCTCCCTCTGGGGCTAAGTTTGCACGCCACAAATGCCCCAATGCCATAAGGTAAAAATACCCCCTGCCACGCAGATTGGGAAATCAATATATCTTCAATCCATGCAACCAAGGACACTCTCTCCAATCTTCAGCTTTTGACCAACAAACCATTGCTATCAGGTGCGTTTGTCTAAGTAGCTCAGGGGAAGCTTACCAAGACTGCAAATCCCAGAATGCACTCGGTTGTTACATGATAGCACAAGAGTGGAAACAATGCCTGCAATGAGATGGAGTGATGTGGGCACCAACAACAGCTACAACACAGAGGGACGTGATTTCAGAAATGCTTTCATGTTATAGCTAGTTATGTATTAAAACTAGAAAATTGAGATCTTTTGATGTGACTCAAAACCCTGATTGTGAATAATGTAATGAGATTCAAAAATAGCTGTGGCAGGCTCCCGCCTCCATGCAAACATAGTACATATTGATCTCTTCAGGACTGCAGTGAATAGCTTTCAGTGACTATTGCATTCTTTATAGCTAGCAATGATTACATGCCTAGGAGCTGCCATGTGCCACGTGTGAAACCTTCAGCAAGTACTAGCTTTCCAGCAACCGTAATCTGCATGCTGTGATAGTGTTCTTAGCTATAATGTTTTGCTAGAAGAAAGGGTCTACAAGTAACAGCGTGTAAAGTTCAGTTCTTAAAAAGGAAGGACTATCTCAAGGTTTCCAATATAACATTGGTCATCTTGACAGACATATTTTTGTGAGTGCGCCTGAGGTACCTCTAGGCGACCTTATATCTGTTGTTGAGTATCTCACTCAGTACTGCTTTTTTCCTTATGTCTAGGTACTTCTAGTCAACGATTACCTCCAGGCTGCTCTGTCCCTTTTTTACAGTCCTTTCTAAGGTGGAGTCCACCTCTCTGACGTGAGTCCAGTGTAAGTACAGTAGCCAAGTTCTTATTTTTTTGCATTTTTATATAGCGCAAATTTGACCCAAAACTCTTGGATCGCTTTACCTGGCACCAGTTGCACTACACAAGGACACGTTCATTAAAAAAACAAAATAAATTAGTCACAGGGAGCTCAAGAGTCTGATTTAGAGCTTGAAGGACAGGTTAGTCCATCACAAACAGGACGGACATCCCGTCCACCATATTACAAGTGTCATAGGGTATAATTAGGTGTCCCTGTTTTCTGTTTTCACTGATTTTTACAGATAAATACAGACAGAAAACCTTATGTTTCCTGTCAGTATTTATTTTTAAAAGTGGAAAAATACAGATAATTTGGCTTCATTTGAGTGACTCTCCATGCTAACATTAATGACTTTCAGGCCAATAGCTGTACATATTGGCAGCCTGGGGCATGACAAAGGTCTATGAGATTTGCTTAAATTACTGCATATCTCAATATGTATTTGTGCTATTTTACAAATGTTTTAATGTGGGTTAATTATTTTTGGCTGTGTAATGTGCTAAAACCTGACAGGCATCAATGTATGAGTGCATGTTTATCTGTTAAATAAATGTGGAAATATACGAGCTATCACATCATCTGTTCACAATACACAAAATAAATATGGATTAATACCAATAAGATGGACGAAAATAAAAAAGGATAAATACAGATGGAAATGTTAAAAAAATAAATACCATAAAACTGCGAGCCCAAGGTATAATGGACATGTAATACGCAGACGGGATATCTGTCACATTTGTGATGGAGTTACCTGGTTCACCAAACTCTAAATCAAGCCCCAAGTGATTTGCCCAGAATCACAGGCTGTTGAATAATGCAGGTGCTTGAACCTGCTCCCCCAATTCCAAAGTTGGCAGCTCTGGCTGTCACGCCACATCCTCTCTCAGCTTCTTTTCTTGTTTTTTCCAATAATAGGGGTTTGGTGGGCGGGGGGAGGGCGGTGTTAGGGGTATAAAGGCACTTCTATCACATTAATTTCTTTGGGATTGGGCAAGGTGGAAATTCATTGTCAAGTCTCATGACAGGTTTTCCAGAGACTCTGTACTTATTTCAAGGTCCTCTATGCAGGCACATGGAGTTGAGAACAAGATTTAAAGTGAGAATGTGCAACTCCAGCCAAAGTCTGTGGATAGCTCTCTGCAACAAAGCAGAAGCAATGATTTTTGAGTCGGTAATGTGTCTTCTATTGCCCTCCCATCTCCTGTACTTCCAGAAGAGAATTGTTTAGGAAGCTCTATCTGACGCATGAGGTGGTAGGATCTCGTCCATGGGCTTTCTCTCCCGCACCTTTTTTTTATCAGTATCCAGTAAACTCCTCCCAGAATGATGAAGGGGAGAGGTTGTTGTCACTCTTGAGCCTAAGGAATCTGTTGCCCTCAACTGTCATAGATGGACAATCTGATTTTTTTTAGGACCACACACCTTCCACCATGCTCTTAGGTGTCATTGTCACCATCAAAGTAAATGTGTGGATCCTCCTTAAATGGCACGCTGTGTGAATTGTAGTCCGGATGAGAAACATGTATAACGCAGCCATCAGGTATTTTTTTCTTCTCATTTTCTTTAAATTATTTTAGGCCATTGAATTGAGAGTGGATGCTAAGCACTGTTGGAGGGGATGAAGCAGGTTAGGGTTTTTTTCTGATCTAGATTTTGGCAGTTTATAGACCTCAGTCCGGATGCCTGCTTTTCTTCAGGGAGATGCCTGTAGTGTTTGGCTCCTTCCTCGCGGTTTTGCCTCATTTAAACAAGGTTCCACGATCGGGCTACGAACAATGCGTGCCAGGATTCTGCCAACGTTATTCAGTTGGTGGAGATCCTGGTACGCAGCGGGAGCACTCGGTCGTGGGTGCTGCAACTCAGAAATAAATCTTCAAACACCTCACCTTTGCCTGACGTCTCATCAATTCTTCGATCACCACAACTGGCGATGATCGGTGAGGCCCACGCGTCCAGCACCGACCAGCCAATTTCACGCCTTCCTGTTCCTGCCTCTCTTCGAGTGTTTGCTGCCCCCGCCTCGTCTGAAGCCGGCTTTCCCCGCCCCACTTGCTCTTGGAATTTGTGATATAAAAGTCATCTAAAAATACACAAATGTCAGGTCAGAGGTTGTCATTCAAGCAGCCGTCCCACAGACATGCTTCCACATCCTGATTTCCTCAGACTTGTACTGAAGCTATGTATATATCATTTCCAGCTACTTTGAAAATGTACAGTTCTTCTTTTCTTCATAGTGAGAAGAGCAGCACTCCAAATTATACCTGGGTGGATGCTACTCTATGTGCCAATTGTAGGGTGTCCATGATGCTCAAAGAGCATCTGTTTCTGATTATATGGTCGGCACATATAACTAACAAACGCTGCAATGTTGAGTTTGTTTCTCTTCTGTCATCCTTGACCTAGATTTAAGAGTTTCTCTTATGGGTTACTTTCAAAGCTTTCCAGTCAAGCATTTTGGTCTCCTGGTGCAAATGGAGGAGCAGGCTGTGGAGTTAAACTCTATCATCTTGGAGGTCCTACAGTTGATGGGTGAATTTGGACAGAGGATGAAGAAGATGGTGTGTTTTATTTGTTTTGAAAACAGAGAATTTTTATAGGAAAATGTTGTTATTTTTTTTCCTGCCTCTCTCATTCCCTTGGAATCTGGTTACATATTCCAATCAGTCCAGGCTGTCACAAAATGCTCCACTTTTCTGTATTGAAGTAACATGTCCGGTTTGCCATCCTCCATTTTGTTTTAAGTCTGCTCCTTGAGTTTCTTTAAGATTCTGACTCCTCCATGAGCGGTGTGAACGGTGATCTATCTTCCCCTGCATAATTGATGTGTTATTACAGGTTCCATCTTTGCAGACTTGGTTCAGGAAATGTATTATGTGTTTGAGGGTTTTCAAAATCAACATTTCTTCAATCACATCAGAGCATATCTGCACCTTTCAGAGTTCTGTGTCCTGACCAAAAATGTTAAGATGTAGGACACCTTTAGGGACGTCTGTTGAGCTTTCAATTTAATTAAACTTCTGTGGACTTTTCCTTAAAGAAAATATCAAAGCTTACATAGTTGATAATAATTAAGATGATCTTAATTTATACATTACATAATATTAAAATCATAGTCTCACCAATATTTGTGTACCACATACATAATCCTCAAGAAAAAACCATAGAAACAGAGTAAACAGTAAGCAAATTGAATTACCTTGGATAATGATTCTAATTACATCTAATTTCACATAGTTCAATTTAGATTCTACATCTAAAAATTTCTGAGACAAGGGTCACAGACAAGACCGTAAAAATGAATATGCAGATGGCATAATCCTAACTCATCAGCCTACACCTTTTCTTCTACAGCATCACTTTAATACAAGAGCAAATATGTTTTTTTTCAGTTTTATATAGCCCAAACTCGACCCAAGGGTATCAGAGCCCTTTACATGAGCACTATTTGCATTACAGAGGGACACATTCATGCGAGGATGGGGCCTAACGGCTAGGGCGGACGACCTCAAATCTGGGGAGCCGGGTTCGAGTCTCGGCAATGGCGCTCAACATCCTGTGATTCTGGGCAAATTGCTTAATCTCCCCATGCCTAACAATAAAAAAAAATGAATGTGTCCTTCTGTAATGCAACTGGTGCTCATGTAGAGTGCTCTGATACCTTTGGGTCAAGTTTGTGCTATATAAAACTCTGAAAAAAAGGGATTTGTCCAGAATCACAGAATGTTCGAGTCTCCAGCCAGACTCAAACCTGGTTCCCCAGCTTCAAAGTCGGCCGCTCTAGCTGTTAAGCCACATCCTCTCCATTCTGTTCCTTTTCTTAGTTCTTCCTGTACAATGGTAGTCACTTGGATACTTTAGTCCCAATTCACAAAGGAATTCGAAAAATTGCAGCCAAAGATCTCTTCTTCTGTCTGGACATAATATTTTAACTTCCTGGAATTCACTAATATTTCCAAAAGTACAACTGGAAATCTGTGCCAGGTGCAGGCTTCTAGGCGTACTTCTGCGAAGATCATGTGATGTTCCCAGGGGGATCCTATTCCCGCTGTGAGGAGATCTACATAGCTGAGAACTACCCACAGAGAGAATAGCTTCCCCTCTGCAAACATACTTTGTTTGATTGTTTTTTTTTTTCCACGGGGAAAGCATTTTTTGCCATGGAGAAATTCTTCCCCTGCACCCACCAAATCTGGGGGTGTTACATTTTCTTTCTCATCCTGGAAAGGGGTTTACTTCATCCCTTATCCTGCAAGGTGGTAATCGTAGAGAGAGGAATTTGTGAGTGTCCACAAATTTACAAGCTTGTGGGCATTCACAAGCTTTGAAGGCTAAGCATGCTTTGGAATTTCCCATTTTTTAAACTATTAAATCGTATTTATTGGTGCAGAGAACTCCACACTTGGACGCCCGTGGCTTTTTTGTGTGTTTTGCACTTTTGCTGAATATAGCATGTTTTCTAGGCTTGGATTTTTTTTTCATTACACTGGAGTAATCAGAGCAATTTCAGTAATTTTGTGTTACTTTTTTATGTGAAATTACCGAAATGTACAGACTTACGCCTGTTCATGTAATTATGAGTAATTTGGCTCAAAAATCCTAATGCAGGAGCACATTAACAACAAACTTATTGAACGCGAGCGGCTGCTGGCTGATGCTGTTTCCTTAGTTCAAAATGCTTCCTCAGGTCAATTTTGCTTGTGAGGGTGTGTTTTGCGCTAAGAAAATAGAGTAAAATGCTGGATTACACTCCTTGCATAATTATGTTCCAGCAAAGTATGCAAGTTAGGCTCACCCCTAATGTTTTCACTTTTGCTCACTTCATTTGTGGGGAATGACATGAAGAAGACAGACCTGGATATAATTCCTAGATTTCTTACTAGCAATTCTCATAACTACACATTAATATCTAATATAAGCTCAAGAGCATACATATGCATCAGAAAACTTTGGATGCCTAAAGAGGTGACTCATTTATCAATACCAAAATGAGTCTTCACGGCTTTGCAACTCTGGCAAAAGAACATTTAAACAGCTTGCTCGTTTGTATCTTCGGATTTAATGAAGATTACTCATTCACTGAATTTACATTTTGTTTGGCAGTCATGTTATAATCACATTTTTAGACAATTGTGACATTTTATGAGACATTTGAATCCTAATTGCTACACACATCTTTTTTATGACTCAGCATTTGGATGAACGGTGCACTAATAAACTGCACATGACACAAGAAAAAGAAGAAACCAGGATGGGATGATAAACTCTGATCTCCTCAGTTCGTTCTTTTCAGGAGAAACCATATAGACCTACTGCCTGTACCATGAAACCCCAGATGCACATCACATGCATGCCCCCACACTGAATCACAGAATTATCCAGCTGGGTCTGAAGTCCCAGGTCACACGTTGGGATGTAAATTACAATCACTCTTTGAAAATTTTATCAAACCCCATACACAAATTCTTTTGAAACTCAGTAAGGCTCTCAACTTTGCTGCTCAACTTATCTCCAGTTTAAAGTGCTCCAACTGCATCATTACAATAAAGAAATGTCTGTGAATCAAGGAAAGAGCAGGCATCAAAGCTCTGTATCAAACCTGCTAAGCAGTCTATGGCCTGGTACCAGACTATCTCTCCGCAGAGTTCATCCTCTAACAATCAACCAGACACAAAAGGTCATCCTGACTAAACACATCTCACTGTAAAATGAAGTACTTACTGTTCAGGTGATGGCCCCAGAATGCTAAAGTATTGGTACTGTGGAATTCTCTGCACCCTCTCTCAGGAGGCAGACCAGGTAAAGTTATGGTGAGCCACAAAAGGCCTGGTCTGCTTTGCCTATGACCTACAAAAACCTTGGCCAATGGCTTCTGATCTGGCACAAGAATATCCCTGCATTGACCCTTTAACCTCACTTGAGCTGGGAAGGCCATGATTCTTTCCCACGCTACTAATAGCATGATGATATGGCATCACTGCAATATTGCTGTTATACAATCCTTAACAGCGAATAAAACATAGAAAAAATATGGAGAAACTATATTATCAAACAACATTTGCTTGTGTTTCATATGTTCATAAACGCAAGCAGTGGAGTTTAAAACAGAGATCTATTTGCATGAAATGCAACCTGCATTGTAAGTCTCAGAGGTATCATGCTGGTGTGGTCGTGACCAACTTTTTAAGAGTCATCACTCTGTGGATGTGTCACAGGACTTGTATTGTTGAGTGGCGTCTCGGGGTGAATGCTGAAGCATACTAGTATGTACTTGTGTGTATATGGTATTTCTATAGCGAGAAACTAACCTAAAGGCAACGGAGCACTGTGCTACTTATTTTGGCACAGGTTCTTTCTTCTTTTATAGTAATGATTTAGAAATATCATTAATATGGCACATCATGTATACAAAAGATCATGGGACAGATTTACCACTTATTCACGCAGCGCGCTGCGTGAAAAGGAGAGAGGAGTGGAGCGTCATATTTACAGAAATGTGATACTCTCCTCCCCTAGCACCGGCGCAGAAACCCTGCGCCACGGAGAAACCTTTGCGCCATAGTGCAAAGGTGTCTCTGTGAGTCTAGCATAGGTTTTGTACTGGGTGGGTACCTTTCCAGTACAAAATTCCTTAGTATAGACTGACTTTAACCCTTTCCCCTCTTTGTATGTGTGCTGTAAAGTGCAGCACACGTACAAAGTCAGAGAAGGAAGGAAAAATTAAAGCATTTCTCCTTCAAAAGGGTGCAGTTTTCTGACGCTAAACCCTCTTTACTTTATTTAGTAAATAGGGTTTTTCGTCAGAAACCTTGGGTGGTTGCATGGGAATGCCCATGCTCCACCCATGGTACGCCCCCTTGGCTCTAAGTAATGCAAAGCAGCACTATGCAGTGCTTTGTTACTTTCACGTTATTTCCAGTTTAGCGCTGGAAAATAAATCAGGAAAAAAGATTTCGCGCTGATTTACGTCACTTTTGTGACGCAAATATGCTGTAAAATCCTAATAAATCTCACCCCATGTAGTTTAACTTACAGCTGACCAGTTACAAATGCAGAGACACTTCTGCTGGTTAAATACAAATACCAACTGGAACCATTAGGCGCCAATAAAAGCAGTGATTGTTATTAACAGAGATTCGAAACTGCAAAATATCGTGGACAGAGCTATATGGAGAACACGTTATTGTTTTTTATTATTTTGGAGGCGCTGAGTAGCACATATGAAAATGTTCAAAAAAGGCATCTTTTTTTATCACTTTCCCGTTTTACATTGTTTCAAACTACTTTGCTCTCTCATCCATGATTAAACCAAACGTCTATTTGTGTGCAAACACCAAGGCTATAAGCATGTGTCTGAAGTAGGCGAATAGTGGATTTGGGGGAAGCTGAACAGTGCAGGCTGTGCTCTCTCCTGCAGGCCGCCATTTTATTGCTGCAGTGGGTGGGTGGACAACAAAATGGTGTCTCCAACAGTTTTATTACCTGACGATTTGGAAACATTATGGCTGTGACCCTGGAATCTGTCTGTCTTTTAGTGCAGACTTGATTTTGCACGCTTTGTGGGAGTTCTACAGAAAGTTTAATTTTTAAGCACAATTCTGTAAACGTCTCCTCGATCCCTGTAGTCTGATGAATTGTAAAAGCAGCATTTGCCAGAATTTGTCAAAGGTTGATTTCTGTCTGCAGCTCAAACCCCAGCACCTTGAAACATTTTCCCAAACAGACCCCACCCCCTAATTCCAGTGCTGTTTACAGCCCTCCTTTCTTTCTCCTCCACAGCTTTCCCCTGACAGCCTCCTAATTACTTATGGGCAATGAGCTTCAGAGCAACACATATTACAAATGGATGCACTGCCAACAATCATAGGAAGACATCATATTGAATACCATGATTTAAAAAACAACAAACCATTAAAAATAATTTACAAGGTATTTTGCTTGAAAAGATATTTCGACATGTTGATTGCAGATGTGCTCCATTGCTATTTGTGTATTTAAAAGTGTAATACCATCTTTCAAGCACACATGAATTTAATTTAAAACAGAAAATCACCGTTATTTGCCTTTTTAGGCTTACAAGATATTTTAATCATTTACACAATTATCATGGTGAAAATAATATTTTCCCCAAAAAATATGTGATAAAAACAAAACACTTATGGGCAAACATTGTGGGTCGATATTCATTGTAATACAATAATATGTCAAGTTTAAAAAGAATTAAGGAAAATAAGTATGCCAAAAACACGTTTTATATGCGTGTCTTCGACGAGGTGCAAAGTCAGGCCATAAACCTAAATGAGGACAGGAAGGGAACATATTCCCGCCTGCCAGCAATGAAGGATGGTTGCAATAGAGAGATCCCGTCTAAAGAACCTGTTGTTGACTAGTATGTGCTCTCTAAAGCTAAAAATACAGAAGGACTGTTTAGTAAATGACTAATTGTGTAATGGCTGATGCACAGCATTTGTTACGCACATCTACATTGTTCTTCTAGCATAACACATAATGTGTTAGTAATGATGTGTATCGCCAAAAGGTACATTTAATCATTCACGCACTAAGCACTACATAGTAATGTTTAATTATTCAATTTATTTTTAGATGAGAAAATACTGCCTTTTCCAAGTTAACAAGGCCGATCACAATTTTTTTTATATAAATCCTTGTGGTGTGATGCCACTTGCACATGGGAGCAAGATATCAACATTTGCAATATTCTTCTGCAAAAAAGTTCGCAAATAAAGCACATACTCCAAATTATACAATATGAGAAAAAATAATAAGTAGTAGCTAAAGTGAGTGTGGTTTACAGTTTCAAACTTGACGTCAGTGCTTCATTTGTTAAAAATAAGCACAAAACACATAAGTACAGAGGTCCAGAATTTTCTTATGAGTCCGCCACCAGCAATTTCAATTCCTGGTGTGCTGAATAGCCAGGGTGCTTATTCTTGATTCCACCTCATGCCTTTTTTTCTTCTCACCGTATGGTTCCTCTCTCTTTCACTAACTCTTGAAGAATCATTTTCTTGTCTGTTTCTTTTTCTTTGTTACTGTTCTCTAATCTTTCTTTTCCTCCTTTCTTTCATTTCTGCCTTTCTCTCTCTTGCTCTGGGTCAGTCTGATGATGAAACATAAGTCCTAGTCCCCAAAAACGAGTGCCGGTGCCCACCACCTGCAAACACTGGGACAAATTCAGTTCTTGTTGACAAGCATTATTGTATATTTATTTTATGTTATGTTGTATAATTGCTACTCTCACACCTGAGGTCACCAACAAGGAACTGTAAACAAGGGGTGTTGAGGATAACCCTGACAATATATGGCTTAGAAGGAGAAAAGAGGAGCCCTCAGGCTGCAAAGATAAAAAAAATGAAGAAAACAGTCTGGGAGAGAACATTTAGGACAACAAGTGAAGGAGCTCAAAAGCACCGGAAACCGAACATCTGGATAGTTAAAACTAAAAAAGTTGTTTTTTGCAATGAGTTTTGCTGGGCTGCTGAAGGCAGTCTGTAGAAAATTGTGGTGTTGATCCACAAAAGCATTTATGAGAACTCAAAATAGTACTGCTTTAGCACCAGGGCACAAGTCCTAAAAAAAGAAGTGGGGGGACTGACCAAGTTAGGCATCATGAAAGTGACATCATGACGTGTGCCATCAAAGCACATGACATCACGATGCGTGACATGCCACATGGCATCACAGGAAGTGACCTCACTGGAAGTGATGCTCTGATATGTTATGTTATAACATATGCCAACTGAAAATGCAATAAAATATGCTTTAAAAAAAAAAAAGTTGTCTCCTGCAAAGCATATCATGTAATATGCAGATCACAGATTTTTATTTTATGTAGATGGGTAAGTGGATTACTGCTTTAAACACAGATCCTTTTGTTACTTGCAGTTCATAAATTGTAATCCTTCTAGTAGACCACAGTGAGCTATGAAGGGTATTTGACTCCTATACCTTGTAACCCTGACTGTCTCATGTAACACATCTTGTACATTAATTTACACACTTAAATGATTTATTTGGAACGGATAATGTGTATGTTATGTAAAGCGCTCTAACACTTTGCATTGGGATGAGTAGCTTTATAAAAGAAATAAATTAGTGCTATTTAAATTGTTATTTGTGTAAATACTGAGACAGACCAACCCATCTGACATTCTTACAGTGCATGCACTTCTATACAGCAAAGTAAAAAGCATGCATCTCTTAAGTGCCTGTGAAAACATAAGAAGCTGTGTGCTTTTGTTTCCTCGCCGGTGCATTTGCATTTGCGAGGTTCCAGGACACCTCCAGTCACATACTCAATCAAAAGGAGTCCTGATGGTCCCTTAACTTCTGTCTTTACCTGTGCCCAGCTGGAGGTGGAAAAAAGCCCCCTCGCTGCCTGCACGTTGCTGCTGGGAATCAAAAGCAGACAACGTGCAGGAGCTGATGAACGTGTCCCGGTGTCTCAAAAATAACACTGGGACAAGTGCAACATATTTCTGTGGGGCCCAACTTATTAGCAGGGGGGACGGCGTCCAAACTGTGAAAATAGTGGGTGGACGCCGTGTACCCGCGTCGACCCCCGACTCGTGCCCTGATTAGCACTCTTTTACGTACTCATACATGCCTTTTATTTATTTATTTTTAATTTTTATTTATTTGAAAAGTTTTATATAGCGCTGGTTAGACCCGGAGGTATCAGAGCGCTTTACATGAGGTAGGACATTGTTTCAGAACATTGTTACATAGTTACATCAGTTTCTGGAGCGTCGCATAACATAGAAAGGGAGACAGTATAACATAGTAACATGAGTTACTAAAGCATAGCATAACATAGAAAAAAACAGTAAGGTCAGGCTGGAAAAGGGGAGGCAGACAATGGATCACGGAGGTAGGAGGCGGGGGGAGGGAAAAGAAACACAACGGGGAGACGAGGAAAACAGTGTCTGATGTCCGGCTGGGTAGGTGACGGCCAAGGGGTGAACCAGAGCCAAACTCCTCTATAGCTGCATAGGACAGCTCCACCGGGCATCGGCCAAGGTTGCTCGGGCACCGTGGTACGTACAGACAGTTAAGGTTTCCGCCTAGGGGGCAGACAATGAATCACGGAGGGAGGAGGCGGGGGTGGGAAAAGAAACACAACGGGGAGACGAGGAAAACAATGTCCGATGTCCGGCTGGGTAGGTGACGGCCGAGGGGTGAACTAGACCCAAACTCCTCTATAGCGGCATAGGACAGCTCCACCGGGTATCGGCCAAGGTTGCTCGGGCACCGCGGTACGTACAGACAGTTATGGTTTCCGCCTGGGGGCATCGTCAAAAGTTCCATCGAGAGCACCGGTCACGGTCTACGGTGCTACGATCCCAGTGGTAGTGGGACCACTCCCAATCCTCTACCGAGTGTGTCTCCCTTGCCGCTGTGGTCACTCTCAGAGAGGTCTCTATAAGATATCTCTCCAAAACATTCTCCTGGTTCGGATCCAAAATAAACTCAAAGGTTTCATTCCAGACAGGATTTATATTGTTATTGAAATGTTTTGTTCGCTTCCTGCTGTAGAGATGAAGAGTTCCACATAGGGGTCCGGAGTATCAAGCAAGTCTCCGAATCTGCCCTTGGTGACATTGGTGGCCCGTTGCACAGTCACAGTAAATTTGTGTGAAAACGGACATTGCACTATAATGTTCTGGTATGGATCGATGGAAGCCATTCTTGATGCCCAGTATGTAGCTCAAGCGAGCTCCAGTTTGATGGTAGGCCTCCACTGTTTTCAGTTGTGGATGTATCCTGTTGTACTAAGCAGAGCACTGCCCAGGCCCCTTGAACTGCCTCCCCGCTGGACTGCCTTCTGCTGCTCCTGCACTCAGATGCCCTCACCCTCAGAACGGACGGACAGAGCTGCGCTCTTCAGTGCAGTGCCCTCAGCCCTCTCACTGCGGGCACACACCGCTGCTCCAGCAGTGTGGAATAAAGCGATGCTTCCGCCCCCTGCGGCAGAGAGCCGAGCGTCTCCAGAGGCTGGCCGACGTGCATTGCCTTTGTGACTCAGCCTCGAAAAGTCAACTCCATATTAGGAAAAATGCAAAGAGGGCTTCTGTCCATTGTACTGGTAGTAAATGTAAGTGAACGTTCCCTGAAAATTCCCATGTTATTCTCATTTTAGATGTTTTGGCCCTAACTCACAAAGGCTTCTAAGAATACGCAAATGAGTACTACAGGAGTACTGTTTACATACTCCAAAATGCCTTTGTGAATAGGCCCAAAGTTTTCAATATATATTGTAATCTACCCACAAAATACCATCGATGATAGAACTTTTGAGGAATTCTTGAGTTTCTACACGGCTACTAGGTACCCGTGGGTACTTACATAATTTAAACATCTACGAGTGATGCAGTGAAGCGCCCTAACACACCCATGTGACATACACCGGGTACGAAATGTAACCAACACGTTGCTCCGTTGAGCATAAAACAGACACTGCCCCCATTTCCTGCACAGAAACAAAGATTATTATATGTACAGAAACGCTTGCCAGACGTTTTAGATTTAATCAACTCTGAAGGAAGTGATATGTTCCTCTACACTTCATTAAAAGGATTTTAAGAAATACTGGCTGTCATTTGTCGAGCAGATGCTTTTAATCGGAAATATGTACTGGGGGGTTGTGTAGTGTAGCAGTGGGTGCCAGCGCCGGCTAAACTTGGCTTTCGCGTGCGTCCCAGTCCCAAAGACCCTGGACAGTAGCACTTTGTTAATTTCAGAATGCACTAAATACTCTTTACACAGTCCGCGAGATTTATTGGTTTGTGTTACACTAGCATCAAACGTAAACATGTCAAAACCATGCTGCATTCCACAACGTGTGTTCATATATTTTTGTCCACCTCGCCTCATCGTACGTTGCTTTACACAAACGGTCCAATTTGAAATGCTTTTAAAACGGTGAGATATTTATGTACTAACTTTGTCTTCGGTTAATTATACCCGTGGAGTCAAACGGTTTGCTGCTTTGGAGGATGGGTGGTAAATTCTATATCTGCATGGGGGTTTCCACTTTCCTAGTTAATTATTCCCCCACGTCTTTGGGGAATAAGGAAATTGATTTGTCCATTGACAAACAGCGCCACCCGGTGGCTGCACTGCCGAAGGGCCTATTCTTATAATCAATTACATTTCTTAATCCGCAAAAGGAAAGTTGTTTTTTTTATTAAACATTTTTGCCAAATAACTCGAAGTCTGTTATCTTGACAATATGACTGCAGAAGTCAAGCAATTTCGAATAATAAGTAATTTCAAAGTCTTTACAGTTACGATTCTAATTGTGAAGTCTTTACAATTCCAATTACGATTATCAGCCCCTCCTTAAAAAAACGCTCTCCGAAGGTAAGGTGGCAGGTGACTATCAGACACTCTTAATTACCAAAGTCCAAAAATGCCTGAAAGAAATGTGGCTAGAAATGTAGGGAGCACATAGAATGACATGATGTAGTTCGCACTCGCCAGTCAGGCTCCAGGCTGATTTGTAGGTTTCGCCTGCACAGCCTGTGCTTAGAAATCTATTGATTTTAATATAAACTTAAAAGGGACTTACATCCCGCCTCCTCTCTTTCCTGGCTTCTCATTGGTTCCTGTGCGTCCCACTTACCTTTCCTCCATTCCTATTGGCTGTAGCATATTTTCCTGCATTTTCCAATGCTTGTTCTTCGTCTGCTTCTCTTATCAGTTTCCCTCTGCCGAAATACTGTTAACATCCACTTTGGTGGAACTATATTTTAATAAAGTTGTGCCTTTTACTCTTGCAGCATATTTATATAACAACTTCTCACCCAGAGAATTTAAGTGATTTGCATAGAATCCCAGGATGTTGTGCAGCACCGCCGAGACTCGAACGGATCCCCCGCTCTCGAGTCAGCATCTCTGGCCCCTGCACGACATCCTCTCCACTCCTGTGTTATTTTTAAGGGAGCTCTTTCCTTCTCCCGGACGATGATTGATGAAAACAGCTCTTTATTCATTACAAGGCGAAACCGATGCATTACCAATGCTTGTTCGGAATAGAAACCACACTCTGTAACACCATTCTTGACATTTTAATCACCATAGACAAGGGCATCATGCAACATTGATGCTCAGTGACGTCCATGCAACCTACCAATTGGATGGTGATTTCAGGTAGTGCCTGCCAAGGAAGCGAGAGCTGTGGTACTGCTTACTGCTTAGAGTGGCTATAGCGTAGGGAGGTGGGACCACCAAGCCTGCTTGTGCTGAGTTCTTTTAAGTGAGGTAAATGCTAACAGACATCACAGAGTGCTCACACTGTCTGGATTGAGGCTGCACACTCATGAACAGTCTACAGTGCAACAAGCTGACCATAAACTGCGATTCTCAACAAGCCATAGAATCTCACCTGTTCAGGAGAGACAACGGCCATCTTGCTTATAAAGAATAACTTCCACTGTGGTTAACAGCGTCTTTTGATAGGCAATGGCACTATAATTTAGCTGTTGCCAGGTTCTCACTACATGCATCTCAGATTTTGCTTGCCAAAACCTATTGCTCCTCAAAGAATTGTATGGTGGGACTTCGGACTTACAAAGAAGTATTCTGAAATGTCGTGTTGTTGGTGTTATTCCATTGTAAATGTCACTGGCGAGGAAGGCAAGTGACAGAAAAGAGCATAACTCCTGTTGGAACATGTGCACAAGATTGACAATGCCCTGGAATTGTTTAGATAAAAAGAGTCTCACATGGGCTCACATAGGCTAGGTCCATACCGGATTTTCAGGATAACCATTGACTATGCACGTGACGCCCTTTAATATTAGTTGTGCGTGACCTGATCTTTTTGGATATCATGAAAATCTGGTATTGATAGAGGTCGCTACTCCAAATCTTTACCCAAAAATAAATTTTTCTTTGCAGCTAAATCATTCAGTTCAGTGTTTTCATACAGAGATCTTCTCTTTAACCCTTGTTAATTTAGATGTGTATGCTCGCTACGGTAGAGGAATTTGAACAGCGCCAGGTGCACTTCCTGATTTGTGCTTAAGACACCCAATTCCATCTCTACCTGGAAAATCAATCATAGAACTTGTCCAACATCATAACGTGTTGAACCATGACTAATGTTGGATGATGTAATTTCGTCTTTATCCTTATGGTGCATAAACCATGATTCTAGCATTGGGTGGTACCCAGTAGAATAAAATTCCATTGTCCTTTTCTCAGAATGTAGATGCAGTAATGATGGGAACTGATCCCCAACTTGTTATGAAACAAACATCCTATCACTTCTACAAACCAACCACCAGTTGGGACTGGTGAGATCCATGGTGATGGACAGTGGCGGCTGCCACCGAAAAATACGGATGAGGGTAGAAAAATCAATATAAGTACTTACCTGGCTGCCGGTCACCGCCTCCGTCATGCTCCATCCTCTTCTATTCCTGCCAAAGCAGGAAGCACACACAGGCTCCCCTAAGCCAGTCACAACGTTGCTGTCACAATGACAGCAGCATCAGGATTGGTCTCAGTGCTGTGGTTTGGCGCTCAGACGGAGACTATGAGCCTGTGCATGCTCTCCACCCATGCTGTACAATACAGCCTATGGAGAACATGTAAAGTGACCATGACTGTTTAGCCGGCCCAAGGTGGCCGGCCAAACCGTAATGCACACTTAGGTTCCCCAACCACTCCTTCCCAGCTGGTTGTGACTACAGCCCTGCCCTGTAAACCTCCCTCAGTACGGAAAATAAAATGATAATAACAATGCTCTATTTTCATTTTATTTTTCCTTTTTCCACTGCTCAAAGAGCAGTGGGGCGGCGCGCCTCCGCAATAGCAGAGGAGCCGACGCTGGTGATGGAGCACATAGACAACTCTTCAACAAAAAAAGGGAAATCAAGGCTAGCCATCACCTGAAAAAGTTTATCAACATCTATAGTTCACACCCAAAAAGAATCTGGTATCCCATCTACCTTCATCACATTTTGTAAAACAACTTAGTGGCTTATTTAGAGTTTAGTGGATGGCATACTCCCCCACAAACGTGGCCTATCTTACTAGAGTATTATAGCCTATCACACTTGTAATACGGCAGACAGGATATCCATCATGTTTTGATGAAGTATCCCATCCACAAACTCTAAGTAAGGCTCTTGATCATTAATTAAAGGATACTCATTCCAGTTTATTTAGTTCACTTGATTGATTCTGTGTAGTTCATACTTTTATGTGCATTGGCTAAGGAGTTTTAAAGATTGCATAAAAAAAACACACCCAAGTAAAGAAATGTGCAATTATTGAGCACGAATTAATACCAGTTAATTAAAAAACAAGCTGTAGTAAATGAATGTAATGAAAAACGTGGGCCAGAATCCTTTTATTTGCAAAATGTTTATTACTGCGATAGGATTTACACCAGAATCCCATAAAGACACATTGATAGGCTGCAACCACAGCAAAACCTGTCAAACCGATTGTTCTTTGGACCAAAACATACAAAACCTTCCTTAAACACTACATAGGTCTTTTTGGGGTCTGGGATTAATGTTTGTGGCCCTTGCATTATGTGTTATGTTATGTTATGCTATGTTATCTGCATTTGCATTTTGCACAGCTTACTCTTATTATGGTCCCAGCTGCTGTCAGTTTTCTGGAGAGCTGTCCATGCTATTCTAACATTGCTATTGCTTACACGAGTCTGCAGACTGGTTTTGTGATATTTTTAGAGTGGTCTGGCCCACGCTTAGTACTGTATGGTGCAATTTGCATGGTGTGAGGATGAATAATTAGCCTGAAGTTCCTCTAGTCCCTAAAGAAATCTCAAGTTGCAGGCCTAGAGCTCTTCACGTACTCTAGTGATTATTTTTGTTTATTGAAAGTGGATTATCACAAACATTATAGATATTGGTTTTGCAATAACAACACTGAACAATGCAGAAAGTGTGGAAGGAAAACAGATCACAATGACCTTCGATGCATTTGTCCTTAGGGTTGCCCTTTGATGATTGTGGACATCCTTTTACTATGAAATAATGAGTACAAAATGGAGATTGGCTGCAGACTATGGACAGTCAACAGAGACAGTACCTCCCCCACTTATGTCCCCTCTACCCTTTTGTTGTAGGAAATGTAAAATATGAGGACACAATAGAAATGTGAAAAATGAAAACATACAGTGGCAACAGACACCAGCAGAAAGCACACAGCTGTACGTGGTGAAAGAACAGATTAAGCCCAAATCTTGCGCTGACAAGAGAAAAGTGAAAAGTTCCCTTGTGAACACAATGGAATAGGTAACTTGAAAGAGTTTTAGTTAAAGGCCAACTAGTGTTTAGCAAGCATGAAAATATTTATGGTTTTAGCACACAAGATCACCAGCAGGCACTTCGTGCTTCCAAACAGATTAAAATCTAATTAGACAATGGTTGCAGGAAATTAAATTAGCTTAGAACACACAGAGGTCTTAGGTGCAAAATGATAAAAGCACACACTTCACTAAAATTTAATTTACCACGAATACACATGCATTCACAAGTAGAAGAATGCTTCGTTTGTCAAGCATTGTTGGAAGTATAATAGAGAATGTGTAGAGGACTGGGACAGAGTTTGGGGTTATGGGTCACAGGTCTTTTGAGTGTTTTTCCATCTTCAATCTGTAACCTGCAAATCAAATATTATTTGCTGTTTTGTAATAAAGCATTGTGTAAATTGTATTTAAAAAGAGCTGCCTTTGAAGCAGCAATTTGAGAGAGACTGGCAGCCTGCCTGTGTGTAAGGAAAGTCTGTCTCCCTGTCGCAACAGTAAATAGCTGTATTTGCATTACCAAGAGGAGTCTGTGTCTTTCTTTATTTGGAAGGTTTTAGTCACCCCGCAACACTTTCCTTTATCTCAAAGACCTGTTTGTGGATGCACTTTGAGCCCAATTCACAAAGATTTTTGGCCATAAATGTATGTTTACAGCAGAAAATACCCCCAATTACACCTGCCAGGAATTTACAAATGTCTCCTAGCAGGTGTAAATGGACTTACAACTCCAGATTTTCTCCACCATGAGTGAGGAGGATTCCGCATTGGTAAATGCTAGTCTAGGGTTGTGATGTGCTTTTTCCAGCATGTGGTGTGTGTAAGAAGTTTGGGAAGGTCAACAAACATGTATTCCTTTCTGACCCCTTTCGACCCTGGAAATGGTCACGCTATACCTCCAAGATGAAAACTCATTACTCCTAGATTTGCTTGAGATGTAGTGGAAGAGCTTTCTCCATGACGAAAAATGATTTCCCTGGTGAAGAAAAATGCAAACAAGGCTCCATTCCTCATGTGAGGAAATGTTTGCTATTAAGAATTCCACACAGTGGAATAAAACCCACTGGGATATGTCAATAAATATTCATAGTAGTGTACCTGCAAATCTGTGACTGTTGCACCTTTTCAGACATACTACTGAGAGTGTTTGTGAATGGCCAAAAGTAGTAAATCAGTGCCAGTGCATAGGTGTATTTCTACAAAGGTAAATTTACTACTTTCAACAGATCCAGGAGATTTTACCTTCCTGATGTCACACAGGTATGATCTCTCACAGGGCATTCTAGCAGAGAGGCAAAGTCTGCCCTTCCCAAAATCCCCTCTGACGAGAGAATCTCGGACCCAAGCTGATTGGTAGGGAATTCAAACTTATGGTAAGTGCTGTAGTGATTAAATGTAGGCTGCTGACCACCTGCTAAGAACTGTGAATATACGTTGGAGCCCAATGCCAGTTTATTGAAGACCTACATCAAAAAAGATCCGCATGGACCCTCCTATGATAGATCCTGAATGAGAGCTGCATGCTAGGTCTTTCCTCCAGGTGAGGACAAAATCCTAATGCTCTGTGGAAATTCAACTGGCCAGACCTGCGGCTGATGCTGATCTTTCTGCTGAGCTGAAAAACACAATGTAACTTCTCCAGGGTTTGGCAGACCTAATTTTGGAAAAAAGCATGTTTCCAATCCAGTAATCCATGACTTTAAACACGGAGACACTTGAATCTGCTATGCTAGAATCTTGGTTTCTTCCCCTGCAAGTTCCTAAATACGATTCCATGTTTTCAGAACAATTCTGGCATTCCCGATAGGTTAGTAATCACTAAGGGCCTGATTTAGAGGTCATCAGACAGGTTACTCCATCACAAATGTAACGAATATCCCATCTGTAGTATTGCAAGTGCTATTGGATATAATGGACTTATGGCGGACAGGATATCCTTCATGTTTGTGACAGAGTAACCCATCTGTCAAATTCTAAATCAGGCCCCAAGTGTATTAACACTCATTGAGTTTTATTGCAATGACAACTATCTTTCATTCTCTCTTTTGTTTACCACCAGCAAGATTCATAATTAGTTATGAATGTATATTGTATTAAATGTGAGTGCCCACACTAACAGCTATATTTCATTGTGACATTTTTTGTTGCATCATTCGCTGTATCTACATGACATGTATGGCATTTCAGATATGTTTTTGTTTTATATGAGCTGTTCCTTTTTAATGTGACTTGTATGTTTATATGTAACATGCCTCTTTGGTAAATATTATTGGGAGTCAACTATGACTCGCATGTGGAGATAATTTGTTTGCAAACGTGGTTATCGAATGTGTACTAATCACAAATGTTCATCCAACTAGGATGCATATTTTCCAGAAAATGTAGAGGTTCAAACTCCTTGGTGTACCGGGCCAAAGGTTCTTCAATGCCTCATCCAGTCTGATAGCCAAATCAAATCACAAGCTCTTCTGAGTATCTAACTACGTTTTACATGTGCCACATTTTCCATCTTTCCTTTTGTTCACTGTTGTCTTCCCATTATGCAGGAACTAAAATATCTTTATGCCTACAGTGACATACCCATTTCTGGGTTCCTAGGTGCTTCTGACACTGCTGATGCCTATGGTAGCTCTCAATATTTAAGTTCATTTCCTTTGCCATCTGACAGTAGGCTCACCAGAATGAATACCTCCCATCTAAGAAAAGTTATTTCTGACTGTGATTACATCACTAGGGGAAGCCCTGGCTTCCCCTGTGTTCAATCATCTCACATTTGTCTGTTAATACCTAAGTGAGGCAGACGAATCACATGTATCTGTCTCACCTGTTTTTTTCCTCCTAGGTCTTCCCTAACCTGAGTGAGTGAGGCAAGTCAACACAGTGAAGGTGCTGCCTGCACCAAGCACCACATTCCCTGCCAGCATGGATCTCTCCTGACCCGTGCTTACAGACAAAAACGTGCTGCGAAGATGAGTTGCTCGCAGGAAGCCACTATCAGCATGACAGGTGGTAAATTGCATCAGAAAAGTGCACAGTGATAAGTCCAGAATCGGGAATCTCTGTGGAAAAAGAGTCAGTAAAACTGGGTTGGCAGGTTAGTCCCCATTCTGGGCTCATTTTCTTGTTATTTTTAAATGTTGGTGCATGGAGACTGATCGGAATTGGATATTATGCCCCCCTAATGCCTTGGTTCCAAAAAACGCATTACTATTAATGAGTGGCTTATACTTCTTTGCGAAGGGTAATGGCGTGACCATGTGTTATAAGGAATAAAATGCATTCTGCTGTACATAAAAAGGATATTGTAAGTCACTTTGAGGTGACTTTATGAAAGAACTTGGCTAGGACATCTCTATTACTCCATATGCCTCCTGTCAAAAAGTAAATCCAAAAAGAAAACTTTAACGTATACAAATGAGGCACGCAGATCATAGCGGAACCTAAATGCTTGTTCTGCAACTTGCTCCAATGGGGTCATTTAGATCCATTAGACCACGCGACTCTATGAGTTGCTCATGAGCTACAGGTAGCTCTCCAGCTACCTGAAAGTAACTCTTCTATGTGCACCCTAGCCTTCTAAATGAGAACCTTTATCTTGATTGAATTAATTTATGTGTGCCAAAATTGTGGATTCAAGAAAAAATTTGTTTATTTTTCGAACTCATGAGTTGATTTTTGGAGAAAAATGGTTGAATTTCCAAACAAAATTTAAAGCTGATTTGTGAGTGATAAATTATATGGGGAGACTTAGTACTCTTATCATTACTTTCATTCCAGGGGTGTTTGCAGCTATGGCTGTTTTGTTTTACCCATGTAGAGGCATTCCAAATCGCCAAAGCTTTTTAGGTTGAGCCTAGCGTCAGCTCACAAGCACTGCTCTGGTCTGCGCTGCTCTGTTCAGTATGTGAGGGACGCCCCGCCACTGCCCCGCCCATATTTTTCCTTGGCTTGTGTCTTTGCCCTTCATAAATGCTGCCTTCCGATTGTTTTATAGGCTTGTCAGCCCTCCTTATTACCGACATGTTGTCATTTGTATCCTCCCATGGCTACTGGCCCCTTTACTTCGCGTGTTACATGGGACCTGTTATTTAGACTGTGAGCACTATTTTCTTTAATGAGGTTCTCCTACTGCCTTCTCTACTCCCCCCTCCCGTTGTCCATGCCTTCTCGCCCCCTCCCCACGCCTGCACTCCCGTTGTCCGTGACTTCCCCCCTCCCTCCTGTTGTCCGTGATGACCACCGTTTGCAATGTAATAGGTCTCGCGTAAATGCGAGTCCTATTGCATTGCAAATGCTAGTTTCTTTTTGCAGTCACTTCCCACGAAGTTCCTGACCTATCCACTGTACACAGGAAGTTCGTGAACCTCGAGCTTCCGGAATACTGGCCTGAGATGTCCCAGTCGACCTCTGGGAATACTTTTGCTTCTTTCCTGTGATGGCTCATGGCTGAGCCCCCAGAATCTTCCCTCCGTCTCACGCTCAGCATGCCTCGTTTGTCCACAATGATTCGTTTCTTCATTACTTCTTGGTATGGATTTTTATGTAGCATCAGCCCCAAGGGGGTCAAATCACCGAGAGGGAGAGAGGCAGGGAGGAAGGGGGAAAGAGTCATAGCAGGGACTGCTTGCAGCACAGTTCATGGGCGCACGCGCTCTATGTTTAATAGCAGAATCAGAGCGCCGGTTTGTTTATTAAGTGCTCACGGGAACCTGAGTTGTTTCTAGACACACTGCTAGTGTAGCGAACCTGTTGCTGGTGCGAGGTACCAGATAAAGGAGTTGGAGGCTGACATTCTGCACAGAAGTGGATGGTCCTCACGTTGGCTTTTCATGAGGTCCAAGCCTGCTGTGTGGGTGAGAAGGTACTGTGACAAAACTCTGGCATGGGTAGAGAGCTTACTTCTATATACTTATTATGTATTAATAGTTTACGTGTTTCTAAACCTTATAACCAATAGTAAAATACACCGTCATAAAATGATACAAAATGTCATCTGGTGTCAATTAAAATATTCCAGAATTTAGCTATTTTAAATATTATTACTTCCTTCACATGATAATTCACTAATCTCTAGCAAGATAATAATTATCCAATACAGTAGGGTGTTTGTCAAATTGTATAAAGAATTCTAGCTAGAGAATTAGCAAGCAGAGGCATTCAAGTAATATGCGCAACATTGTTTGAATTAGGCTTGACAACAATAGTGAAGCAGCTGCTTGTAACTCTTCATACGACCAATCCATTCAAATGGCCAAATCGGATCCGGAGATGCAATAATGTTTTTTGTTGAGGAAAAAGGGGCATCCGTGGATATGTTGGGAACTTCCTCGAATACCTTGGTTCATGTGTAGACTGTACAGACTACCTCTGGCATCCTCGCCTGCAAATCATGTACACATTTGTAAATAGCGCTTTATCTTGTTCTTCAATACATTTCAGTGCAATGTAAGCGTTATCATAATATTTACTTGGTGGCGTCGTTCCACAAAAACTTTCCCCGATAGGAGAGACTCCGGTGCCCCGGAAGAATTAAAATACAAACTAGGTATCACATAAGTGAGTGTAATCGCGCTGAAATTAGACCAAATTCAAACCCAAAAGTGTCAACTTGAATTAATTTGTGCAGATGGAAATATCTGCGTAAAATCATGATGTCGAGGGAGTCTATTGAGAGACTTCTGTGGGGTAACCAGAGAGCGCCCACATAAGTTACATAATGGGAAGATCTTTGTTTTCAGCGCAAAACATGGAGAGTGCGGAAAAAGAGGACTACTGTCTCAGCAATGCCAAACAACCCACCCTGAAGTCCTCAAAAACATTAGATATTGAATAGTCTAATACGCTGATCATATGTATGATCCGAGATACAAAGCATTAGAATATTGAATATGCAATGGTCTTCTGGAGTGTTTGGGGATTCTTAGCGGGTTGCACAGGTAGAGAGTGGAAGCCATGTTGCTTTGCCTCCCTGTTCTATCTATCCTCATACAAGGTCACTCTCAAATGATGCTTTTTCATAGTATTTCTCTGGGCGACTATCAAGAAGTTTTTATTACCTTTTGCCTTCTGTATGCTGATTTGTGTTCTGGATTAAACACATATTTACTCTAGTTTATCATACTGATCTTTTCTTTCCTGCTGAATTGCAGATCACTCCCTAAGCATGCCACCAAAATTGCCCTGTTACTAGAAAAACTTAAACCTGATGCTCTCTTCCTGAATGCAGACTCAGAGCCAGACCTCATTCAAGCTCTCCCCCACGGCTATCTCATACAACGAGAAGACCGCAAAAAGGGCAGAGGAGGAGGCTTAGCGATCATTTCCAAGGACCACTATAACTGTCGCATTCTCCCAGACCAGGTACCAGACTGCGAGAGTCTTTTTTTCGCCATTGATTTCTCCCCAACGAGCACCTTCTTTGGGCTACTTATTTACCGCCCACCCGGGGCCTTTGGCCAATTCCTTAATAACCTCCCACCAACCATAGGGAATCTAGCCTGCTCGCCATCCAATTTCACAGTATTAGGGGACCTCAATATTCACCTAGATGATACCTCTGACCACATCACTAGGGAACTGATCATGAGCCTTTCTGCACTCCAGCTAAAGCAGAAACTATTTGAACCCACTCACACTAAAGGCCACCTACTCGACCCTGTTTTTAGCAACTGCACCGAACTTATAACAGGAGTGCCATCCCAGGTCCCCTGGTCTGACCACTTCCTGATCCCCCTGTCCTGGGATATCCCCGATCCCACCCTCCCAACTAACAAGGTCTCACGTAGGGAACGTAACTAGTCCAAGCTTCCTAGGGAACAATGGATCTCTGCCCTCAAAGCCACCAGGCTTGCTAGTAACCCCAACCCTATCTCAGCCAATGAGAAATTTAATCATTGGATCCAGAGCTCCCTAGATGTTGTGCTCCCCATAAATTACTCTCAAAAAAGATGTAGAGCTAAAATGTCCCCATGGTATTCGCCTAAACTATGGGAACTCAAACGACATTGTAAAAAGTTAGAGAGGAAATGGAACCTCGACTATTCTGCCCCCAGTAAATCCGTTTATAGGGAGGCAATAAAAACCTATAAAGGCGAAATCAAAGCCGCTCAAGCGGCCTTCTACGAAGACAAAATCAATGCAGCCTCTAACTCCCCCAAGGAAATCTATCGGATTGCCAAAACCCTCCTAAAGCTGCCTCAGAAACAACCTAACCCGATTGATGCCCAATACCGCTGCAATAATCGGGCAGAATTCTTCCACCAGAAAATACAAAAAATATACTCCACCTTTTCCCCAACGCAATCCGACCAGCCTCGGTTGCCACTACTAGCCCTGGATCCGGATCTTCAGTCATCCTTGGATGCCCTCCCCCGTCTAGACCTCACTACCTTAGACCCCCTCATGCACCGGGTGAAATCTGGTTCTCCCTTAGACCCTGCACCCCCACGAGCCCTGGCACCGGTCACAGGAAACATCCTGTCTACCACCCTCGACCTGCTTAATGCCTCCATCTCCTCGGGTGTTGTTCCCCCCCCCTGGAAATGCGCCATGGTCAAGGCTCTCTTAAAGAAACCCAACTTAGACCAAGACAACCTGAGCAACTACTGTCCGATTTCCCTCCTTCCGTGGCTGAGTAAGATTTTAGAAAAACATGTCAACTCAGTGCTGGTAGAGTTTCTAGAATCTAACAACCTACTTGATCTCTCACAGACTGGTTTCCATCCCCAATATGGAACCGAAACCGCCCTCCTCACAGTAACCGAGGAGGCCAGGAAAATTCTCGACCAAGGGGGCTCTGCAGCAATTATCCTTCTCGACCTAAGTGCCGCATTTGACACTGTAAACCATGACATGCTGATTCACAGACTTAAGAACTTGGGAGTAGCAGGCGGTGCCATCGCCTGGTTAAGATAATTTTTAGCCGACCGCTCTTTCCAGGTCTTTGAAGGCGACATTGTTTCCACTAGCATGCCCCTCAGTTGTGGTGTGCCTCAGGGCTTCTACCTGAGCCCCACACTGTTAAACATTTATATGAGCCCCCTAGCTGAGATTGTCCGCCCTTTCGGCATAAAAATCATCAACTATGCCGACGATACTCAGCTTGTGGTGTCCCTAAACCACCCAGAGAAGACACCAAGCAACCTTAGAAGTTGCCTAGAGGAGGTCGCCAACTGGATGGCACTCTCCTGCCTAAAGCTCAATGGGGACAAAACCGAGCTTATGCTCCTAGGAAACACCCCCTCCTTCAACTCGGAATTACTCTGGCCAAGTTGCCTTGGCCCAGCCCCAGTACCCAAAAACCAAATTAAAAGCCTCAGCATCTGGCTGGACCACTCCCTTAATTTTAACCATCAAGCAGCAAAACTCTCGGCCTCTTGTTATGGAATACTGAGGTTGTTACGTAAAATACTCCCCCTCCTCCCGTTTCAGGCAAGAAAAATCATGGTCCAAGGCCTTATTCTATCGCGCCTATACTACGGGAATGCCCTATATCTAGGGGCCCCTCAATCCACCACCCGCAAGCTCCAGATAATTCAAAAGTGTGCAGCCCGCACACTCCTCCAGATCCCTCATCGACATTCAGCAAACCCGGCACTGAGGAGCCTCCACTGGCTGCCGGTAAGGGAGAGAATCCAATTCAAAGCCTTGTGCATTGCCCACAAGGCCTTCTGGAAGAGTGGTCCGGCAGTCAGCCAATCGCTGATTACCTCCTATCAACCTAACAGACAGCTTCGATCAGCGTCCTCCTCTCTCGCCTTACTCCCCAAAATAAAGAGAGCGAGATGCGGCGGACGTTCCTTTTCCTATAACTCCGCTAAGCTATGGAACGCCCTCCCCCTACGCATGCGGTCAGAGCCCAATCTCCTACCCTTCCGTAAACTTCTAAAAACCCTGCTATTCAACAACCGCCCCTAAACCACTGTACCCTCCTCTCCTGTCCACGTTCGTCTGCAGCGCTGGGATGCCTCAGGGTAGCTATGCGCTATATAACATTTTTTTCATTTAATTTCATTTTACAGAAAACCATCATGAGAGTTATTCAGTCCGATATTGTGCATCCTGTAAAGGTGGATAGCAGCGGATCCTTTCTGACTTACGATCTCGCCTATCGCGGCATCTCGAAACAGAACCTGGGCCTCCATGATGGTGCCTCTTCCCACCTCTACTATGGCTTCAACTATGGGGGGCAGGAGGTGCGGCTCAACTTAAGCGTGAGTCCCAATCTGTTGGCACCGGAATATGTCTGTGAAAGGCGGTACGGTGGAATTGTGCAGGCGCAAATTTAACATAAGGCAGTTAACACATGCCACCTGCTTGGAGAGACCCAGAGCCGCATAGGGGAGAGAGGACTTGCGGCTGTGAGCACCTGCGACGGGCTCGTAAGTACAAAAGCACATGTGGTCCCATGTATGGACTAATATCATTCTGTCTCTTCATGCACTGATCTCATGGATTGGATTATATTGGTATTTGTAGTACGTGTTATCGCTGCTGGGGAGGCTGTGTAGCACCATGGCGGCCTTGCCTGATTTGTTCCAAGACTGAGCTTTCATGGTGATCTTGACCAACTGGGCTCTGGCTGGAGGTTGGGTGCCAGGTTAATTGGTCTGATTTAGTGCAAGATTTAGCTAACATTTATAGCTGGTTGGGTGGATGGTTGTAGTGTTGACTGTGAGAAGCATTAGTGTTGTGCGCCAGATCCTGTGAAATGCTCCAAACACGTTATTGTGACCTGATGCTGTCCAGATGAGAACTTGTGTCTTGAAATGAGTAAGAGGAAAGCGTAGCATTTTTAAGTGACTGAGAACATAACTTTGTTTTTTCCGTCCTTTGATATGATGCAAAGTTGTGCTGAACTAATCCGATTTGGTGTGAGCAAGCTCTGGAGTTTACTTATAATGTCTGATTTGGTGCAGTGCTCCAATATTCAGATTGTTTGTGGGCATCCAATGTATTAGACCCTGGAAGCTCCTGAACATGTAGTTCTTTGTGCCACAGTTCAGCATTTGACTTTGTACAGCCACTGCTTAACACTAGGGGGCAGATTTACTAGATTCTCACGGAGCGCAGTGCAACAACCTCAAAAATGTGCTGCGTGAGAATGAGAGAGCAGGAGAGTGCCATATTTACAGAAATATGGCACTCCCCTCTCCCTAGCACCGGCGCATAATTGTGCTGCCGTGCGCCATGAACACAGCTTTGCACCATAGTGCAAGGGTGTCCCTGTTAGTCTAGCATATCTTTTGTACTGGAAGGATTCACTACCAGTACAAAATACCATGCTTAGACTAACTTGGAAAGTTTCCCCACTTTGTGTGTGTGCTGTACAGTACAGCACACATACAAAGTCGGATAAGAAAGGAGAAATGAAAGCATTTCTCCATCATAGTGCCTACTTGAAATTGGCGCTATTTTCTCACACTAAACCCTGCCTACGTTTTCAAGTAAATAGGGTTTAGTGTGAGAAACCTTAGGTGGTTGCATGGGAATGCCCATGCACCACCAATGGTACGCCCCCATGGCGCAGCAAGTAATGCATAGCAGTGCTATGCGTTACTTTCAAGTTATTTTCCTGCGTATTACAGGTTTTACGCTGGAAAGTAAATAGGTGAAAAAAGATTTTGCATCGTTTTGCGCCACTTTTATGATGCAAACACCACTTTAAATCTTAGTATATAGCCCCCCTAGGTGAGTAGCATGCTACTTCACTCCATTTCTTTTAACAATTTGTGCACCACACGAGCACTGCGCCTACACGTTTTTTCCAAATTTGTAGCACTCAAAGGGACTTATTTACCAGCCCCTTGCGCCAGCGGTGCGTCACTTTTTATATGGGAAAAAGTGAAGTACTGGCTCCGTAAGGGACTTGTAAATAAGACCCGAAATTTCTATAAATTGCTAGAAATATTCTACTTTGTTCTTATAAAAATATACTATTTAAAAAAAAAGTACAGGTCTTGTTTTTGGTGGCCATGTTTTTTTTCTCCTGAAAATAATATTGAATACAGACCCTGAATGTGTCCTTTTGATTGAGACAGTTACTTCTGCCAATCTACTAGACACATATTTGTCTCCCAAACAACATCCTTGGGAACCAATTTTTCTTCTTACTTTGTCAGGGTTCGGGCAAGCTCGGTTTGAGTGTGTGATCTCCTCTGTCCAACATGGTAGAGACTGAGGCTTGCCTGCCTAGGTCTGCCATCAGTGAGGTCAGATGCTTCAGAGGTCGAGTGCAGGCTCACGATTGCTTGCCCGGTTTGCCATGTGGCATGCATTCTACCTTGTGCAATTGATAGTGGCCTTGAGCGTGCATGCAAGGTTACTTTGTCCTATTTGTTGCATGCTGGGCTTTGCTAATTGTGTCCTCAGTACAGTAGGATTCTTGTTTACTACTGGCATGGATCATAGGGTGTGTTGTGAATAACTAGTCGAGGTACATAAATGTAGAAAATGTCACCGCTGATGAAATCAATGCAAACACGGCTTTGGTAGTCCAGCACGGCGATTGAAAGAAAGAGTGAAAGGTCGCACATTTATAATAGAACAGCAGGTCAAGTCATTTTAGAAATGGCAAGCCGTCATTTGACTTATAATGAAAATAGACACGTTCCTCCCACTAGATGGGATGTGGGTCAAAGCCCGGTGAGAACTGGTGTAGAAGAACTGAAAGAAGACAGAGCTTGAGCTGCCAATTGCATGGGAAGTTCAGTGTGCAGCAAGAAGTTCTGTCAGTATCTCTACTCCTATTGGTACCAAATTTGAAGCTTGCTGGTCTGAAGTGAGACTGGGGCACCACCCATTGGAGTTTATTGAACCTAGGAATGAAAGCTGAGCAAGGAAATAGCTCTTGTTTGAGGAACAATAGCTTATGGCTTTGATTGCCAGATGTGCAATGCGGAGGACCCTAAACTGAATTTGTCTGGGTACTGGTAGCCAGCGCGAGACTTGCAAGGCTGGTGTGATAGGTTTCATGATTGAAGGTAGAGTAGAAATCTGGCTGAGTAACAGAGTAACAGGTGCCCTTGATAGATACTGTAGGTGCCATCTGGGTGGGAGAGGACGAAAATGATACATCTCAGGGTCCTGGGGTGTGGAAATAGAATTTATTACCTGATTAACTCGAGAGATTAATGAGAGTTATGTGTCCGTGCTGATTTTTGGCTTCCAGACATAGGTTGCCACAGCTGGCGGGGTTCCAATTTCTGTTGGTCTTTGGTCACATGGTTGGACCATGGAAGGGAAGCCAAGCTCTTCTCACTTCTGTCAGGGATGAAGTAATTTTGTTACATTGATTTTCCTCAGACTCATGTGCATGCCCTTGCGGCAGCTATCGCCTTTGTACTCTCCCACCTAGATAACTCCAACAGTACCTGTTGCTCTGCTCCAACAGCTTCATCAGGTTCAGCACCCAGCAGCCAGACAGCCACACAGCAGTACCACCTTACTTGACTGGAAGACCACATCTGCACACTGCTGCAGAGACCAGAGAGAGTAGCAGAGTCAGCTGGGCTATGATCGAGTTAACACGACTTCTACACATGGTTTATGTGCAGAAAGACACCAGTGCCTTACGCGAGTGTAAGAAGCTGGCAATACACAGTGGTGGGTATCAATGGGCAGGTACAAATTTATGAATCGTGTCCACAAGCTCAAGACTGTGGACGCCCAGATAGAGTTAACTCCCAGGAAAAAACAGAGAGCAGTAATTGTTTCCTGTGTTTGTCATTGGCACCCCCAGCTGGAGGCTCTGTGCAAGATTACAAGGAGGAAGCCTCCAACTTGTTACCCATAAAAACCTCTTGGCTTTGCCAATGTTTTAGCCATGCTGTACAGCATCATGGCTGCTCTACTGCAAGGCTAAAAAAAAAAGACCTGATGATGTGGCTGCTGCATCATTTTGTAGATGCAAATATACGTTCAACATTTATGTGAATGCCTACAATAGAACACAGGCTTTTCCCTTCCAGTTACCAATCCGAGATAGACCAGTAAATCAAACAAGCATTTGCAGTGGAATAGATCTCGCATTAGTGAAACTTTGAGCTATTGTCATTGCAAATGCTAATGTTTGTTATTTTTTTTCTTTATTAAAAAATATCCCAGCAGTAGCATAAGGAATAAAAGATATTCCATGAAGCAAGAAAAGGGTGTAGTACCTTATATGGCTTTTAGAGGTCCCTTTACAGCTCCCACAGGGACACCTAGTAACAGCTTGTGGTACTGCACTTTTTCCTTGCTTAGTGGATTTTCTTTATTACTTATGCTACTGCTGTGATATTAAAAAAACCCACAAACATTAGCATTTGCAATGCCAATAGCTCAAAGTTTCAGTAATGCGAGACCTATGGCATTGCAAATGCTCGTTTACATTAATGCTGGCAACCTTTTCTGATGCGCTGAGGTGATCACTGCTAGTAATTTTACATAATTCCTTCTCTCTTCTATCCCTCCACTATCCTTTTCAATCCAAATAACAGACTAACATGTCCACCACTCAAATTCATTTCATATTTCACTATACTAATTCATCACTAATCCTTTATGGGTTCCAGAGTCGCGTGTTACTCGCCGAAAAAGCCCCTCAACACCCCATCATGGGTAGCAAGGGCTATATATATGCAAACCTTTTTCCCTCTTCTATCCCTCCACTATCATTCTCAATCCAAAAAACTGACTAACACATCCACCACTCAAATTACTTTCATATTTCACCATACTAATTGACCACTAATCCTTTATGGGTTCCGGAGTAGCGTGCTACTCGTCGAAAAATTGCTTCGACCCCTCATCGTGGGTAGTAAGCGATATATAAATGCAATTACAATACAGTACCATATAGTGGCCACTAATGTAAACTTGTCTGATGTGGTCACTATTACAACACTAAGAATAGTAGTAGCACGCAATGATTTTCATTGAATACAAGTAGCTCTTACTACACAAAAGGATGGAGACCCCTAGACCCATGAGGAGAAGTGTGGCTCAATGGTTAGAGCGGCAGACCCTGATGCAGAGATCTGGCCCGGGACCAGGGTTCAATTCCCGCCTCGGCGGGTCTTGGGCTCAATTTCCTCAGACCTGATAATTCTCGCCTCGGTGCCTATTCTAATCATGGGTCCCACTCTGCAACTCTGGGCAATAGCTTGCTTAATCTCCACAACGGCCCCAACAGCGCTGGGATGCCTGGCTTCACCCTGGGGGTGCCCAGGAGTGGACATTTCACAGGGAAAAGCCAGGAAGGGTTTCACAGCGGTATGCGTACAGCGCCAGGACACCCCTTTGGGGGTATAAGTGCGCTTTACAAGTACAAATTTCATGAGGTGAATGAGGATAAGAGATGAATGACCAATGAGGTGTTTGAGGATAAGAGGTGAAAAGAATTCTTGTTGCAACTAATATTCACAATTTTGCACCTTGGTACAACCTTCTTGGTAGGTGATTAGGAATAATGTGATGAAATGCTTTTTTCATCCAATTTGCCTCTGTCCTTACCTTTTGCCCTCTCAAATGAGGCGGTGTAGGCTCCTCATACTGAATTTAAAGCTGAAACATCTTTGTGAGGATCTCTGCCACTGTGTCAGCGATCAGCCTATAGAAAGTAAATAAGAATTTTAAGAAAATTAATTTTATATTAAACATAAAATAAAAATTGTTTTTTAATAAATTAATTAAAACCTATTTCTCTAATTTCTATTCACCCATGAATACAACAGTAATAAGTGACAAGCCAACTGCACTAAACCTTAACGTATTATTAAGTTCTAAGTCAGCTACATGTATTTATCTTTATTTAAATTGTTTTTAATAAATTAAATTACACTTTATGTTTCCCTGCCTCACACCTTACAATATCATTTATGTTGAATGTGTAACAATCTTGGCTGTAATTATATGATATTTTATTTGCTTACACTATTTTAAAGTTTTTATTTATCACTTTTTTTGTGTAAAGCAGCTTTCAACCATTAGCAGCTCCAGTATTGTGTAGTTAATCACACATTCTAGTACCATGAAGCCTTAGTGAAGGTGTTCTTCAGAAATAAAATTAACATGGCACATAAGATAACATAAAATAACATAAGATAACAAAACATATTGTAAGATAACATAGTATAACATAACATAAGATAACATAACATAACATAACAACATAACATACAATTGCATAATAGAACTCTGAGGAAGGGGGAAAACTACTTCATGGACTACAATATGTATATGTGAAGAAAGAGACAGGGGCAGTGGTGGCTCCCGAGAGGACACCATCTAGAACCCCATAAATGATATAGACACGTTGAGCCTGAATCACAAAGGTAACTTACACTTTTGAGTAAGACTACACTTTTGAGTAAGTTTACTACTTTTTGGCATTCACAAACTCCAAGTGTAAGTAAGTACAAAAAAATGGGTAGTAGGTCCAGCACTGCATAAGGCCAACCACTGCAATTACAACACTCTCCTATAGAAAATAATGGAGGTGGGGACATAAAATAAAGCTGCATAGGAAATAATGTTCAATTAAATGCAATGATTTGAAATATTTACAAATATAAATAAATTCAAGAGGGAATGGAGCACTGGCAGCAACACCCCCTACCGTCCCTACTAGAAAGAGTTGATTTCCTCACCAAGAGTTCATTTATGCTCCGTAAAAGGTACTCTTCTAGGTTCCGGATTTTTTTCTCTTGGATGGAAGAACCCCATGCATGGCATTAAATAAGCTTGATGAAGAGGTATGTAATGGAGGTATAGTGCTCTCTGATATTCAGATATATTTTTGGGTATCGCACATGGTGGTGTTAAATGACTGGGCCTTTGCCCATCAGGGGGAGCCTGCATATCTGACTGATATTGGGGACTGGGGATACCTAGTGCTGAATTATGGCAGGAAATGGCCCCACGCAAATGGCCGCGACCCATGTGCATGATGGACGAGGCTTGGAGGAATGCATTAGGGTCGTTGGGATAGTACAGCAAAATTATAGAAGAACCTGCTATGGGACAGCAACCTCCTGAGGGAGGTGGGACCTAATGGAACAGAATAGAAATATCAAAAGTGAGGACCTATAGATGAACTAACAAGGCTCTTGGCTCTATGGGAGGTCCTATAGATGAACTAACAATGCTCTTGGCTCTATGGGAGGTCCTATAGACGAACTAACAATGCTCTTAGCTCTATGTGAGGTCCTATAGATGAACTAACAATGCTCTTGGCTCTGTGAGTCTTATAAGAGACAGATGAGAACGAGGTGTTGGTTGATTATATGACACAGAACGGGAGGAGGCAATGTGGGCATATAGAATGACCTCAATAAAGGCAGGTTTTCACCTGACTCTGCTAAAACTGTTGCACAGAGTGTACTATGCAAGGCTCATGGACGAAGTAGATCTCATCGGTGTCTCAGAAGGTTTGGGGAAAGAGGGGATTCTCTACACACATGGTGGGACCGCCTAATAATGCAAGGATTGTGGAGAAACGTAAAGACTCGCTTGGAGAGTCTATCTAACATTAAGACCGGAATGGATGCCAAGAAAATGCTTTTAAGTGTATAGGGCCAATTCACGATACTAAAATACACAAAGCTGTTGTGAGATAAATGACTGGCAGTAGCCAGGCAAGATGTTGCAGCAGTGTGAAGCATACACCTCCTGGGACTAGTGCTGTAACATAGACTGCTGCATGGCAGCCGAAAGAGAAAATACCAAGTAGAGGTGCTCAAGGAAATTTGCTAAAATATCGGAGGAATGGTTTGAATTCTATGGACTACTATAACCTAAGGGGAGGGGTATGGTTGTAAATTAAATCAGAGCATGTGTGATATCTCTGTCATTTCAATTGTAAGTTCATATTTGTTTTATTTACAATGCAACTCAAGAAAAAAAGATGGTTAAAAATCGATGCATTAGGCAAAGAGTTTTAAACATGAGCTTTTGAGCCAATGTCAGCCAAAATATGTGCAGCTGATGCCCGATCAGTCTTTTTTGTATAGGAGATTTTGAGGTAAGCAATGTTTTGAATTCTTTGCAACTTCTTAAAAGCAGTTTCTGGCACGTAAAGTTATAAAAGAAATAGGCTGAAGCTATCTGAGGATGTAAGCTAGGGATGCACAAAAGAAGCACTTTGCCACCACGGCGAAGAAATAGGAAGAAATTAGAGAATTAACCCGTGCACTAAGGCGTGGCCTTGATTTTTTGGCTTTTTAAAATTATTTTTTATTGAAACTGAAATTAAGATATAACATCCAAGCCAATGGATCGGCATTTACATACCACCAAGACAAAAAGATGGAAGATGTTGCTGCAATGGACAAGCTCAAAACCTAATAAATTCAAAGACTTACCGATTTGCCCCCACCTGCCTAAACCCTCCTAATCCGTAGTACAGCAATGCATGAAACTGCATTGTCACAGAACAATGCGTGCCAGTACATTGACAATACCCTGTTCGATAATGTATTCACCTGTGCCTCCGCCAGGGAGAACAGTTGGTATCATCCCGTCTCTCAGGTGACAAAATATGTCTGTCACAAATCTCATCGAGACTCCTGTCCTAAGCGCTTGCCCTCCCCTGGAGAGCCAAATAGGTCCTTGAAGACCCCAAAAGGCCAGCTTCCAAAAGGCGTCCAATTGCTCCTGGCAGAAGGTGGTATCCTGAAGCTAGTCTTTAGCTGTAGGCACCAGACCACACTCCCATCGCTTCGCCACTCTGCACTTGGCCAACAGGAGTAGGAGAGAGGTAAGCCTACGCACTCCAGCTGGAACAGTCCATACATTGTCCAGCAGGCCACCAAAGGTGTTCTAGGTGTCAGGAAGTCTGTTTTTTCATCAACAATGAGCAACACCGACTACCAGAAGTCGGCTATCCCTGGGCACTGCCATGCCAAATGGAGGAAGTCTGCCCTTCCTATACCGCAGCGGGCGCTGTCAGAGGTAGCCCCAACCCTCATTCTGTATAGTGAAGGGTCGTGATCTAAATATACTCCAAGAGATTTGACTTACTTCTATCAAACCTAGCCAGAGTTCATCATGCCACCTATGGATAGGGTTCACCAAGCCCAGCAGCTCATTCTTGTTGGGTTTCACGTTAAGAAAGTAAGAGCTCACCCATCCTTGAACATCCAGCAGGCAGTCCCTCAGAAGAGCTTCAGAAGAGGGGGCCCAATGATCCAGGTGAGCAATCAGCTGTGTACCATCAGTAAAGGAGGATGCTTTAAAGCTAGACGACTTAATGAGATGGGAAAGGGGTTTGGTATATATTGTAAAGAGCATTGGAGACTGGAAAGGACTCTGTGGGGCACCACATTGTAGTTTGAACTAGTGGCTTACAAAAGGGGCAAACAAAATGTTTGGAACTGGCAAGAGAATGATGCTTCAACTGATCCAGAGTTCCTAGATCTCTCAGTTTATTGTGATCAATAGTATTGAGTACTGAAAGCAATGAAGAAATGCAGTGGGATGACTCCTTACACATCCCCCTCGTCCATGTAACCCTGAGGCTCATCAACTGCAAGTACTTTTTCTGTGTGTATTACTGGATGGAAATCAAGCCGCTACTGATCTACGAGGTCCTAATCTTCTAGGTAAGTCAAGAGATTTTGAACGTCTTTCTTTTTAATTATTTTACCCAAAACAAAATAATTTTCTGGTCTTGATAGGTCTAATTTTCTCTCATTCAGGATGGAGGTGACCACACCTACCTTCCAGTCATCTGTAACAGACTCCAGCAAGAAGAACAAAATAATAAGGATTTCAGTGCTTAATTTGTAAACATATAAGTTCCAGGGTCCTTGTGAGGAGGCCACTGCAGCTTGCACCACCCATTGCCCCTGCCAGTGCTACCAATGACAGTATGAACACAACTACTAACCATCAGACTCCTACATGTGTGATGATGCAGACTATTTCAGGCCACCCAAAGCTATAAGAATGGTTTGGGCTGCAGGTGTAGGTAGCTTTTAATCTAAGTGGAAGTATTAAACAATTGTTCTGTTCATCTCTAAATAAGACAAACAGTGCCACCATGTGACAGAGTGCCATAAGTGGCGATGTTGACAGTTAAGTGCTAGTGCTGAGCACTGGAAACCGTCAGTTCAAATTAAGCACTAATGACCATGCAGGAGCAAGTGCATAAAGAATGAAAACAAGGCACAGATCACCTAATGAGCTTGAATTATGATAGCATAGGAGCATAAGAACTTCATGCCTATGGAGGCCACTTAAAAGCTGGCAGAGCTTGACCCAAAATGTTCTCATCTATGGTCCAAAAAGGTTTGAAGGCTTTTAATAAACCCGTAAATATTTCAGATTTTTAATTGAAAAAAATGAACTTTAGTTACTCCAAAAAGCTTATATGGTTGGAATATTATAACTTCTCAGGAAGGGTAAATGAAAAGTTTAACAATCTTGTACAGTCAAAAGGGCTTTGTGGCCTGATAGATCAGCGAATAATCAGAGAGGAATGGATCACTTGTCCTGTTCATACCAGGGTCTGGGGTTCTGGCCGTCTAAAAAACCCTCATTCACGTGGTCGTCGTATGGATGGTATATCTGGGTTGTCCGCCTTAATCTGTTACGTAAACAGCATCATCATTGGGTCTTAGTCATGCTTTCCTCCACCAGGAGGGGGACCAACTGGTTATTCACAGTAGTGATCAGAAATGGTGAGGGTGAAAGTGAGGTGAGTTTAAAATTGCCTCCATTCCTCTGATGCGATTTTATCCTGTCAGGGATGGGGCAATGTTTAAAACAGAATGCGGTGCGTGAAATAGAAGGGCTACTGTTCTATAGCACCTGTATCAAAAACGTGAGTGGTCGTGTGGTCGACATGTTTCAGCCCCGTGGGTGCCCAATAGGGTCGGGGGGCTTTCTTCAGGACTAGAATTGCAAGTCACAGTTGTGTGACGTGCGAGGGGAAGCTTTTCACTTACCCTTCTTCTCAGTGCGTCAATTAGTACGCTAGATGGTTATGGATCAATGATACCTATAACTAAGGAGGAAAAGGAAAAAAAGACACAATATGCATAATATTATATCTGTTAGTCTTTTGTGACCATGTACTGTCATTGGTGATGCTAACCTTAAAGTCTGACATTGCTAGGCTCCAAGGGAGCGTGAGAAATAAATAAGAGAACAAGAAAACACACATGGCAGTATCATCATTGATGGTTATAAAGTGGTTCAAAAAGTGGTTCAAAATGGCTCAGAGCATCAGATACAGTTCATGAATTTACATTAGCAGATTGTTAATATGTGACTATATCAAGTGAACATTGTGTTCCGCGGCATAATGCAGTATTTAGGTCAGATAGTCTATCGAACAGTAGTTTATGGATGAGCTCATGTGGTTATTCTGTTGTTTTAAGACACGTGTGTTATCTCGTGTGTCAAATTGGAGTTCATAAATGCGAGATTGTTCCCCATGCGTGTCGGAGATTGGCTTGGGCCATAAGGGTGCCACCTTTATTGAAAACAGTATTTGCTACTGGCAGGGCGCATATTAATGTGTAGTAAACGGTCTTACTTCGTGCTGTGTGTAAGTAAAATAAAATAAAATACAATACAACTGCCTGGGGAAATGCATTAGGGGTCGCATGACTTGTAATGTGTTTAGAGTCTCTTCGCCGAGTCAGAGCGCGCCCGCCTGACAAACAAAGATACAGGATATCTTTATCAAAAGGAGACGTTTATGGCTTCCTAATGGTTTCTGACTAACTGTGGTGGATACGGGCATGTTTAAAGTTGGACACGCTAATAGGAAGTGTTCTATGTATTTTGATTCAAACGCGTCAGTTTCAGTGTTGACGTAATGTAAGCTGAGTCGGAGCTTGCTCATCATGTGGCACTCATAAGAGACTTAATAGGCTCCCACGGAGGACGTGCGGAGTGATCGCACTTCTACTGTAAATTTAGAATATGAGAAAGAAGCAATATGTTAATACTTCAAAAAAGGCGCGCAGAAACGTGCGTGGGACACTGAAGGTTACTGACATACTACTGAGAAGTCTTCGTGGTTGCTTGTGCTGTCTCTGTCTGCCGTGCTCCGGTGGCACGGGCCGGTAGTGAAGGCTATAAGTAACTTGATTTGCATATGTGCATTCTTACTCTACGTATGGGACCAATGGAGAAAACTTTCCTAAATAATGAAAATGTATTGCATGACTAGCAGGCAGGTATTAAAGGTAGGTATTGTGTTCATGTGATATAGAGTACGGAATTGATTCCATTGTGGGTTGACGTTCCAAATTTTCTTATCTTGTGTTTTCACTCGTTGTGGTAAAAATTGTCTTATGGTTTGATTTTACTGTGTTAGGACACTGTATCCTGGTGGTCTGTAATTTCGTGCGGGGGTGGTAATTATTCTTGTGTCGCCTGCTGTGATTTGTCTCGAGGTTATTGTTGTGTCTTTTGTTTCCTAAGCACGTGGATGCTATTCACGTACCTTAAAGTGCCAGTGTTGTGTTCTCTACTGTTTTGATGTCTTGTACATGTTGAAGTATCAATTGTGTTTGTTAGCTATGGAAGTGATGCGGGGTATTGCTGTGGGATTCAGTTTCATACAGGGGTGATTACTTGTTCTTGTTTGTCTTCTGTATACTACTTGAGTTAGTTATGGCTTACAGTACTCACTGAGCAAAAGTGTGCCAGGGTATATTGTCGTTCAGCCCAACCTCGTATGTCTTGAGGCGGTGTACCCACCGTTGTTCTTTTTCAAACAGAATATGTTCTGCATTGTTGTTCCTTGTGGTTAAAGTCTCTATGATGACCCAATGGATGTCTTTGGCTGTATGTTTGGCATTAATGAAATGGGTACTCATTTTTGTGGTGTTTTTTTTGCATTTGATGTTGCTTTTATGTTCAGTGATTCTTTGTTTGATTTTCCTGCACGCCATACCTATGTATTTCAGAGCGCATTGGCAAGTAATCATGTAGAATACATGGGTGGTATTGCAATTACTATGTTGTCGTAGGGTCCATTTGAAATCGGGTGTGAGTTGTAGAGTCTTTGTCATTTTGGTAAGGTTGCAGACTGAGCAGGACCCGCAGGACCCGCAGGGGTAGTGGCCAATAATGGGTGCCATGTTCCAGGTATCTCTTATGGACTCTGTTCTCCTCTTTGCTGGTGGTGGTCTTGTGTGTACCAGTATGTTTCAAATATTTCTTGTCCTTTTGTTGGCGAATCTAGGCTTTGGCCATTTGAGTGTTCAGTTCACATAAATAGACAGATTTACTTTTTTTTAAAATGAGTTTTAATAGAGATTCATACATTCCTGCACTTTCTCTCAATTTAGATTTGATCCTAGGATTAGGTCTTCTCAGAGGACATTGGACCATCTTGTCAAATGTATTTCATATTTTGTCGTAGACATTAGTTAACATAATCTCTGAATTATTCAAGTTAGGAAGCTTTGAGAATGCTTCTTTGTGGGTTATAAATACTTATCTGCCCTTAACTTATTAAGAACGCTTAGGAAGTGAATTGCTACTGAAGAGTCATGCCAATATACACTGTTACAAATGCGATCTTAGTTTTATGCATGAATACCAATTCAAAGCCGTGGCATATGGTGTGAGTAGGAACACTCACCAAAGGAATGAGGCCTAAAGCTCTCAACATCTCAAATATTTCTGCAGGTGGTCTTCTGGCTGTTCATTAAACCAAAGATTGAAGTGTCCCATAATATTGATTTTCTAGCTTCTCATATATAAATGATTGACTATAGTCTAGAGGTCAGTAAATAACTTTCTTTAACAAGGACCCCTTTGGATTTATCACACATCATGTGGCACCCAGTGTTCCCAGTAACGTGCGCGCAAGCGCGCACGTCTGTTCCCCTGAGCGCGCAGTGCTGCGTGTGGAGCATGCACCCACAGCACATCCCGGGAGAGCATTCGCGCCGCTGCTTTTATAACGCGAGCAACGCAGAAAATTGTAATTTCCTGGTTGCGGTGTCTCCTGCACTTGCTTTATTTCCTTCTTATTGAAGCGTGGCTGGGGGCTGTTTGTGGGACTTTGTGAAAATATTTGTTAATTGCAGCACCGTCATGCGCTGCAATTAACAAATATTTTCACAATGGCCCACAATCAGCCCACAGCCGTGCTCCTTTAAGAGAAGAAATGCAGCAAGTCCAAAAGCACGACATGTGCTTTACACATCGTTTTTTGGACTTGATGCATGTCTTTTCTTAATGGAGCACGGTTGCGGGCTGATTGTAGGCCATTGTGAAACTATTTATGTTAATTGCAGCGCATGACGGTGCTGCAATTAACATAAATATTTTCACAATGGCCCACAATCAGCCCGCAGCGTGCTCCATTAAAAAAATAAATGCAGCAAGCACAAGCATGAGCGATGGAAAGGAGGAGGGGAGATGATCCAGAGGGACGGCAGAATCCGGGTGATTATTTGTCTCTAGGGCAGCTGTGGGCATTTCTTTTCACCGCCAGGTGGTTTCTGGGAGCTGTAGTTCTAGGTCGCCTCATTGGAACTCGCTTTGGATGACTTAGTCGGTGTTGCTTTGGACGTAGAAACATGGAATAGAAGGAACAGTAGAGAAACTCGTAAGAGGCGTGAACGTAAAGGGACACGTTAACATGTTATGGCTGGGGAGCTGGACAATGGGCATTGGAGGGGAATGAGCTCCGTGGTATGTGGGGAAAGACGTAAGGTAGCTCGGAGAGGAAGAAAAGTGTACGGTGGGGAGGGAGGGAGCCAGAAGGGAGGCAGGGGTGGCCCTTAAAGGAAGCACTGAAAGAGTATAGCAGGTGGGTAAGGAGGAGGAAAACTAAGAAGAGATTATAAAAGACAGGGTAACAGGTGGAGCAGTGTCGACTGCAGGCGTCTGAAAAAATGGATGTCAGCAAGAAAGTTGAGTTACGAGAAAGCGGAGATTTGAGCATAAAGCCCTAGTGGCCTTAGTGGGGATGGTGAGCGGATTGTGTTAAGCGTTTGACACTGGGATGAGGACGGGGGCGCAAAGTGGAGGATAAATAGATGAGTGGTAGGAAGAGAGGAAGACTTAACAGGGGCATTAAAGACGGTATAGGTTTTGGAGAGTGGAGAGAGATTTCCGAAGAGGAATAGGTAAGGAAGTGAGGTGAGGGTGTATGGAGGAGATCTGGTGGACAGAAGAAGTGAAGAGGACGGTAGATAACCACAGCGAGAGTTACTTGTCTTCCACAAAAATGTGCATTTGCGAGATTGTAAGAATCCTTCCTTATAAAGCCAGACTCAAAGTTAAGGGGGAGGGGGTTTTCTGACGTGTCACTTGACGAGGGTGCATAATGCTGCCACCATAGAGGAAGGATGGCAGGATGTTCCTCCCAGTACGTACTATCAAGGGAGGCAGCATCAATTACTAGAGAGACATTAGTCTAAGTTATGTTATTCATTTCTGCGTATGACGTTTCCTTCCATTCTCTTGCTGTGGAGCTTCAACATGTGGGCTGTTGGCGAAAGGATAGGAGAGAGGCTTGTAATCGCATTCAAGCGTTTAGGGCCTCATTGTGAGTGTTTCACTATTTTAACTGGTAATGCCGCACCTGGCAAACACGGGCAAACACTGGTGGTAGGAAGCCATGGGTTTCTCAGTTACAGCCGTACAAGATTTACCATGAATAATTCTTTTTGTGTCTGCTGTTTGCCAAGACCATTTGTTTTTAATACTATGTGTTTAATGCACTACAAGATAGATAATATATTTAGTTGTAAGGGCCTCATTAATCCGGCCCTCTTCATCCATTCAAATTTCATATTCCACTATACTAATTCACCACTAATCCTTTATGGGTTCCAGAGTAGCGGGCTACTCGCCAATAAAGCACTTCAACACCCATCAGGGTTACAAGCGCTATATAAATGCAAACCTTTTTCCCTTTCAACCCCTCCCCAACCCTTCTCAATCCAAATAACTGACTAACATATCCACCACTCAAACTACTTTCATATTTCACTATACTAATTCAACACTAATCCTTATGGGTTCCTTTGTAGCGTGCTACTCGCCCAAAAAAGCGCTTCAAAACCCCATCAGGGGTATCAAGCGCTATATAAATACAAACCTCTTTCCCTCTTCTATCCCACCGCCTACCCTTCTCTATCCAAATAACTGAATAACATATCCACCACTCAAATTACTTCATATTTCACTATACTAATTTTCAACACTAATCCTTTATGGGTTCCGGAGTAGCGTGCTACTCGCCAGAAAAGCGCTTCAACACCCATCAGGGTTAACAGGTGCTATATGAATGCAAACCTTTCTTCCCCTTCCATCCCTCCGCTATCCTTCTCACTCCCAATAACTGACTAATATCCACCACTCAAATTACTTTCATATTTCACTATACTAATTCACCACTAATCCTTTATGAGTTTCCGGAGTAGCGTTCTACTCGCAAGAAAAAGCTCTTCAACACCCCATCAGGGGTAACAAGCGCTATATAAATACAAACCTTTTTTCCTCTTCTATCCTTCTGCTATCCTTCTGAATCCAAATAACTGACTAACCTATCCACCACTTAAATTACTTTCATATTGCACTATACTAATTCAACACGAATTCCTTTATGGGTCCCAGAGTAGCGTGCTGCTCGCCGAAAACGCGCTTCGACGCCTCGTCAGGGGTAGTAAGCGTTAGATAAATGCAATTACAATACAATACAAAAGAACGACGTGTAAAGCACACGTCGTGCTTTTAGGCTTGCTGCATGCCTTTTGTTAATAGAGCGCAGCAGATTGTGTGCCTTTTTGAAAGTTTTCATGTTAAATGCAGCCCCGTGTATTAGTATGTCGCACTCTGCAATTAACATGAAAACTTTGGCATGCAATCTGCCGCCCTCTATTAACAAAAGGCATGCAGCAAGCCTAAAAATTAACGTGTGCTTTTACAATCACTAATATATGTTAGTGATTCTGAAAGCACACGTCCTGCTTCTGGACTTTCTGCATGCCTTTTGTTAATAGAGCGTGGCTGCGGGAAGATTGTGTAGCTTTGTTGTGGTTGCAGATGCTCTGCACTTTCTCATTTCGAACATGACACAACCATTATTTTATTTTTTATTTTACAGAGTTTTATTAAGCACAAACTTGACCCGAATCGGGTATCAGAGCGCTTTACATAGCACCAGTTGCATTACATGAGGACACATTTTTTATTTTTTGTTAGGCACGGCAGTCACCAATACGAAGGCCACCCCCCTGGCTGGATTGGCCTTAGCAGGCATCAGGCGTTTGCCTGCGAGGCTGGAAGGGTGGGGGTCAGTTTTGGAGCAGTGGGGGTCAGTTTTGGAGCAGTGGGGGCCAGTTTTGTTACTGGGGCAGTTTTGCAGCGATGCTGCAATATGGGCCCTCAGTAACAAAAGCACCAGTGCTGGGGACCGGCTTTGAGCAGTAGTGCTTGACACTTGCCCGCCCCCCTCCAGCACAACCCTGGTGGGTGGGAGCCGGTGCGGCAAAATTGCCAGGGCTACTTTGGGTTCCCAGTCCGGCCCTGCCTGCCCCATCAAACAGGCCTCCTCCGTTCCAGTACCTATGTCATTTATCTGCACAATCAAGCAGGAACCCCAGTGTCAGAACCCCTGTCGCTGCACCCACACACGCGGTCGGGTTCTTGGCGCACATTGCCGTGGCTGGAGCGCACAGAGACCTCACACTGCTGCACACAGAGGAAAAAAATTAGAGGGAACATTGGTGGCACCACACTCAAAGTAAGAGAAAGAGGTTAGATTAGTAGAAATAAATAACTGTCACTCCTCACTCTATATTTGTGCCTATGCTTTTATATATAATTCTGTATCCTAGGTCTTCAAACATTATGATCACTGTTCACCAACCCATGACTCAGTGAGCTCAAGTAAATGGCTGGTGTTTTCAATTAAGAATTTTGTACGGCTTATGGGACATCATGGGGTCCAAGCGGTCTAGGTGTCCCCATAATGGCTTCCTGAAATTCTGAGTTAGCCTGCAGGCCATCGCTCCTACAAAGCCACAGTGACCACACTCACCTGAGATACGAGGGGGCCATGGATTGGAGTAGCCACTGAGACTACACAAGTGCTGTGGCTGAGCTGACAACTATGAATGCTCCTGAGATATATGTGGTTGTCAATGCTGTGGTGCTCAACTTTTTTCACGGGCCTGTTCTACTCATGGGCTTTCTTCTAGATGTGACGTGCAAGGCCCAGTGCAGCTATCGGCTGCAGGCTAGGACATCCTCGAGGCTGATACTTACCCAACTTGGCCTTGAACATATGTGCTGCGGGGTATGAAACCGGTCACCTCACTCACCCATGTGGATTGCTCCTACTGCCATGATGCTGACTGGCGATGGGGCTGAGAGAAGGTGACCATCTCTTCATACTTTGGACCAGACATGTGCTGGAGAGCCAAGTGAGTCCTGGTATGCTAGAATACTGCCTCTGCCCAAGCCAGTGCCATAAGTGATGGTTAGGCTTAGAGAATGTTGTCACTCCTTGGCTGCTGTGCCTTACTCACTAGCAGTGATCTGATGGCCATATTTCAGAGATGCAAGTTTGTTGATGGGCAGCGTGTCCGGAAGTGACTGAATACACTGATCCTGGCACTGCTGCTACAAGCCTGTGGTATCGCGGCACTTGGGCAGTTGGTGCCCATGCATGTGTGGCAGGTGGGGAGTACACTTTTTAAAAAAAAATATATCTTTATTGGCATTTCAACAGTTATGACAAAACAACTTGGACAGTCTCAGAGATTATACGATAAGAATCGCCACATATTCATGACCACAAGATCAACTGCCTCAGATACAATCCATGCGTATGTGTTAAGCCAACAATTAAAAATTTAGTCCCATCATAGTGTACTCTATCAGATCAATCCTCATTTCCACAGACCCTAATTCTTTAGGCCAAGTTTTCATTGTACTTGAAAACATTCCTATATCAAATAAACCAAACGCCTATCCCCCCCACCCACAACTAAAACATACCCCCCCCCATGTCTGGCGTGGGTCTCTGTAGTATAAACCTGTGTCTTAGTCATTTATTCATACCAATGCGCTATCCATTATGTCCACGATGAGTACTTCCCCTTTCATTTAGTTGCCCTCTGGCTCATTACCCAGCTCTACAGACCCGGTGGCCTCCTCCCGTGATTCATCGTCCATCCCCACGTTTTTTATCTCACCCAACATTGCCCTCCACGCCCTCATATCATCCTCTAGTTTTTCATCATGTCTGATCTGTTGCATCCGAATCAACTCAGCCGTCGCCCACTCCTTCATGTCCCGTACCAATTGCGTCATTTTGGGTGGTTTGCAACTTAGCCAGGAAATAGCTATCCGACGTTTCGCCAACACCAATCCTAAAAGGATAAACTTCCTATTAAGATTCTTGTTTTTAGGTCGGGGTAGCACCCCAAGCAGCACCACCCGGATCCCTCTTAATATTTCCCACCCGTCGCCCCTCGCAACACAGTCAAGACGTCCGTCCAGTATAATTGAAGCTCTGGGCAGGACCAAACCCTATGAATAAACATAGCCTCCGCCTCCCCACATCCGGGGCATTGCCCTGATCACTCCGTATATATATCCTGTGTAACATCTTGGGGGTAAGATATGTCTGGTGTACATCATTAAATTGAATCAGCTTGAACCTTGCATTCGAGCTCACCTGCTTAACCCCTTCATGGATTTTTATCCAGTCTCTCTCTGTTATGGGGTCCCCCATCAGTGTCTCCCATTTTGCCTGGATCTGTAGTGTCTAGGCCACCCTATCATCTCGGATTGCTCGGTATAGGTGCAACACCAGTCTGCGCCCTTTAGCCATCAATATCATAGTTCGTAACACATTAGAAACAGGGGGCTCTTCAGGGAACATGGGCCACAACTCCCTAGCCACCTGGGAGATTTTTCCATACTACAGAAACTGTCCTGGTCCCTGGGTAAAGGCCTCTACCGCCTGCTCACGTGTGATGTACTGTTTATTGATATATATAGGTCCCTCATGGTGAGGCATCCCCCCTCCTGCCATCTGCGCACAGACATGGATGCAGAAATCTGGTGAAAAGGTCGGACCTCCCACAGAGGCATGTCCGGGGCGTAGGGCGCCCTTTTAAGCACCCTCCGGACGACAAGCTCCCATATCAACAATTGCCTGTCCAAGGTGTTTTCCTTGTTCAGGCAAAACCAACTGTTATGTAATTCCGATAAGGCCGAAATTATCTGTTTCTGCCATTGTCCCGGCGTGGAATGGCGTAATTGGTGGCCTCAGGACATGTCCCTCCCCATCTGTCCAGTTACCACTGTAAAAAACCTTGGGGTAAAAATGGATGCGGACATGTCCATGAAGGCACAAGTTCAATCTGTGGCCGCCACCTGTTTCGGACTACTGAAAATGATGAGGAACTTTCTCCCTCTCCTTTCAGTTCCCCATAGGAAAACAGTGGTCCAAGCTTTGATAACATCTAGGCTTGACTATGCCAACGCTCTGTATCTTGGCCTCCCTGACTACCTACTAGGTCGTTTGCAGGTGGTACAGAACGCGTCAGCAAGGGCTGTCTTGTTGGTTGACCTTAGAACTCATATGACGACCCACTTGATGTCTCTGCACTGGCTCCCGGTGCGGAAAAGGGTGATTTTTAAGGCCCTGGTACTAGTCTTCAAAGCCTTTCACAATGTTGGATCCTCCTACATCAGGAACAGAATCCAGCCATATGCTCCTATCAGAACCCTGCGTTCTTCAACTCAGAAGCTGTCGGTCGTGCCAAAATTCGCACGTTCTCGGTTGGGCGGACGCTCGTTCCAGGTGACCGCTACTAAGCTGTGGAATAGCCTGCCGCCTCTCCTGAGACAGGAACAAGTTCTCCTCAGCTTTAAAAGAAAGCTAAAAACCTGGTTGTTTCAATGAGAGTGGAGTCACCCGGAGCCGCTCCCAACTGTTCTGTCAATAGGGTTAAGTTAGCGCCGGGACACTCTTAGGAGTAGTCGTGCGCTTGACAAATACCCCTATAACATAACATAACTGTCAGGGACTGTCCGGGACTATGTGGGGAACACAGTCAGGGACTTGGGCAAGGACTGGGAACTGGGTAGAAAACGTACACATAAAGAGGAGTACAGCGCTGCCCAGGATCATACAGGGAGTCAGAGGAGAAAAAGGGATCCAAAGGGGAAGCCTGTAGAAGTGAACAAGATGGGTAAGACTCAGAAAGGAAGGGCACGCATGAGGCAATTTAGCTTTCAGAAAAACTACACCCAGGACGAATGTGCAAGACATATATATGAAACAACATTAACAATACAGGGGGGGTGTGGGGCAAAGCACTCAGGAGCTCCACACGGTAAGACTGAAGCTCAGTAAGTTCCTCATCCACAATTGCTGTTACAATTGCTGACTGAAAATACCCACATATAGGATATGTATGCAAAGGCAGGGTCTGTGGAGCTTATACCTATGGTGATGTTATAACAGTAACTCAAAGACAATACTCACAGTGAACAAGAAACACCACCTAGGTAGTCAGCTGTGCCCACAGATCCTGGCGATCAAACAGGAACACGCAAGGCAGTAACAGCAAAGGGGTAGAACTAAACACAAGCACAATAGACAAGGAGCTAGCAAGGAGGAGTGCTTAACAGGAAAGGATGGAAATCACAGGGCACACTTGGCAGAAAGCAGGTAACAAACATACAAGGTAACAGAAGCAAGACAGCAGAATAGAAAGACAGCAAACTAGAACTGGAACCAAGGAAATGGGAAGAAAGGCAGGGACTGGAAAAGGATATACAGAAGGGGAGGCTACAAGGGTATATTAGAATAGTGCAGGTTCAGGAATCAAGAAAACAAAGCATAGAAGGCAGTGCTGGGGCAGGAACAAGAATTGAGCAAAAGCTCAGGAGTCAAAGTAGCACTGCAGGCAGTGCTAGGTCAGGAGCAGGGAATTAGCTACAGCTCAGGAAACAAGGAGTCAAGAGAGCACTGCAAGCAATGCAAATCAGGAACAAGAAATAGCTGAAGCCCAGGAGCAAAGAATAACTAGCTCAGGAACTCAGGAAACAAGAGCACTGCAGGCAGTGCTAATTCAGGTACAAGGAATAGCTATAGCTCAGGAACTCAGGAAACAAGGTAGCACTGCAAGCAGTGCTAATTCAGGAGAAGGGAAACTGCTGCAGTTCAGGAACAAGGAATACTAAGGCTCAGGGGTCAGGGTAGCACTGCAGGCAGTGCTAATTCAGGAACAAGGAAAACAGCAGCAGGTCAGGAACAAGGCATAACTAAAGCTCAGGAAACACTGGAAGCAAAAGCTCAGGGAGCACTGGAAACAAGGATCGGTCTCACCGGTAAACAGCTACAATGACCAACACTGGGCTGAAGGGAGCTGGGGCTTAAAAGAGCTCTCAGTAATCACATGCATCAGGTGTGAGCAGGCTAGCAGCAGCCAGCCACAGGTGAGCTGAATTCCTCCACCCATCCTTGGCCTGCAGGGTTGGAGACAAAGCAGTGAGCAGGGAATTCTGGGTAATGGAGTTTTAGGCATGAGTAGGCTGGCTTCAAATATAAGCAGGCTGGCTTTCACAAAACCCGGCATGGATTGGGAATGGATGTCAATTCCCAATAAGTGTCCAAATGGCTGGAAGTCAGGATATGCATGCAGGGGAGGGTCTGGAAGCTTATTAGAAGACTGGAAAGTCCCACTATGCGGCCCCCTGGTGGTGGGTACGAGAGCACAGGGAGCAAATCGTGACAGTACTCCCCTCCAAAGACCGTCTCCCGGAGTCTGGAACTGGATCCAAAGCCTTTGCTCCTAAGAATTAAGTCAATTTCCATTATAGATTCAGTGCACGCTATCAGAGGACTGAAGGTAAATTGTGATGTTCTGGAGGGTTGGATAATAGTCTGTAAATTAACAGCAGTATTGAAGGTAGAACTGGAAGAGTCCAAATCCAGTGACAGGGGCTTAGAAGCCTGCATTAAAGGTGTTTGAAGTCCTGATGATAACAGGCTAGAGTAGCACTCTGAAAACAAAGGCAGATTGACTGTAGGGTCAAAAGCAGATAACGGATTGGCAGGAGGCACAGAGGTCAAAGGCAAACTGGCTGAAAATGAAGCAGGTGATAGGAAGCAGACCTGAAGTTCTGGCCCCGGAGGAAAACATACAAAAGATACACATGCAGGAGACTTAGGAAGCAGATATGCAGGAGACCCAGGCCCTGGAGGCTTACATGTTGAGAATTTTGTCTCTGGTGCTGGAGGTTCAGTCTCTGAATGTATATGTATTGAGACCTTTGAAGGCTGGGAAACTGGAAGCACAGGGTCAAAAAGTTGGCAAAATAAAGGCTCAAGGCAAGAAGGCAGGGAGCCTGGAAGCTCTGGTGCTGGAGGCAGGGAGCCTGGAAGCTCTGGTGCTGGAGGCAGGGAGCCTGGAAGCTCTGGTGCTGGAGGCAGGGAGCCTGGAAGCTCTGGTGCTGGAGGCAGGGGGCCTGGAAGCTCTGGTGCTGGAGGCAGGGGGCCTGGAAGCTCTGGTGCTGGAGGCAGGGGGCCTGGAAGCTCTGGTGCTGGAGGCAGGGGGCCTGGAAGCTCTGGTGCTGGAGGCAGGGGGCCTGGAAGCTCTGGTGCTGGAGGCAGGGGGGCCTGGAAGCTCTGGTGCTGGAGGCAGGGGGGCCTGGAAGCTCTGGTGCTGGAGGCAGGCGGCCTGGAGGTTCTGGCTCTGTAGACATGCTCTTTGGAAGCTCTGGCTCCATAAACAGAATTTTAGGAGGCGCCGGCTCTATAAGCAAATTGGTTGGAGGCTCAGTAGGCAGGCAGGCCAGAGGTGTGGACTCAGTAGGCAGGCAGACTGCAGACTGAAGTTCCGTAGGTAGGCCGGCTGAGGACTCGGGCTCTGAAGGAAGGTAGTCTGGAGGCCCCGGTACTGATAGCAGGTAGGCTGCAGGCTCGGGCTCAGATGGCAGGCCAGCTGAGGATTTTGGAGATTCTGAAAGCAGACAGGCTGATGGCATAGGGGCACAAGGATGATAGGCTTCAAATTCTGGAAAGGGCGATAGCCCTTGAACAGTAGATCCCTTGTTGTCAGTAGTGAAGTCTTCACAGTTGCTTTGCACATTAAAACACGCTGAAGTTCTTTCTTCGGGATGGCTCAGAATAGTGCTTGTCTTAGCGTCTGTGATGAGCAGACTCCCTTTACCATTTGGCAGTTCACATGTCTTAGTCAGAGCAAACAGGCAAGAGATCACTTGGTCTTTGCAAATATTCTCATTTTCTTCTGCATTAGAAGGTGGTACAGGTGCATCAGAGCATACAGTACTATAATTTTCTGACTTTTCAATATGTGGTGTGCTTGAAGGCAAAACAGAGGAGTTAGAAAATTCAGAATTCAAACAAATACTTTCTTTAACTGCACTTTGAGACATGGTACTATGGCTGTTCTGAGTGGAATCCGAGTGATCAGCCACAGGATTATTTACACAATTACTGGACCAGCTCTGAGGGGACCGCAAAATAGTGCGCAAGGTTTCATTCTCTATTTCTAAGGAGGCTAACATAGAAGCTGAAAAGTAGTCTTGTACCAGGGTTTTAGATTCCCACTTGAACTCTGGGTTATAGTTTTTTAACAGAGTCTGAAACATTTTTTTTTTTGGTGGAAATTTCTTTATTAACATTTTCTATTGAGTCAGCACTTATACAGTTTATAACCTCAGAAAAACACACCAGGTTCATACAGCCCTGCTTATTCATTGATAGTGACTGATTGGGTATCAAAACATTACATATATACATACTTTTCATTGTTACTTCAATTCTCAGTTTACCCCTACCCCACTCGTATCTTGAAATTCTTGGGGTTGAGCTATCCCTTGTGAATCCTGTACCTCGAGACCATAGTACTGTATCCAGGGCGTCCATATTTTCCAAAATTTCTTGGGACATCCCCGTGCCACATAGGTGGTCTTCTCACCAGTCATGAACATGTCCATCCCCTTTTTCCACTCATCTACTGTGGGCACTTGTGTCTTCCCCCAGCTGCGTGCCAAATCTCTTTTGGCGACTATCAAGCCTAGATTGGTGAGCAACAATTGTGGTTTCGAGAGGTCCACTTCTGTGCTTATGCCTAGTAATATAAAGTTGGGATCTCTGGGTATCTGTTTACCTGTCACTGCCTCCAGTTCTTTGAGTATATTGACCCAATAGGTCTGGATTCTATTGCACTCCCATACCGTGTGGAAATAATTACCGGTTTCCTCGTTGCATCTGAGGCACTTAGGTGTATCGGCCCTACCCATCTTGTGTAGTCTTGCCCTGTCGTAATAGGTCCTATGTAGGAATTTAAATTGAATCAGTCTGAGTCGTGTCTTGATGGCTACCTCTCGCGGGTGCATTAACGCCATTTCCCAGTCTAGGTCTTCTAAGACTCCCAGCTCCCGTTCCCACTGTACTCTTAGTTTCTGGAGCGTGTCAGGTTTGTTGTTTATTATGGTACGGTATGTCCAAGAGACTGCTTTTTCCACTATTTCTCCCATGAGGAGTCGCCCTCCAGCGGTGAGTATTCAGGTAGTGTATCTGTGTCTATGTGTTGCGCCTCCCATGCATGCGCCAGCCTCAGGTATTTATAGTATTGCGTCTGTTGTAGATCGTATGCTTTCTGTAAAGCGGGAAACGTGGCTAATTTCTTACGGTCTAAAATGTCTTTAATTTGGGAGATGCCCAGCATGTCCCATTTTTTAAAACCGTTTAATTTTACAAATTCTTTGAGTCTCTCTCCTACCCATAGAGGAGTTTCTCTAGTGATTTTATTGTTCCAATTGATGTATTTTTCTGCCTTTTTCCAGGCAGTTAGCACCACCTGGGTGGATGCGAGTAGTTGTGTCGCTCCCTTTCCCCCATAGAGGTAGTGTGTGTGTGGATGTAATTCAAATTGTCTACGTTCCAACGCATATGTGGGATGATCTCCCGGCATATGCTCCCAATCGTTGACCACTATAAGGTGAGTAGCGTAGTAGTAGGCTCTTATATCAGGTAGTGATATGCCGCCATTATATTGGTTGCGTTGCAGCGTGGCCAGCGCCACTCTAGGATGTTTTCCCTCCCAGAGGAACGTGCGCAACGTGCCATCTATCCTACTAAAGACTTCATCTGGGATGGGAAAATATGTATTTTGGAGGATGTAGAGGAGTTTTGGCAATGTTATCATCTTGTATAGCGCGGCCTTACCCATTAGTGTCAATGGTAGAGTGCTCCATCTTTCTGCGTCCGCTTTAAATTCTCTAAGAATTCTATACAGATTCCGACTAAGTGCCTCTCGGCGGTCTGTCGTGATGTAAATGCCTAAATATTGTATGCCAGTAGTGTTTACATGGAGGCGTCCCATACATTCAGGTGGTTCCCACCCGGATTTGCATTATACAAACAGGATTTCTCCCAGTTTATTTTATATCCCGCGTGTTTACCGTAACAATCGAAGCTTTCAAATATTCTTGGAAGCGTCTGCCAGGGGTTTGTGACATAGAGAAGGATGTCATCCGCATATAATGATATGCGTTCATCTTGAATCTCAGTGTCCTTGAGTCTAAAACCCGTCATATATGGATTGGTCCGGACAGCGCACGCAAGGGGCTCCAACACAAGGGCAAAGAGGAGGGGGATAGAGGGCATCCTTGCCTCGTCCCGCGCTCTATCGGAAAGTCTCCGGAGAGTGTTCCATTTACCCGTACCCGTGCTATTGGCTGTTCATATAAAATGGCGATCCATCGTCTGAAAACAGGACCAAAGCCAAACTTCTCCAACGTTGCCATTAAAAATTGCCAGTGTACAGTATCAAATGCTTTTTCTGCGTCTAATGATAATATGAAATGTGTGTCTGTTCTGGTTGTGACTACTTCTAGCCAGTTATGTATACGTCTTAAGTTTAATCTGGTGGACCTCTTTGGCATAAACCCTGATTGGTCATGGTGAATGAGACTGGATATTACTGTTGTAAGCCTATCGGCAAGTATGCGTGCTAGTATTTTCGTTTCTATGTTAAGGAGCGAAATGGGCCTGTATGAGGCACATTTTTGTGGTGGTTTATCTTTCTTGGGAATCACTACTATCGTGGCTGTTCGGAGATCTTTCGGAAGTCGTCCCACATTTCGTGCTTCCAGGAACAGGTTTAGGAGATGGGAACTAAACAGCGTCGCATTCTGTTTAAAAAGTTCCGGGGGCAGTCCGTTGGGACCCGGGGCCTTCCCAGTTTTCAGGTGGCCGATTGCCCTTCTGACTTCGTCTATTGTTATTTCCTCCTCTAGTACTTGCGCTTCCTCCTGGTCTAAACTAGGAATCTCGATTGTCTCTGAATATTCTGTTATCTGCACCTTCCCTGCCAGGGGACGCTCGGCATAAAAGTCTTTATAGTAATGTGCGAAGGCTGTTGCTATCTCGGTAGGAGTCACGTGTATTTGACCCTCCTCTGTTTCTATTTTTGTTACCCATCTGGCCTCTGCTTCTTTCTTACTAAGCCATGCCAATAACCTGCTCGTCTTGTCTCCTGCGTCGTATAGTCGCCGGTACATAGCCTGTATGGCCTGCTGCGCATCGTTCCTGGCCAGCGCTGAGTACTCATGTCTGAGGGTTTGCATCTGCCGGAGCAGGGAGGGATCGTCTTGTGTTAGGATTTTTGTTTCAAGTTGCAGGAGTCTAGCTTCGAGTTTAGTAATGTCTTCTATACCTTTCCGTTTTTTTTGGGCTATAATGTTCTGTGCCCTATCTCTCAGAACTGCCTTGTAGGCCTCCCACAGTATTATGGCAGAGTCCACAGAACCGGTATTTTCTTTAAAATAGAGCTCTGTATCTATTCTAATTTCTTCGGCAACTTTTGGATCTTTCAGCTCCCATGCATTAAGCCTCCATTCCTTCTTGTGCTGGTATCCCTCTTTACCTACTGTTAGCCAGAGGGGAGAGTGATCCAAGAGTCCCCTAGCCAAATACTCTATCTTCTGGATGGCCGTGATTTCTCCTGCTGGGGCCAGGATGTAGTCTATTCTAGAGAATGTTCTATGAGCCCCGGAGTAAAAGGAGTATGCCTTAACGCTCGGATGTTGTTTACGCCATAGATCTGTAAGCGCTAGTGTGTCTGTGAATCGCTTGAGTTGCGTCTCACTGGGGCTTCCAGTGAAAGCCGTCGTACGATCGGATCTTGGGTCCATCACATCGTTGAAATCGCCTCCTATGAGGTGTGTGTTGGAACCTGTTTCCAACAGTATGTTTGCTAGTTTCTCCTGTGTTTGTTTCTGTAGTCTTGGAGGTGCATATATGCTTATAAGGGTCATATCCCTTCTGTTCCATACCCCTTTCACTGCAACATATGTCCCGTTGGGGTCTGTCCAGATTCGCTCCGTTGTGAACGGAGGGGATTTTTTAATGAGAATTGCGACCCCCCTTGCGCCCGTTGAGAAGCCTGCATGTGCTAGCGTCTTATATGCTCCTCTTCCTAAGAACCCACATTTCGTTCCTTTCAGGTGTGTTTCCTGCAGCATCACTATATCAGGCTTCAGCCTCTTAATATATGCGGCCACCAGGCCCCTCTTTATTTTGTCTCCTAGCCCATTTACGTTCCAAGAGAGAACTGAATATGTGTCGTTATGTTGTGTTGTCATATCGTGAGTGTAGGTGTTGCGTGTCCATGTTGTGATTTCCCTCTCGGCCCCTTCTGTTTTACTGAACCCCAGTTATTTCTGTGGCCTATTCCTGTTGTATTGCTGACTAAGTGAACCCAACCCCTCAACTCCCTCTCTTCCCCACCCCCAAAACTAAGCACAACTGCGTGCTACTCATGCCCCCCACCCCTGTTTCGACCCCCTTCCCCACTTGCTCCCGCACATCACGCCCATTCCCAACGACGTCAACGTGACAACTTAGCGTATGTGTCAAACGAGAAGTCTGTCGATCCCACCCCCTTCCCCTTTTTCGTAACTTAAATCTTAAACAATGAAAACAGTCAGTTCACTGTATACTTCCCTTGCACCCGGAAGGCGTTCAAAGTCTACCAAACCTCAGGAAGCTCACAGCGTCTCTTGGAGGGCGTCTGGCCCCTAATCATCATTCCTCCTCAGAGCCGTGAGGGGTTTTCTGCCCTTGCGAGTTCTCACACGGAGGGTTCGAGCCCGAAGCCTCCAGATGTTGGATCTGTTCCAAAAGTGGGTGTGCGTCAGTCTCGGACCTGGCTCGATTCAGTTCTACGTGATCCGAGTCTTCATTACCAGTTGATCTCTGTGAGGTTTTGGACATACATTCCAGGGCAGTATCATCGTCCGAGTCTGAGATAGTACTTTTCTGATCTCTGGATCTCAGGGTTCTCCCCGGTGTAGTCTTAACAAGAGCCCGGGCCCTGGATACTCGCCTCTGTCGCTTTCCCTTGAGCAGTTCCCAGTTACGGCTTGGCCGTTTGTCCGCCGACGCGTGGGCCGCTGATGGCGACGCTCTTCTCAACTGTGGCCGCTCTTCAATCCATGTCCACGCCTCCTCCGGTGTCTGGAAGAAATGAGAGTTGTTGCGGAAGATAACTTTGAGCTTAGCTGGGAACAGGAGCATATACTGAATCCCAAGGGCACGGAGTTTCACCTTGACCGGATCAAAGGTGCATCGCTGTTTTTGCACATCCCTAGAGTAGTCGGGGAAGACCATCACTCTCGTATTCTCAAATTTGACCTCGCCCTTCTTCCGGATTTCTTGAAGTATTAAGTCTCGGTCCTGAAAGTTCAGAAATCTAGCTATCAGCGGCAGTGGTGGGGCCCCAGGCTGCGGTCTGATTCCGGGCATTCTATGCGCCCTTTCTATAACAAAACATGACGAGAATTGTGATTCTGGTAGGGCGTTTTTTAGGAAGGTCTGGAGAAACTGAACCGGGTTCGAGCGTTCTGCGTTCGGGAAAACCTATGAACCGCAGGTTGTTCCTTCGGGCCCTATTTTCCGCGTCATCTACCCGCCAGGCCACATCTTTCATTGCCGCCAACAAACCGGCTACTTCTGTAGTAGTGGTCCGTGAGTTGTCTTCCAGCTCCGAGACCCGGTGTTCCACCTCCGTCACTCTTTCGGAGACCTTGCGCAGGTCCTGGCGCAAAAAGGAGACCTCCGTTCGCACCTCCGCCATCTTACTTTCTAGACTTTCTCGTGTGGCCTGTATCGCTTGCAGGATCGTGTCCGTGTCTGGGCGGGGGACAGAACCTCCCTCTGCTCCCCCTGGCGCCGGTAGGGGCGTCGTGAAACGGTCCAGCTTTCCCTGTCTGGATGTCTTAGGCTCCTTGTCCTTCGCCATTACGGCGACGCTGATGCCCGGCCTTTATAACTCCCTCGGGTGGGGCGCTTATCGGATATCGATGGGCGAGGGAAGGCACTGCTCCGCGGAGCGGTGCTCGATATTGGGTGCATCGCCCACTAGCTCCTGTCGTCCTCGGGGTGGCAAAAAGGGTTTGATATATAATTGTCGCCCCTGCCCCACTTACATAAACGGGAAGAGGATTCCTCAACCACTCAGTGCCGTTTGACGTGTCGCCAGGGTATGCGTCAATGCAACATTTGGGTCACCATGAGTCCCGACAAGGTCCCCCCGCTCACCGGGGCGTCGTAGATCACAATTCCGCACCCAGGATGTTGGTCTCTCTCCAGCTTAGAGGCCCGCGTCTATCTGGGTGGTCTGGGCGTATGGAGCCAGTTATCTCTGATTGGCGCAGCTGTATGGACCACAGCAACAATTGGGACCGAGTGGCCGTTAAAAGCAGGTGTTCCCCCACAGCATCCCCCGGAGTCAGCAGTGTCACGCAGCAAGGTATTGCGGCTGTGTGGGAAGGGGCGCAGGCATCCTATTCCTCGAGTTCACCAACCGGGCTCCTGGTGGGTTCCCATGCGGTGGACAGTCGTCTCTCCAGTTCGTTGGGCGTTCGCGTGTGGGCAGAGCTGGGTAGAGCTGGTCTCTCTCCGACGGGGAGGACCGCTATCACCTGTTATGCGGTGTCCGGAGTTCCCGCTGATGACGGGCGTCCCAGCCAAACAAAAAGGGGGGGGAGGCCCACCGGCGCCCCAGGTCTGTGCCCACTTCCCCGATAGCCGCAGGGTCTGAGTGTGCCGGTTCTCGCCTTATCTCTGAGCACCAGGTGACTTAGCCGAGTCTCTGTGCAGGCCGGCCCTCGAATCCAGTATCGCCAGTGTCTCTGTCCCCTCGTCGAGGATACGGTCCCCGCCGGCCGCACCCAGGGGCGCTCCGCTGCTCTGGGCTCCACCAGCGGTCCGAGTCTCTTGCCCTCACCACGGCGTCTTCCTTGTCAGAGTTCGGGTGGGGGGGGGGATGTGTGGAGAAAACCCGACGTCTCTCTGCTGGGTCCCCCCCACCGGCCACGGCAGTCCACCTCCGCTGCCTCCACCAGTACCAAGCCTCGTACCTCGTGTCTCGTCGGTCATGGGCTTCGCAGCGGCCAGCTGTCCCTTCTTCCTCGCTCTGCCCTCTTGCCGCCGCTCCCACCGCAGGCTCACCCTGTGCAGCCGCCGTTCCGGCTCCGGCTATTTTGTAGGGGAGGCAGGGCAGCGCGTCTCTTCGTTTTTTTCTCGGTGCCTCCGGTGCTCTACTGTGCTCTATTGTGTGCACCCCCGGCCAGGGATCCCGCTGCTCGGCCCTCCGCCGTCTCTAGTGTGTTGCGGCCGCCATCTTGGGTAGAGACCGCGCGCCGATTCACGCGCCGAACAACGTCTCTAGCTGCAATGTTAGGCGCACCGCTGGGCTCCCCACTGGATGCACACTGCTTCCCACGGTCTCCGACCTCGATTTGGGTCGTTAAAACGGCGAGGAGGAACAGGATTTTGCCCGGATTTCGTTCGGGGCCAGCGGAGCTCGCAGACGATGCGGCTACCCGGCCATGCTGTTAGCCACGCCCCCGCCGAGTCTGAAACATTTTATTCTCTTGTTGCAATTCCAAAACCCTTGATTCAAATATATCCTGTGAAGATTGTAGATCTTTTTCTACAAGGACAGCGGTAGACTTTGAAACTTCACAACAATCAACAGAACTAATCCTTGGATTTTGTTTAAACTTGCTACTAGCTGTCTGTGTTTTAATAGGTCTTCTCTCTCTTTTGGCAAACTGATCACAGTTTACTTTGAAAGTAGTATTTAACAAGGTCCCTCTAGTATCCGGTGTTGTGATCTTTACTGGACTACAAGACTGGGTAACATTATCTGAAAGGAAAACAGAGGTTATGAAATGAATCTGCTCTTTCTTTGGCTGCTGTGTGGTTAAACATGCTTTAACTGGGGTCATTGAACTACCAGTTTGGTAAGATGCTGATAAATACTGTGTCTGGAAAATGTCTTCAAAGAAAACATTGTCTTGACAGGGGGTCTCTAAGTTACAAACTTCAGAAAAATTTCCCTTAATAGTACCACTCTCTAAATTGCTATTTTGTCTTTCTGCTGCTAACAAGGTTTGCAGAAATTCGTTTTCATCCTGTAAGTCACTGGCTGACATCAGGTGAGGATCAGGGTTACAGATTGAATGAAAATCTAACATAGAAGGATCAGCCAACCACAGGGAATAATATTCAGCACGTAAAAGTCTATTTTGTGCCATGAATCGATCTCTAGAGTCCAAGGACTTTTGAATATGTTGTATAGAACTGTACTGCTTAGGTAATGGATGTCTGCCAACATGCGCAGACTTTCTGGATCTGACACTAAACATCTTGGCAAGAACTGACTGGGTGAGCTCTGAGAAAAAAGTGGTAGCTAACTGAATGCAAAGAAACCTCACAAGTGACCCTGGAAATGTGGGTTGATCATTCTGTCAGGGACTGTCCGGGACTATGTGGGGAACACAGTCAGGGACTTGGGCAAGGACTGGGAACTGGGTAGAAAACGTACACATAAAGAGGAGTACAGCGCTGCCCAGGATCATACAGGGAGTCAGAGGAGAAAAAGGGATCCAAAGGGGAAGCCTGTAGAAGTGAACAAGATGGGTAAGACTCAGAAAGGAAGGGCACGCATGAGGCAATTTAGCTTTCAGAAAAACTACACCCAGGACGAATGTGCAAGACATATATATGAAACAACATTAACAATAAAGGGGGGGGTGTGGGGTAAAGCACTCAGGAGCTCCACACGGTAAGACTGAAGCTCAGTAAGTTCCTCACCCACAATTGCTGTTACAGATACTGACTGAAAATACCCACATATAGGATATGTATGCAAAGGCAGGGTCTGTGGAGCTTATACCTATGGTGATGTTATAACAGTAACTCAAAGACAATACTCACAGTGAACAAGAAACACCACCTAGGTAGTCAGCTGTGCCCACAGATCCTGGCGATCAAACAGGAACACGCAAGGCAGTAACAGCAAAGGGGTAGAACTAAACACAAGCACAATAGACAAGGAGCTAGCAAGGAGGAGTGCTTAACAGGAAAGGATGGAAATCACAGGGCACACTTGGCAGAAAGCAGGTAACAAACATACAAGGTAACAGAAGCAAGACAGCAGAATAGAAAGACAGCAAACTAGAACTGGAACCAAGGAAATGGGAAGAAAGGCAGGGACTGGAAAAGGATATACAGAAGGGGAGGCTACAAGGGTATATTAGAATAGTGCAGGTTCAGGAATCAAGAAAACAAAGCATAGAAGGCAGTGCTGGGGCAGGAACAAGAATTGAGCAAAAGCTCAGGAGTCAAAGTAGCACTGCAGGCAGTGCTAGGTCAGGAGCAGGGAATTAGCTACAGCTCAGGAAACAAGGAGTCAAGAGAGCACTGCAAGCAATGCAAATCAGGAACAAGAAATAGCTGAAGCCCAGGAGCAAAGAATAACTAGCTCAGGAACTCAGGAAACAAGAGCACTGCAGGCAGTGCTAATTCAGGTACAAGGAATAGCTATAGCTCAGGAACTCAGGAAACAAGGTAGCACTGAAAGCAGTGCTAATTCAGGAGAAGGGAAACTGCTGCAGTTCAGGAACAAGGAATACTAAGGCTCAGGGGTCAGGGTAGCACTGCAGGCAGTGCTAATTCAGGAACAAGGAAAACAGCAGCAGGTCAGGAATAAGGCATAACTAAAGCTCAGGAAACACTGGAAGCAAAAGCTCAGGGAGCACTGGAAACAAGGATCGGTCTCACCGGTAAACAGCTACAATGACCAACACTGGGCTGAAGGGAGCTGGGGCTTAAAAGAGCTCTCAGTAATCACATGCATCAGGTATGAGCAGGCTAGCAGCAGCCAGCCACAGGTGAGCTGAATTCCTCCACCCATCCTTGGCCTGCAGGGGTGGAGACAAAGCAGCGAGCAGGGAATTCTGGGTAATGGAGTTTTAGGCATGAGTAGGCAGGCTTCAAATATAAGCAGGCTGGCTTTCACAAAACCCGGCATGGATTGGGAATGGATGTCAATTCCCAATAAGTGTCCAAATGGCTGGAAGTCAGGATATGCATGCAGGGGAGGGTCTGGAAGCTTTTTAGAAGACTGGAAAGTCCCACTATGCGGCCCCCTGGTGGTGGGTACGAGAGCACAGGGAGCAAATCGTGACAGTACTCCCCTCCAAAGACCGTCTCCCGGAGTCTGGAACTGGATCCAAAGCCTTTGCTCCTAAGAATTAAGTCAATTTCCATTATAGATTCAGTGCACGCTATCAGAGGACTGAAGGTAAATTGTGATGTTCTGGAGGGTTGGATAATAGTCTGTAAATTAACAGCAGTATTGAAGGTAGAACTGGAAGAGTCCAAATCCAGTGACAGGGGCTTAGAAGCCTGCATTAAAGGTGTTTGAAGTCCTGATGATGACAGGCTAGAGTAGCACTCTGAAAACAAAGGCAGATTGACTGTAGGGTCAAAAGCAGATAACGGATTGGCAGGAGGCACAGAGGTCAAAGGCAAACTGGCTGAAAATGAAGGAGGTGATAGGAAGCAGACCTGAAGTTCTGGCCCCGGAGGAAAACATACAAAAGATACACATGCAGGAGACTTAGGAAGCAGATATGCAGGAGACCCAGGCCCTGGAGGCTTACATGTTGAGAGTTTTGTCTCTGTTGCTGGAGGTTCAGTCTCTGAATGTATATGTATTGAGACCTTTGAAGGCTGGGAAACTGGAAGCACAGGGTCAAAAAGTTGGCAAAATAAAGGCTCAAGGCAAGAAGGCAGGGAGCCTGGAAGCTCTGGTGCTGGAGGCAGGGAGCCTGGAAGCTCTGGTGCTGGAGGCAGGGAGCCTGGAAGCTCTGGTGCTGGAGGCAGGGAGCCTGGAAGCTCTGGTGCTGGAGGCAGGGAGCCTGGAAGCTCTGGTGCTGGAGGCAGGGAGCCTGGAAGCTCTGGTGCTGGAGTCAGGGAGCCTGGAAGCTCTGGTGCTAGAGGCAGGGGGCCTGGAAGCTCTGGTGCTGGAGGCAGGGGGCCTGGAAGCTCTGGTGCTGGAGGCAGGGGGCCTGGAAGCTCTGGTGCTGGAGGCAGGGGGCCTGGAAGCTCTGGTGCTGGAGGCAGGGGGCCTGGAAACTCTGGTGCTGGAGGCAGGGAGCCTGGAAGCTCTGGTGCTGGAGGCAGGGGGCCTGGAAGCTCTGGTGCTGGAGGCAGGCGGCCTGGAAGCTCTGGTGCTGGAGGCAGGCGGCCTGGAGGTTCTGGCTCTGTAGACATGCTCTTTGGAAGCTCTGGCTCCATAAACAGACTTTTAGGAGGCGCCGGCTCTATAAGCAAATTGGTTGGAGGCTCAGTAGGCAGGCAGGCCAGAGGTGTGGACTCAGTAGGCAGGCAGACTGCAGACTGAAGTTCCGTAGGTAGGCCGGCTGAGGACTCGGGCTCTGAAGGAAGGTAGTCTGGAGGCCCCGGTACTGATAGCAGGTAGGCTGCAGGCTCGGGCTCAGATAGCAGGCCAGCTGAGGATTCTGGAGATTCTGAAAGCAGACAAGCTGATGGCATAGGGGCACAAGGATGATAGGCTTCAAATTCTGGAAAGGGCGATAGCCCTTGAACAATAGATCCCTTGTTGTCAGTAGTGAAGTCTTCACAGTTGCTTTGCACATTAAAACACGCTGAAGTTCTTTCTTCGGGATGGCTCAGAATAGTGCTTGTCTTAGCGTCTGTGATGAGCAGACTCCCTTTACCATTTGGCAGTTCACATGTCTTAGTCAGAGCAAACAGGCAAGAGATCACTTGGTCTTTGCAAATATTCTCATTTTCTTCTGCATTAGAAGGTGGTACAGGTGCATCAGAGCATACAGTACTATAATTTTCTGACTTTTCAATATGTGGTGTGCTTGAAGGCAAAACAGAGGAGTTAGAAAATTCAGAATTCAAACAAATACTTTCTTTAACTGCACTTTGAGACATGGTACTATGGCTGTTCTGAGTGGAATCCGAGTGATCAGCCACAGGATTATTTACACAATTACTGGACCAGCTCTGAGGGGACCGCAAAATAGTGCGCAAGGTTTCATTCTCTATTTCTAAGGAGGCTAACATAGAAGCTGAAAAGTAGTCTTGTACCAGGGTTTTAGATTCCCACTTGAACTCTGGGTTATAGTTTTTTAACAGAGTCTGAAACATTTTATTCTCTTGTTGCAATTCCAAAACCCTTGATTCAAATATATCCTGTGAAGATTGTAGATCTTTTTCTACAAGGACAGCGGTAGACTTTGAAACTTCACAACAATCAACAGAACTAATCCTTGGATTTTGTTCAAACTTGCTACTAGCTGTCTGTGTTTTAATAGGTCTTCTCTCTCTTTGGCAAACTGATCACAGTTTACTTTGAAAGTAGTATTTAACAAGGTCCCTCTAGTATCCGGTGTTGTGATCTTTACTGGACTACAAGACTGGGTAACATTATCTGAAAGGAAAACAGAGGTTATGAAATGAATCTGCTCTTTCTTTGGCTGCTGTGTGGTTAAACATGCTTTAAAAGATATACAGAAGGGGAGGCTACAAGGGTATATTAGAATAGTGCAGGTTCAGGAATCAAGAAAACAAAGCATAGAAGGCAGTGCTGGGGCAGGAATAAGAATTGAGCAAAAGCTCAGGAGTCAAAGTAGCACTGCAGGCAGTGCTAGGTCAGGAGCAGGGAATTAGCTACAGCTCAGGAAACAAGGAGTCAAGAGAGCACTGCAAGCAATGCAAATCAGGAACAAGAAATAGCTGAAGCCCAGGAGCAAAGAATAACTAGCTCAGGAACTCAGGAAACAAGAGCACTGCAGGCAGTGCTAATTCAGGTACAAGGAATAGCTATAGCTCAGGAACTCAGGAAACAAGGTAGCACTGCAAGCAGTGTTAATTCAGGAGAAGGGAAACTGCTGCAGTTCAGGAACAAGGAATACTAAGGCTCAGGGGTCAGGGTAGCACTGCAGGCAGTGCTAATTCAGGAACAAGGAAAACAGCAGCAGGTCAGGAACAAGGCATAACTAAAGCTCAGGAAACACTGGAAGCAAAAGCTCAGGGAGCACTGGAAACAAGGATCGGTCTCACCGGTAAACGGCTACAATGACCAACACTGGGCTGAAGGGAGCTGGGGCTTAAAAGAGCTCTCAGTAATCACATGCATCAGGTGTGAGCAGGCTAGCAGCAGCCAGCCACAGGTGAGCTGAATTCCTCCACCCATCCTTGGCCTGCAGGGGTGGAGACAAAGCAGTGAGCAGGAAATTCTGGGTAATGGACTTTCAGGCATGAGTAGGCTGGCTTCAAATATAAGCAGGCTGGCTTTCACAAAACCCGGCATGGATTGGGAATGGATGTCAATTCCCAATAAGTGTCCAAATGGCTGGAAGTCAGGATATGCATGCAGGGGAGGGTCTGGAAGCTTATTAGAAGACTGGAAAGTCCCACTATGCGGCCCCCTGGTGGTGGGTATGAGAGCACAGGGAGCAAATCGTGACAATAACATAACATCTCCGCCACATGCGGAATGATATATGGGCTCGTTAGTGGAATCTGTGCTCCCAACATTAATAATTCAGGAAGTGTTGCACTCCCGAAGGTACCCGCCAGCAGGGCCTTCTCCCAGTTCTCATCATCGTCCAGCCAATGTACCACGTGCTGCAACTGCGAAGCCGCGTAATAAAATTCCAGACATGGAACTTCCAGTCCCCCGTTCTGCCAGGTTCTCTGAAGAGTGGCCAGGCTTACCCGTCTACGCTTAGGCCCCCACATTAAGTCAGTTATGCACTGGCGTAGCAAGGGGGGGGCGGAGGGGGCAGTGCGCCCCGGGCGGCACGAGTTTTGGGGGCAGCGGCGGCTAAAATCATGGCCAGCACCCCCCCGCGCTCTTCAGCGCGCGGCGGCAAGAGGCAGGGACCGCCACGGGCGGCAGAGTGCCTAGCTACGCCACTGCAGTTATGAGCCTATCCAATGTTACAAAAAAGTGTCAGGGGATCTTAAAGACAGAATGCTGCATTGCATAGAGGCATCTGGGTAAGACAACCATTTTAGACAGGGCTATTCTCCCCATGAGGGACAGGGGAAGCTCACGCCAGAAGCGACCCGACCCTTGCAGTCCCTCAATGATTCTCCCTATGTTACGCGCCAGTTATTGCTCGGCCTTTTCCGCTAGTCTAACTCCTAGATATCTCGGCGCGGATCGTGCCCATGGGAGTCCCACCTCCGGCAATCCCTCGTCCGGAAGCGAAGCCAGTCTACCCAGTGGAATTAATTTCGACTTTCCTGAGTTGATCCGTAGTCCTGACACGCGTCCAAATCTTACAAGAACATCGAGGAGCATCGGTATCGCCCGAGCCGGGTTTCGGAAGTACACCAATGTGTCGTCCGCATACATGGACACCACATGAGTAGTCCCCCCCAGTGTGATCCCAAAGGCCTCCATCTCCTTTCGCAGGCTTACCACTAGGGGTTCCATCGCCATGGCAAAAAGAAGTGGCGACAGGGGGCAACCTTGTCTAGTGCCGCGTTGCAATCTAAAAGCTCGTGACACTAGCCTCCCCACTCTGATCCTAGCACGAGGGCCTGAGTATAATAACTGCACCCATTTCAGGAATTGTGGTCCCACACCCAATGCGCGTAGGACCTCCCAAAGATACATCCATCCAACCGAGTCGAACGATTGTTCGATATCTAATAGTGCCAGGGCACATTTTTCCTGTTGTAAGAGGGGTGAAAGCCACACGTTAGCCAGCCGCCTCAAGTTATGGGCTGTGCTGCGTTTGGGGATGAATCCCGCTTGATCAGGATGTATTAAATGTTGCATATGTGGCTGCAGTCGAGCCGCCATGATCCGCTAAGGACTTTTATGTCAATATTCAACAACGAAATAGGCCTGTATGACCCCGGCAGCTGAGTATCCCTTTCCGCCGTGGGAATCATGACAACCAGTGCCTCATTCATGGAGGGCGGGAGGGTATGGTTTTGAAACGCCTCATGATATACCTCCAGAAGGCGATCTGCTATCAGGGGCGCAAATTTCTTGTAAAATTCAGCTGGCATGCCATCACTTCCCGGGCTTTTCGCAGACTTCAGGGACTTTATACCCTCTAATAGTTCCTCTTTCGAGATCGGGTCGTCCAATAATTGGCTAACCTCCCTGTCTAACCAAGGTAAATTCAGGGTATCGAGGAATTCCCCCACTCCTTCCAGAGCGAGCATAGGGCGCCCCGCATATACCCCGGCTAAATGATCAGCTAGGGTGTCTAAGATTTTTTCCTGACTGTACACCGAGCTTTCATCAGCAGGCCTCATCTGGACGATGGGGGCCACCGGTTTCTCATTACTGATCAATCTGGCAAGTAGCGCCCCGGACCGATCACCCTCCGCGTGTAGCCACTGTCGATATGCAGTATAATGGAATTTTTCAAGCCTACATACCGCCGCCAACAGCTCCTCCTGTGTCTCCCGCCACTCATTCAAGCGACCAGGGTCCACGTCTAGTGCCGCCTCCAACTCGGCTAGGTTTTTTTCTAAAACTTTGATGTCCCTCGCGAGTTGTTGCCAGACCCTTAAGTCGTACTTATGCAAAACCCCCAGACAACTACCTTTATTGCCTCCCATTCCATACCCTTGAGGATGCCGAACCCCAATGCGTCCCGAAATAGTGAGAGATCTCTTCTTCCAGCTTCACGGCGAAGTCAGTGAGTGCCTCTGTTGACAGCCTATAATATAGGTAGATTGAGCACTCCTTTCTTATTTCCTTTATCAACTAATTCATTAGTTAAGATGATCTGTGTGCTACACCTTAATTTTTGTCAACCCAACACTATCCTGAACTGTATAGGAGGCTAGATGCTCATGGCATCTAGAGCAAGGTGTGCACTACCATAAAAGTGATATACTATTTTTTTTACAATTAACATTGTTGACAGCCGCCATGTGGGAATTGCCGCCCTGGGCCTACCAGTACTTAAATTTAAGAGCAAAGGGGAGGGGAAACAACCTTTAGAACGCATGCATTACATCGCATGCCATTAGATTGCGGTTTTTACAACGAAAGTCGTTACAACGACTTGCACTGGAGGGCGCTATAGGACAAGGAGTAGTTTAAATTACTATCCAACACCTTCCCTACTGTACGTAGGCTGGAGATGGAATAGTAAATTAAACTACTCCTAAGTCCAGCGCCCTCCAACGCAAGTCGTTGTAACGACTTGCGTTGTTAAAACCGCGATCTAATGGCATGCGATGTAATGCATGCGTGGTATAGTCATACATCCAAAGGGGAGTGATCCGAGATATAACTCGGTAGATATGTTATCTCCGCAATCCTAGACATCATAGGCGACGACAAAACGATTTGGTCCAACCTTCTGAACGTATTAGTCGCAGGGGTGTAACAGGAAAACGTCCTACTGTCTGGGTATCTGACCCTCCATGCGTCCACCAACCCCATCTCCCTCGTAACGTCCACTAAGGCCCCAGTCATGCCCGGTTTGGGACCCATCCTGGGAGGCTCACGGTCCAGCATCCCGTCCATTACACAATTGACGTCCCCAAAGAGGATTATGTCCCCACCCAGGTAGGGTGTCGCTGCAGCCATTACGTCATAAAAAAAAATTATGTACGTCCGAATTGGGGGCATATACATTTATGTGACATATCTCATCTTCATCAAGCCTACCGTGTAGGATCACGTAGCGCCCCTCCGGGTCAAGCATGTGATGTATATGTTGGAAGGGAGTCCCCCGGGCCACCCAAATTAGCACCCACCGGGCAATTCCCGAGTATGAAGTGGCATATAGCTGTCCCCGCCATCTGCAGTGAATATATGGGGTCCCGCTTGAGCTGTTTCGCAGGAGCCACCAGTCTTCGCGGCCGGAGCTGATTCCCTGCCATTTCCCTGCAGCCAATCGCAGCGCCGGGAGGCATTTCAAAATCTCAGCGCGGGCTCCCGCAGCACGGGTCCTGCTTGAGCTGCTTCGCAGGAGCCACCAGTCTTCGCGGCCGGAGCCGCTTCCCTGCCATTTCCCTGCAGCCAATCGCAGCGCCGGGAGGCACGTCAAAATCTCAGCGCGGGTCCCGCTTGAGCTGCTTCGCAGGAGCCACCAGTCTTCGCGGCTGGAGCCGCTTGCCTGCCATTTCCCTGCAGCCAATCGCAGCGCCGGGAGGCGCTTCAAAATCTCAGCGCGGGCACCCACAGCGCGGGTCCCGCTTGAGCTGTTTCGCAGGAGCCACCAGTCTTCGCGGCCGGAGCCGCTTCCCTGCCATTTCCCTGCAGCCAATCGCAGTGCCGGGAGGCGCATCAAAATCTCAGCGCGGGCTCCCACAGCGCGGGTCCCACTTGAGCTGCTTCGCAGGAGCCACCAGTCTTCGCGGACGGAGCCGCTTCCCTGCCATTTCCCTGCAGCCAATCGCAGCGCCGTAAGGTGCTTCAAAATCTCAGCGCGGGCTCCCGCAGCGCGGGTCCCGCTTGAGCTGCTTCGCAGGAGCCACCAGTCTTCGCGGCTGGAGCCGCTTCCCTGCCACTTCCCTGCAGCCAATCGCAGCGCCGGGAGGCGCTTCAAAATCTCAGCGCGGGCTCCCAGAGCGCGGGTCCCGCTTGAGCTGCTTCGCAGGAGCCACCAGTCTTCGCGGCCGGAGCTGCTTCCCTGCCATTTCCCTGCAGCCAATCGCAGCGCCGGGAGGCGCTTCAAAATCTCAGCGCGGGCTCCCGCAGCGCAAGATGCGTGCCCGGGCCAAGGGCGGGCCCGTCTGCGCCCGTCCGCGCCAGGGCAGGGCAGGGCAGGGCCATTCCCCTTGGTTCTTGGAACACCCCGCCAGACGAGAAGGCACCCGCTAACAAGTGAATAGGGGGAGTACCACAGAAGGTGAGGTCGGTCACTGAAGATCTGCAGGGACTAGTTGGTGAGACTTGCTTGCACAAAAATTCCCCTGTGACTGTTGCCTTCACGGACTCTAACGCTGTGTTGCGGATTCCCGCTTAAGCTTTCACTATTTGGCACCGGGAATATACCACCCCTGATGGTCACGATTTGTGTGTCCCCAGTGTTGGTTGATACTTTCTCAGCCCTCCAGAGAACCTGCTCTGCTGCTTCTAGTTTAAACCACCCTGATTCAGACACTGCTGTTAACATGGCTATGTTTTGGTGAACACAGAGTGGAACTTGATAAATTTCTCCTTATTTTTTTCCTTTTTAAAATATTTTCATAACATTTATGACATTTTTAATATTTTTATGTGCTTGTATTTTCATAGTTCTTAATTATCGAGCTATAGATAAGCTGTAGTACAAGTGTTTTCTGTACCATATCCTCCCTCCGTTGCACATGACCGTAGGTTCTAGTAATTTTATATGCATTCTGGGATCTTGCACTTTGACTTATTCCCAACTTGCATCTTGCTTCTCTGCATTGTGTACCCTGTACTTTGCTCCTTGCACTTTGCACTTTGCACTCTGCACTTTGCTCTTTGCACTTTGCATTTGTGCTTTTTTCTCTGCTGCTACTGCCTTAGCAGCAGTTTTTAGCCAGGCGGGCCTTTGTTTCTTTTTTCTTTTGCTGTTTGTAATTACACTTTGTTTAGTTTTAGAGTGTTATTAAATTATATTCAGTAATAACTACCATCCTCCTTGTGGGTTCCGCACATTATTGCCCTTCTTAATCTGGTTTTACCCCGGATCATCGTAGCTCATCATTATCATGGGTAAAAGGAAGGCAAAGGCCCAACCTATGGGTCATGGCAGGTCGTCAAATGTCGTCTGCCATGAGACAATGGATAGGATTGAGACAATCCTGGCAGAGTGTCAGGCTATAGCTAACTCTGATCCCCCTAGTTCTTCCCCCTCCTGTGGTAGTCCTATTGGCAGTGATAACACCATTGGACAAATGTCTGCTTCTTCCCCAGGACCACCCCCTGCTAAGAAATTAGTCAAACAGATCCCACTGATGTTTAAAAAGACAAAAAAAAGGTGTAATAAAGCTCTAGATGACGGATCACTGGTAGTCACCTCACCTGAACCTCCCCCCGCCAAGAAGACAGCTAGGCTGACCCCACCAATATCTAGAAAACATCATGTTAAGCATAGAAAGGATAGAGGTACTGCTCTGGGACCAGGTGTTCAAGTCTACTCACCTGGTGTTGATCTCCGAAGCGCCCATAGTAGAACCCCGCTCCCTATTATTGAGTGCCATAACAGATTTGACGTTCCTGAAGTGGATGAGGAAGGGGGGGGGGAGAGGTGGAAGGGGGTGTCGATCCCATAGGTACCCTTGGGACAGGAAGAATTATGATAGGTGTGATTCAGTCACTAAAAGATCTGATAGAATCCCTGAGAGCTGAGGTGTGTACACTGAAAGAAAAAGTTACTACTCTAATGGAAAGGATTGATTGTGGACCTGGGGTGGCACCTACACTAAATTACAAACAGCCTCCCCTGATCAGGGACTCAGCTAGCTTGGAAGTATGTAGTATAGCTAATAAAAAGGGAATTACCTCTCGAAATTCTACTCAAATAAGATCCCCAAAACCCATGCCATCCAAGGCAGAACACCGTCAACCCCTTGATTCCAGAAAACTATTTCAGAGTTATCCTCTGGCCCCTATGTTAGGTAGGGACACCTACAGAGGTGAGGTTGCCCTGGATGAAGATATTATTTACACGCAGGGCTTTGGGAGGGCCCCCGTTAGGGGATTAGTTCGAGAGGGTGTTTATGTGAGACCACGCGAAAGGGAGCACTCCACGGAGATATTTCTTATGGAAGTTCCTAAACTCGCTAGTAGATACTCTGAAAGCCAGGAGTCATTTAAAAATAAGGTTATACACTGGCTCAGGCACACACGCCAATGCTATTCAGTCATTAGGGATGACATCAGAGGGGTGAGAAGACTCCCAATGCAAAACAGTATGTAGGATATGATCGAGGTCAGCTTTTATAATGCTGCAATAATCACTGGCCTATTGTCAATCGATGCCTGCACAGTCCCGCCCAACAACTCCAGCATATCCATCAGATACAGACCCTCATTTGGAGTCCCCTCCAGATCTCCCCCCGTAACCACCAGTGAACCATGCGTTGGGTTGCTCTAACCTGCCTCTGGGCTGGCTCCTCCCAGGCCGCCCTTGTTGAATGCAGTAGAAGGGAACAGGTACAGCTGACCGCTGGATGAGGTAAAGTTATTATCTGTAGATAGGCGAGGTTCCTCGAGTCCCCTAGGGCTGATTTGTATTAATATCAGCAGCCCCCCAAATCTGAATTTAATTCCCTCCGTTTGTGCCCCTGCCCCAGTAAATGATGTGCATAGTCAGTGTGTTCCCACTGTTGAAACCGGGATGGAAGAGGGAATGCACAGAGGAGAGCCAATAGGGTCTGAAGGCACTGAAGGGGGTTTGTTGATGTTCCACCCATTAAGGGTACTGGTCTGGAATGTGGCGGGGATCACGAAGCTAATGGCGGACTTAGATTGATTCATTCATAGACTCTTTTGATGTTATCTTATTTCAAGAAACATGGAGCCTCACTTGCCCGCAGAGAAGTGGTTTTTCAACCTATGCCAAAGATGCCAGTAGAAAAGAGCGGGGTAGACCCTCAGGAGGATTAGCTGTCTGGGTGAACATTGCGCTAGGGAGCAAAGTAAGACCATTGAATGTGGACTCTGAAGATATACTTGCTCTGAAGCTCAGTTTCAAAAATGGTACCAGAACAAGAATCTACAATGTCTACAATAGGGTACAGAAGGCTACGGTAGAAACTGATACTCTGCGTATCTTAGACACTGCACTAACACAATACTCTAATAATTCCCAGTTACTGGTGGGTGGGTGTAGGAAGGTGGAATCTGACTACATGGTTGCCCCCACTTTTTTTTCCTGGTGTTTTGTTGGTTTTTGACTTAGTTTGGCTGGGAACCTGCTTTTCAGGTCCCCAGCCTATCTGCTTTCTCTTTAAACGACTTGGAGTGCACTCTAGGTGCACTAGTGATTGGATACTGTGGTACCTTATGAGTCCCTAGTATATGGTACCTTAGGTACCAAGGGCATAGGTACTTCACAGGCCTACCAGGGGCAGAAGCATGTATTATGCCACCCCTGGGAAGCAGACTAAATCTGACACCGCAGACCTGCTACTGCAGCCTGGGTGAGGTGGTGCTAGCACCCCTCACTGAGATATAGGTCCCCTATATCTCTCCTGCACACACATTGAGACTTATCAGTCACCCCTAAAGCAGGCCCTATCAATCCTGAGGGCAGGGTGCTTAGTTTCCATGTGAGGGGGTGCCTCTGCCTGAGCAGGGCCCCTCTGCAGCTCTCCGAGTCCATTCTCTGGGGCTGTTTGTGGATGCGGTTAAACCATATACTTTTAAGTGCATTATATCCTCGCGGTAGAATGCTAACTTTGGAATGGCTGCATCGAAACATGTCGTGTTTGGTGTCAAACATCTTGGAATACTACCCCCCCCGCCAGTCCTGGCGGCGGGGGTAGCATTCCACCCTTCTAGAGGGATAGACATGTACCTACTGTGGAAACGCAGTAGAATCCTGCAGAGCCCTGGCATCACAAAATGGATGCCACCAGTAACAGACACTGGGCTGCCCTCCTGCTGACGACCAACACTCGCAGTGGAGGAAGCCCAACAATAGATATCCTGTCCCAAGGGGGTGAGACCACCTCCCAGACAGGGTTTAGTGTATTGGGGCTGGGTGGGTGCACTCTTAGAGTGCTTTGAAGTCCTGCACTGGGGGATCAGAAGGCTCCTCTGTGCATACCCCAGTTCAAACCAGCTCAGGGGCTACCTGCCCCTGCTCTGGCGCGAAACTGGACAAAGGGAAGTAGGTGTAACCACCCACTCCCCTGACCCTCCCATAGGTGTGGTCATAGAGCTAGTCCCTCCCTTTCTTTTAGTATAAGGGGGGGAACCTGTGCATTTCAAAATAGATACCCCTGGACGACGCTCTACAAGAAGAATCCCGGACCTTCGACGTTCCACTACCTTTGGAAGACTGAAGAATCTCCCTTGGAGTCAAGGAGTGACCCCTGCTTGGCAGGCACCAGAAACTACAAACGACGGTCGCAAACTACGCCGCTCCCGCCGGAGTCCGAAGTCCCTGCAGCCCAAGAAGTGGATTTCCTGACTTCTCAAAGGCCATCGTGAGTCCCCAGCGAAGCTGAGGCCAGTGGACCCCAAGAGTGACGAGGAACCGCGACCCCTGGGTACCATACACTATTGTCGAGTGCAACCCCTTCACAACGTTCCACAAACTTGTGCTTTCGACCACGTGTGGTCCTAGCCTCCAGCAGGAATCCCTCCGAAGATCAGAGGCCTACCTTGTCCCGAGTGACCGTGGGCCCCTGTTGAGCGAATCCTCCCGAGGCGTCTTCGCGATCCCTTGACAGCCGGCTTGTGGGTCCCCTGAAGGCTTTCCTACAGAACCAAAGGGCTCCCCTGGTTGCTCTAGGCCTGCCCTGACTTACCCTCGCTGGGTGAGTCCCTCAGACCTTGCTGGTCTGCGCCATTGACTTTTTACACTTTCCCCAAGACTTGCTGTTACCATAGCTTGGTGGCTCCAATCGAGTCGCCGACACCGCAGTAAGCTGCAGACATCGTGGGACACGCCGAATGCAAGCTCCTGGTTGTCGTCGACGCCTCCTGGACCTCGTGGCTGAAGAGTGAAGGCACCCGTGAATGACCTGAATCTTGCGACGACGGTGGGCATCCATCTTCCTTGCCCCGAGTCACTGCCAAGTGACTTTCAACACTGTCCCCTCTGCTTTCAGGTCTTCCATCTTCCGAATCCAGGCTTGGATTCCTCCGGACACTTCTCCTGTCGCCGCAAGCAGCAAGTCTTCTCTGGCTCCCATTGAAAACGACGCCGCGACCCGACACCAAAGGACACCTATGCACCCGGCTCCCCTGGGTGAGGTAACTCTAGCAGTACGGTGCTCCCGTGGGTGTGGGCCCTAGAACTACTTACCCTGTAAGTGCCTTGCTTGTGGCTACCCTAGAAGAGCCCTAAAACTCTTATTTTCTAAGTGCGACAATTGCGCTGACTCGTACAGGGTTCGCGTCTGTGTTAGACACATCGCGTCCATCTCCCTTGTAACACTATCTAGAACCGTGTCCTTCGACTCGTACTGAGTCCGATCGGTGTTCGCCTCGAACACACAAGGGGCCTGTAACATTGAAATCTCCATTGAGCTGACTCGCACATGGTTCGCGTCTGTGTTAGACACAGCGCGTCCATCTCCCTTGCAACTCTATCTGTAACCGCGTCCTTCGACTCGTACAAGGACCGATCGGTGTGTTCGCCTCGAACACGCAAGGGACCTTTAACATTGAAATCTCAATCGCGACTGTGCGCATAGACTCGTACAGGACTCGCACCGGTGCCAGGACACCGCATCTGTCCCCTGTGGGTCTCCTACAACTACCTGGGGTGGTTCTTGGGGGTCCCTCGATTCTAGATGCCCTAGACCTAGGTCTAGCCAAACTAAGATTGTGATATTCGATTGTGCTAAACTTATTTTGATAACATTTGATTTGTACATATGTTCCTGACTTCTAATCTCATAAAGAGATTAGTAGAGAGTGTTTATTAATAAATACATATATATTTGATATATATACCTGTGTGGTGTCTTTTCATTTGGTGATTCAAGAGATTGTGTGGTAAAACAAGCTGCTTTACATTCCTTCAAGACTTAGCCTGAAAGCTGCTCTCCACAGCTACCACTAGGTTAGCTTTCTATAAAGGTTGTCTTAAACCTATCTACCATAAGAGTCGAATTGTTCTGGTGCAAGGTGTCCACTTTAATTAGTGAACAGCATATACCAGGCCAACTTCTCACATTGGTGGGCAGTGTGTGGGATTCCAGCTTGCTATTGTCTTACCAGAAAATCTCTATTTGAATTACTAACTGAAAACCACTATAGGTACTTAAGGTACATATACAGTCAAGGTTAGTATCAATAAGTTCTACTGAACTTAGAGCTGTGTGCCAAGGGATAGCACACCCTTTCTACAGCTCAAGCTAGTATCAGTAGGCCACAAACTAGTGTAGGTAGTACAACACTGCACAACACTAGAATGTCCTTAAAGGGTGGAACCAGTGGATCCACTCAGCCTCAGTATAAGGACATGGCTTTCTCGGACATGAGAGCCATGTGTGTTGAAAGACACCTGAAGCTAGGACAGAGTCCCTCCACACTACACCTGATAGATCTGCTGACAGCAGATGATCTTAGATTGGCTCTAGGAGCTAATGGGTCTGAATCAGGGGTGGGTCAATTACAGTGTCTGGGTCAGATGATGAAAATCAGAATGACCAAGACTCTGTGATTGAAGGGCCAGGCTCCAAGGGGCCTGAAAAGGACAGAGGAATTCTCCCTAAGAGAACTGACAGAGTGGATGAGAGGCATAGGTCCCCTTCCAGGGAATCTGACCACTCTTATCACTCTGGCAGAGAATTTGTCCAGCAGAGGAACTCATACTTTCCCATAAGAGAGAGCTCCTCTGACAGAATGTGCAAACTGCTGCAGTATGAGGAAGCAAGAGTTGCCCTCAGAACCAAGCAGTTGGCACTAGATAGAGAAGCCCTGGAGATCCAGAGAGCTTCTAGAAGAGAGGGGTTAGAACCCCCTGGTGGCAGCAACAGTGTCCCTAGAGGCAGAGAATATATTCCAGACCATAGGAACCTGAGCAAGGTTGTTCCTCCCTACCAGAGTGGGGATGATATCCACAAGTGGATAACTGCTATGGAAAGGGCCTGTAGAGTCCAACAGGTCCCCCAAAGGCAGTGGGCAGCAATCTTGTGGCTCTCCTTTTCAGATAAAGGTAGAGACAAGCTCCTCACTGTTAGAGAAGAGGATGCTGATAACTATGAAGTCCTGAAGAGTGCACTGATAGATGGGTTTGGCTTAACCACTGAGCAGTACAGGTTGAAGTTCAGAGACACCCAGAAGGCACAGACTCAGGACTGGACTGACTTTGTAGATTGTGCAACCAAGGCTCTGGAGGGTTGGCTGATTGGCAGTAGGGTTACTGATCTCAAAGGATTGTACAATTTGATTATGAGGGAGCAGATCCTTAATAACTGTCAAAACCAGCTTTTGCACCAGTACCTGGTGGACTCTGATCTGACCTCTCCCCAAGAATTGGGAAAGAAGGTAGACAAATGGGTCAGAACCAGGGTGAGGCCTAAGAATCAGGGTGGTGACCAGAAGAAAGATTCTACCAAGTCCCAAGAGAAAGGTGGGGATAAATCTAAGGATAAGTCCACTACAGGGCCCCAAAAGTCCTCTTCTGGGGGTGGGTCCCAAACTCCTTCCTCTCCTGAAAAGAAACCATATTGCCATGTCTGTAAAAAGCCTGGACACTGGAAAACTGATCCCAGTTGCCCCAGGATTGGCAATAAAGAAACTGTTCCTCCAGCTATTACTACCACCCATCCTGGTACTACCAGTAGTAATCCTCCAGTTGGGAGTAGTGCGCCCAAAAAGTTAGGTGCTTTTGCAAGGGGAACAGAGGTGGGCCCTAGTTTAGACAGGTCCCCCTCAACAGACTCCTCAGACTCTGATGGTGGTATAGGATTTGCCACCTTTACCATGGGTCCCATTGCATTGGGCAGGTACAGACTGGAGCCAATGATTAATGGTCAGAAGGCTGTGGCATTCAGGGACACAGGGGCTAGTGTCACCATGGTGGCAGGGAAACTAGTCCTCCCTCACCAGCTTTTACCTGAGTTTAAGTACCAGGTGACCAACATTGATGGTGTCAGGACAGATCACCCCATGGCCATAGTCAATCTCAGCTGGGAGGGGGTCACAGGCCCAAAAAGAGTGGCAGTGTCCCCCAACTTGCCTGTAGATTGCCTGATGGGCAATGATCTGGAAATTTCAGCCTGGGCTGAAGTTGAACACCAAACCCATCTGAAGATGCTAGGTGTCCCTGAAAAGCTAGTGGGGCTGTGATGGCCACAGCCCCAGCCCAGGGAAATGCTGGAGAGATGGAGCCTGGAAGAATGGCCCACTCTCCCCCATAAGAGAGCACAGGGGTTGAAGAAAAGTCTCCTTCCCCCAGACAGCAGGTAAGGGTCAGCCTCCTCAGGGAACTGATCCTACCCCTAGTGAAGGAACTGCCCCAGAGGTAGTCAGGCCTGGCCTGGCCCCACCCCTGATGGCAGAGGATCCTTCCAAGGTGGTACCCAGTCTGGAGCAGGTAACCTGCCCCTCTCTACCCTGCCTCAGTCAGCCCAGGGCTGCAGAGGTCAGGGAGGTCAGTGGACCCCACAGGGCCCCCTGTCCAGAGGAACCCCCCCATCAGCAGATTAGGGGCACCCAGTCTAGTAGCCCTAGCCAGGTGAAAATTCCTCCACACACTGAGGGATCCCCCATACCTTTGTGTAGGGACCTTCCCCAGAAGGACTCTGTTAGGCAAGGGCAAACCTGCCATGTCCCTCCAGTGTTCCACCCCAAGGGACCCAACCCCCAGCTGTAGGCAGCCAAAGGTTGACCCTTAGAGCAAAGTGCAGCTCAGTCATGGAAAGACCGGCATACATGGTGACCAGTGATCTGAGGAAACTGAGACCAACTTCCCTAGGGTCTCACTTCCCTGCTCAGACACCTCCTCAGCCTTGTCCTTTACCAAAACACCCCACAGGTAGTAATTCCCCATGGTGGAGACCCTCTCATACCCTTAGGGTGAGGGATAACTTAGTGGACCATAAGACAGGGGGTAACCATGCTAGTGCAGGTATTTCCTTATATGGCCACTCAGAAAATACAGGCTCACCTGGACAAGGTTAGCCTCATCTCCTTTCGTTTGGGGGGGGGGGTTATGTAGGAAGGTGGAATCTGACTACATGGTTGCCCCCACTTTTTTTTCCTGGTGTTTTGTTGGTTTTTGACTTAGGCTGGGGACCTGAATAGCAGGTTCCCAGCCAAACTATCTGCTTTCTCTTTAAACGACTTGGAGTGCACTCTAGGTGCACTAGTGATTGGATACTGTGGTACCTTATGAGTCCCTAGTATATGGTACCTTAGGTACCAAGGGCATAGGTACTTCACAGGCCTACCAGGGGCTGAAGCATGTATTATGCCACCCCTGGGAAGCAGACTAAATCTGACACCGCAGGCCTGCTTCTGCAGCCTGGGTGAGGTGGTGCTAGCACCCCTCACTGAGATATAGGTCCCCTATATCTCTCCTGCACACACATTGAGACTTATCAGTCACCCCTAAAGCAGGCCCTATCAATCCTGAGGGCAGGGTGCTTAGTTTCCATGTGAGGGGGTGCCTCTGCCTGAGCAGGGCCCCTCTGCAGCTCTCCGAGTCCATTCTCTGGGGCTGTTTGTGGATGCGGTTAAACCATATACTTTTAAGTGCATTATATCCTCGCGGTAGAATGCTAACTTTGGAATGGCTGCATCGAAACATGTCGTGTTTGGTGTCAAACATCTTGGAATACTACCCCCCCACTAGTCCTGGCGGCGGTGGTAGCATTCCACCCATCTAGAGGGATAGACATGTACCTACTGTGGAAACGCGGTAGAATCCTGCAGAGCCCTAGCATCACAAAATGGATGCCACCAGTCACAGACACTGGGCTGCCCTCCTGCTGACGACCAACACTCGCAGTGGAGGAAGCCCAACAATAGATATCCTGTCCCAAGGGGGTGTGACCACCTCCCAGACAGGGTTTAGTGTATTGGGGCTGGGTGGGTGCACTCTTAGAGTGCTTTGAAGTCCTGCACTGGGGGAGCAGAAGGCTCCTCTGTGCATACCCCAGTTCAAACCGGCTCAGGGGCTACCTGCCCCTGCTCTGGCACGAAACTGGACAAAGGGAAGTAGGTGTAACCACCCACTCCCTGACCCTCCCATAGGTGGGGTCATAGAGCTAGTCCCTCCCTTTCTTTTAGTATAAGGGGGGTAATCTGTGCATTGCAAAATAGATACTCCTGGACGACGCTCTACAAGAAGAATCCCGGACCTTCGACGTTCCACTACCTTTGGAAGACTGAAGAATCTCCCTTGGAGTCAAGGAGTGACTCCCCTGCTTGGCAGGCACCAAAAACTACAAACGACGGTCGCAAACTACGCCGCTCCCGCCGGAGTCCGAAGTCCCTGCAGCCCAAGAAGTGGATTTCCTGACTTCTCAAAGGCCATCGTGAGTCCCCAGCGAAGCTGAGGCCAGTGGACCCCAAGAGTGACGAGGAACTGCGACCCCTGAGTACCGTGCACTATTGTCGAGTGCAACCCCTTTACAACGTTCCACGAACTTGTGCTTTGGACCACGTGTGGTCCTAGCCTCCAGCAGGAATCCCTCCGAAGATCAGAGGCCTACCACGTCCCGAGTGACCGTGGGCCCCTGTTGAGCGAATCCTCCAGAGGCGTCTTTGCGATCCCTTGCCAGCCGGCTTGTGGGTCCCCTGAAGGATTTCCTACAGAACCAAAGGGCTCCCCTTGTTGCTCCAGGCCTGTCCTGACTTACCCTCGCTGGGTGAGTCCCTCAGACCTTGCTGGTCTGCGCCATTGACTTTTTACACTTTCCCCGAGATTTGCTGTTACCAAGGCTTGGTGGCTTCAATCGAGTCGCCGACACCGCAGTAAGCTGCAGACATCGTGGGACACGCCGAATCCAGCTCCTGGTTGTCGTCGACGCCTCCTGGACCTCGTGGCTGAAGAGTCAAGGCACCCGTGAACAACCTGAATCTTGCGACGACGGTGGGCATCCATCTTCCTTGCCCCGAGTCACTGCCAAGTGACTTTCAACACTGTCCCCTCTGCTTTCAGGTCTTCCATCTTCCGAATCCAGGCTTGGATTCCTCCGGACACTTCTCCTGTCGCCGCAAGCAGCAAGTCTTCTCTGGCTCCCATTGAAAACGACGCCGCGACCCGACACCAAAGGACACCTATGCACCCGGCTCCCCTGGGTGAGGTAACTCTAGCAGTACGGTGCTCCCGTGGGTGTGAGCCCTAGAACTACTTACCCTGTAAGTGCCTTGCTTGTGGCTACCCTAGAAGTGCCCTAAAACTCTTATTTTCTAAGTGCGACAATTGCGCTGACTCGTACAGGGTTCGCGTCTGTGTTAGACACATCGCGTCCATCTCCCTTGTAACACTATCTAGAACCGTGTCCTTCGACTCGTACTGAGTCCGATCGGTGTTCGCCTCGAACACACAAGGGGCCTGTAACATTGAAATCTCCATTGCGCTGACTCGCACATGGTTCGCGTCTGTGTTAGACACAGCGCGTCCATCTCCCTTGCAACTCTATCTGTAACCGCGTCCTTCGACTCGTACAAGGACCGATCGGTGTGTTCGCCTCGAACACGCAAGGGACCTTTAACATTGAAATCTCAATCGCGTCTGTGCGCATAGACTCGTACAGGACTCGCACCGGTGCCAGGACACCGCGTCCGTCCCCTGTGGGTCTCCTACAACTACCTGGGGTGGTTCTTGGGGGTCCCTCGATTCTAGATGCCCTAGACCTAGGTCTACCCAAACTAAGATTGTGATATTCGATTGTGCTAAACTTATTTTGATAACATTTGATTTGTACATATGTTTCTGACTTCTAATCTCATAAAGAGATTAGTAGAGAGTGTTTATTAATAAATACATATATATTTGATATATATACCTGTGTGGTGTCTTTTCATTTGGTGATTCAAGAGATTGTGTGGTAAAACAAGCTGCTTTACATTCCTTCAAGACTTAGCCTGAAGGCTGCTCTCCACAGCTACCACTAGGATAGCTTTCTATAAAGGTTGTCTTAAACCTATCTACCATAAGAGTCGAATTGTTCTGGTGCAAGGTGTCCACTTTAATTAGTGAACAGCATATACCAGGCCAACTTCTCACAGTGGGGATTTCAATTGTACATTTGAACCATTGGCCCCAATTCCCCCCAACCTGACTGATGAATGGGATAGAGAATGGCAGGTCCCTCTACTAGACTTACCCTTGGTGAGGTGGAGCGTGAGAGGAGAGCAGCTGCTGGCACTTACAATGCAGCACGATCTAAGAGCGACCAATGGAAGGACCCCATCTGACCCTCATGGGGAACCCACTTTCAATAGGCTAGCTCAGGAAAGCAGAATTGATTATTGCCTAGTACCCCTAAACTATTGGCACCTAGTTATGGATATGGCAGTGGTTAAAAGGGTCGACAGTGACCACAATGCTCTTGCTCTCACCCTCACAAATCAGGCGCCCGTGGGGCCGGTAAATCTAGGTTGCCCAGATATTGGATTTTTATCAGCAGCTAATAATCAAAGGAGAATCAAATGGGAATGGGTGGAAGCCCATCCAGGGGCCCTAGATGCAGTGAAGAGGAAGTTCTCCATGTTACTTGAGAACGCTGCTAGTTCAACTGTGGACTATGTGGATGAGTTAATAGGTCCCAGTTATGAATTGCTTTACAAAGAAATAAGGGATCTACTAGGCCGCCAAGGAAACCCCCAAAAGATTGAAAGATCTAGCCCACAACACAGACAAGAACAGTTGGGTGCATGGTACACCAAGGACTGCAGGCTTATCAAGCAGGAACTATTAAGGGCTGTAAAGCAAAAATACCGCACCGAAATAGTGATCTGTAGAGCCAAGTAAAAACAAGTAATTGAATCTGCTAAGAAGGAGTGGGAGGGCTCCCTATGGTCATCCCTAAGGAGAGCATTGCTAGATAGAGACTCGAAAAATTTCTGGAGCATAGCAGTATATTGGTTAAAGGGAAACAAGAGAACCTTAGAGTTCACAGTACAGCCAGAGGACTGGGAAACTCACTTTGGCACCTTATATGAATCTAGGGACAAGACAATTGTGGAGACAGATGAAGGCCTGACTAAAGACGGTGCCGGGGGTGAACACCTTCATATCACGTTAGAAGAGACTAAAGCAGCAATTTCCTCTTGTATCTTGGCCCGTGCACCTGGCCCTGACCGAATCCCTAATGATCTTTATAAGGAGGATGTGGCTCTCTGGGGTTCGTATATAAATTTATTATCCAATTCGATCCTCAGAGGCAGCCCCATTCCTCCCTCGTAGAAAAATGCAGAGATTGTCCCTATCTTTAAAAAAGGGGACAGAGTGAAGCCATCTAGTTATAGACCAATAAGTCTTATTGATTCCTTGCAAAAGATCTATTGCAAGCAGATTTTAGCTCGGTTGCAGGAATGGATCATAGAGTCAGATGTTTTGAGTGATCTCCAGGCAGGCTTTTGAGCCAAAACTAGTACTTTTGATCAAACGTTTCGTTTGTTATGCATATATTGGAAGGAAATATACCTTAAAGGAGAAGAGCTCTATGTGGCTTTCATAGATCTACGGTCTGCTTTTGACTTAGTTCCACGCGTGAATCTTTGGAGGGTCCTTAAGAAGCAGGGTATGCCACAGAATCTTTTAGATGTTTTAATCAGACTTTATTAATCCAACACAGCACAGGTGAGATGGGGTGGGAAAAACCAACTTACGGACACTTTCCCGGTCCAGTGTGGTGTAAGGCAGGGCTGTGTTCTTGCCCCCACCCTTTTTTTCTTTTTATCAATGATGTCATCAATTGTTTAGATAGGGACGGGTGTGATGCCCCGAAAGTTGGCAAATGGCAATAAGAGAGTTCCTGCTCTTCTTTTTGCTGATGATACCCTTCTAATTGCAAAGACTCCACAGGAACTCCAGCAGCTCCTAAATGATTTTATTAAGTTTTGTGACGAGCGAGGCCTGGTGTTGAATGAAACTAAAACAAAATATATGATCTTTAGGAAAGGAAAGGCCAAACCTAACAAAAGACAGGTGCTAGCTGGCAACAGTAAACTGGAACGTGTCGACGCATTTGATTATTTGGGCATCCGCCTAACTCCAACAATTAAGTGGGAGTCACACATTGAGAAGGTGAAGATGCATCTTATCCACCAGACTGCAAATCTGGGTAAAATACATGGAAATACATTCTCAAGGCAGATAGCACCCGCCCTTGAAATTTACAATATTAAAATCCTAGGGGGAGCCCTTTACGGGGCCGAACTTTGGGGCACAGGCTCGATTAATCTCTGTCATCAATTGAAAATCGTTTTCTTAGATCTTTGACAGATCTTCCTGCTAGTACCCCACTGGTGCCCCTTTGCTTTGATCTAGCACACAGGCAGTTGGCACACAAAATTAGCTTCAAGCTCCTTATGTTTTGGTATAGACTGTGGACCGTGGATGAACTCTGCCCCTACCGAGAGCCCCTTTTAGAGCTATTAAAATTGCCTTCGATTACTTCAAACCCTTGGTTCAGAGCTCTAAAGGTGCTACTAAGGAGGCTTGGAATGAGGGGATTCTGGTCAGACCCGGGAAGTATGATTTCTGTATCTAGGCCCAAGCTGAAGGAAATGTTTTGGGAAACCATACTATTGCAAATTTCGCTCAAGGCTGAGGGTAGTTTGACCACCAATTTCCTCAATTTTAAATGTGCCCCTGTTTTGAGGATACATTGGATGAAGTTGTTCCTCCCCTGGCTCGGAAGCTATTCCTTCAGTTTCGATATAAAACACTACCCATTAAAACTTTTTGTAAAAAATGGAGAAAGGATGCAGTGAATGACGAACAATGCCCTGCCTGTAATGCTAGCTCTGAGTCCATCGTCTATTTGTTGTTTTTCTGCCCGAATTATAAATCCTTGAGGGACAAGTTGATACTCCCACTCTGCAAAATTATTGGTCCCGGACATTATCTGGATGTGCTTAGAACTTTGAGCATGGACACCAGTAGAGTTGTGGTCTTTGGATTGTCCAGATATTGGTATGCATTGTGGTTGAAAAGAACTAAATTCATGATGGACACTGAACAGTGATGGGAAAAACTGATATGCACTTCAGATCCAACTTTAATCAAGCACCTTATAATAATTGTTACCTGGAATACATGTCTTCTCCTTTTTTAAATGTTTCTATCTGATAAGAACTTTTTATTTTTGTTTTTATCTTGACTCTTTTTTGTAAATCCTTGTGCTGTGTGTACTTTGATGATCTTATGGTCAAAATAAAGTAATGATGATGATATATGGTAATGCGTCACCCCAAACGTGTGTCTCCTGCAAGCCCGCTATACCAATTTTATACAGTCTCAGATAGGCTTGCACTCTTCTACTCTTTTCCAGCATTGCCATCCCTCGTACATTCCAGGTAAGAAGCTTCGTTAGAGAGGGAGCCATAAGATCACACAATTGGTATCACTTTTCAGTTCCCATCCCGGCATATCAGTGTTAAATTGAGCGCACTTTGTGGATGGCCACAGATTGAATTATATAAATCAAAATTCTTACGATCAACAAATGCCATCTTTAGATTTTTGGCCAAGATAGGAATTAAACCAGTAAGAGAGATATTGACTCTTTATAAGAGTAAATGCATCTTGGGATCTTGCTATGGTGCTGCCTTATGGGGAATGGTTAATTGTGCCCCACTTCAGACTCAAGAGAATATTTTTTTAAGGAGAATACTTGCAGCCCCTAATTCAACTCCCCCCTATATAATACATAAGGAGCTTGCAGTTCCCTATATCGATGATTACATTAGCATAGCCCCATTATCGGCCTGGAATGGTATTTGGAGCAAAAGTGGAACTAGATTCACTCAGGACATAATAACCGATTGCCTGGTCCTTGACTATAGCAATAAAATCCCATGGCTGGCATACATTAACAAACTCTTAAAAGAGTTTGATAAGAATATTGATATCAATACCCCTGCACAAATTCTGTGCTATTGCACAAAAGAACTGAAAATGGGGCTTATACGTGTTAAGGAATTTTTGAGGGCAACTAGCGAAAGTTTAAAACCGACAATCAAGGAATACAGTGAGGGATTACGAGAGATATTTATCCAACAATATCTGGTCTGTGTACCAAATTTGCGACACAGATTTTATCTTACTAGACTAAGTTTGGGTATCCTACACTTCTTAACAGCCTTTCCCGATATGGGCAAATGGAAACAAAAACTACCATATTACCCCTGTGATGGAAAGTGAAAAGAGTCAACCTTACATTTTATTCTTTTTATAACTTTTATAAGGACATCAGGAAGAGTATGTTATGCTGTGGTTTTGTAAGTACAACTAGCAATGAAGGGAAGGAAGGCAAATTCACATCTTGAAGCCTTACTATATGAAACTACATAAGACATATATTCATAGGTTGACCATAATATTGCTATGTCTTATAATACTTCTGGATTGGATTAAAAATATCATACGCTGCTATTCATATGCACTTTATTGCTCATTTCACAGATGAAATCCTACTACTATAACGTTGCTATTTTACATGCACTTTTTTGCTCATCTTGTTGTGAAAAACTATACCCCTATAAAGTTACTTTTTAATTCTATTCGAAGTCTGGAAAATGAGAGAGCATGTTACATTGTTGTCTCCTCTGTACAATTAAGGGTCAATAGAAGAAAGGTAAACCCATAACTTGAGGATTTATTACATGAAATTAAAATATGCTATATATCTATAGGATGATTATAATATTTGAAAGCCCTATCTTATTCTTGGATTGGTTTAAAAATATCATATGCTGCTGTTCACATGCACTTTTTTGCCCATTTTATTGTTTTTTACTGAAAGTGTCTTTGAAATTTGTGTTAATTTTATCCTGGTTGTCAATTTTAAATTGTGACATCGAAAACCGATGTATTTGCTCCACATATATTGCTTTTTAGATTGCTTTTATGGGTGTGTTTTAACCGAACAAAGCTGAATTGAATTGAATTGAAAGTGTTGAATAGGAATGCCTGCTCCATACACAACAAAGAGGCAAACTGGACATAGGGTTTATAGATATGGTAAAGTGGCTCTACTCTGAGCCAATGACAAGGATAAACTGTGGGGATATATATCTGAGTCCTTCCAAATCAAGAGCGTTTGCAGACAAAGGTAAATCGGCTGTACTCTGAGCCAATGGAAGTCGTCTCTGACTTACCCTATTCCAACCTTAATGATCAATCTCCGAACTAATTGAGCTGATCAGAGTTTTCTCTGCCTTCTCAGTTTAACAAATCAATTGGTCTAAGAGTACAACTTTACCCCTGACCCATACTACGAGAAGAGCCTCTGTTAGTGACTTTGGTTTAAAATAGGTAATTAGTAATTTAAAATATGTAAGCATTATGGTGAGTCAGTGGCTAAATGATATGGCCGAGGACAGTCTGTAACCACTGATTCAGAACATGTCTGCCAATTTCAATAGGTGATCCTCACTTATGACTCTACTTGTGGGGCTTACCATTATCCTGGTTGGGGACCCCATGTTTCCTCCTGCTACGTGTACTGGTATTCTTTTTAAATAAATAAATTATTAGAAAAAATCATGTGCATTCAATGTGTTTTAGCCAGTGCTTAATTTGTAAAAAAATAAGTGCCAGGGCCATTGTAAGGAGACCACCGCAGCTTGCACCACCCATTTGCCCCTGTCAACGCTGCCATCACAGTACCTACACAACTATTAATCATCACACTGCTAAAAGTTTGACAATTCAGACTGTTCGAGGCCCCCAAAGCTATTACAATGGCTTACGTTGCAGATATTAGTTGTTTTTAATGTCTATTGAATTATTAAAACAACTGTTGTTCTGCTTATCTCTAAACCACACAAACAGTGCCACCATGTGGCAGCTGTCATAAGTTTCAGTGTTGACAATTAAGTGCTGGTGCAGAGCACCGGAAACCACCGGCTCAAATTAAGTACTGGTTTTGGCTGATTGTACATTGATAAAACATAATTGAATGAAAAAGAATGGATTCTAAATGACCTTTTAAGCGTCCGGGGGTTGGTGAGGGTGGTAACTATACTTTGTCTTTATATTCAAATGTGCTAGTTTGCTACCTTTATATTCCATAGGTATTGGTCAATGTACCTATGTGTATATATTTTCGAAGTGTTCTGCTTTAGGTGCCCAGGTTCTTATAATATATGTTAGTGGAAGTGGGCAGCTTCATGTGTACAGTTGCTGCGATCATGTGTTTGAATACTCTGCCTTCTTTCTATCACTTCTGCTACTCTTGGTCTTATGGACTTAACTCTTAGGTCTGGAGCTCCAGTACAGATAGCAATATGTTCCTCTACAATGTCTTCATGGTGTGGGGGTTTCCAAGAGACTGCTTACTCTGTGGAACTCCAGGAATAGGCTTAGCTGGGTATTATGAGCATTTAGCTACTCACCACCATTATGTTCAGTACTATATGAGCGTAACCCTTCCAGTCATGGTGTAGTGGTGGTGAGCAGAAGAGTTACAGACCATTGCCAGGATTCAAACTCATGGCTTTCAGATCATTACATGTATCACAGAGGAGCTTTAAACTTGAGTCATCCTGCCACTCTACACATGGCCTTGGTGATACGGATATTTCATTGCAGCAGGCATCAACTTCAGATGGAATAAGAGATCTTCAGTGACATCAGAAAGTAGCCTCCTCCCCCGAGACTAAAAGAATCATGTACACTGACCGCCTGCAGTTTGTGGGAAACACTTAGAAGACTTGTCAGGGTTTCCGCTTTCTCTGGGTGGAGTCGCGGAGTTGTGACTTTTTTTTCTTATGACAGTCACTTTCTGACACTTTCAAGCATCAAAGGAGCATTAAAGGAATACAAAACAAGCCATAAGATATACAACCCAAGCACCTCTTGGCTTCCCAGGACCGAGGCAGTAAAATAGGTTCCCTAGCTTAACAATGATGGCCAGAAATCACACCTCCTTGGCCATCTTACTAGGCTAGAACCCACTTACCACCAGCTCTAATGTATACATAAGTCAAAGCTGCGACCCAGGTTGAACCCCCGAGATAGCCTGTGCCAAGGAGCCAAGTGATGATTTGTCTTGATTTGTTACTACTAAGGGACACGTTTTACCCAGGGGGAATCTTGGCTCCAAGGAACGGAAACCATCCTGAATTACCATGTTGGAAGGGTAGCAAGAGGCAGCTGCAAAGGTTCAGTGGGGTCTGGAACCAGCAGACACCAGCTACCCGAGACCTTCTAGCCAGCGGGTGACCTGTGTGATACCCAGAAGGTTAGACACAATGATGTTAGTGGACATGTCAGCCTGCTTTCCCGTAGCATTGGAAAGAGGATGTGTGCTGTTGTCCAGTCCCATGTCAATAGGCAGCCATGCCTAGGGTGCTATTATGCTGTTTTACAGTGATAATCTAAGGTGTGATTTAATATTCTTTTATTTTTTAGACACTGCCAGTAGATCACATTACTTTGTAAGGGGTAAATCCTTACATTATAATGGAAACATGTTTTAATATACTTTCTGGATCACACGTGTCTCCCTATCTTAGTATCTGCAACCACAGGGTCGGACCGGCCTATAGGGCAATTAGGCAGTGCTGCCTATGGGTTGGTCTGACAGGTCAGTGTGTGGGCCGTTTTTTGGCTGTTTGTGGGCTGATTTTATGGTCAGCTGGGCCAGTTCCTACTATTTCTTTCCCTGATATTAAAGCAAACATTGCCTGCAGCAAGCTCAAGTCTATGCAAACTTCCATACTTTGCAGAACACCATACGGCGTTTCTTTACAAGTTCAAAACTGCCCCAATTTGCAAACACGAGCCACGTTTTGAGCTATCAAATTCAATAGTGGAACCACTTTTATTTTGGTGCACGGGCCTATTTTCTGTCCGAGTCCCACCGTGTGCAACCATGAGCTCATTTGTGAGAACTAGATATGAAACTGCTCACTCACTGAGTCGCTTCAGCAATGCCCCCTACAGAAAGACAATTCTATCGCTGCGTCTGGCCGACGAAGCAACTGAAGTTGGCCATTAGCATTAGGTTCACTTTATTTAATGTTTAACGGATGCCTTGCACTAAATCCATGCACAGCTGCTACCTCCGTGAAATGGCCTAAATATTTGAGTAATGCAAATGTTGTTGCTGTTGCTAAGGTACCCTGGAACCATTTCAGTTCTTGGTATTGCTTGTGAATTGCATATGGACTTTGCATTCTAGAACAGTTGTCTGAGCAGTGAAATTAAACAGACAAACTTTTTCATCGTTTAAATTCCATGTCATTAGATTATGTTAATGCTTACTAGATATGTTAAACAAAGAAAATACTGGCAAAAATGCAGAGACTTGTATGGCACATTAATAGGTCATACAGATAGAAACAGTCTCAAAACAGACTAACCACACTGTCAATGCAGAACATTGCAGTGACACTTTAAACATTTCTCCTCCTTTCAACTCAAAATCATATAAAATATGCAACATAATGTTAACATGTATAAATCAAAGTTTAGCGTTCTTTTTTATACATGACCATTTATCTGTTTAAAATCCTGTATGTGTTGCACTGCCTCACAGGGCTGCTCTTTTCTCAATAGTTTGTGATCGTTTGTCTTGGAAAGGCAATCAAATGCTGTAAAACCATCCAAAATCTGTATTTTTTTAAAAATTCTTATAAAATATAATACAAGTGAATTTCACTGCCTGGGGTTTCTACATCCACGCCAAATCAACATATAGCCAAAATTCCCAAAAACTTGAGGACGTAGGTTTTGTACCGTTTATTGAAACATGGACAGCCAGTCAATGTTATTCACCCTTTGTACAGTAATTCCCTAGTGAAGTGCTATGGTAACATCTCCTCCTCCACCAGCAGAAAATTATAAACCGTGAGCTCATATGATTGAAGAATTACGCTACACTTTACCATTTCCATGCAGAGATTTCAACTTAGATTTAGATTTTCGCATCTCTATGCCCTCAAATAAGGGGATGGAGGTTCCTGCGACCAAATGTATGACCATAAAATAACTACTAGTAACTTTACATCTAGAGTTTTCCCTACACAAGGTAATAGGGGAAATTAATCAAATTAAGTAAAAATTGACACATCCTTAATATATAATTATCACACTAACAAGACACAACACAACTCTAAAACACAACATACTATGTCATTATATTTTAAATTTGTGTTATTTATTTCGATTTTTTAAAATAAATTAAACCAATTTCAATTTTTTATCCCCCCCTCCTTCTTCCAAGCTTGGTGGCTATTATGTTTTATGTTAATGTTATTTTAACATGATTTCTTATTTAAGTTACCGTTAAAATTAATTATATCAAGTGCGGTGCTTGACTTACTTCATGGCTTGGGTGGAGTACATTTAAACCTGATTGGTCAGTAGTACTTGAGAAGTAGTTGTAGACTTGCATTTTGTGAATGAGAATTGTCTTACTCATTTGTGCGTGTGTTTTTATTTTGGCATGCTCCCCTCTAAATTTCTCTTTTGTTTAAATATCCCTACATCTCACCTACTTAGTAATTATTCTCCATTTTCCCACCGCCCCTTCTTGTCTCTTCATATATAACTACTAAAAAAGATACCTTTGTTTGCAGACATTTCCTCCACTGGGATGGAGAACTCGTACAGAAAAGATAGAAGAACTGGAGATGGGAACCTCAGGTTGGAGGTTTGTGAACTGAAGTTTGGAGTACGTAAAGTACCCCAAAATGGCATTTGTGAATAGGGCCCAAGGGAGTTTGGTCCTATATTCCTAGTATGGCCTTCAACTTGTTAATTACGTTACAGCGGTTGTTATTAGTGTTCTGAATGTAAGTCCTGAGAAGTTAACATTGACCTGTAAATTTGCATGTTTTGCTATGCACAATGCGGCATTGGTGCATTTTTTTAATGCAGAGTTAGCACATTTGTTTAAACAAGCTGAATGTGGCATACTTGTGATATTCTGGTTACCACCACTAAAATAACCCTTTACAGTGATGATCACCACATTTTTGTTTTCTTCACAAGTTCGCTCAGCCAAATTTCATATCTGAAGCATTGGTGAGGATTTATTCTTCTAAAGATTTTTTGAATCACAATTTGGTACAACTGAAAGAAACAAGGATATAACCTCAAACCCAGATACTTAAAATACATTTTGTTCTTTTGTATGAAAACACTAGAAAATAAAAAGATTGGAGAGGCAAATTAAAGTTGGGATTTCGACAGAAAGTGAATTTCTTTAAAATATCAATCCTATTTTTTAATACTCTTTTTATTGGAAAACATAAGCTTAATACAGCATAAAGTAGAGGGAATGTTGACATTCATAACAGGTCTATAGATCTTTCATTCAATGCATGTCAGAGCAGGCGTTTATCAGCAATTCAAGAGCGGTACTTTTATGGCCTAATAACATTTATGGGCCGGTTACGATGCGTGCTGGAAAAGCTCCGACCACCGGTCGGAGCCTTTTCGGGCCCCATCTCGGTTTAATTTCCGACCCCCACATTGCAATGCTGGCAGTCGGAAATTCAACCGGCCGGTCATTCTGGCTGGGTACCGACGGGCTCAGAGAGCCCATTGGCCAGCCCGAGGCCAGTCCGTAATCCCAAAGGACAGCCTTTCCGTCCTTGGGATTACGATACTCGGTCTCCGGCAGGCTTTCCATGTCGGGCTATTCAATATGGAAAGCCTGTCGGAGTGCTAATATAGGGGCCCCTAGCAGGGCCCCCTTGCCTCTGCGGCCTCCGGTTAGAAAACAAGGGGGCACCTATGGTGCTCCAATGTTCAACACTGCACCGTATGGCAGGCACCCTGAGGTGCCTGCCACACAGTGCAGGGATAAACACAGACTCCCATTCCTCTATGGGAGCTTGTGTTACGGCCGGTTTACAGCCGTAACATCAGCTCCCATAGAAGAATGGGAGTATGCGATCGAACAGTGTTTGGTCGTATCATGATGAGTTGGTCGTGACAGCCGACAGGAGGTCAGTCGGTCCCGTTCACAAGACGTCCGCCCGACATTGTAATAGGCCCCCTAGAGTACACACATTGGCCTCCTTGATCCCCCCCTCTGCCCCTTAGGTGGCTATCCCTTAGTAAGTAAGTAAGTAAGGGCTTACAAAGCGCGCGAATGCCGAGGCGTCTTGGCGCTAGAGGAAGCAAGAAGTAGCAAAAGTCAGGAGGCGCTTGGCCGTTATTGGGGGGGGGGAGCTAGGTTTTAACCTGTCTCCTAAACTGGGACCTGGATGGTGTAAGCCTAATATTGAGTGGAAGTTCATTCCAGAGCTTAGATGCCATAAAGGAGAGACATCTGCCTCCCCATCTGGTCTTCAAACTCTAGGAACATGGACCAGAGCTTTATTGGCCGATCTTAATGTCCGGCGGGGGGCATGCCATTGGAATAGTTTGTGGTAGTCATTAGTCACTCCATCCGTACCGCCTGTACTCTCGCCAGCCCCCCACAGTTTCTCCCAATTTTTAGGACAACCTCGGACTTTGTACATCCCTTGTTCCATCCTCCGGCACCGATCTAGATCTGCTTCCCATTCTGCAATCCCTTGGGGATCACAGCTCTCCACACCCTCGCAATATTTTGCTTAGCCACCCCCGCTGCTAGCCTAAGCCAGATCCCGGTGTATCTAGGCGATGCTGTTTCCCCGGTAATACCCAGAATCAACCAAATTTGGGTCCAGGGTCACCTTCAATGACATGACCCAGGACATCTACATTGTTCCAATCCAGTAACTCTGTATGAGTCTTGTGGCTTCCCTCCAGACTCTGAACAATGTCTGTGTATGCTGTGGTATGTCTCTGTCACTCCTCGCCCCATACAGGAGACTCTTGTGTCCCCTCGGCCCATAGCCTCTCTATCTAGCCTGTATGAAGGGTCTTGGCGGTCTGCGAAACCCACTCATTAATCACAAGGAATGAAAATCCTATTTAATCACTAGTTCAGTAAGCTAATAATTCATATAAACAGCAATCTTTTATCAAAAATAGTATTGTTATAAAAGATTTTTCTTTGGGGATTGAAAAGAAGCCTAATATATTGCTCATGAGACTGCAAGCTACAGGACAACTGAAAGGATTTCAATTTCTTTTTTGTAAGCACCAGGCTTGTACTTTGCAGCAGGTGAGAGTTTTATTGTCTTCAATTAATGATGAAAGAAAAGACTGAGGGGCATATTCTCAAGGAGCTATCGCCGAGTTATCGGCACTTTAACGCACCCAAAGTCGCGCTAAATTTATCGCCCCATTCACAAGCTGGTGCTAACAGCCCATAACACCAGTTTTCCTGCGAAAGCAGTCGCAAAAATCATCGGCACAGATGACACCGGCAACTAACGCTAATGAGATGCAGAGTAGGCGTTCCCGAGCAAAAAGGCGCGACAACACCACAACGCAACATTCTCTACGACCAGCCACATCGGCGATAGGAACACAAAACAGGCGATACGGCGCGTTACCAGCAGGAAATTAACACCTGCTCTGACCTGGTGCAAAGTCGGACGTCAACCTGCACAAGAAAAGGGAGCCCAGCCCACAGCCACACCTGAAGAACAACAGATGCCATGGAGCCACTCACCATGCACCCCGGAGCCCCTAGAGGGCAACAACACCCACCACCACCACCCCCAGGACCGCCACCCCCCCAACGGACCCCCTCCACCCCCTCACAGACCACCACAGAGGCAGCGCAGACAAAGACAGCGGACCTTCAGGAAATGCACCAGCCCCACAGACCTAACACCAGACAATGCCAATGCCCACTACAGGCCCAAAAGGACAACCATCCTCCGCATCCTGAACATCACTGCCCACAGGCTGAAGGTACCAACACAGCGGACAACCAACATCCCTCCGCAGACAAAGCTGCTGGCTGTGCTGCACCTGTTGGCCTCTGGTATCCTCCCAAACAACAACCGCCTGAGTCGGAGGAGTCTCACAGCCAGCCCCATCCAAGTTCCTCACACCTGTCCTGGATGCCCTCACCAGCTAGGGACCCCAGCACCCATACGTCCCCCACAATGCACAGGAACAGCTGGAGACCAAGCAAGGACTATACGCCATAGCTGGATCCTCGCACGTGTTGGGGGCAATCGACTGCACACTTGTCCCACTTGTGCCCCCTGCCAACACCGCACACAAGTACCGCAACAGAAAGCACACGCATCCCATCAACGTGCAGGCAATAGTGGACCACAGGGGACTCCTCACCAATGTCATAGCCAACTACCCAGGCAGTGTGCATGAACCCTTCATCTTCCGACAGTCCAACATCAACCAGCGCTTCCAGGATGGCACCCATGGGAATGCACTGCTCGTTGGCAAGTACCAAATGAACACACCACACACCTCAACCTCAAAATCATGCAACTCACAACTCTGGCACTGCACACGTCACAAAATCACATACAACATGCCAAACAACATGGCCCCCCACCAGACATGACAGCACAACTCACCGTGGCAACCTTGGTCAGCCATGTACATGAGCCATCGACGGCATGGCACCTCAGCCACATAATACCGGAATGTGGGGAGAGGTGGGAACCAGGCTTGTGCGAAGGAGGCAAGTGACCCATGAATGAGTATGTACACAATGCCAAGTGTGGCGGAGATGTGCTGGACAGACTGCAGTATGCAGACCACAGACATAGCCATGTCTACATGCACTGCTGGTGTTTGGAGTGTAGTGGACAGTGGATGCAACCATGTCACCCCAGCCAGTGGGGAAGATCGCGGAAATGTAGCTTGTGACGACCCCCCCTGTAAGCATGTGCGGAGTGGGCTGGACCGGCGTACGCTAGGCCAGCGCAGGGGTGTGAATAAAAAGCACGTAGCTCTGGGTGTGGTTCTCTTCTGGAATGCCCAACGTGTTTGCCAGGGCGGCGCCTCCCACCCTGCCACGAGGATGACGCAGTCGTCGTGAGCGGTGTGGCCTGCGATCCTGTGCGCCTGCTGCACCCCGGGCCTCTGGTCCCCGGACCCGTCATGCCCACCTTTCACAGCCAGGCCTCACTGCTCACCTGCCGACACCGGCGTGTGTCAAAGAGGGCCCACCACATGCCGGCGCAAGCTCCAAGCCCGAGGCCCGCGACCTTCGCAGCCTCCTCAGACCATCACGGCCTCCGCGACACAGGCCCGCTTTACTCCTTTCTCGTTGACGTACTCCACCGCTGCCTCGGGCCTACACTACGCTCAAGTAGGTCACACATTTGGAAATGAGTCTTGATTACACAATGTCCGAATACACACTTTATGGTGGAGTTCATATCACTATACTCCCTTCGATGTGGTGACACAAAGTATGTGCATGGCATCCCAACCACACGTGTCTGTGGGCCCTTGATGACAACGCATTCGGCCTCCACTGCGGTCGAGTAGGTCACACATTGGGAATTCAGTCATGAATCATTTATGGCAGACTTGACATCATTGTACTGGCCTCATCGCAGACTGCATCCCCTTTCAGCTCCGGTGCCACTAAGCCTGTTCCCCGACATCCATGGACACTTTCTGGTTGAACTTTGGTGGCGACTGAGTCTATGGACTGGGGCTTGTCTTCATCATCATGTTGGTGATACTGACTTTGTGGCAAAAACGAGGCTGTGGCATTCCACTCCTCCATTTGCCGCTTCCGGCCGGCTTCTGCCCTCTGCATCATGCCCTGGAGGACACCTTCCACTGTCCCCCGCAAACCTCCGCTACATTCACCTTCGACATCGACAAGAACCCGCTCACCTTGCGTGGCCCTATCTCACTGCACCGCAAGTCACCGTCCCGTGGCGGTGTGCATGTGCCGGCCGCAGTGCATCCGGGGCCACTAACTCTGTACAGCTCAAGTCATGGCCCCTGTCTGATAGCATATTGGAGGGCCTCTGGGTCGATGGACTGGGGGTCATCAAGGCCATGTGTCTGTGGCCCTGCGCTGTCCGCTGCCTTCGGCCTCAACTGCGGCCCACCTGGGCTCACACATCAAATCGAGTCCTGGCCTGCCCAAACAACAGGTGCCAGAGTCGTAAGTGTCTTACTGCCAGACTGTCAGAGTTGCTCACACCAGTCGTGGGTGCCATCATCAGCTTGTTCCCTGCTCAGCTCTTCAGGTGCCACTAACTCAGTGCACCACAAATCATGGACCATTCTGCTTGCATGTTGGGTGAACACTGTACTTTCTCCGGCTACCACCATGATGCTTCACAGTTATTTCTGTTATGCTGGTGTTTTCTGTTTCCGCTTTAATTGTGATCACTGTTCAAGTTGTTGCCAGCACCAATGACTCCATGAGGGCTGGCTTACACTCACCCCACACATCCAGCACAGAGTCACTGTACATGTGACCATGCCAATAAAGGTGTCGAGCGCACGTGCCCGTGACCAGTTCAACAAACTATCTGAGTGTGTCCGTGTGCTCATGATGTATGCATTTGTGCCCCGGGCACTACAACATTACATTGTGCCGTGTGCTGAGGACGCAGCCATGTCACCGCAGGCAGCGGGTGGGACATTGCACATGTAGCTTTGTTGTCCCCCACTCCATATATAGGAGGAGTGAACTAGGCAGGTGTACACCAGTCCAGCGTGGGGGTGTGGATGATCATCCCGTGGCTCTGGGTGTGATTCAGTACTGGAAATGTGCAAAGGCATGTGTCTCTGTCGCAGTGTGGGTCTCTGTTGGGGAGTGTAGGTGGGCCCTGATGGGACTTAGACACCCACGTATGTGATCTGGTTCGGCTTCCATGAGGTGGTACCCCACCCGCACATGTTCAGCCACCCCCTTCTGGCAGTCTGACACCTGGCCTTGGAATGTGATGTGTGCTTCGGTGGGCTGCTGGGAGCCAGCCGGGGTGGTGGGTGCGTCCAGCTGTGTTGTCTGTGCAGGGGGTGGGGTATCCTCGATGCCGCGGTGCTGCCCTGCTCCTGGAGGTCGATTGCATAAGATGTCCATGGACTGTTGTGGGGCGTAGGTGTCGGAAGTGTGGTGGTCCTCTTCAGCATCACTGTAGAGTTGTCTGGTCTGCTCTGCTGGAGGTGTTGTTTATCCCTCTGCAATGTGAAGGGGAGATGCTTGTTGGCATTGTGTTGGCATGTATGTTGCCGCATTGTTCAAGTTTACATTCAGACTTCATGACAATGTACATTGTGACTGTTTGGAAGGGGCGGACTATTTGATGCGGGTCAGTGGACATTTGGACTACATGACGTAGGTGAGGTTGTACACGTACATTTGCATCTCACAGTTTCCTGCTATGTCAGATGTGATTGGCCATTTTCTACGCACAGGCGGACCCAGTTGTGTCCTCTGTTCTGCAGTGTAGGTGTTGGACTGTGTACCACATTGTGGTCCATGTGGGTGTGCTGTCATTGCTATGTGTGTGTGCTGCTTTGTGTGGGAGTCGCACCTGCAGCTGTGATTTTGCTGCCCCTTATCCCTTGGAGGCGGTGTGCCTTTGGCTTTTGTGCTTATGAGGTGCTGTGATGTTGGCGACTTGGGTCATTTGTGCTCTTGGACGGTTTTTGTACTCTTGTGCATTGTTTGTCTGCAGATGTGGTGATGACGTCAGTGGTTGTTGGTGCAGGTGGATGTGTTAGAGTGTGACCTGCTGCTTTCCGGATGTGGTCCACACTCAGCCACCTCAGTCTCGTGGAGTGCACAGTGTCATGGTGATTGTACTCCAGCCATGCTGATGGTCATGTGGTGTCACTTGCATTGTCAGTGTGGCTCTCACATACGCATCTTTGCTGTGTTTCGCATGGGTGCATGTGTGTGTTGTGTAATTGGTGATGTGTGGGGTGGGACCCCTTTGGGCACATGGTGAACGGGGGCCTACTTGATGTTTGTATGTGTGCTGCAGTGTGCCACGGGGATCAGGGACATGACCCAGGGTTATTGTGGGTGTGCGGTGGGCTACACGTCGTTATGCATGTGTGCCATTGTGCCCGTCCCCCCCCGTCCCCACAGTCCCTGTTCATTACTCACCCTGTTGCTGTTGTGTCAGGTCATGTCGAGCAGTGTCCGGACTCCTGACTCCTTGCACCGTCTCCACATTGATGACTGTGGGCGCCATTTGCTCCAGCTCCTCCTGTGTCGCATGACTCCCACCTCCATTCGCCGTTGCTGCCTTCCTGTTGGCAGCGGGTTTCTGCTCGGTTTGGCTTTTGACATCGTGCCAGCGCATCTTGGCCTCCTCGGCACTCCGACTGCATTCACGATGGGATGCCATTTTTCCGTCTGTATTGCCAATGACACGGTGGTGGTGATGGACAGTTTTTGTTGGTGATCTGTCACCTCCGTGACGACGACCGGGTTTTCCTGCGGACTGTACCCCGTCTTCCTCTTCCTCTTCTCCTTGGCCTTCCCCGACCCCGAGGTTCATAGCTGGTGGTCTGTGGGGCTTGTGGGGTTTGCGTTGACCTGGGCACTCGTTCCGGGTGCATCCATGTTGCTGCGCAGTTTGATTTGTTTATGGTGTGTTTTTCTTGTTCAGCTTTTATGGTGCATTTTACCGCCAGACGCGTGGGGATTACAGGCCTATCGCTGGTTGTCGCTGTTTTTTTTTTCGTGGTTGGCCTCATGGCAACTTTATTTGCGTTGGTGTTTCGCATTTTTTCGGAGTCGCGTTCTTTTTAACGCGGTCATTTGACGCGTTATCGTGGGACTATTGCATGGTGACGCCAGGTTGAGAATGCTACGTTAACACAGCGTTGTTTTCCCGCGATGGACTGCGATGTGAGAAGTTGCGTTAAGCTAAACTTGCGGTGGTTATCACACGTTCTTGTGAATATGCCCCTGAGTGTAGTGGAAAGCATGGAGATACTTTCATCACCATAGACCACAGACTCCTGAGGCTTGAGCCGGGAGAGGACTATAGCGTTTCTGCTCATTTTTAACTGCTCGGATTTTAAAGTATTTTAACCTGTATTTCTACTGTTTCTACTGTTTTAATTATTTACAATTGAACTCACCGCTGCTATACAGTGTTCTGAATCTGAGGCTGCTGCTTGGGGGGCAAGGACCTCGGTACTCTCCGTGATTCTTCCGGAGCGGGACCACCATTTTGGGGGTAGTATAGGTCAGCGGGCTAGTCTTCTACCCCTGACACTACATATGGACGTGTTAACGCGACCGCGCAGCGGACGCGCCGCCGGCGCGCCAAAGGCAAGCAAATCTGCGCCCGTCCACGCCAGGCCGAGCCCAGAGGCCAGGAACGCTGGCTCAACAAAGGTAACTACCCTAAATCCAAATCCAAGGCGTCTGTCATACTCTGCCGACTGCCTGCATTTGATTAGAACCCAGGAACTTGCAAAGCACTCACCTCATGTAATCTGCCCCAAAAAATTTCCACGCTTTTTAGAAGGCCCGGTAGCTTGTGGAAACTGCCATTTTTCATGTGACCTGGAACCCATTACATCACTAGATCCAGGAAGTAGCCAAGATTTAAATACATACGGTCTAAATAGCCTACTTTGTAACGTTAGATCTCTAGCAAAGCACCCCATTGAAATATGGCATATGATCTCTTCACACTCCCCAGATATCTGTTTTTTAACAGAATCATGGCTAAACTTTGCAAATCATCCATTGATCAATTTAGCGATCCCGGAGAATTATAAATTTATTCATCTTGACAGGGAAGGAAAAACAGGCGGTGGCATTGCCATTGCCTTTAAAAACTCCCTCAATGTGAACTGGATCTCTACCATCAGCAACAGCTGTATGGAATTAGGGATCTTTAAGATAAACATATCCGCGACAGACAGCTGGAATGGAGCACTGATATATCGCCCCCCAGGACCCAGGGCTAACTTCTGTGATCAATTGATAGAACAAATAGCAATGTATGTCCTAGCATCAAATCAATTTCTTTTGCTTGGTGACTTTAACTTCCATGGGGAAGAATATACCAACCCCGAAGTTAATAAACTTCTACTTAATTTAGAATTACTAGGACTCACCCAAAGAGTGAAAGGCCCAACACATTTGGCCGGTCATTCGTTGGATTTAATCTTTTCCAACACTGACCATCTAGTCTGTAAACCTCCAATCCCCCTAACGTGGACAGATCACTTTATGATAACATTTGCTATTAAACCCCCGTGCCATGTGGGCCCGCAGAGAATAAAGGGCGACGACAAGAAGCGCGAAGACCATGGCATAAACTCACTCTTGAATCCTTTAGTGAGGCTTTCCACCCCAAACCTCCTAACAGTGATCTTGAAGTATCTAAGTTGCTGGAAGGTTTCAACTCCACCTTCACGACGGCACTGGATGCAACAATTCCTTTTAAAAATTACGTTCCCTCACAGCGACGACCATCAGCCCCTTGGTACACGCCAGACTTAAAAGTAGAAAAATATAAATGTAAAACCTTAGAGAGACTCTGGCGGAGAAGGAAAGACCCACAAGATAGGGATCTTTTCAAACAGGCTTTGTCCCAATATCATCAGAATATAAAAATTGCTAGACGAACTTTTATCATAAATCAAATTGAACAAGCTAGTAATTCCTCAAAGGCCCTCTTCAATATAGTATGGGATTTCGTCTCCCCGCAAGTATGCACCCAATCCTCAGTAGAAACCCAGGAGTTTTGTGACTCACTAGCGGTCTACTTTCAGGAAAAGATTTCTAACATCTATGCTAAATTTCCGGTTGCTGCTGTGCAGGACTCAGAGACCAGTATCAGATCAGATGAGCAAAGAAAAGTAACCCATAGTACTCTAGATTGTTTTCAGACGGCCACGCTAGAGGAAGTTCACAATTCCTTAGTTACAGCTAAATCCGGCTCACCCCATGATTCCTGCTCCCCTCCTAGCTTCCTCCTAGCCAATTGTTGGGCCCACACTATCCAAAATATTTTCAACTGCTCCATACAAACAGGAACTATCCCCTCGGTGTGGAAGGAAGCATATGTACGGCCTATATTGAAAAAAGCCTCCTCCAACCCGCAAGTACTCAGCAATTACCGTCCAATATCTCTGCTACCTTTGTTGGGTAAGCAATTGGAAAGCCTAATAAATAGGCAGCTGGGGTCATATCTTGAAACAAATAAAATTCTGGATCCCTCGCAATCGGGTTTCCGACCGGGTTTCAGCACAGAAACCGCACTCCTGGCCGTTACTGATTCTCTTAGACAGGTGATGGATGCTGGAGGTTCGATCGTACTGATACTATTGGATCTGTCTGCAGCCTTCGATACCATCTCACACCCAAAGCTTATGGAAATTTGCAGGCCTGTGGTATCCAGGGAACAGCTTTAAAATGGCTGCAGCATTTCCTATCAGATAGACAACAGGCGATCATATTAGGGCCTTATTCCTCAGACAAAATGAAGTTGGATAAGGGCGAACCCCAGGGATCGTGTCTAAGCCCGACGCTATTCAATATTTATATGGCTCCGTTAGCAAAGATTGTAGAGCAGTTTGGCTTCGAGATAATTTCATACGCTGACGATACCCAGCTTATGTTTTCCATTGGCCCGAATTTAGAATCAGAGAAAATGCGCTTCTCGGCCGGAATGCTTACAATCTCCAACTGGATGACTGAGAATTGCATCCAGCTGAACCCAGAAAAAACGGAGATCATGCTAATGGGGAAAGCCCCAACCCTTTGGTCGGACGAGTGGTGGCCACACCAATTGGGAGCAGTTCCCGTGCCCAAACAAAGTGTAAGAAACTTAGGGATAAAACTTGACCACACGCTAACTATGAAAGACCATATCGCTGCTACTACCAGTTCTTGTTATTATAACTTGCGCCTTTTGCGCAGAATCTTTCCCTTTCTCCCCACTAACTCCCGCAGGACCCATGTCCAGGCGGTGGTGATCAGTAGACTGGACTATGGGAATGCTCTGCTGGCTGAAATGGGTGAGACCCTGCTTGTAAAGTTACAGGTGGTCCAGAACACCGCGGCAAGACTAATCCTGAACCGTCCTGCAGGTACCCCTTCCATGCCTTTGCTGAGGGAATTGCATTGGCTACCTGTGAAGAAGCGGTCCTTTTTTAAAATTTGCTGCCTCTGCTATAACGCCTTGAGAGGCAAAGGTCCACTCTATCTTCAAAGAAAACTCACTACTTATGTGCCTTCCCGAAATCTCAGATCAAGCACTCAAGCCCTTTTGTGTGTGCCCCGAATACGTCAAACTCGCACTGGGGGCAAGGCCTTTTCTTATCTCGCCCCAAGATACTGGAACAAGTTACCCATAGCTCTCCGTGAGACTCCTACTTACAGTAAATTCAGAAAACAACTAAAAGCCTATCTGTACTAATTTCCTCTGGTTGTCCTCTCTATCAGGTTTCCTCAACAGCGCCGAGATGCCCCCGGGTGATACGTGCGCTATACAAACAGCATTAACAACAACTCTAATTGGTCCCAGTATGAAATATGGGGAGGGCTAGGGTATCCTCTTTGAAAGTATCCTAGAAAGGTGTTGATGAAAATAACTGCAAATAAGGGAATTAATTTGGATCTCACCTCACTTTCCCCTATTATGGGATAATTCAACATTGAAATTGAAAAAGGCTGAAGTATTTGTCTTGATTTGTTGGAAGGCGGGTATTTGTACCATTGAGCAGATTTATGGAACTAGAATGGAATGTGAGTTCTTTTGGTAAATTATTAAGCCAAAATGGGTTGTGAATGAGTGAAGCATGAAAGTACTTACCGAACAAGAATACTCTAGAATCTATGTAAGAGGACATAATTCAGACAGGAAGGAAAGCCTTATGATTATGAAATTGGTAGGTAGTAGTTCACTAAATATGATGATATAACATATAAAAGTAAAAGAGTTTAGGAGGAGGAGCTTGTGATCACTGTGGGTGACAATACATGCAACTAAAGTTTGCCAACTCTAAATTTATGTTTAGTGCAACAATTGTGATGTATTCTTTATTTTGTGATGGGAAAAGATTTCAGACTTCACAGAATTTTGTCCTCAAGTGACGCAAGGGAGACCATCTGTGCTCAATGGTCCCATCACGCACTGATGCGTCCTGCCACAATGCCCCACCAGTGCTCCAAAACATCAGTGATAACATTTGCCTCAGGCCCACAAGGCACTGTAAGCCTTCCATCTCAGCCATTGAAATACTGAAACTAGTTTCATTTAACTATGTGTTCCTTTTAAGGATCGAAGCAGTACTTGTGAAAGAAGGCATCTTCTTCACCTGCCAGACACCTCAGGATTCTTGGGATAACATCCCCATTAAGTCATATTATGTCATATTAGGCAAAAAAAAGTTGACAGCGGAAATCTGTAATGCACATTCTGCCATGAAGAACCACACACTCATTGATGCACATCACTAACAAAAAGCTGTACTTACGGTTCTTAACTGAGGTGTTACTGACTCCAGATAGCAACCCAATCTTCAAGAGCCAGTGCCACTTAATTACAATAATTTGAGATGCGATTGGACTAATTGAACGGGTGTAAGAGGGGGACTTGTTTATAATGACCATATCCAAATCTTCTTCCTTCGCTGTGAACAATTTCAAAATAACGAAACTCTGTTTTTAATATTCAGCAGCCAACTAAGTCATTCACTAGACTGCGTTCTAGTACAGCCCACCACAAGCAAGTGCAGAATATTTAAACTGGCTGAAAGACCTAATCAATCATTCTTCACACACATCCCATGCATACACTGAACCAGATCAGGAGGAAGGACATTCTCTTACATCACTCCTGAAGCATGTACTAGCCTCCCACTCCAAATCAATCAATCAATCAATCAATCAACCATGTCACTTATAAAGCGCACTACATACCCGCAAGGGGCTCAAGGCGCTGAGCCTCTTCCTCTTTTCTTGAACTCCTCAAGAAGTTGAAAACCTGCCTCTTCAATTAACCAACTGACCATAGGCAGGACTAGGCACACACACATGCTAAGCACCAGGAGACCCTCATGGGTGATAGTGCACAGGACATCTACCCACAAGGTGGGTCATACCATTGACCTCATTTTTGCAACCTCTAAATAAATACAATCCATCCCTGTGCTGGGATTGCCTTGGTCAGATCACTTTTTCATTTCTTTTGTTATAGCAAATGCTAAATTAGCTAACGCAAGACTCTGCACCACCATGACCATAAACGGAGATGGGGTTTAATTCCTGTAAGAAATTGAGTTATTAATTGAGGTTGATGGTAGTCCACAACAAATAATAAAATTATCAATTGGTTACGTCCAACACATGATTTTGATAATTTAAACCAAAGCTAAACCCCTGGTAACTAAGGCACTCAGCAGACAGGCTTCACTTCGTGAAAATGTATAAAGCATTTAAACATGCCAAACTAGCTAAGAAGTCAAAAACACAACACAATAAAAATGCCACTCTAATTTATAAAAATAGAGAAAAACTTAATATACAAAATGGCACAAAAACAGCAAAATTCTACCAAGAAATAATTTTTTTAAGATTTAACAGAAAAAGCGGCAAGAAAAAGTAGGTTCTAGACATGATTTCAGGTCGACTGAGACGGAGTGCAGGTTCTGACAAAGTTTCTGAAATGGAAGTCAAAAGTTTCCAGCAGGCTGTATCTCACAAAGTCCATTTAAAGTCAAATGAAATTGAGCGAGGTCCGCCGAAGCTGTTGATTTTGACGGGAAATCCTTAAAGCGTGAAAAGTCCAATTTCAAGCTGTAATAAGTCCTCTTGTTAGGGGGATACTTTGGTGCCTTCTCTCGGTCAAGACTTCCACTTTAGGACTTTGGACCAGATATATGAAGAAAACGTTTTGCGATTCCCTGATTGCAAATCCTTGCGATTCACAATTAGGCATTTGCAAAACGGCATGTATGAAAGTGTTTTGAACACTTTCTGCGATTCCCAGTGGGTTGCAAATGACCCAACTCATGAATATTAATGAGGTCGGTCGTAATTTGCACCACATTAGGAATCGCAAAAATCACAGGGATGGTGGCCTGCTGAGGTCAGCCGACCACCATGTCTGTGATTGCTTTTAAATAAAGCAATCTTTTTTTTGTAAAGGAAAACGGGGTGATTTACAAAAAGAAAAATGAAAAGTTTTCCTTTCATTTTTCAAGAGCAGGCAGAAATCCGTGGGACCACTGCCTGCTCTTAAAAAATGTTTTTACAAACATTCACAAATGGGAAGTGGTCCCTTTTTTAAAGTGTTTTTTTACACTCACTCATAAATATTTATACATATATATATTCACTGAAAAAACCATAGGTTTCAGGGACGTTATAGTTAGTTGGACATTTCACTCGTACAAAACCAGAGAAATTCGGCCGTTACAGTTATTTGAGCTAACTATAACTCGCGCCCCCGCAATGCACTGCTGATGACATCACATATTACATCATTCAAGACATGGTCAGTGACATCACTGATGACATCACTGATGACATCTCAAATGACATCACTGATGACATCATCCAGTGACTGTGTGTTTCTGTAAAGTTTAAATATGTTTTATATATATATATATATATTATCTACTGGCGGTCGCCAGTAGATAGTTATAGTTAGGACCTATTTTCCATAGGAAATCCCCGACATTCTATTTGAAATAACTCTTGCGTCGGTTGACGAATCTTCGCGAAATTTTCAAACTTTATGGCCCGCTCCGGTCCGCTCCTACCCTGAAAGTTTCGGGGTGATTCATCAAGCGGGGCCGAGAAAAAGGGGGTCCCAAAACGTGTTTTCCCATTCATTTTCCCATAGGAAACTTTAGCCACGGCTACAGCTCGAACTGCTGAACGGAATTACACAAAATTTGGCAAAGAGGTAGTTCTTGGTTCAGAAAGAACCCTTTTGTTAAATGGTGTAAATCCGTTCTGTAGTTGCGGAGAAATTAAAAAAATAAGAGTCAAAAATCAATTTCCCATAGGAAACTTTATGCAAGGCTACAGCCCGAACTGCTGAACGGAATTACACCAAATTTGGCAAAGAGGTAGTTCTTGGTTCAGAAAGAACCCTTTTGTTAAATGGTGTAAATCCGTTCAGTAGTTGCTGAGAAAATCAAAAGTAAAAACACATATATATCTGGGCGGAGCCTAACCACACATGTCATCGTGAGATCTGATTGGCTGTCAGCACTTCATCCTGGAATTGCTGGCAGCCATCTTGGGACCAATATAAATGATAGTACCCCATTGAAATGCATTGTAGTGAATCGAAGATTTTGAGGGTTACCAAAAGGAGAACTATAAAGGGTGATAACAGACTTTAGTTACATTAGAATTCATTTGTTGATGGTACCATACTAATTTCAGGAATTGTGATGTGTTCTAAGGTGATTTTACCCTGTGAAAAACCTTCTGCTGGGATATCATGAATCATGTTTGAGAGAAAACTATTTTCACATGCTTGTCCCATACAGTTTTGGAAGGTGCTCCAGAAGCTAAAATGAGAGCATATTTTCTGTAAATTCACATTATCTTTCTCAGTCATGTGAGAATGAAGTCTGACATTCTCAGTAAAACATGTACATCCAACAATGGCAGAGACTGTCAGTTGATTCCTTTGTGTTCTACTGCAGCTTCCCAGAGTGTTCTAAAGAACAACTAGAGTGCTAACAGCCTTACTTATGACAAAAGTATGGCACACCTGAAGCCATCTTGATTGGAATAAACTGGTAACACTTAAAACGTTTAATTTAAAAAGGAACAAAATGAGGGGGTTCATTTTGCCATAGAAATGATGGTTAGTGCTGTAGAAAGAAAAATTAGGACATGTTTTAAGTGAGATCTCAAATATCTTCCAGTTATATTTCAACAGGAGCAGCCTGTCAGTTGATGCCTTTGTGTTCTACTGCAGCTTCCCAGAGTGTTCTAAAGAACAACTAGAGCGCTAACAGTCTTACTTATGACAAAAGTATGGCACACCTGAAGCCATCTTGATTGGAATAAACTGGTAACACTTAAAACGTTTAATTTAAAAAGGAACAAAATGAGGGGGTTCATTTTGCCATAGAAATTATGGTTAGTGCTGTAGAAAGAAAAATTAGGACATGTTTTAAGTGAGATCTCAAATATCTTCCTGTTATATTTCAACAGGAGCAGCCTGTCAGTTGATGCTTTTGTGTTCTACTGCAGCTTCCCAGAGTGTTCTAAAGAACAACTAGAGTGCTAACAGCCTTACTTATGACAAAAGTATGGCACACCTGAAGCCATCTTGATTGGAATAAACTGGTAACACTTAAAACATTTAATTTAAAAAGGAACAAAATGAGGGGTTCATTTTGCCATAGAAATTATGGTTAGTGCTGCAAAAAGAAAATTTAGGGCATGTTTTAAGTGAGATCTCAAATCCTCTTCTATTTCATTAGAAAATTCTGACATGCATACTGAAACAATCACTTTCAATACCAGCAGTAGACTTCCAGTTAACTCCTTGGTGAGCAGTAGCTTTACTACAGTGATCTAATGAACAACTAGAGTGCTAACATTCTGAATTTATGGCAAATGTGTGACACATCTGAATGCCTTCTTGATGGAATCAAAGTAAAAAACTGAAAGCATTTCCTACTGAGGAGACTGTAGTAAATGAGGAAATTAGGAAACTTCATAACAAATAAGTCTCCCAAGATGGCCACCAGAGAGAAAAAGAGCCCAAATGTAGCACAAATATCACCCAAAGGTAGCCCACGTATAGCCCAATGACAGAAGAGTGCAAAACACTTTTTATTTTTTGTTTTTGCAGTTATATATAGTGCAGACTGGTCAGGTATTGGAGTGCTTTACATGAGCATTGGTTACATCACACAAGGACAAATTCATGTTGGTTGACCCCTACACTACCCAAACACCACTGCACTACCCTAAACCCTAAAAACACTACCCCAGGACGACCCCCTTCACTACCCAAACACAACTGCACTACCTAAACTCAAAAACACTTGAAGCACAGCAATATATACATCCATTATTCAGATTCCATCCGTACAGCCTTTTAAATTAAATCACTTGTAACTGATTCACACTACTATTATTATCGTATAGCCAGCTAAACATAGTCAGGTATACATACAACAACAATCCGGCATTTAACAAGCAAAAAGAAAACATTAAAAGATCATTGCTATCTAACCAATTCCCATCCTATTTAAGTGGCTCCAAGTGGCCTTTTTAATCCAACTAGTCATAAGCCCCCATATCTGATGACCTTTTCTCTTTTTGCACGCCAGCCCTTGCAGCAGAGAGAGCCATTTCTGTACATGAATGTGTAATAACTGGTGGAGCTAAGCCATATATGACGGAGGCCTGTGTCTTTCCACCTCGTAGCTATCAATAGCCTGGCTACTGCTGTTGTGATAAACACAAAATCCCTATGAGTTTTAAAGAGCTCAGCCCGAAGGGTTATCGTATCCAAATAACATCATAGACGGGGTGATGGTAATCCCTTGGCTAGTTATTTCTGCCAAAATTTCTGATTCCCTTTAATAGACTAAGAGCGTTGCTAAGAAATGAACATATGGATACTATTCGCGGGCCCCACCACATCTTGACATTCATCCTCTCTCTCTCTTTTTCCTACTTAAAAGCTTCTGGCTGGAGTATAATACA